>RSEF01000004.1:26171965-26182305 GCA_003993805.1 Himantopus leucocephalus | reverse complement strand
AAAAAAAAAAACAAACATAAAGAGTGCAAAATGAGAACAAGGGGATACCCAGGAGTGAGACAGCCCAAGTCCGCTGCAGGCAGCGGGGAGGCAGGAGGGGAACTGCGCAGTCATAAGACTGAGTCAGAGCTACTGAAGCAGCTGTTGCCAATGAAGAGGAGGAGGAGGAGAAAGGGGGAAAGACAGGCTATAATTCCTTCTCAGTAAGCTTTGGCAATTTCCCTGCAATATAGAAATGCCTAAACTAATTTTTAAATGCTCAGTCTAGCTTGTCAGCACAGTGCTCAGTAAGGGCTAATTCATCCTGCTTCTCAGCCTCTATGATAGTAGACCTGAAAGGGATGAACACACACAATTTAAAATGTATTTCAACTAAAAGTGAAACACGACATGGTTTAAATAAATCTTGACAAACTTATAAACCTCACCACCATGAAGTTATAGTCCAAAATCCTATATGCCCAGTTATCACAGATCAACTAGTAACAAAAAAAAAAAATCACTGCCATAAAATATTTAAATTTTTTAATATCAGTTTACAAAGGATGGACTCCAGAAATTTTTCTGGTTTTTTTTTTTTTTTTTGCATGTCCACATGGTCAGCTGGATACTTCGTAACTATGGAAGGAAAGTGTTGCTCGTTAACCTGACTCTCACTCCAGACTCTTACCTAGACTCTCATCCCGATTTTAGAACGGCAGTTTCAAGACTCAGAGCAGAATATAAATGTTGAAGGAGAATGTAAGGGTTGTAATTTCCTTTCCATAATAATAATGTTTGTGGTAATTTATTCATTGGAGAATTTCCTTATAAACAACCAGCTGTAGCACAGCTCGATGCTCAGGGTGGTAGCTGGGAAGTTAACATGCGCAGATACTTTTGAAGGAACATTACTGAGCAAACAGTGAAATCAAAATGCAACATTCACTTGAGACAATCTTTGCAGAGCTTCTCCTTTGTTAGCTACTAGTAGGAAGATGGATTTGTTCTATGTGGTAAAGCTGTTCTCTCTCACAAATCCAGAAGAGATGCATTTGTGTCTGAGCTGTAACACAAAGCAGGTTACATCCTGCAAGGCATTAACCAGATGCAAACCTGTTGGCTGTCTGGGTGTGCTGTAGTGACTGGGCACCAGTAAGCTCACGTAACACAGATGCAATACAGGTGAATGAGCCTGGGAATGCTACCACTATTTGCTTATCACATAGTAAGAAATATCTCTCTTCTTTTCATATTAAGGTGATAGAGTGAAGGCTTACATAATAATTATGCTATTTCACCAGTAATGTATTCAGTATATAATAAACAGAAAAAAGATAGAAAGGCTGTTCTTATAATAGCATTGATTTTAGACTACACATTAGGACTTGAGGCCATACCTGAGATCCTGTTTTAAATTAAATAGGTGTCAAAGTCTTACAGCTTCATCTGATCTCGTAAGAATTGCTCCACTTGGATTAATTTGAAAGAATGAACACTCCTTCAAGGGAAGTTGAACACAGGCTCCTTCTAGCTAGAAAGAGAATAAGAGTATGTATTGTCTGGAAAAATACAAAGCTAATGCCACATCGCTCATCCTCAAAACCCAAAATTTATCTAATTCAGAACTATCTCCTTTATTTTATCTTTTATAAAACAAAGATTCACATTTGGCAGTCTGAGAAGTACCAAAGAAAAAAGAGAAGTAACACAAAGCAGTTGATTTTGCTGATGCACCCAGGCCTTGACAATCAATAAGGAGCGACAAGCAACGAAGGGATGAAGGGTCAGGAACACAGACCTCCAGTAGACCTTCCATTTGAATGGTTCATCATTGAACATTTACCAAGGTAGGAAAATACTGACCATCAGTCATCAGTTTTGCTGAATTCAGAGAATAAAGAAAAAAAGAAAGTACCTCTGAATGCAAGCATTAAGCACCCAATTACATTGAAGGGAATAACATCAAAATGCAGACACAAATTTAAGTAAAAAAATCTAAAGATAGTTTTAAGCAGACAATTGCATTACATGTCAGCTTAAGTTTTGAAATACTTTTTTGTCCTTTATTGGCACAAAACCAAAGCCTTTCCGATATTATTGCAAAATGTCCCAGGGTCCATAGTCCAAATAGAAGAATTCCGATTTGGGGGCCACATAAAGTTACATTAAGAAAACACCCATCAGCATAAGGTAATGCGCAGTTTTAGGTGACATTAGATTCTTGTGTTTCCGTAAGGAAACTTTGGCTTCAGCCTGTAACTGAGCTCTATGTAGGGGACTTGCAGGACTGTGTCTCTCTCAGGAACACCAGCTGACAGCGTGCACAGAGCTTCCCTGGGGGATTCACAAAGCCACTGTCACCCTCCCCTGAAAACCTCCCACACAGCAAACCAGCATTATACCTCATACTTGAGGCAGAAATTTGACCTATTCAGAATAGGGCAAAATAATCTAATACTAATCAAAACAAGCAGGTTTTACAGAAATTCCTTGAAGAACTTTGGAATTTGATTATAGAATCATATCTATCTCAGTATGTCGTCCTTCACAGCAAAATATGAAACATCTTCAAATCACAGTAGGTTTATAATGGAACCTTGTTTACGACCTGAGCTTTTCTGAAACTATTGTCTTTGTACATGTACCAAAGTGGTGGTGAGTATCTGCATATTTTCTCATTTTTCTGCATAAGTATGTGAGAAAAGGACAAAGGAGACAGCTATACTCATTCTGTTGGTAATTTCAGAGAGCTTAGCTTACAAATTTTACATTTAGGGAAGGCAGCATTTGGGATACATCTTTAATAGTGTTTTTTCAGTCTTAGGAAAATTCTGTCTAGCCAGAGACAACCTTATGAAATCAGAATGTGAATATGAAATTAGAGTATGTCCAAAACTGGTAATTACCTTAAAGATGGATAAAATTCCTTTCAAAGTGAAGTTTCACTGAAACACTGGCTTCTATCAAAAACCTTTCATTAATATTATTTTGCACATCATCTTTGGTAAAAAAATTTTGTGCCAGCTCCTATTTTTTTTTCCATTAGTATCAGGAGCAAGAAACGTGGTAGTTCACTAAAGTAATAGCAATTATGTAATAATTTATTAAACCTGCCTCTGAAAACTGCTTCTTGTGTGAGGCTGTCAGAATCTACCAATGTTCATATTTATGATGTAGTGTGATGGAGCTGGGCTGAGAGCAGGAGACAAAGACATATTATACAATATGCATTTATTTCCAGTACGTACTTTTAAATGTATAGCTGTATGATTTAAAACTATGATAATCTCATTCCTATTAATGCAGCAATCCCAGTTGCAGTATCTCAGTTTATGAGACTTATTCATTCACATCCATCAAGCTGCTAAGTTTTTCATCACAACAGTTTTCTAAAAGAGATGTATTCAGAGTCATTTTAAATTTTAATGCCAAAATGTGTTGTATCAGAAACCTGTACCAAACATATCATTTGTTTCTCAGTCAGTTTAAAATTGTTTACTCGTTCCACATTTTACTTTGTTTGGCACAATCCACAAAACATTTCTACTGACACATTCAACTCCCAGGCTATTGAGACCCACCATGATTCTTACACTGTCTTTTTACCGATTTGTTAGTCCTAGCCATGCAGAACATAGAGTTAAAAGTGTCACGTGTCTAAAAATGAACTCATTTGCATTGTTATCCAGAAGAGGAAGCTGAGGATATTCAGAAGGACACGTGCTTTGCTCATTACAAGAACACTTTTTTAAAATGTTTTTCTGGTGATCATTGAGGAATCCATGCAACTCATAAAATTGTTCTTTCTCTTAACCCACAGTACCAGAGCCAGTGATATATACCCCAATTTGTAAAGCATTTAAGGACTTTCCTAGGTTGGAATTTAGGATGTTCATAGAAGTGAAAACATTCTGCAAGTGAGGTGTAAGAAAGTTAGTGACTATACTGCTAAAATGAAGTTAACACAAGCACATGCTAAAAGTAATGGATTTAAACACGTTGTTAAATCAGAGCCTGAATTACAATTGCAGAGTCAATCTCCATCTCCTCAACATTATAATTAATACTGTCAGCCAGCAAGGACTTACTAGAGGGCCTGTAATCTCTTTATTAGCAGCATTTAGTGTGGTCCATTGCTCATGCTCAAGTGATAGAAGCAGTCATTGAGCTGAACAGAATATCACACATACCATCATTGCACCAAGCCCAAACAGCTGTACAAACACCTTGAAAGCAATTTGTGCTAGTGTGCAACCACATCAGAACGCGAAAGATGCAGAAATGTAAAGAAAACACAGCTCAGAGCCATTGGTTTCCAGGGAAAGGAAGATCTACTGGTGACCCACCAATGTTACCAGTGACCACAGTTCACACAAACGTGCAGTCCACCACACTGTACATCCAAAGCGTTTAAACTTACCATGTGTATGCTACACACAGCCCTTCAGCTCTGTGTTTGTGTGTGTGCGTGCAACAGTCACTGGGCACAAGCTGGGCTGGCCAGACGTCCTCTGGTCACACAAACGCACGCATCAGAGACCTGCTGATTCACAGCACACATGCCACATAGTACATTTGTCCATATTTCCAGGACTAACTGATTTGCAACCATGTATATGCTATCACAGCACAGTGTTTGCGATTTTAAGAGGTATACAAAATGGTTTGAAAACTGAACAAAGCTCAGACTATAACTAAGAAAGCCTCTCTTCGCAGGGACACTGAAACAGCCAGTTTAGTGGATGTCAAGAAATAATGAATCACTGCCACCTAGAGGCAATTCAGATATTCCCTTTCTTATCCTTGTATCCTCTAGTTCACCTGCTCAAAGTGCAGATATCCTGTATTGAGTTTTTGGAAAAGTAGATTAATCTCAAGTTTGTTAAGCAGGAAATGAAGTAAATCAACACTTTATGGAAAATGGATAGGAGTTAACTGCCAGTTAAATACCCAGGTCCTTGTTCTACTGAGAATGTTGTAACTAAGCCCAAAGGCTGTGACTTCCAGCAATACAGGAATCTCTCTTTCAAAGGCAACAAAAATCTGTGGTAAATATAAGTACGTATATTTTAATACAGAAAAGTAAAAACTTGATAGAAAAGCATCAACAATAAAACTACATCTACAATGGACAGTTGGACAGTACAAAACCAGTCTATATGCAGCTCTCATCTTTGTTTTTAGTCACACAAAATTTTTCAACTAGGTCTCCAGATTTTTTTTTTCACTATTTCTCCACTTAAATGCTTGCTCGCTCTTTGAGTGTTGAAATGTTGCATTGAGAAAACAATTTAAACACACAGCTGTGAAGCAACTCTAGGCGTGTTCAATATTTATTACTGTCATTACCATTCATTCTGCATGCAACAAGTATTTCCCATCTTTGCCTACGAAATTTTACACAGGCTAAGTTAAATTTGTTTTACAATAATTGCCATTGAGAGTGTTGCTTACATATGCATGTCATCAACCTAAAGTACTTCCAAGTGATTCCTGGCAACAGTGCCTAACGTTCCTATGAGGTGATAAACCCCATCTGAGGGGGTGATGCCTCTGCACATCTGGAGCCACCTGTGAGTATGACTTTCCCCACCACCAAGGCAAGCAGGAGAGACAGAAGGGTTAAAGGGACAGAAGCAGAGATGACAGGTTTTGTGGCATGAAGGACATGAGACTGAGGTTTTCAGTTTGGGGATGGTGTGGTGATCATGGAGAATAAAGGTTTCAAAATCTGCTTTTAGACCTATGGAAGGAGGAAAGGGAGTGGACTCCGGTAGTCTTATACTCTTGGCCTGGTACAAAGCTGCTAATGCTGCCAAAATCCCCACAGCTGTTGCTGCCACTTCTTGTGGTGCTTGAGCAAACAGGCAGAGATTGGGATCTCCTGGGTTAGAGAGCTGCATCTTATCATCAAGTTTATTTAACAACAGCCAAAGGTAAGGGAGAGAAGACTGGATTATTTCAATGAGAAGGAATATCTGGATGAAAATCTTCCCTCAGTTCTCTGCCATCTGTTATAAAAAGTTCCTGTAATAAATGCTGTATTCTTGAAACTATCTGAAAGTTGCACGCATTTGGAAAGAAAAATATTCAGTCTCTAGAGTACTTGGGGTTTAACTCCTGAGTTTTTTGTTTGTGTATATCAAAAGAAAATTATTTGGCAGTATAAGGATAACAAAGCTTGCTGAGAGTTGTGACAGAAGAAGGGACCAGACTGAAAGCAGTTCCTTCCACCATCTGTATGCATCAGTTTCAATTTGTATTGGTTCCTGCAACATGAAGCTCTTCACAGGAGACGTTAGGACAGTGAAATTCCCTGTCTTCATTTATTTTCATAACTTTCATTGGCATTATCATTTTGGCTGAAGTTTTCCATGCTGGGTGGCTGCACAAACTGATGAATTTGGGGGAGTTTTGTTTTTAATATTCAGCAATTCTGTTTAGATGTAGCTAAACAAAGAACTTTGTAAACACCTGAGAGAGCTTGGGGGACAGGGAGGGAAGTCCACCTAAAAATGTATTAGTCTGGCTGTTGCACTAATCAATTATAATGCTTCTTAAACTTCAAGGTGGAGCTCCAAATTTGCTAGGGAGTCACCATTCACTACTGTTTACCTTCTGAAAGACTTGAAAAAGCCTGTCACTTGCATGTGTCCAGCAGAGATTTTCAAAGAGCTGAGTAGTTAAGTTCTCTAAAGAGTCTGTCTAGAATGAGAGCGATCCTCAAAGCTCCCACAAACTGAAAAAACAAAGGACTGCATTGATACACCATTCTCATTAAGCGTGCTCCAACTAACTTATGCAGGATATTCCCTAGAACTGTGACAGAGGCTACTAAGAGCATATTGGAAACCAATCAAGAATTAAGTAGAATTTCTAGGAAGGGCATTCTGAAATGTCTCAGCTACTCCATTCATCCTCAACCTCTTTTCCTTGCTTATAAAGTCCCAAGATAGTCAAAAGAGTTCCTGTCAACACTTTCATCCCATCTACAGGATGTTAGGAACAGGCAAGAACTTGCAAGGAATTTTCAGAGACCTACTTGTTTTTTCCAGGACATAATTATTATCTTGAGACAAGTACAAGAGAGCTCAGCGCTGTTATTACACAGGAGCTGCATCCATTCTGCATGTGACATTAAGCTTATTTATTAGTCACACAGTTTGTTCCTTTTTAGGGCCCATGAAAAATGGAAGACATGGGCGTAACTCAGCTCAAATTCTGTCCGAGAGAGAAGAAATACAAAGCAGGCTGAACAGGGAGGAAAACAGCCTCCATGAGAAGGTGGCTATGGCCAAGGCAGGAATGATGGCTGCGATTGAACTGCAGCCACTTTGTGATAGTATTTTTGAATACTATCCAGCTTTATCGCTGGCTAGGAACACCCAATCTGAATGATACTCTGATAAAAAATATCCTCTTCATGAAATCTGTGTTTTTCACAGCATTAAAAATACCTGAGAAACTGTCATTTTTCCACTGCGAACTTGAAATGGCAGACACCTCACTGCTGTCAGGAGAACCGTATTCACATTTACTTAGTGTCTTCAGACAGGCTGCTGAGGACTTTGGATCTCTGCTTTTCTTACCAGATACTTCCAATTCATACGTGCCTAAGCTACCAGCAAGAGTGAGACCAAGGCTTTGCTCCCCTCCTTACCCTCCCCGAAAGTGAACTGTGATTGCACCTACTACCTGGTTTTTCAGCTACTGAGCTGAAAGGCTCTTGCCGGTTTCACTACCTGCAGAAGACAATTCAGCTGACAATAACTTTCTGGATGAGCAGCCTAGAAAACAAAGGCTCTCTGGGACCTCTTAAAAGATGGACACAGAAGACAGACCAGATAGCTACAAAGAAAAAAAAGCAACAAGAAAACCCGAACATTCAAATACCAAACAGCTAGGAAAAATCTTGGATAAAGTACCAGCTGGAAAGATGCTCTGAACTGTGAAAAAGGAAATTATTTTTCACTGCGTGGTTCACACTGTGTTCAGGGGAACAGTTTTCTTTCTTTGAAGTTATCAGGATTATGTGAAAGAAATACGATTCCATTATCAGTTTATTCCTCTCTTGGGAAGCACTCGTAAGCCTCCCTAAAATTGACTGTTTGGGTCAAAAGTATGAGGTCATTATATTCTCTGACATAGACAGTATTGGTATGGTGAAGACGAATTTCAATTGCAGGATTACCTGTTTACCAATATATCTTAATACTAGGCATTATCATCGACTTTTCCTCCTGGGGCTTACCTTCTACATCAAGGTTAACAGACCTAATTGCACACCACCATATTATACATTATTTTAAGGACTGAACTCAACTGAAAGTGCCTCAGCTGTAGTATCAGATACTTAGGCAGTCACTGGAAAAGTTATTCTATTTTAGAAGAGCATTTCTCAAATTCCTTTAGTGGTACCCTGAGTTGGCAACAGTTCAGTGCCTCTAGAGCTGAGGAGAGAGAACTAGCCAAAAATCCTGTTTTAAAGTATTTAGACATATTCCCTGACTTTGGGGGAATGGAGCTGTTGCCAGCTATTAGAGGTGTTTAGCTGTTCTTGGGCTACTGGAAGCACTTAAGGAGGCTGTTTCTCACTCTCGGTTCTCAAAAAAAACCACAGAACTGGATGATACTAATATCCAGCAGCTCACTAACTCCAGCTGGCAGTGATCCCACTGCTTCCTCCGTGTGCACCACCCCAGCTGTTATGTACTTGTATCAGCCTGGGACCAGTCCTGGCATTCGCTGGGCCTTCCATGTAAGGGAATTCAAAGCATTAATCTAGTCGAAAACTAACTCCAAAAAAAAAAAGTGGGGGGTGCCAGGGGGTGTATTTTGCCGGCTTATGGAACTCAGTTGGCTCCCATAAATGTCTGACAGGCACCAAAGCTGGCAGGAGGGAAGGGCAGAACTGCAGAGCCAAGAATAAGTGAAAAGAAAAGAAGGCAGGAGCAAAGAAGTAGATTGGAAAATTATCTTTCAAATAAGACAAAGGTTGAGCTTTGCTAGATCTAGACCCTAAATCTATAGGGCTCACATGACCTTTTCCTAAAACAGCTTTTCCTAATCCAGCAGGAATGACAGTAGTGTCCGCTTATCTTGTCCTTGCATATCTGACAACCAAATACAGTTACTTGGCATGAAAGATTTTCCTCATATTCCTGGAATTCACTCCAAAGACATGCCAGTATTTCACAGTAACACTTTCTCTGTGACTCAGTGCACTTCAGAGAAGTAGGAAGATAACATGAATTCAGTTTGTTATCAACATGGGTCATGAAATTGCTTCAATTTCCATAGCTGCAGAAAAATCAGTCAAGCTAACCTATACGCCATGAAGCTACTATGTTAAAGGAAAATTTCCCAATAAACTTTTATAGCAAAGAACAGCATTTAGTAATGGTAACTCCAAATGTTAATGAAATTATTTGCTCTCAGACACCATATGAATGTATGAAAGCTAACAGTGACATTGAAAGACAACTTTTACTCATTGCAAAGTCCTTTTCATCATAATCAATCAGCTATTTGCTATCAATCATTTCCCTGTTTTTTTCAGGTCCAACATTATTTTCAAAATGATCCTCATACTGTTTTTCTTATTCAGACAAATTCCCCTTAGATTCCTACAACATTCAATGGTAACTTTGGACTAAAAGACAGATATGAGGCTTCAAGACTGATTTGCAAAGACAAATGAACTCCTGGTGGTTGTTTAGGGAAACCACAACAGCAATATCTAGGTAGTAAAAACTGATTTATAAAATGTAACTAGTCTTTAGACAGTAATGTACTATCAAGATGAATGGTCATTTGTTTTTTCTTCAGTGTTTTCTCCATGACAAGGTACAGCTGTTAGGGCTTCAACAGATCTTGATTTTTTTTGGCAGAAAAAACAACAACAATCTGCAGTTCACTGACTATTTTCCAAGTGTAGTTCCCAGTTGCCATAGCGGTAGTAGACATTCTGGAGAAGCTCCAGCCGAACCAAAAACCAAGCAGCTCTCAGCACTGCAAAAGTTATTTTGAGGCTGTCACACGCTCCAGTAGGATCCAACAGTGAATTAGAAAAATACTGCTTCAAAGGTGTCACAAATCCTTCTTTGGAGTTGGTTTGAAGCCTCCAAAATACACCTGTTACAATATGGGCATACAATAACTTCAGAGCTATTTATGTCTGAGATCAGCCATCATCTACATCACAATAATTGTGCAGCAGTATCATATGAAGCCAGAAAGTCAGGCTATCTTCTAGCAGTCAAGAGCAGGAAAGCTTTGAGCATTCCTGTACTTTGCAAAGAGCTCACTGAATAATTCATAGAATCATCAAATGGTTAGAGTTGGAAGGGACCTTAAAG
>RSEF01000004.1:26137992-26170965 GCA_003993805.1 Himantopus leucocephalus | reverse complement strand
TTTTTTTGAGAAGAGCACTTTGGGGAAAGGTGGTTGGACAAAGGTGATCAGCATCCTCCATAGAAGGGACCATCTGCCCACTCAACTAATTCAAGGTTTTGTGCTGAGCCTGGAACCCTAAGAATTACAGATGCATTACAGTCACCTTGTTAACTAAAATAAGGTTAATTACCTTTTTTCAACATGAAATGTTTGATTTTTTTCAATTAACAAGCAACTCACATATTATTGTGCTCTTTACCTACCCAGAAGTTAGACAATTACCAGATGAACTAGAGAAAGTAAATCACAAGTCATTTTACACAAAATTGAGTATTTGTATGAACAAGTCTACACTTTTCTCTTCATATGGCACCACCAATGCTTACCCCACATTTGTTATGTTTTGCTACATTTTGTTATTGTTTGTGTTTATTTTATTTGCCTATAATATGTTCTAGAAAACAATAGTTTTGAAAAAAACAGATACAGTCATATGCAGCTCATTCGAAAACTCGATCTGCCATCACCCAAGCCATCCACAGATGCAGTCTGATCATTTACTTCTCCCTCAGATGAGTTTGTTGGATCCCAAGAACAAAATGAGAAACACTGCTTTCGCTCCCCTCTTTTGGCAAACGTGCCTTACTTGCAGACTGCACGTGTTTATGTTCATTTGCAGATGTTTCGCTGCTCAGACATTACCAATGCAGTTTAAGAACTTGTTTTGCTCTTCATAGCAATGTCTTAAAACAACGACAACAAATCTGGAAAGGTATTCCTGTAAACTAACCATCTTTACTACCTCATCCCGAGCACTCATCTCGCTCTCCTTGGTAAGCAGCAGCCTGCGCGTACTCTCAATACGGCGTTACTTGCTCCCTAGCAGCAGCCACAGTTTGACACCAGGACGTGCAGTGACAGAAAGCAGAATCATCATAAATCAAACAGAGCTGAACCTTGCAAAGCAAATTAAAACATCCAAAGGTTCTTCAAGACCCTTGGTAGAGAGCAAAGAATGAAGAAACGGGGCTGTTCTGAAACATCTAATGAGAAATTAAGTATCACCTTCTTAAAAATTAACTGTATCTTTACAAATAGCCAAGAATAAAACATAACACTGGATGCAAGAGGCAAAACAACAATCATTGGGGGGGGGGGAAGGGATATGGAAGTGTAAACCACCATACACAAAATGCAAGCAAAAGGCAAAAACGTTAGTGCACTAAATCAGAGGGATGGATCATTTTCATCCCATAATACTCAACAGCTCACCCATGCCAGGATTTTCAGTGTATCTGTCAAGTGATGGGCACATACACACTGAGCAACAAAGCACCTGTAGTAGCTTCATTTAAATAGGGCATGTAAGAAACCAAGCTTGTCAACATGGAAGGTTTTTGAACAAATTTAAAGGTCGCAGATCGAAAAACATAAGTCATTACAACACATACGCAATGATATAACCAAACCCACATTTTTAGTTAACATTTTGGTTACATTTGGTTATTTTTTTTTGCTTTGTTAGAGAGGATTCAGAAAGATTAGATGGTTTTAATGAACAACACATTCAATACAGTGCTACATAGAAAACTTTTATAGCTGGAGAATGTAACTATTTATAGAGAAACACAAAAAAATGAGGATTTAGTTAAAAAGGAATACAGCAAAGTATTACAGAAAGGTGTTACTGGAATACCTTTGTGGGCTGATTTTAAAGCCAATCTTTTCATTATTAAATATTTTTCCGAAATTTATGCCTACGACAAAAAAAAAATCTGCTAAAGGTACCAAATTGGGAGGGTACAGTCAGGGGACGAACAAAGCATACATAAACAAATGGATTTTAATCACACTAAAAAAAATAAATAGTCATACACGATGCAAAAACATAGATGAACTAATAAAAAATACTTGCATATTACTTGATAACATGACAATTTTGAGGGCCCATTAACGTAGCAACGAGAGAAGTAAATCCTATAGGAGAAGAACTATTTAAGCCTTTCTACAAAAGTCTCTTGAGACCCCACCTAGCCATTTCCTTCAAATTCATACAAATCCAGAAGAGCTGCACAACAGACTCTGTTCTGCAACACAACATTCCCCAAAAGCTGGCGATGTTAGGACAACACAAGAGGACACGGGCAATTGCAGGTCTCTAGAAATAAAGTTAAATAGAACATACAGACTATTAAGAAGAAAAAGCTAGCCTAACAACACGAGCACCACTGCAACGTAAATTTGGGAAGGAATACACAGAGTTTAGGAAGCACTGTGCTGCATACCAGTCTGTAACTGCAAAAGATGGATTCAGTCACCCAGGGGGCTCCGATTGCAGTCCCAAAACAAGGCTCAAGTGTATTACGTTAGAAAAACGAAACAGACTCTCTTCTCGTTTCATTAATAAGGCAGTTTCATAGTTGAGGCCCACCATGTGATTTTTGATTGCTTAGGTTTGGTAATACTTACACTACAGATTATGTATACAGACTATCACAATTTACACATGTTCACCCACATAAACAATTCCTAAAGGCTTGCAACTTGAACAGCAACATCAAAATTCTGTATTCTTTCTTAATTTTGCTTTTAATAAAAGCTATATAAACCTTTTAAAGTTTCTAGCAAGGACAGAAACAAGGAGAAACCTTTAAAGGAATGAAATTACATGGAGTTAAATTTATTTTCTAGAAGCAGTAAGCTATAGCTGCCTCCTCCTAACTTGCTGTCCCTGAGGAGTCAGTAACATATCAGCCATCTGCCCCTTATTAGAAGACACCTGTAGGTGATGGCACAAAGATTCGCATCATTGGGCTACAGCTACTTCAACCACTGATTACCTCAATAATTAGGATGTTTGGCTTTTAAGATAATGGTTTTTCTCACCATAAAATAAAAAGGAACAGAGAGAGCATGTGCACATTTTACCAAGTCAAAGAGCAGTAAGCACAGCGAGTTGAACTCCTATGGTTACCAAGAAGTTTTATTCAATTATTTGCAGTATTGGGGAGAGTTATTTAAAAGCTTTAAAAAAAAAAAAACCCAAGTCACACACATTAAAAACAACACGACTTAAATACTAGCGAGGGTTTTTTCTTTCAAGCTGAATGTCACAGCCCACTTTAGAACTGCAATTTGCTGGAAAAAAAAATAAACTTAAAAAAAATCTATTAATTCACTTCCTACTATTAATAGGCAGACCAGTGCCCCGCTTTGCACAGGGAAGTTTAATAGGTAAGTTTTATAGTTGCATGCTTTACTGTTTGGAACAGTAATCATAATTTAACAGATTAGCTAGGAAGTTTGTATAACTCACCAAGGGTAATACCACACACTTTTCCCGAGTCCCTGCCTACCGTCTGTCCCAAGCTAAGCTACTTGTTTTCAGCTTAAGAAATAGGACATGCAAACGAATGAGTGACAGACACTTGGGATTACATTCAAGTGTCAATTTGACACTTAGGCAGTTAATATTGCTAAAGAGAGTGGTATCCCCAGTTCCTTATTCTTCAGTACCAGCCCTGGCACAGTAATTGCTTTTAGGACTCTCAAACCAGTAAGTTGAGTTCCCTTGGATTTATCTTTAATACTCATCTCAGCTCTGGCACACATCCTTCCCTATTACCCCTCCTACCTTTCAGCAACTGGATAAGGAGGAGGAAGGTGACGAGATTAACCATAGATCATTTTCTTCCACGAGCTGAATCAGAGAACTGTAGTTCTTTCATACCTCCAAGACAGAGTCCTTCAGCCTTCCCCTACGCCCTGAGAGCAAGTTACGAATGATCTCTTCTTGCCATTAAAGCTTACAAAATGCCTCATTTTACATGAACTGTGCCTACCCGCTGCTGTCAGCAAAAATAGAGTTGCATAGACTACACTGATTACTGAATTAAAACAGTTGAAAGAGAAGCAAAAAATTAAATTCACTGCATGAAATAGAGCTATCAACACTTCAACACTGAACCTAAAGCCTAAAAGTGGGGGGTTTTTTCTCCACTTCACAATACTTCATTCTTCTAATGAGCAGAATTTTAAACTTAAAATGCCTTTTTTTTTTTTTTTTAAACTGCTCATCAACTGCCAGTGTCAAGATTCACTCTGTCTGGGTGCCAGGCATTTTATTCTCCTTTTCCTGCAACTCTGAACTGAAACCAATGCCGTAAGAAACTTAATATAAAAGTTCACTGGCCTTCGTGAAAGGAGAGCATGTTCTTTTAGTGCAAAAGTTGGAATAATGCTGGACAGAAAAAGCTTGACCAGAATTTTGAAAAGATAAATAAGGGCAAGTAACATTTCACAGGGTATAATTAAAGCTCCATCTTCTGGAGACCAACACAATTTGGATTTCTCAGAAACTGCATGCAGCGATAACTTGTTGCTCAATTTGGGTGGTACAAGCTATTGTTTCTCCTGCTTTCCCTCCTCCTCCCACCAGCACTGGGTTTATTCAAGGTGACCCAGAAGAATTTAGAACCGGTCACAGTTGTATTAAACTTACGTTCCCCAGCTTAATGCACACTGAAGACTCTTAGCTGTGTTAAGAAAAACAAAAATTAGAGGAATGGACCAGGAAAAAAAAAAAAATAGGTATCTGGGCAGGCCTCCACTACTGAGAAAAAAAATTAAGGTGCCCACATAACAATTCGCTTTCTGAACCCAGACACAGAAGAATAGTACTTAGTATCAAGTTGTTCGTAAACTTGAGTTTAAACATTATTTAGCAACATTTGTTCAACCACAACAAAAACCAAAACCAACTCATATCCTTAGCTGCATCCTTTTTGATCAGCCCCTGAGGTAACAGGGGAAGCAGGGCTGCTGCCAGCGCAGTTCAGCATTCAATAAACCCACTACAATCAACAAGGCAAGGAAGTCCTCAATATTTTCTTTAAAGGTGCAAAATTACTTCCCCATTTTGTGTCTTAGTTTTTTTCCTATTGGTTATATTTTCTGTAAATGAAGATTTCAATTGAGTCCTCTCATTCATAAGAAGCGAGTGAGAAGGGCAAAACCAATTAACATTAGAAGAATAGCAACTTTAAGTAATTCCTTGGCTCGAGTTCTCATGCTTTACAGCAGTTATACAGCTCAAAAATTATCAACATTGGGAAATTGCTTGCTTTGTTGAATTATAAACAGACTCCTTTGAAAGAAGGGAGAAGGGGAGATGGAGCTGAAAATTCATAGTTCTGCGCCTACAGATGAGACTACGCACTCAATAACGAACTTAGAAAAGCTAGTATAGATAAATAGGGTTATATTTAAAATACTAAGCTGCTAATAAAAGCTCTGATTTTTTTTTTGTAAGCACTGAGTCTATCAATCCAAAGAGAAATGCAGAAGGAATATAATTTAGAGTCAGTCAGTAAATCCAGACACCAGCTGATCCAGGGACATCTAGAAACCTTACTAGTTTATGAAAGTCTTTAAACTAGAGAACATCAAGAAAACCTACACTTACACAGTTGCTCATCTTCATTAAACATCTTAACGACAAAAAGCTGGATTGCAACTAAATCATGCCAAACACCTCAAAGCGTTACAGAGAGTAACAGCTGGAATTCAGTGTGCCGTTCGTCAGTTCTAAATGCAGAACCACCAGTCCGATCTCCCGTAGGCAGCAGATGACATACCGCCCCATACAGAAGCATACCTACAACTTCTACACCCACTAGTGTAGAACAGTACTCAATCTATGATTTCAAGCAAGAGAATCTGTTCAGACCCCAACAGTTTTCTGCCTCAAGCACGTACTGACAATTAACATTTTTCTAGTTATTCAGATTATTAATTTCTTTGGTTTAACTTGTGGTCTCCCTGTACTCAGTACTACTAGACCACAGGCTTCTGCTAATCAGGGATCTCCCCCAAAAGTAAAGGCTTGGGGAAAAAGCAGCAAAATCCAAGTCTCTAACAGAGTTCAAATCATTCACATAGCTCCCTCGAATGCCTTCTTGGTAGTCCTTTTTAGACCTATATATCAGGCATGCAGTATCCTCCAGCATCATTTCAACAGAGCTTCAGCCTTCTCTGTTGCTTAGCTCATATGCCCCAATTAATGCACTCAACAATTGCACCCTGGCATGAGTCCAGAAAGGAGAATGTCAGCTCAAAATTGTCTGATGACATTATTCTAATTTCATAAGAGTCTATGATCTGGAATGTAAAAAAAATCCGTAATTGTGCCGTGGAGTACCAATTAAAAATGGTATGCAAAAAGAAGAAAGCCAATACAAGAAAGGTAACAGGGAAAGAGCAGCCACAACACGAACAAAAAAAAAAAACCCAGACAGTCAGAGCTATCAATGTCTGCCAACAGGGCTCAAAACCAGCTGTCGGTTCTGCCAAATAAGTTTGTTTCTGAAATGCGTTCCTTTGTCATCCTCCCAGTGGCACCCAAACAGGATTTCCTATATTAAACTCATTTTTCAGCATTAAGTAGTGTGCACAGTGAATCCAGCTTTAAAAATATTGACATTAAGAGCAAAACGTTTATCCTTTGCATAGCTATTGAGCGGGGAGTCCCACTTCTAAAGCACTTCTAAAAGAAACGTATGATCCCATCTTTCCCCAAGTTTCACTATGATCTAAAAAATCCCAAATGTTTTTGTTTGGTTCGTTTAAAAATAACAACTCCTACTATAGGCAAAAGCTTCAAGAGGTGCAGGCAGGGAGAAACCTGCACCGTTGCACTTTCTGGGGGGCCAATATTTTGTGGTATCACACTTCCCAACTTCCCAGCTGCTGCTTTAGGCAAGGACAAAACCCATTTAGGGAACTGAATGAGATCATACTTGAACAGATTTATTCAGTGTTAGGATAATTTCTGTACACCATCTTTTTGTGTTATGTAAAAGTTGTCATTTGCTGTAGGAAACAAAAGACTACAATTGCTTAAAAGAAAAGTGTAGCTTAAGCTCATTTGGGAAGTGACACCTCTTCTCATTACCAAACAATTACCATTTATTATCTCTAACCTGCCTTGCCGCAAACAAAGACGAATCCTATTCATTTGCACTTCATAAATACTGCAACAGTGGCACACAGGAGCTGGTCCCACACACCAGCTGTGCTGTAAAACTGAATCAGAGAAATTAAGAGCCAGCCAAAAAGATTACCACCGCATCAACTGGCACATCCTCCACGAGCACCTGCCCACCAGGTTCCTCCAGAGCACATCCCCAGCCACCTCGTGCAACCAAGCAGCAAGTGGGTCAGGGTGGTTTCTGATGTCCTCCCACAGGACACTTTCTCCGTGCAGTAGCTCATTAGAAACACATTTTCTGATTATTCTGATTCCATTCTGTCTTCCTTCCCCTTTTTCATTAATTCTATAAACACCTTTTTTCCACCACTTTCCTCTCCAGAATTTTCTGAATTCCAGACCAGAGAACACTTGCAAGTCAACACAACCATCTTTTTCTCTTCTTTCCTTCCCCCTACTAAGTTATGCAAACGTAACAGCTAAGCATACAAAAGTTAATTCTTCCTGTATTTACCTCCTTTAATTGCCAGCTCAAAAGGAGGAGGTTAGGGACACCTTACAAGGAGTACCAGCTAGGTTAAAGCAAACGCTAAGTTAATGAGTAAAGGGTCATGGTGAGAAGGTGAGAAGCAAAATAGTTATAAGGTGAGTAAGAGCTAGACAAACCCTTGAAGGCTACCCTTAGAAAGGGTTACGGATCAGCAGGACGATCTTTGATAGCATCTTATTCAATTGAGATAAGAATCAGTGGTCGTTTTTTGTTTACTACACAGAAATTCTCTCTCTGCGTTCATGCTGTTCCAACAGAGGCGTCAAATTCACATACCGTAATAGATACGGTTTGATATACTGAAATGATGTGTTGTTAGAACTGTTCATTTCACCTTCCTCACTACAACACATACCAACAGTTTTCCAATACTTTGAGAAACCAGTGCAACTCTTAAGACCTCATCACAAGCCTGTGCCCACCCTGACGCTATGGTTCAGGCTTACATCTCTTGCTCACTGCCACCACTCATGTCCCAGTCTTCCTCAACCATGACGCATATTTGATAGTCAATTCTTGACAATGCCATTATTTGGATTAGTTATGCATTGGGAAAAATCAATCCACCCTTCTACACTTTCTGTAGGACTCACTGTTACCAAATATAACAAGTTAGCTGTTTTTATTCTTATAAAATGAAGTCATACAAGGAATCACGCATTTATAAAATGAGTGGAAAAAATAGATCAAGACACCTACTTTAATAAACTGGGAATTTTGTTTTTTGGGAAAAAAAAACCCTCACAATTTGAGCAGAGATGAAGCTCTAAGTATAAGATTGAGTATAAACATACCCTAAAGCAAGTTACAGCTTCTAGAATATCCACAGTCCTGTAATGAGCTGTGTTTGGTCTAAGCACATTAGACTCATGGACTGTTAGGTTTCTCCCCCAGAAAGGACAAGCATGCGTCATTCCCATTTGTTTTCAGGTGGAAAATGAGAAAATGGCTTCCATTACATTATTTTCCATTTGGATTATATGGCACTCTGAGGATCATATAAACTTAAAGGGCAGAATAAAAGAAATCATCCTTCTTGAAACACAGGTCTCTGTCTCAAAAAAATTTGAGAGTTGCTGTCTGCAACCATCTCTCTTCCTGACCAGTGACCCCGCACTTCAAGAAAACAAAACAGCTTCTTTTTTTTTAAAGTAGATATCCATTAGGTATTTTTTACATGATCAACAGGATGCATTTTTGTTTGGAACTGCACAAAAATACGGGGATATGGTCACTATTTTTAGACACATCACAGCGACATGAAAATATTTTCATGACAAGGAAAGCCAAGAAGTTAGACATTTGACTAATGACTTCTAATGAATTCTAAGTGCCCTCGGACAGCATGAATTACTTATATATTTTGTTTGGGGTAAAATATCTCGCATTCTCTTTCAGTGCAAGTCAAAGCTTTATTTTTACAACACTTCGTACAAAGCAAGACCATGAAACCAAGCTACAGGCTACTATAAACCCTTGCAGGTCATGGCCCCCAATATCCACAATGGACTATGGAAGCAGAAGGAAAACACACTCCTTAAAAGACAGTTTTTTGTGAAGAGAGGAGCTCAGAGGTTAAGGTGATAGATGGTAGACGCCAACCAATACACACACAATTTATATACTCAGAACTACTATTTTACTGTTGGAAAGCCTCTGAGCAAGGCATGTAGTGCGCATCACCAAGTTCCAGCATTACAGAAGTCTCTTAACTAAAATATCAAGACTGCAAGCTAAATCAATTCCCAGGGTCAGGACTGAAGAGGGCTATCTTTTTAGGCCTCATTTAATTACTCCATAAAAAGTGAATATACACCCTTTTCTTAACACCGTTGTGTTTAATAGATTGGTGCAATCACATCATAGAGTTCAAGAATCCTTATTACAAGTATGTACAAGAAATCCTCGTGTATCCTTTCAAATTAATTGGCCACTACATGTTTTTAGTCAACCCGAAGCCTGTATATAGAGAAATTGCAAGGAAGTCTGTCCTACATACTTCAACGTGTTTAAAATATTTCTGAGCATATTTATAAAAAGTATCAAGATGGTGCACATCAAAAATGCACTCGTAGGACGTAGCACAGTCTTTCTGGTGGAGAGAGACAAAGGCATTTCAAGAGCTCTGCTTGCTCAGGCGCTTCACCTTAGCAAGTCCTGCACCTGGGAGAATGACAGAAGCAACATACAACAAAATATTTCAATACTATAGAAATTTCAGCTAAGCCTCCTAAAACTATCCAATATAGGGAAGTTGCCATAAGAAAGGCCTTTATCATCAGCTCAGTATCAGCAAGGACAGTGCTAAGTCTCTGAATTTGGCAGGCAAATAGTACTTTGTCTTCCACTGAGATGTGTTAACTCAGTATCTAATTACAGTTTAATATTAAACTCCTACTAATTTTTCTCCCACAGTGTCGCTACTCTCTAGCTTCTTTATGAGTTGACACAATGGAAGAATCACAAAAAAAAAAAAAGGTCTCAATGAGATCTCTAGGACTGATAACTTTGCTATACCATAAAGACATTACAGCAAGTTAATAAGCCTAGAAAACAAGAATATCTCTGCATATTTATGTTACAACGTTTACTTCCTTCCTATTTGCTACACAAGTGAGCTGGCATTACTTCTTTCAATTAAATCCTGCATTTTAAGTTAAGGGCATAAAATTGCATATATTCCACCCAACACAAATCAGGCTTCTTTCAAAGCCACAAAGACCGTTTTGTTTCTGTCATTCACTTGTCCAATATGCAAAGCATAGCTGTCAATCAGTTAGCATCCCTGACAGCATAATTGCTGAACAGAACATGAAAAACATGAGGAGGGTCAGGACTACAAGAGATACCGGCAACATTTCTCCTTGCACGCTTTGGTACTAATTGAGGATTCTCCTTCGTTAAGATTCCCCTCCAGTCGCTGTTGCAGCAAAACAAGGAATCTGTAGAAGGTTGAGAAGGCTTTGAAAGCCATTACTGTCAAATAAGTTAGTTTTGTACCACTCCTACTCATTTCGAAAGCAAGCGGTAGCATCACTCACTAATAGCGGCCCCTTTTTTCAGGAAGAGGTTTACTTTTTCCACTGGCTACAAGATGCCATTTTCTAACTTCTTACCTGGTCCGCACTCCCCTCCCTCAGCCTGAACCCATGTGCAAGTTGTCCTCTGTGGATGCCTAACAAAATCTCATCTCATAGGAGGAATGGGATCTTCTCATTTGGCTGCTGCCAAGTCATTTGTTCTCTTATACTATGAGAAAGTTATATATGCAGCAGAAATGCCGAAGCTGTGACAATACAGAATGAAAAAACAAAGACAACTTTAACTTGTCAAACGTCCCTAGTTATCTTCACAAACACGAGCCAGAAATTTCCTTTTTGTAGACATCTTTTAAGATACTATAGTAATAACTGGGAAACTCTGACTTGTCCTCTTCCAAATTAACAGAAATATGCAAATACCTGTAATCAGGTTTGTTTTCATATTGAGGACACATGTTAGGGTAAGTTTCGGTAGAAAACCAGAAGCATCAGTATTCTATCTGCAAAATCTATTCGAAACATTTTAAGGTGTCTGTCTCGTGAAATAACACCACCCCTTGTAGCACTCAAGCAAACATGCAAGTTCATGTAAGTGATGCAACAGCTACACGCCACAGCATAATAGGTATTTTTCTGGAGTTGTGGTCTGTATCAGAAGATCCAAAGATTTCTTTAACTCATGATGCAATACAAGTGACATTTGGACTACTGTCAGGTAGACATTCCTTACAGTAGCTTTAATTTTCAGTCTACATGGAATAGTTTCATAAGAAAAATCCAGCTTTTACTGATTCAAGTATAAATGAGAAGTATCGGTGCATATTAGTCCTTTTTTTATACCCCCTATCCCCTGTTCCAAATCCCCAATTAAAAACTTTGAAGTAGCAAAACAGAGAATCGCTATAACTAAATCCATCTCCAACCTTTGCAACTATTTTACCATTAGTGATCTAGAAAAACATTCAACAATTTAAAAAAAAAATAATCTTTTGACACCTGCACAACTACTACTGACTCGCACTTGATTAATTCTGTGCCTTGAAAACATGGGCAATCTAGTTTCTACTACTAAAGTTCTATATTAACTAAAGACTTTTCGGTCTCCTTACACAAGATTATTTATACTCCACTTCCTGAAATGGAAATTCAAAGTTTCCCGAGAGAAAAATGTTTGTGACTCACTGTGGGGGTTTTGCCAGATACATCCCTTTAAATCTGAGCAAGCCCAGCAGTATGGGTAGCTTATATAAACCTGAAAGAATCTTCAGGTTCCACCAACGTATCCATTTCTAGAGTTCTACTTTCAACCCAGCACAACTTCCACTTTGTTAGCAACAGCACACAAGTAAAAGATGTGTCAGTAATTTTCAGTGTTGCATAATCCATAATTTAGAAGTACTACAGCATTATCTTCTTGGGATTCAGAAAAAGGTATTTCAGATGGGAATACAGGGAAAGTGAACTTGTAAGCAGCAGAACCAATTTTGGTTCATGTCCCCCTTTCTCTGTTCTGAGAGAACACAAAGAAAATTTAACAGATTAAATCTTTGCAGCTTCATTTAAAAGATAATAAATTAATCCTGATGGCCTCAGCTGCATTTTGAGACAACAACTTTTTATTAGCACATTTGTGACAAATGAAATTCACCAAAGTGAAACATGGTTTTAAGGCAACTCCACTGGTTCAGACAACTTAAGAAGCTGCTGTATGACTAAATAAAGTATATTTTTCTGTTTAGGAGAGTGAAGGAATTTCCCCTCCCAACGCCCTAAAGGCTTTTGATGCATTTTTTTTCCTGTTCATAGCAGAACTGATTAATAGCTGCGGCTTAAATCCAGCGTACAGTTTTGGCAGCTGCTGACGGACCACTCCATCTACTTGCTGCTCCCTCTTTGCTACACGTAACACGTGCTGTTAAATGCATGCTGTCAAAAGCGCTAAAATGATTCACTTTCAAATCTGGTAAATCTAGATTATGACTACTTAAAGAATTTCCTTCTTAACTTCAGGTGCGGAAACCAAGCAAACATAAAACACACCGTCAGTTTTCCTGTCAAATTTGGCATGCGAGTTTTCAAAGGATATAAAAGTAACCATCAGGTTAAAAAAAAGGGTAACTTTTTCCACTGTTTACAGAGCAAGCTTTAATTAAACAAATTGCAAACCTTCCTATGAACAACAATGCAGCTATGAAAAACAAGCAAGTCTTACGACTACTGGAAGTCTATTTTTTGTCTCTATAGTTTACACAAGCAGCATTGTCTCTAAAATTACTGTTTAGCTATGATGGGAATAGACCTGTTTTCAGATTACCAAAATATAACCTCTCTCCAGTACAGCTGGGCACCAAGAATTAAGAAAGAAAACTTTTTTAAAGTATTATGAACATTATGCCATTATTTTTTATTTCAATCCCCTGCATATAATACAGACTTTGAGAGAGCAAGAGCATCCCAAGCAGAAAAATGGATCCTACTCTTCCCACTTCAAGATCATTTAAAGTCACAGAAATGCTTGGCGGTCTTAGATACCAAGGACTGAATATTTTTTATTTCTAATGGCAACAAAAAGTTGAGTCTTTATCAGGTTTTAGATTATGTTTCTCTATGGAAATAAGAGAGACCATAAGCTTTACTGTAAAAGAAGAAATTGGGAGTTAATGGAGATCTTGAAGTGTTATTTACTTTCTTCACACTTGCAAGTTAAGAGTTTTATTTCATGGATTAGTTTTGGATGTTGCTTCTGTTTTGAGGCAGTGCTAGCAGTGTATCCACCAATGTCAGCACGGATAACTTCTCTCAGTTTTCTTTTGGTTTGCCGGTTTTTAAGTAAAAAAGAACGTAGGTCTACCACATAAGGATGCTTCATCAAAATTTGAAGTTCTTGTTTGTTTTAATTGACATTAGCAGTGTTGCTTTCAATTACAAATTGTCACAATCATTTTGTTTAAACAAAAAAAAAAAAACTTAAAACAGGTCTGACGCTTTTACAGACACTATACTGTCAGTGAGAGACTAAAAGGTTAACTAGCTCCCAATTTTCCCCCTATAAGTACCGCTCTGTAGCCAAGCATAAAAGTATAGAAAGGTTGTTTATCTTATTAATTTACTAAAAGTATATCTGGTCTCCCCACAGGAAAATTTTATATCCCATTCCCCCCCACCCCACCCCATACAATCATGAATCTATGGATTCCCCCCTCCCCTTTACAATAGCAACACTTTCTTTTTGAAAGACGTGCCAGTCTAGTAAGATAAGAAATACTACTACAGAAGACCCAGCCAGCCCATGGCCCTGCTCATCTCCCCGAAATACGAAATACAATCAGTAGTCCAAACTTACTTTTAACTCAGCCTGCCTAATGGCTTCATTCAGCAATACTTCTCATCTTAGCACTCTTCTCTCCCCCTTTTTGCTCTCCAAAAAAGGTTTGTAATGAGTTGCACCATATTTTTGTAATTTATTGGAAGACAGAGGACTGTTTCAGTTTCTCTTGGTACCTTCTACGAATTGCAGCATAGTAAGATGAGACACACCTATCAACATCACAGACATCCAAAAAATTTAGGAACACCTGCAGATCAGTTAGCTTAACAGTCGTTTAATTCATTGGTGAAGTAATACTTGTACAGGAAGATATCGAGGAGACTGCAAACACTTCACTAAATTTCATGAAAAGCTGTTATTATCCCTCCTACACTCCCTCTCTCTCTCCAGACAGGTCTATAAAAAGAACAGCCTGCGAAGGCAGTCAAACCTAGCTGACACGAGCGGAGACATCCGCAGAAGCTGCTTTGCTAGTACAGTTTATGTCACTTCTCAGAACAAAATGACTATTTGGTGATACGACATGATCAAAAGCACTGTTGCCAATGTAACGCTGATCAGATCATAAGTTAGGCTGGTACCACCGCACAGGAGAGCATCACCAACATTTCTCTTCCTTTTGAGAGTCCCAGTCCCGACACAAGAAGCTCCCACAGCTACAGTACGGATGCAATTTATGTATGACACTATAGTCTCCTAAATCAGTGGATGAACAGCTTTGCCAATACAGTTAATTTAAATCAAGGAGCTGCTAAAACCCAATTACTTTTAAAGCACATTTCGACCAGGATCGGAGTGAAAGCAACAAACAGTAGGTGGAAAAAAAAACAAGCCAGAAATAAGTTAAAAAGTTGGTCATGCTGAAGAAGCCCTTCACATTCTTTTGCAATAAAAGACACTCAGATACTTGCTTCTGTAAACTAAAATTGAAGAGGTTACCTTAAAACTCAATTCAGGTGTGTTTAAGCAAAAAATAGGCTGAGTCGCTATGAACTCAAGTCCATCACTTTCTCCTTATATAACCTTCCTCCGAAAGTTACTTTCTTCCACCACTACGGTAAATGAAACAATATGTCTTTCTAAAGAACCACAAATCGAGTGCCAAGTGGCTGGAGGGGACAGTTAACAGAGGGGGAAAAAGGAGCTACCTGGAAACGAGCACCACGTACTCTGACCTCTTATCCTCTTGTATTTCATTCCCTTTCCTGTATTACTCATCTGGGGCTTAGCCTTTAAAAAACCACCAGGCTCTTAGGAAGACATCGTTCTGGTAAAGTGGTTAATATTCACCTACTACACGTTAAAAACGCCACACAAAGTAGTACCTACTCTGTTAGCTGTTCGGCTGCTTCTGATGACTATGACTGCACTTCATTATTTAACAGCTTCCTCAGCCTTCAGAAATTATCTGGACTAGTGGGCTGAAGGTTATTAACATTTTAAAATGCTTGCAGCTAATATTTCCAAGTTGTCCGAGAGAGTAACTATTGCCCATATTATTCTTAAATATTAGCACCTGTTCGTAAGTTATGATCCAACATGCACTTTCAAGCTGGCCATTACATTTCTTTTGCATATGAACACTTTTTTCCCCCCCAAATAAGCCACACTAAGTTTCTCTTAAGATAAATTGAACAAGATATCAATACCAAATTATCTTTGGTTGGGATAATGCAGGACATTCTGCTAGGGAGAACAGGTTATGTTAAGATGGAAAAAACACTAACTGCATACAAAATGCATTCTACAGAGTTACAGGATGCTCTCTTCCTTCTGAAGGAAAAAAAAGTAATTACACATGGTGGTTTCAATAGAATCCTTACACAGACAGCAGCACGGCTGTGCTCAGGTTGAAGCAGAGCATTTCATGTGGGCCAGAGAAAAAACATCCACGTCCATTAGCACCACCCAAGCCTGCAGCACACCTTGGCTCAGCCAGCCTAACCACAATAAAACGCTCTCCTCTCCCCCCACTCTGGTCAGGAAAGAGGGTCAAAGTGATCTGACACTCCAATAGGTTCCCGAACAAAAGTCTGCTTAAGTCTTCCAGGTTGCAAAGATTGTTTCGCTAATGATCATTTTTGTCGCTATTGAGTTTGACTGGTGAAAGCTTCTATCTCACACTCACAATTTTGAGTCTTTTTATAGGCTAACCATGGAGACCCAAGAAGCCCCGTAAGGATGCGGTGTAACTGCATCAGCTACTGAAGACTAGGTGATCCTTACACATTCACATAGCAAATCAAACGGCAGGGCATCGGAAAGATCTTTTGTCATCCTTAAAGAACTGGAAGATACGCAAAAACCATTCTCTCCTGGGAGCGTTAAAAGAAAGTGCACACGGGTGGCAGAAAGACAGGGTCTGATAAAATGACTGTGGTGTTTTAAAATTAACTTTTTAATGACTCAGATAATTTAAATGGCTCTAAATCCCTCCAAACAGCAGCCTACCACAAGAGTCCCATCAACAGAAGAGCCTTAAAATCTGCCTTGTGCAACAGGCAACATCTTTCAGATGTCCACAGGGTAGCAATTACAGAAGAGCAGTACGGTCGTAATGCAGGAACACCGAAAGGGTTTTTTCTCTACATTGCTATCATTGGAAGCACTGTAACTTCCAGCAATGCTCAAAGGAGCTGGACACAAAAATACACACCAGAGGGTTTATTTATAAGAAGGCAAACTGGCTGGAAAAAAAGAGCACTCAAGTCCTCTGCTTGCTCTCCCAGCTCTAATGATAATAGAGAACAAAACAGTCTGGCATTAAAATATTTGCTTACACACGTAAAAATATACCTCTTACTCTCACTCTAAGTTTACATTGACTATAAAAGCGTTTCTTAGTATCCAAACCCACAGTTTTTCCCACCGCTATTTTGTCACGCGCCAAACACACAGCAGCTAACAGAAAATGCATGAGATAAAGCTTATTTCTCAAAACTACACAGAAATCCAACTAACCACCTTCGGGGTTCCACTAAAAGTTATTAGTTAGTACTTAATTCTGGATGCCATCTATATTTTTAAAGCTGGCATCACATTTGATTAATTTACTTGCCAGCTGATTTTCCTGATTACATCCTTAACAGAGCAGGGGAAAGACTGACAAACTGCTATCCACAACCCCAAATATGAAATACCGATTTGGAAAGTACGTCCTCATTCTTACACTCATTTATGGTATTCTACAGTCCTCCTACCTAAAGTGAAGAAGTTTTGTTTCCTTTTTTAAAGAACATACTGTATTTGTTGAAACTGAGGGTAATTATGAAACGTTACATCTATATTAACAGAACTGTAACTCACACTAGCCAGACAGAGACATCAGAAGGAGAACAAAATAACAAAGAATGCTCCACAACTGAACATTTAGAGCATATTCCTGTTGCTTCAAACATTTCATGCTATCAATCAATACAATTTCAGTATAGCTAAGTTAGTTTCAGTTGCCGTAACTCATTTACTCTTAATTCAAAATAAAACAAAACCAAAGAAACCGCACACCCCCACAGGACAGCAAGGACATATTCTTGATTTTATCCAAGTGTAAACAGATGTTTGAATAGAATTTTTTTAATATAAACACAGTCAGAAACCATTTCTAATGTGTGTCATTTCAGTATCATGTTTTTATTACTGGGAACTTTATTTTTTAATAAAAAGCAAATGTAAACCACAGACTATTGATTAAATAGAAATTTCATAAGTAACCAGCCAAAAAAAATAATCCTAGTGTTTTTTTAATTTCAGCATACTAAGAGATGTCGGTGCAATTGCTATCTCATCCTTCAGATTTTGTCAGTATATGGGATTTATGAAAGAGTCATTTTTTAGGTTGGGGAAGGAATCTCTCCACAAGCAGCAAGTACACTTTAGTGCTTATGACAGACTGAATTCCCATTTACCCCTAAAGCATTTTTTCTTGCGTTGTTCATTAACAAAGTGAATAATTTTGGAATTTTAGAAAGCTGAATCCTGGCAGCACAAACCAATCAGAAATAAAGATCCACACACAGAAAAGCCTGCAACTGTGAAGAGAATGAGAAGAGCAGAGAGAATAAACACTAGAATGAGAAGAGTAGCCGAGAAAAAAGATTAAAAATCACAGTTGATACTAACTAGGAGATTCTCAAGTACCTAAAGGAAAAAAGCCTCCTGGTCATCCAGGAAACAGAATTAGGTGATGGTAGTATAATACACAAGCTGACACACACAAAAGATGACCCACTATGGGGGTGATGCTGTATTAAGTAGTCCCAACATTTTTTCTGTACCTGGCTTTTTATCAGGTCAATACCTTGCCCCTATCTGGATGCTTCTCACTCCATTTTCTGTTATCTCTCTCAGATCAAAAGACAATCTTCTGGTTAGCAGGTGGTCTCACACATCACTTATTTCCACACACACCCTTTTGGGTTTTTTAATTACAGGAAAAACCTTTACCTAGTTCTTCACAGATCTCCCGAGAAGATTAACTACAATACTGAATTAATTCCCCAGGAATAATTTTCTTTTAATATTCTCAAAGTAAAGAATTTGTAAGTAAATTAAGTTGGAAGCTATTTGAAAAGCTACTGTACGTACACATATGCTCCTAAACAGCAGGCTCCTAACTAAAATTTTCTAAATGACTCATGATTGCAGCATCTTCAAGTTTTGCAAGTGTATTCCAAGCAGATTATGCTTCCAGAGCAGCTGCAATGCAGGTATCACAGGGGCCATGCTGGAATTTGCTCAAATGCCTCAAAAATCAACAACCCGCTGCTGAACACCCTTGCGCTGCCTGTAGATCACTGCGTGTGATGGTCTGTCACGATGCAGCCATAGCTCATCTACAGAACAATTAGATCTTGCTTTTACAACTACATGCAGCCACTACTTTGTCATTTTCTTCTGGGGGGGGGGGACCCAACCTAAACACATCCATCTCAAAAGGTAAATGCCTATTCTGACATTTTAGAGAGCATTCAGATACTAAACTAAGAAACAGAGTAGTGGATGCCAAAAGGATCATTTTCAGCACTCTATGCATAGATTCTCGCCTTACTTGAGAGCTACCAATTTTACTCATTAAATTGAATACAAAATTACTCATTTTGACAAACAACTTGATTCCAGTGGTTTCAAGGTGAACTTTCAACTGACAGCAAAGCACCTGAGAAGATGCTTACCACCCCTCTACATTTTACAGCTGTAAGACAAGACACGACACAGAAGTCAGTAGAAGTTAAGGGGTTTTTTTTGTCTTAACTATAGGTCCCTGTAATTTTACAGGGTTAGCAATTAGGAATACAAGAAAAACATGAAAGCAGCCTAATTATTATGATGGCTATATGAAAGCAAAAGAAAAGTTGTGAAAACACACCAGTTACTTTCCCCCTGCAGAGTCTACGGAAGATTCTGGCTGAGAAAAAACAGAGCAGGTCCAGTTCACAAGCCTTCTGAGCACTGGGACTCACATCAAAATGACACTTTTTTTTTTTTTTATCCCATCTCTTAGTTAAATGCAGAATTAAAAACTGATATCCCAATCATCAGGGAACCAAGAAGGTTAGAAGCTGGGCGACTATAGAAAAAGATTTTGCTCGTGATTGTTTCTTAACAAATGCCACACTACCTTTTGGAATAAATGTAAAACAGTCCGGTCAGTACTGTGAATTTCAACAGCTAAGGAAACTTTCAGACATACAGAGCTGGTTTCATAAGCCTCTTTCAACTGGCACTGCACACTGAGGATGAGATGGATAAACAGTGACAATTAAACTTACAATTTGTTTTCCTGAAACCCGTTCAAAACAACAGATTGCAAAGTCTCTTAAAAGTAAATGCAAAGTACTAAACACAAATCATTATAAAAAGTTATACAACAGCCAGCTACAGGAATTTGAAGTTAAACAAAATGTTCAACTGCTGTTGACAGCCCTAATTTTAAATACAGTTTAGTTTGCTGCATATGGAAGCCTAAAACACTGTAAAACAAAGTCAAACGACAAAACACTCATTAGACAGTTCAAATAAGTCAATATAACACACTGTCAAATCTCTATTCCAGAAAGGAGGAGCTACTGGTCATCAGTAGTTTCAATAAGCACATAGGTTAAAACAAAAAATAAAAAAAGGGGGAACATCACAAGAAGACTTGGAGGCAGGGCCTTTATTTAAGGATTTTAATCTTGTCTTCAAATATAGCTTTGTTTTAAATTCCTTATAGTAACAGCTATTCCTCAAAAGTACATTAAGGTACACGCTTGTTGTACGTGGCCATAACACAAGCATACAAGTTCAGTTACTCTGCTGCATAAACAACAGTGCAAACTTTAATGACTACTCAGGGCTGCTTATGAGAAATCAAGCCTGAATTGAAGACCTTGCACTGAACCCTGACTACAACAAAACCAGTTATTTACTCAAAAGTACTCATCGTGCTCCCACATCTTTGCTGCCCTCAGAATTACCGTACTCACTCAGAGAACTAGTTTAAGTAATCACCTCCTGTGTGCGACTTGGGGGGAACTTCTTCCATACACCAGAACTCGCAAAAAACTTGATGTGTCTCATGACCACATGCTGGTTATTCCCATCACCTCCAAGGTGAGAGAGACCTTTCACATTTAAGGTCCTCCATTACCTTAAACGATTGGTGGAAGCCTAAGGAAAGGATGAGTATCTCCCCACATATATACACACTCTTGTCATTAAGTCATTATGGTCATCTGAAATTCCACACGGGAAATAAGTATTCCATACTCCATAATAATCCAAATAGGATACAGCCTCTGTTCCTCTGCCTCCACATCCCAGCCCACGTGTAGACTCTATTCAAAGCAGTAATAACTGAAAATAAAGTGGTTACCGCCTTTTGCATTTTAATCAAACAGTCATATAACTGACTTGGACACCAAGAGATGATTTCAAAAGTTTCATTTCTGGAAGTGAAGCAGTATATGCTACAGTCAGAACATGACATCTGCAGAGCTGAGAATCTGTGTTTTATTGTGGAAAAATACTTTCTGTACAGTTCCTTTGGGGAAGGAGAGGGAAGAGGACATGCCAGAAAACCACAACAAGTAGCATTTTTGGAGGAAGGCACTTCCTGACCTTAGCTTTCAGTTAAATCCCAAACTCAAGACATCTATAAATAGAAGAAACAGGAAAAGAAATCAAGTAAGGTATCAGATGTCACTTGTATAAGGCAGAACCTTCATTTTTCCTTAAAAGAAATTCTGATATAGTTTTCCTAAAGCAATGCGCAGTGTGTAAGTAGCCGTGTCTTAGCAGCCTAGATACTGGCCCTCTTATTTCTCCTATGCTCATTTGCAACTGATTTAGAAGTGTTCTTCACTACCATTCATAAATAATATTCAAGCCTTTTGACGCATGCAGGCAACTTACCACAGACTCTCACAACCATTCTACCACATTAATTTAGTTTAACAGATTATGTTATGGTCACAATATTTAACATAAGAGTGTATCTAATTTTTTTTTTCTACCATTTTACGGTTTTTGCAATGCTGGCAAGTGCTAGCTGCGTTATTTCCTACCAAAACTAAGAGTACGCTGGAACAACCAGGGTAGGTGTTAATTCATTATGTCTAGTTTAAAAAAGTCATCTTGGGAACAGCATTTCAGCAGCTAACAGCAGAGGTGACAGGCCAATATTTGGCTGACAAATTGTGACAAGCACACTCTAAAAATAAACAGCAATATATGAGGCAGAAAACATCACGAAGCTATAGCCAATTATTTTTTTTTTTTTTAAATGGAAACCTCATGCAATAAACCAAGATGCCTTGTGAAGTTACCCACAGCTAACAGAAGTAATACTTCACCTAAAAGCTATTTATAAAGGCCAGGGTAACCATTAGAGCACCTGTTTCAAACAAACCTCCTTTGTTCAAAAGAAATGTAAAGTAACTCGTAGGCTGGAACGTAGGCCAATGTCAACAGCAAATCCAACCGGATTTATGTAGGTTGTGTCACTATAAACCGTGTTACTTTCATCATGGCTAAATGTTCATTTACTATCAAGCTAAGATGGACTGTAAGAAAATGCCATTATTTTCTCTTTACTTTTAAATTCACACAGAATAGTCATTCACATAAGAACACTGGACCTTAAACAGCAAGGCTAGTTTATCGACCCCATAAAGTTAGAAATTTGACATATCCCAATTCCGAGGAGGACATACTGAGGTTATTTGCACTTTTTGTTTTAAAAGTGGACAATAACTCGTATAACGTACGCTGTATGGCAATTTGTAAATAAAGAGGAGTTTACTTCCTACTCAGAAATTAATACACGTGAATGAAAGCATTATCCAAAAGCACCCTGCTGTTTCTTTCTAAGTGCTCTCCTAGTAAGAAAAGTATCTGATGTGATGACTTTAAGGCACAAAATTTAAAAGAAAAAAAAACGCCAAGAGAGGTTTAGAAAGTGAGAAACTACAAGACATCAAATTAATAAGACATAGGTTAAACCACTGTACAGGGCTAGGTACAAAGAACAAGAGAAGGGAGAAATTAAAAAAGGGTAATTCACCTGGCCATTCAGAAACATACCATCTTCTCATGTGGATCAAATAGAAGTATTCTACCCCAAATCTCAAATTTCTTTGGTCCAGGTCCTTAGAACTGCTTTATAAAGCTAACAAGGCCTTCATACATCACTGTGTCACATACGCAATCATATTTTTCAGCAATATCCAATAGCCTAGAAGTTTTTCAACTACTGAAACGATATTCCTCTAAAAGTCATCTTAAATAGATGAGTCTTACAAGCTTCTTAAAAAGGATTTAGTAGTAATGGGGACCAGCTATCCATCAATACTCAGTCTGGCAAAGTAAGAGCTAGTAGCACTAAAATAGATGGCTACCTAAAATATGGCAGAGATGGAATATACTCCTCTCCCCCACCTCCGCAAACATCAACAACAACAACCACCCCATCCTTCCCTTGGCACTGTGACCTCAAATCGTTCTCAAGAGCCGAGCTGGAATTGTGTTGCCATCTGATAGTCATTCAGTGGCCTACAATCAAGGAGTTGGCATTTTCAAACTAGACCATCACCAATTAAAACAAGGCATCAGCGCTAATTAGCAGCTTTCAGCAGTAACAGAGAAGCCGTGACAAGGATGGAAACTCAATTACCCTCATTCCAGCGAGCGCCTGTTCCTGGCCAGCATGTGGCTGGCGGAGCCACTTGTGTTTCCCTACCTACGGTGCATGCGAAATACTTCAGTCTTCTGATCAGACTGCTGCGTGCGGTTCACACAAGGGTCTGATTTTTTGTGCAACAAATACATTAGAGACCCCCAACAAATTTGCTGTACGATCTAGAAATGTGTACAATAGATAGATGGAGAACACGAAATGTAACTTAGACTGAGACCCTCACAGCTACCTTTCCATATTTCAGAGTGAAAACTGCCTCACTGGGAGTGTTTACCATCTGCTCACTACCTCCTTAGCAGGGAATATATTCAACAAACTACTTAGCTACTGCACTGTTAAGGAAGAGTTTATAGAGAGAGAGAGACCACCTGACCAGCGCTCATCATAAACCAGTGCAAAATCTCACTTCTTTTTTCATCCTCAGATAGAGCACCCTCCGTGATCTATACCCCCATTTATTGTTTTACTTAAGATACATTTGCTGCTTGTTCCTTTGAGACTACAGCCAAAAAGGAACCTATACAATCAAACTGTATTTCTCCGTGTTTTCAACATGTATTTCATCCACGAGCCAAATTAATATTTTACAAAGGAACAGCGCTAATGTAATTTCAATCAATGGGCCACTTACTGCTTTAGCTGGAGGAGCTGCCAGCCATTAACCACCCTCAATAGAAATCACAACGTGTGTCAAGATCAACTACATCACTTCAGCTTTCAGCATCTTGTTATGACTTTAGTAACCAGGATAAAAAGCCCAGCCACACAAAACCTCTTTGCCACACATTCTGCTTCAGCAGCACCCAGCACCTGCCTTTTCCTGCCAGTTTTTTTTTTAATCCTTTTGGGGACTGTGGTTCCTCCAGAGCTGTGGAACGACTCCACAGGCAGAGGTCCCCAAGCAGGACCATCCGTGCGGGCCCAGTCAGCTCCCCTCCTCCCACTTTTTAATAGCAACGATTTTTAATCGGCTATCACAGTACCCAGCCGTACTTTAACCGCATCATCTTGTCTGCTGTGGGGACTGCTCTTACTCAAATGTACAACCTGGTACATGTTAACTTCGCAGTTACTAACTTAAAGATCAAAGCTATTTCAACACCAAGTACCATCAGACATAAACATAGTAGAACACCATGACTTCAAAATATTGATGTAGCCCTTATAACAAAAGCGCTGCTTCTTTCTTATGACTATAGCCATGCCACCTTCAAAAACTGAGGGAGCTCCAGCACAGGGGTAAAAAGCAGCGCTGGGGCTCGGTGTCTGGAGGGGGGACACTGCGCACCCCCCCAGCAACACTGAAAACGGACACAGAGAAATCTGTACTATGGCAAGTTCAAAACTTATCTAAATATTTACCGCTGTGTATTCCGGTATGTCTTTTGACGAACAGTCGAAATCCACGCGACTGTTCAAACGAGCGCTGGCTGCTCACACGATGGCAACATGCTACTGATTTCAGCAAGATTACACATTTTGAGAAAATGTTCTGTTCCGGCGAGGGAACGGTTTCCTGACAAGATTAAAGACTTATCTCAAAGACATAACGAAAACATTATAGGGTACGTATTTCAGATATGTCCCAATAGACTGCAGATACCAAATGGAAAAGGTTGCATGTCACTTCACTTGCATACCAGCAAAATTAAGTTACATCTTTGTTTCCCCTGGGAAGGCAGCCCACCAGCATTCATTTTTCAGCTACCATGCAACAAAGCAATATAAATACAGACAAGATTCAATATTAGCAATACAAAAATATATCAGGCCTTAGCATCTCTTATCCACCCAATTCAGTGGACGCAAAGGTAGTGTTACTACGCAGGTTTCTTACCACTGCTGCATTTTAATGGGGAAAAACCTTAGAGCTAGAGACTTATTACAAACGTTTCCTCTGAGGTTAATCCTCAGAACAACAACAAAAAAAACGAAGACTTCTCTCTCAAGAAGCATCTTGCACATATGCCTCATAAGTAAAAAAAAAAAAAGTTCTCATTTTAGGAAATGGATCAAGAATAAATAATCTCATAGTATTCCATCCAGTTTAATTTTTTTTATACAACAAGGTAGTGTTTGCAAATGGAGCACCATATACTCCCTGGGTATATACTCTCTGGGGGAGGTTAAGCTGTTTCAGAGGTTCCTACACACAACCATAAGCATTTATTCTCAGTCTTGTAGCACAAGTCTTCACGCCTTCAGCTGCACCAACACTGACATTTTGAGCCAAAATCTAAACCAGACCGAGTCACTTAGATTTTTAGAAAGAAAAAACCCTCACACACCAAGTCTCAAAAATAAGTCACTTTTCTTCTGTTTGGCTTTTGGCTAACAAGACTGTATCACTTATCCTGTTTATATTGTAGCCTCACAAACAGTTGGATTGCCACAAACGAGGCAGCAGAGAACACCAGCATGGGAAACAGAGCTCTTAAGCAAGCTTTGCTGCTAGAAAAATACAATGTACCATGAAAGATTTAGCCTTTGGTTTCAGCAAGTCAAATCTCAAGCAGAAGCTTCTTCCAACTGCCTTGGTGGTACAGACTTGTTTTCCCATCAACTGCCTACAAACCACATTTGCGTAACATCCCATCTCGCCCCTCCAAATTTTGGTTTATTTTTTGCTTAACAGGACAAGAAGTCCAAATGACTAATTTCAAATGGAAAAGCCCGTACCAATATTTTTCCCCCAACTACAGAAAAAGTAAAATAAAGATGGGAGACAAGAGCATCCTTAAAAATACAGAACTGCAAATACAAACTGGGGGGGGGGGAAATTACCCTGAGAAATTTTAAAGCAGCATCTCACAGGGAACAGGATCTATCTCCCGCCTTGAAAAGCAGAAATAACTATGAAATAAATGTTTTTATTTATTAAGCCAAGTTTATTTTAACTTTAACACACACAAAAAGCAAGCGAACGGAAACAAACAACCTCATAAATACAGTCAACAACAGGCATGCTTGACCAATGTGTCTTCCATGAAACTCAATGCTCTCTCCCAGGTAATTTACGCCGATACCAGATGCACCTTCCTTGTGTTGCTTGTGTTTATCAGAATACATACGAGTAAGAGAAAAATGAGAAAATCTTGCTATCCATAGAAATAGTAATACAAGAAAATTCCTTCCATTTTTATCAGCTCTGAAAAGTAAACTCATCCTTTTATTTTCTTCCCCAAGAACATTCAAATATTTTAACCTTATCTTGTTCCTTCACTGTTTTGATCAGGTAATGATACACATGCTACTTGTTATTGTTGGCCAGAATTCTTTAAAACTGCTCAAAATCAAATATCAAATCACTGTTACTCAGGTCACACAAGACAGAGCTACACAAAGAAATACATCTACAGATATACAGGCAGAACACAGAGATATCCAGGGGGAACAAACGGCTAATTTTAACTCCAAAACAAAGCTGTAAGAAAAGCGCTGCAGTAGGGCTCCTCTCGCTCCCTTTTCTTGAAAAGTGGTCAACTTCACCAACTTCAAAAAAAAAAAAAAAAAAAGGGAAGCGGAGCACCACTTCCATTTCGAGACTTATTCAAATACATCCCTTCACACAAAATATATCCAGCAAATTAAATCTGCAAGACTGGCTGCAGCAAACAAGGCATGCAGGCTCAGCTGCCCTTCACAAAGCATCTTTGTAGAGCTATCTTTCTGCCAGCGCTCCTTTTGAATTCCCAAACAATACCTTGCAAAAATTAGATCTCCTACTGTGGGAAAGTTCCCAAAACACAAGCCAAAATATATTTTCTCATGAGGATACAAAAAACCCTCAAGGAGGAAGTCAAAGTTCTTACAATGACTGTTCAGTATACATATGGTTATTCTTGAAACATGCTAACATATAAAGTAGCAGCGTTCTGATTTAGGGGAAAAAAAGCTACCAACATCAGATCAGTAATTCATCAGAACGAATTAGTAGCTACCACTCAATAATTCGCAAAAGCATACAGACTCTCAAAAACTTTTAAGCATGCAGATTTTTAAAAATAGTGAATTCAAGAAACAATAACTGTTTTCACAAAACCTTAGCTAACCTCTACTGCAACAAGCATAAAATAGATGAAGCATCTTCAGAGATCATATTTGTACCCGGAAAAAACAGAAGATTTGAAGTGTTTTCCATGAATAACCTGATAACCCACAGAACACTTTATCCTCCTCCTAAGGAAAAACGTGATTTTTGGGAAAATATTTGTGTGCCACTTACTTTTGCTGATTTTACACTTTTACCCCCATGACAAGAAAGAACTATCAGCCTTTTTTTTTTNTTTTTTTTTTTTTTTTTTGTCTCAGAAGTTCAGCAGATGACTTTGCTTATTACCACCTTTAGCAGAAGGGCAAGCCTAGCTATGGCAATCAGCCTCGCCTTGCGGATAGCCCTCCTCCACCGCAGGCTCCCCGGCAGCACCGCCGGCCACCCCCGGCTCACCAGCAGCGTGAGCGAGACCGGGTGGGACGGAGGCGTCTCCCTTTGGCATCACTGAGGGTACAGCCCCACGCTCTTACATCTGAACAGCACGTTGGGAGGCAAAAAAGCTTGGGCTGAGGAGCAGATCCCTGGGCTCCAGGCCCAGCACTGGTCACTTCAGTAACTTTCCTCGGCAAGGTTGTCCCGGAAAGGCAAGGCAGTGCCGTGGTGCTCCCAGCTTCTCCGTGCAGGAGAGCACGGCCACAAGGCTGTCAAACACGCTCGCACCTCACAGGAACATACTCAGCCTGAACCCAGTGCAAACACTTCGGCAGCCACAGCAGGGCAGAAATCAAAAGCAAACTCCACCGAACAGATCATTAATCAAGTAGGAAATTACACAGAGCTTATCGGTGCTGCAGTTAAACCCTCGCTTTCCAAGTCACCTAGTTTCAAATTGGCTCGGATACGTACAGCTAACTGAGCTGCAATCTTCTGACGTAATGCGAAAGCAGGCAAGTGTTTAGGACAAGGCTTCAAATCAGCTATTTCTACTCTACAGGTGAAGGCTTCTTGATCACAGCGGGGTCCTCACCATTGTTGGTGAAACCCGTATTACTACAGGACACAGAAATCCACAAATGCAGAAAGTACCAGCCCTATGACAGGGGAGAACTACTGCAAAAGAAATTAAAAATTCAATGTTCTCTCTGTTCTCAAAGCTCTTAGCAACAAAGATATGAACAGCTATGGGAAAACGCACCCCCCCCATCAGAAAGACTGGGAAATAAACATTTTCTTTCAAAACAAACAGGATACTGAGCAGCCTGTTGCAGTACGTGCTCCTAGATTTAGGAAGCACATGAAAATTTATGGTGGCAGTTCAGAATCAAACATTCCAGGGCTGTTTCGACAGAGAGGTCACAAGAAAACTGGAGCTACGGAAGGGTTTTTGGTTTTAGTTATCAGCCACAAAAAGATGTATCCATACAATTAAGTTTGTTGAGCGTGAAATTATGCTGCATAGTAATACTAGCTTGAGAAAACATTAAGTGCAAAAAAATAGACACTTACTTCAAAAATACATTCTCTAATATTATTTCTGCACTAAGCAAATACATTACTTGCTTTGTCAGGTAAAGGTCTTGCTTTTTCCGAATAGTTACTTTGGGTTTTTATCCTCCCAGTTAAGTGCTGAAACACGGCAAAAAAACCTCTCTGTAGCCCAAGGTCCACATACCCCTGTCTATTATAACTTCTGTTTTATCTGTATCCACCTCCCCCGCTTACAGCCCGAGAGACACCAGAAGATACCACTTAACATACAGTTCACCACACACTGGATGTTCATTTTGTGAAGATGTTAACTATTTTGAACAAGTTTCCAGAGCCCTGCAGCACCTGGAGGGCTATTTTTGCTCAGACCAACTGCCCTGACAGCTGATTTTACAATGGCAACTTTACTTCAAGCCAACTGTCAAGCAAGAGGAAAGTGCCTGGACTGAGAACCTGCAACAGCCTTTCTTCATTAAGCCACATTACTAACCACGCTCACGATGTTAACAAAAATAAGAGGCTCATGCCCCCACTTCAGAATTAGTTACTGCAGACAGCAGAAAGCCTGAACGCTACCATGGGAAGTGCAGTTAGAAATCTCAGTTTGTTGGCCAAATGCCCCCCCCCCCCAAAAAAAAAAAACAAACCCAGAACATCAAACTTTGCAAACTAAAGCTACTCATGAATAACCACATTACGAAGCCCTGAGATGCATGATGGAAAGCCCATTATAACGATGTAATACAGCCAAATATCAGGCATCAGCTGTCACAGTCCTACGCTTTATTTAGGGCTACTGAGAACCAGCAGGAGAATTTAGCAACGGAACCAGTTCTCAGCGTTACGCTGCTGTTAGCAGCACGATAACAGGGGTTACCTTCCTCTTTAAATACCAGCATCAAAAAGATGGTAACATGGTAGCATGCTGACAGTGAAGAAAACCTGAAAGCAAAACTCAAGCTCCAAAATATTTTGGTTTTCCAAATGAAACAAATCCCAAATAAGCTCTTTTGAAAATGACAATGTTAGTCTTCTGGTGTATTTGATATACTTACGTACAATAAGCCTGAATTTAAAGACTAAGTATAATCCTTTATGCTAAACTCGCACGTAAAACGCTTATTTTCTATGATCCCATGAAACTAGACTGCCCCGTATTTATTTGCTAAAAGATCACTCTACCAAGAAGGAAATGTTCATTTCTGGCTTATCTGAAGATTGCACACAATTACGCTATCAGTGGTCGCAAGTATAAAAACAACACAACTGGGGAACAAGCTGAAAGTTTATTTGGAAAAAGCACAGGTACATCCTATAATTAAACCATTGTTCCTCTCAAGCGCTCGAGAAGGGAATATCTGCTCAACAGTAGCATCCTGTTTAGATGTCTTCTGACATTAAATGACGCACTAGTATCGAGCTAAGGGTAACTGTACGGTCCTCCCCTCTCCCCTTAAGATGCAGTTTGACGCTGTTACTACTCCTCTGCTATTCCTTCCTACTCCACTGAATTTCCTCCATGTACCACACCAGCAGTTTCCAGAAGAAAACCTCAGGCACCTAACAAATATAAGGCATACGTGAAAAACATGTCTTCCTGCAGACGTCACTACATGGCATGAAAACAGTGAACTAGTACTCGGAGTTTCTGAGGTAACTAGTCATTCACATACCATGCCATGCAAATGAGTTGTTAGGATAAAGAAAGAGATTAGGGCTCGTTTTCTCTTGTTTGAAAACAAAAGCGGCCCTATTTTTTCAGATTAAGCTACACCAGCATAAAAGTGCACGCTTTCTAAGATGGCCTATGATGCCAATAAGAATTTGTTTTGAAAAGACTTAAAGCTATAACACTTCATAGAAGATGACGTTTGGAGAGAAAAAAAAAAATAATCACTATTACACACAGCTTAAGGGCATAAAACCATTTGTAGTTTATGAACATTTAGAAGTTAGATTCCCCAAAGTAGTTAAATTAACCTCCTAGTTCACATCTTCAAAGAGAAAATGAATAGTTTAATAAAGCAATTAAAGAGGAGAGAGCTCTGTTAACACAACAGGCATGTTAAAGTACAGGCCATGTAGATAGTCCCTTTTTTATTTTTGAGCTTCTTTAGCCAATGGAGCGTTGAGTTGTAATTCACAAAATTCAGGAAAACTCTGTAAACGAGGGTACACCCAAGAGATACAAAGCTAAGAATTTTCCTAAGCAATTGCGGAATATGCAGTTTACCTCAAAAAAGAAAAAAAAAAGTCAGTCCAGTCCAAAATTACCGAGAGACTTTGGCACTACAGAAGTTCATGCAAAGTTAAGCTTGCCTTCTCTGACCACGTGTATCAGATCTGGCAGTTCTCGAAGCTGTACATCCAAATACGAGCCGGCTATCCTGCGGTCACCGCTCTCCTCTGAGCCCACAGCGAAGTCATTTTGCCAAATTCACACCACGACAATCCCGGGTGAACAGTCATGTCAAACGCGTATCTGCCTCCTCGTGATTTGGGGGAAGCTGAGCCCCCATGACTGTTGATGCAAGTAAGCAGCGAACATGCTACTAACATACTTCTGTTATTTCCTGTACTGACATGAATATGATAAAGATATTTTCTCTTTCCAGCCCTGTGTCAGCTTTAACAATACCTCATGACTTCTCAAAAGCCAAAATTAAGTAACTACTTCTGCAAGTCAGTGTGGCAAAGACAAGAAAATGCAAGTAAAGAAAAAGAGACAATAAAAAGCTACTTGAAGGTATGAAGAAAAAACAAGGTCTTTGTGTCTTTTTTTATTTTACTCAATGACTGAAAGATGATATGCATAACCATATTTCTCTCAAATTCCAACACCGTTGTAAAATAAAACCGAATTTCCAGAACAGAGAACCAACATTAGAAAACGAGGTCCTCAACACACACGCAATTCAACCTGAGCCGTTCACAAAAAACGCCAACTGAGTTTTCTGCTGCAAGCCCTGCTCGCCCCAGCAGCAACAGGAGGGCACGTCCATCTGATCACCGGTTTCAAGTATTTCCAGTGCTAACAACACATTACGTTTCCCACAATTTTGGTCTTATTTGTGGATTATTTTGGCCAGTGTCAGCTTCATGGATTTAAGGGTGGGTTTCTTTTCCTGTGGCGACTGCCACAGCAGGCTTCCAGTCTGCTGATTCGGGAAGTTTTACAGCATTAACGCAGCCCTGGTGTTCCCGATTTAGCTCGCTGCTCCATGCCCTTCACACCGGCTTTATCCCTGCGTTCCAGCTAATTTCTTCACTGCGTCATTTCTTACTTTCTGCCCTTTTTTTTTTATTTTTGTTATCCCTTCTACAGAGCAGGGCCGAGCAGCAAGGACAGGAGAAAGTTTAACAGTGCATATGGCACAGATGCCGTCGCAAGGGAAGCGTCGTCTCCCCAAGCCCAGCCTGGTGGCCCCACTACCTGACCAACTGGTTCCCGAGCATCTGCCGGTGTCACTCCTCCCAAACACCGTATCATCCTTCGATAACCATCTCCCGAGGCCAGACACCGCCGGCAGGCTCCCCTTGGCTGGAATTTATGCCTCTACCATCGCGAGGGACCTCGTTACGAGTTTGCGGAGAGAGTCCTCCCCAGGAGACAGCACTCGGCCTCCTTCAGCTTTCACAACACACTGAAGGGCTGGGTCCAGCACCGAAGGCAAAGAGACGTTTGGAAAAGGTCAAACAAGGACAGAGAAACAACTTTAGCAGCACAAAAACACATTCCAGAAACAGCTTTTTTTATTTTTAAAGAAAAAAAAAAATAGAAAAAAAAAGATTTGCAAAAAAGACCCACTAAATACAATGCCTATGCAGTCCGTATATTTTTTTCCATGGGATTTTTTATTTTCTCACACGTATTCCATGAGCACGAGGATAAAAATAACATTACCACAATGACGTATCTATAGTAGGAGGAATGACTTATGGGTGCCGACCGAAAGTCAAGGTTTCCTCTTTGCCCCCAATTTGAAAGCGTCACCAGCCAATCAGCCGCCCGCCAAAAGGCTCAGCGATGCCATCTCTTCCCCAAAACCAGAACACAGGGACTGCTCAGAGAGCAAGGCGAGCCTTTAGAAAAGAGGACAGATGGCATCACAACTCCAAGCAAAGTAACTCCTTGTATCATTAGCTATTGAACCGCGGCTTGATGCGGGGATCAGTGTAAAGCTTATTAGTATTTAGACAGTTGGCAGCAACAGCCACTGCAGCGACCATTCGGGAGCAGAAGGAACTCATTCAGTTTAGTTGTTTTTCAGGTCATGTTAAGTCAAAATGTTTCTATACGCACTCTAGTCCCCAATTTAACCTTTCCCAGCCTCTCCGAGCGCAATTACGCTGCCAAACAGCTTCACCTCCCGCACCCCTCCCACAAAGAGGGTCTCCAGGAGCCCGGCGCAGGTATGGAGAAAAAA
>RSEF01000004.1:26122754-26137892 GCA_003993805.1 Himantopus leucocephalus | reverse complement strand
AAAAAGCAAGTATTAAATCCTAACGTTCTGCACTTGCAAATCCGTGTTCCAGAAGATGAATGGGAAGAGTAAAATTTGAAGATTTTTTGAAAGTCTGTTCAGGTGACAGTGTTTCTTCTGCTCAGAAATAAAGAAAATAAGTTGTTTTCATGGACAAGGAATGAAAGAAGCAATTTTTGTTCTTGTTCTGAAATAACAAGTTTTCTTTTTCATCTTAATAGGCCAAAATTTTAGAATGTGCAGCTATTGTTAAATGATAACTGTGCAAAAAAGTATAGAAATTGCAAATGCTTATTCAGTATTCACAAATACAGGGAAAGGTTGTAGGGGTAGTGATTGTCTATTTGGTGCACTGTTTTGGCATTCGAATTCTCAGATGCAATTCAAGTCAATTTAACAGTAAATGCTGGTGCTGTTTGAAAGAATATGAAGTGGTATGTGACCTTTTTTTAAAAAAGCAGAATCAATAAAAATATATAAAGGTAAAGGGCTGGTTGTAAATAAACCAGCAAATTGTAGAGCTACTGCTTGGGGGTTGGGAGTCGTGCAGAGGAGAGAAGGAAGGAAAGCTGTGGCTCGCTTCATTTGCTGGTACTGTGATACCTCTGGGAAATAAAAAGTAGGGAGAACAGTACAGGTCATGATCTTTCCTCATCATATCTTTGCCATGGCGGAAGTGCTCGGATGAGTTGTACTGCTATAGCTGTTCTTCCAAAGAGTTTGTTTTGCTGGGAAGAAGGGGATATTTCCTTACGCTGTAAGGAAGGTGCTTCCTTTTACCCCCATGTCTTTGTGTTCATGCTGCAGCTGACCTCCTCAAATTCTTCTCTCTATTTTGAGTGGCTCTTTTTTTTTTTTTTTTTTAATAAAAATAAATTGGTTGGGCCACAGGTGGTATAGGANGTAGCTCATACTTAAAATGCGACCTCAATGCATATGGTATATAGTTCTGCCTCTTTTGCACATATTGGTTGGAGTGGGGGAAAAAAAATCAAAACTGGAGGCGGAGGAGTTGCTTTGTACTGGGACACAATAAATAGCTACGTTAAAATCTGTCCAGAAGTCACCTGCCAGCTTTAGATTTGGACAGCTGGAAATATTTATTTCTAATGAGAATGTTGTGCGTGGCCTTATTACAGGGAACAGTCATACAAAAAGACTTCTAGATATTCAGCTCAGTCATGTTATGTATGGTACCTACTATAGATAATAAATTGAGTGCTGCTATAGCTTATTTGGTATTCAGTTTAAGTACACCTAGTATACTATTACTGTGCTTTGAGCATATGCTGAAGAAATAACGTGTTTTTCCTTTGGTCTAATACAACTTCTGTCAGCTTGATCTGAAACTAGAAAAGTAGTTCTTTGTTATTGTGTGGTGTATGATGCATCATAAACTTTGTAGTGTGCTTTTTTTACTATGACATCTTTTTTTAAAAAAACCCACCATTAGTAGACATAAAAGAATGCAGGTTTGAAACTGTCCAGTTTTTTTTTTTTTCCCAAAAATAAGAAAATATATTTTTCAGGAAAAAGTGGCAGGTAAGTATTACATTAACTTTGTAATGTCAAGACTCTTGACACATTGCTGTAAAAGTTAATCTGTTTGACTACACAGTTGTCCATCTGATGAGCTTGTATAGTTCCTATTTGCTGTTTTTTTTTGTATATCTGGAAGCTATTTCAAGTCACTGAAATCCTTTGATTGGTACTTGAATGTTATTTTTTAAGAATAATTGGAAAAATAGTCCTTTCTGAAAAATTGTTTGAGAACTTAAATAATACATATTGCATCATGTAAGTGTGTGCAGCATATCCTCTTAGCAGCTAATAAGTGACTTAGCCTGTTTTCAGATGGGATTTTTTTATTACAGTTCCAGATGTTTGTAGACTTGTGTGATTCGACACAAAAATGACTTTCAAATGGTTCTGGCCATGACTAAGAGGGAACTAGATCATCAGTAGTCTGGGGCCGTGTGAATTGCTGCAGAGTTTATTTAATTTTGAATCTAGGCTTGTTCCTTAATTTGAACATTTGTCAGAGGGATGAACGTGTATGGAGGCAGCACAATTTGCTGTAAACAGTCTCTGATGCTTTTCTTTAATAAAAACATGGAAATTAGTTATCTGAAGAATAGCTAAGGTGCGCAGTGGATACTGAGTTCCACTTTGTTGCTCTTGATGGAAGTCACATTCTTCTGCTAGACGCAAAAGAGTCACTAATTGATGCTGGAAGCCTCTGGCAGTATTGAGGGTAAAAATAGGGTTTTCCTGCTAGCAAGCACAAAAGAGAAAGTTTCCTCCAACATAGCACGTGTAAACTTTTGAGATTAAAAAGCAAAACAGTGTTGTGTTCTTACCTGTTGATCCTTTATTTATAACAACTCCACTAAATTTAAAGCATATTCTAGTTTCTGTTGGGTTGTGCTTTTACTCTGAGAAATGCTTACGGTTTTCATTCTGTCTGCAACTTGTTTCCTTCTTAAGTGCTTCTGATAATTCTTGTCTCTACCCCCATTTTTAGTTGTTTGTTTTTTTCTTTTTTTTTATTTTTCCCAGGGCATGCCTACCTTTCAAGTCCATGTAGAGAACGCAAAACATAACTCTAAATTTGCCACAGTGGTATGAACCTCAGTACAGACAAACCACCAAAGACTGTATATAGCTTGTCAGGAATATCTATCTATCTATCTATCTTTATATACATATATAAAATATATATACTATATATCTTAATTTTAGGCTGTGTAGGACAGACACAGTCTATTCCAGCTCAGGTGTCCCAGAATTTGGAGCCTGCTGGAATGTATTTGCCTACCTGGCAGACTGTGTTGTAGATGCACCTTGAAAGATGGAACTGCTTTCTTCTGCAGGGTGCAGTTTCTCTGGGGGTACCAGTGTTGGGGCTCGAGGTGCAGCCCCACTGTAGTAACCTGGCTGGTAGGAGCTGCTGGGAGGAGTGAGCTAGAAGTCACCTTGGCACAGGGTCTACAAGTCTTTGGAGAAGGAAAGCGTTGCTCTTCTCCCAAAGCAGAACAGTCCTCTGCCACCAGCAGCTCCTGAGTATCACATGGAGCAGCCAGATCCCAGTGGTGGGCTTAACTATGTAACCAGTGCAGTACTGTTGTCTTAATAAGCTTTAAGAAAAACTTAAGTTATACTTTTATGAACTAAAGGTGCTGATGAAATATCCAAGTATTTCTAACATAATTTAACTGATAATAGTGCTAATTTGGATTAATGGATGGTGTAAGTTAATGTAATTGGTGTCATCAGTGGAAAAAAAAGTACATCAGAGAGGAAATTTTTGAGTGGATCGATGAAGTTTTAGTATCTGATGAGGGCAGGTATTGGCTTTCTCCTTTTCCCCCTCTTCGTTTGTGGATCCCCTACTGCTCATGGCACCGGGATCCATCCTTGTCTCCTTCAGATGCAGTTTCACAAACCGGTGCTGAAGGCACTTGGATTTCCTCGTCCTCCTCTACTTGTGTCTCCCTTATTCTTTTGGTCACTCAGGGGTGAGCTCAAAGTACTGGATACCTACAGATTGGTTTGGAGTGTGATATGTGCTGAATGCCTCCTAAACTCATGCTCCTAATAAAATGCACTCCTGTCTTGGTTGGCTGGTAATACAGGCTTTTATATTACTTTTCTTCTATGTCCTCCTTGAAAATTTCAGGTAGGATTAAAATACAAGTAAATATGTACTGATAGACCTTCCAGCTACAAAAATCTTAATGAAAGCTCAGTTTTACTTTTTCCCCACAGGTGTTTTAAAGTATTGCTGGATGTACAGAATATGACAGCTTCATAATCTGATAAATGAATGTTAAAATAAAAACGCAAGTGGTTTCTGTCATTACTTTTCAGCTTGGTCTTATGTCAAGGAGCTAGAGTGTATGGGAGGTGACTTGTGTAAACTATTGTATTTCTCTTCTGCTCACCTCTTTTTTCTTTTTATTTCTTTTTTTTTTTTGAGATAGCGGACCTCTCAATTCAAAGAAAGGGGGGAAAAAATACACCTTGACCCTTACTTCTAATCTTCTCATGTAACCGATGGACTGCTGAAACAATAGCAGCCACATCTGATACAACAACATCTTATTTATAGATGGAAGCAGCTGCATCCTCTGTCTTTGCATGCAAGAAGCCCTATTGTTTTCAAGTCACCAGGTTAATGAATCTGTGGGAAAACCAAGGCCTACTATAAAAGCAGTATTAAAGATAATTATTTAACACAAAAAGGAAGGGAGGATGTGGCTGGTACGACTTGCTCTTAAACTGGAGTTAGGTATGGTGTAAATGTAGAAGTTACCACCACTGACAATGTAAGCTGTAGTATAGCCTTGAGTTTCCTTGTGGATTCTTGTATCGCACTTAATGTTTGGCTGCATTAAAAACATCTATTTCCACAGGCCTGCAATTTCTGACCACTGAGGGCTGAACGTTGAATAAGTTCAGTATGGAGGGACAAGTCCCTGCCCCGTTATACTGAATGCTTTCTACTTGTAGGCTCCCCCCAGGTGGGTTATCTGCCCGGGGTGCCCCGGTCGGGGCGCAGCGTGGTTTATCAGCAGATACTTCTGTGCTGTCCTCACTGGGTCACTGGGGCAGGGGATTGCCGAGGGCGCAGCGGGGAGTGGGCGGCACTGTCTGGTGGTACAGTTTTCTTCAGCTAGGAAATGCTCCTCTGGGATCTGTGACCAGCTGGCCGGCCCCTGAAAGTGGAGCATGGAATTTGGGAGCTGTACTAGGTTGTTAATCCCTCTGTTGTCATCCTCATTTTTCCCCTCTGTTGGATGCCCTAGATAGAAGGAAGGACTTCTCTCTTCATGGGGGTGTTCTCCCAGGCTTAGGAGAGCATCTTGAGCTTCGTTACAGGTCCCTGGCGGTCCATGGATGAGCAGCCAGGACCTCTTTCCCCGTCCTGTTTCAGTCAGGTGTCAGTTTAAAGACCACAGCCTGTGAAGCGGGGAATACAGCTTGGTCCACTGTGCGCTCCCCTCGTGTGCTTAGGAGCTGTAAGGCGTTTCCCATCTAGTTCATGCTGTGCGAATAAAAATAATAAAAAAAAAGCTAAATGGAAAATACTGGATGAGAGGAGCTTTACCAGTGAGCATTTTTTTTTCCAGTGCAAACTCAAGTGACAACAGCGCTAGGTTGGCTTAAGGTCTTTCATGTGAAATACTCTTTTTATTAAGAAAATACCTTTAAAATTTGTGCAAGTGGAAGTTTCTGACTAAATAATCAAGTATGTTTTTAAATCAGTGGACATAAGGGAACTCCGCTGGGCATCTCCTGTAGCATACCTGTAACTTGCAGTGAATGCGGCTTTTGAAAGCTGTCTGGTCCTGGTGTAGGTGGTAAGATTTGCTGAATCCTTTGGGTAAGCTGACTGAATGTTTGTTTTTTTACCAGTTTACCAAAAAAAGAAAAAAAAAAAAAAGCAAACAACAAAGACTCCAATAGCCCCTGAAACTTCTAGTTTGAATTGTCTTGTTCCAGGTTCTGAGTTACTGAATTTCACTGTACCATCTTCTGTTGAACTGAGCTTTGGAAGTCTGAGCCGTGGTACTTCCTTGCAGGCAGTCATCAAGTCTGGGTCCCTCAGAGCCTTTTTGACCTCTCTTGAGCTGATCATCATCTTTTTTTTTTTCTTTTTTTTTTTAAGCTTAGTAAAAAGTTTGCGTTCTAGGTCTGACACTGGTTGTTTTTCCTTTCCCTATAAAGGGGTTATAATAGTTTTTGGGAGAGAATCCCATATCTGAATTGTAGAATAGACTGAATAGATAATGTTTTTACAATTAAAGTTTTAAACTTTTTTCCTGATTTCAATTAAAATTTGGCTTCAGTTTACTCATTTGAAACATTCTGTTGTTCCAAGGTAGCGGATTTTTTTTTTTTGGTGGGGGGGTGGGGGGAGAAGGGGATGTGGGAGTCAGGTAAGGTTTTTTTTTGGGGGGGGCGGGGGAGGGACCGGCATCCATTCTTGAATTTTAAAGGTAATTAAAACCAAACGGCTTATTTTACTGGTCAGCTTGTTAATTGGCTTATGTTGTAATGCGTTTATAGTAATTTTGGCTCTTGATTCAACCCATCTAGACAGTTTTGTTTTTTAAATGAAACATTTTTATTAAAAGTCAGCAAGGTAACATCTTTTTTCCTCTGGAACGTATTTTTATTTTTAGAAGAAGCCATTATTAGGGAGATGTTTTGAACTGTTTAGGTCTCTTGACCCTTCTTATCTTGTTGAAAATCTAGCTTCAGTAATCTTTTAGTATTAGACTGCTTTGTTGCACTGATTCTTTGGTAAATAGATTAATCTGTGGGTCTTGTGACTGTATTAATCTTGCTCTGCTGCTTGGGTTTGTTGAGGGATTTCTGATAATTAGGACGTCTTTGTTCTTGATCTCAAAACACTTACTGTGTTTTCCCGGGATTCTAATGGTGAAGTAGGAAACAGTGGAGACAACCAGATGTATTAGCAGTAAGAGGTTATTTGGTTACTTTTGCTTTCCATGTTGTGTAAAAAGCCTATAAATATTTAAGTAGTTTTTGTAAGATACTGACCTGAAACAGAGCCTTCTACAAACATAGGAACTGTGGGATTCGGTGTTGATATGTTCATGTAGGAGATGTTAAAGAGGAAAAAAAAACCAGACAACTTTAAAAAGTGGAGGAGTTTTATTTCATCTTCTGAGGCTTCACTATGTGTGCTTGTAAACTGTGAACTACTGAGAGGCTAAATCAAGTATTTTAATAGTGTCAAAAATTATTTCTACAGCAACACAGTTCTTCTTTAATGGTGTCCAGGACTTTGGGCAATCACATGGTGTCATTTCTTGCTGAAAATTTTGTACATATCGAAAGGACTTGTTTGATTTCCCTCCTCATGCCTTTCATTAACACGACATTCTGAATAAAAATGTTGATGGCGGAGCCGGATACCAAGAGGCAGTGGCATATTTCTTGTGAAGAAATGAAAGCTATTGAGTGTATGTTTACTGCAAGTCTGTTTCAGTGTATTTCTTCCAATTCTTTAATTTTCAAAATTTACTGTTGGTTCCAACTATTTTAGGATGCTTTTTAGTATCAAGTGAATAGTGAATCCAGGAAGCCTTTGTTTGTTTTACACGGTGCTGCTTGGTCAGGATATTTTTGTTCTTTGGATAAATTGTCAACCCATAAACCATTTTCCTTGTGTGATGTACGTTGTTCTTAGTAAAGCATGCGCTCACCAACAAAACACACTCCAGGAGTTAATCTGGACACATGTGAGCCATCTCAGTGTTGTGAATGCATTCCAGGCCTCTGAGACTCTCCTCTGCTGGCTTGAGGTCAGAAATAAAACTTATTCTTGGTAATAGTCGTATTAAGCACTCAAACAGCAGGCTGTTCAAGTGAATGAAATGCCATTAACCAGAAGGGCAACGAGAGCATTTTTTTTGTTGTTTTAATTTGCTTAAGAGAATGAGATTACAGCCAGAAAATTGTCTTGTCAGACAGCCAGATATTGACTTCTTGGTCTTCCATTGCCAAATGCTCAAGCTTCTCCAGCTCCCCCCTGCCCGAGCCCTCTGCCAGCTTGCCAAGAGAGAGAGCCAAGAGTGAAAGCTTAGGCTAGTCCTTTCCTTGTTTGTTGGGCAAAATGTTACCCATCAGAGATCTAAGCATTATTTTTTTACAAGATCTGAGAATTTGGGTGAGCTGTGTTTACTTAAAAACTAACAAAGCTCTGTTTTTCTTGAAGTCATCTTTTATTTGGAGGTGATATAAAAGTATATTTATGACGTGAAAGCAAGTAGGGTGCTCTGATTTGCTAACATATAACTCACTTTTAGTAACCGTAGTAAGTGAAACTTGGTATTAAATATTAACTTTAATTTAGAAGGCCTGGAAAAGCTGAACTTCTGTTTCAGGTCACTTGTGTTGGTATGAAGTACTTGACAGGTTTTTAATTTTTAAAAAGAAGTTATTCTGGGAGCATAAAGAATGTGTGTAAATATTTGTGTTTTCAAGTGTTTGATGTTCCCAACTTGTGCCTTCTGTGTGCTTCCCAGCCCTTTAGCTTGTTGCTTGCAGTTTCTTTGTATTTCTTGGTTTCTTCCCTCCCTGTTGTAAATCTTCCATGCTGTGAAATAGGTTCACTAGCTAGTGGGCTCAGAATTAATGAAAATTGAGACATGTACAGCTTGTGTACAAAAGCCTTCTTTCTTCAATCAAAAGAATAAATGTCCTTGATTCACTTGTTTGATGTGTACCTTTGGAAAACTAGTCCTTTGTGTCAACCTTAACTGTTACTATTTCTCTTCTCTGAATTATCTTTCAACTTTTTTAGATCAGGTTTGCAAGTTTAATCGGTTCCTGTAAAGCTGTTAACATAGTATTGAGGATTTTTTTTTTCTGCCAGGGTATGAAATCAACCTTAAAACCAAGTTTTTGTTCCTGATAAACCTTTATAATTCCACTCAAATTACTTCTGTAAACTGATTTTTTTTTTTAAGACTTCCTAGATTTAATTGAATGAAAAAGAGAATTATAAGTAACTTTTGAAAAGTCTCTGTGAAATGAGGCCTGCTGCAACTTAATTAGTTTATTACTGGGACTTGTGCTTTCTTCTTCAGGTATGTCTTTGGATCGGTGTTGAATACAGTATTTGTTGTCTTCCCTGTCCCTTGGGAATTCAGAATCACTCACAGCAAAAATAAGACCGATTGGCCTTACGTAAACTCCCATAGTTACCAAGTGAGACCATACTGATGCCACAAGGTGCTCAGCTATTGCCGAAGCCTAACAAGGAGAAATACCGAAGGATCTATTATGCAACATTATTGCTCAAAAAATCCTTTATTCCACGGCTTAAAATATAAAAGTAGTGTAATTAATTCCCAAAGCACTTAATATTTTTGAAGTAACTCCAGAAAGCTCTATTACACAGCACAGTACAAAGTTGACCTGTAGACTTTCTTACAGTAGTCCGAGCGTAGTGCTGTCCTGTGATCTCCCTGCACCCTCACTGCTGTGACCATTCCCCCAGATGCCAAAGGACCCCCTGCCGGACACCCCCACCATCCCCAGGATATAGTTATGTATACGTTGTTGATCCTGAACCTGAACTACCTGGACTTATCACCTGGTTCACTGAAGGGCAAATAGTCTTTGCACGTACTTCCGTGGCCAGCTGTGCTCCCTAAGCACGCTGTGTGTGACTGTAACCTTAACCTACTAAATAGCTAACCTCTAATAGCCAACCTCTTACTTCTTACTCAGCTTGTACCTCTCTAAGTCCACAGGGCAAGTTAATAATTTCAGAGAGTATGCGTTCTTGCATTCAGTCTTGAGTTCAGACTCTTTTCACGTGCTGTTGGCGAGAAAATCAAGATATCCTTGGAAGGAAACTGCTCTGTAATTTCAGGTTATTCAGGTAGAAATCCATGACTTCTTAATACACTAAAATGAAAATGTACAGCTTCAGTGCTTTAAAAAGAACAACATCCAAAACCACAAAACAGGGCATCTGCTGTTCTCGACTTATGAATTAAAAGTCTTCAAAAAAAAAAAAAAAAAAAAGGGGGGGGTGGAGCGCAAGTCAATGGCAAAAAAGTGCAGAACTGACCTCTGGGTGAGACAACTGTACAGAGCCAGCTACATCACGACTGTAACATTACAGAATCTCCTCTGGCAAAACTTGCTGTGGAAACTTGGGGAGCAACTGTCACTGTCTGTCAGCGTGGGCTTTCATCTGTACAGTGCCCACCCTGGCAGAGCTGGCAGAACCAAGCACGTAGCACATGCGCTGCGTCAGTACACAGCTTGCGATCCTAAAGCAATCTCTGGGAGGGTGCAAAAAGGCCTTCCCAATTCTCCAGGGCAGAATTTCAATTTAGCAGGGGGAGCCAAGGACATTGGTGAGTGCAGGTTTCCCCAAACTGCATCCTTTTCCAAGGCAAGTTTTGGGCCACTGTTACGTACTAAATGGAAGTGGGCAATTAGGATTTGACCCAAGAGGAGTGATGGTGTTATATGAACTGCAGATAGCTTAAATCTGTTGCTTGTGGCAGCGATCCACAGCCAAGTCTTGCTTTGTTTCTAGTCGGTTCAGTTGTGGAAGAATGAGTATCAACGAAAAGCAGTGCAGTCTTGGTGTTCCGCACTCGAAGGAAGCCATGGGATCCCCTATTTGAGAACAGCCATAAAGTATATACAAAACTTTCAAGAAAATTATTGCGTTGCTGATTATTTTCATAGACACATCCAGCTGATGTACTTGTTCTAGAGCTCCCGGCTGCTTCCCGTACCTTCACAAGTGCCAAACAGCTTTAGTTAAAAGTACAGCTGGAACCTACGTAGAACTTTTACCAGATTTTGCAGGAATTGGCTGGCCATAAAAACGTGTGGGGCCTTGGAGCCGCTGCTGCATTCATTCAGTCTTTTTCTGGTATCCAAGACTGCCAAGAGAGGTGACAATTTCTTTCCTCCTCTGGTAGTTTTTTAGGGCTGTTTGCCCTGTAGCAGCTGCTTTGAGGTCTCTCATTCATTTTTATGCTGGTCGTCAACCACGTGTCTGCATGTTATGGCTAAATGCTAGTATTAGTGAAAATATAGAAGAGAATGTGGCAGAAATGTAATGAACTAAGTTCTTTGAATTAAGGATGAAGAAGCAGCAAAGGGGAGACGCAATTGCTGTAGACTGGCAAACATGAGGTTCATGAAGGAGCAAAAAACCTTGTATCTTTATGAAAAAGTGGAACTGGTGAAATGGGTTAATAACGCTGGGAGGGCAGGAAGGCAGAGCAGCTAACATGAGAAGTTAGGAACTTTGGCAGAAGTGCATGGGTCCTATATGTAGAAACAATGGCTTTATAACCCAAAACCACTGTACTTTTATCACCCATTGTAGATGAAAATTTTACAGTCTGACTACTGTTTCTGGAACTAGACAGTTTGCCTGAGGCTACTAACCATTTGCAGATTAAATTGATAAAATCCGGCAGATGAGCCACCCTTTGGTATATTGGACACCAAAAATAATATCATGATCTGTGTTAAATGTAACCGAGGATGTTGTTTTAAAAGGAGAAAGTCTCAAGCCTTACAGGCTTCCCTGTCGTTCTTTATCTGGATTACACGTGCAGTGGTGATCTTTCAAAGAGAGGTCAGGTCCCGCTGGATGCTTTAGCTGAGACACACTGCTGCGTGGAGGCAGCAGGCACGCTCTGAGGAAAGCTTGTGACCGTGCCAGGACGGGTGTGAGTCACTCCTGAGCTATGTTTCTAGACCTGGGGGCAGTGAGCAGGATGCAGAGACACCTTGGGTTTCCACAGAGCTAGTTTCGATCCAGCTCTGTTGCTCCTGAGCCGATTCCCTGTGGATCTACCTTCTGCACCTCCCTCTCCAGGGTTCCTGTGGCTTATTTCACCAGCAGAGCAGCGCTGTCTAAATGTATGGAGACTGTTGTGGGTATTGCCAGGCTCCTGAGTTAATAAGCCCTTCCCAGTGGGGCTGGAGAGCAGAGATCAGAAACTTTAATTAGCTCTATTGGTACCAGCAGAAGGCCAGTGGGAGGCCAAAGCTAATAACAAGGCTGCCTGGATCTCGGTTCCTCGTGCCGCACACCACAGGCGTGGTGTCCTCGTGCCTTGCCCTCCCAGCCCTCTGCAGCCCCGAGAGCCGATTTACCTCAGTCACTGTGCCCGGCCTTTGTAGGAGTCTTCTGTTTTTAGTCATACTGTCACTAATCATCCCTCTTCCTCTGCACCCAAAGCTCAGGAGTGCTGCTGAGCACAGTGCAGCCACATGTCCCACCCGGTGCTCCTGGAATAAGCCTCCTGGCTGCCACCTGGCTCCTGGAGAAGGAGACGGCAGCGCTTCTGCGTGGGTCTCCCATTTCTTGGCATCCAGCATCATCTGAGGCCACTGTATGTTCAGGAAACGTTCGCTCCTGTTTGAAACAGCATTTGTCAGGCCTATGTTCTTGTGCCAGACTTGGGAAAAGGAGTGGAAAGGTGTTTGTGTCCGACTCATGTTTTAGGACATTCTGGGGCTGTGCAAGCAGGTAATTAATGTTGGTTGTATTTCTCTGTATGCTTAGGAGTGCTTGGATATTGACAGTGGTGCTCAAACCTGTTGAGAGCTGGGTTTCTAATAGCGTTGCAAGGGCTTCTGGGAGGCAGGGATGGGATGTCTCCCATCTCACACCTATTGTCCATGGGAGTGCTTTGGGGAGGGGTGCCACCTTTCCCTGCCCTGTATGGGCTGAGCTCTGCTTGGGCTTGCTCTTAGTGTTCAAAGAGAGTCGTCAGACTCAGCAGTAAATTCAGGAGATAAGCAGTAATCTCTAACAATGAATTTGCGTACTTCTAGTGTCCAGTTTTGGAGTTCAAACACATGATTTTAAGCTGCTGTGAAGGTATGCATTCAGTGTTTAAGAACGAGTGTTGCTTGCTTATCAGCTGATAAGCAGTATCTTGCTTTGCAAAACAACAAGCTGTTCCGTAACAAGACTTGGTTTAAAAGTTTGTAAATAATGATGCTTAAGATCTGGGCCAAAATACTCTGTTACAAAACCAAGGGTATGCATTCTATTGTGCGCGAGGAATTCGGTGTTATATGTCTAACCCTTTTCTAACTTAAAGCAAAGCCTGTGACATATGGTACCACTCTGGAAAGACTATGGAGGTTGGAAAACCTGTTTCTCTTTAATATGGGTCGGATTAAGATTCTGAGAGATTGCCTGCTGCTGTCTTGTGGACAGGGTTTTCATGTGTCGGTGTGTTTGGTTTCTCCATCCCACAGCGCTTGCTCTTGGTCCTTTGGCAGCTGCTGCACCCACCAACTTGTAAATGTCTGTCTTCGTTGGGGCTGGTGCGGCGGAGGAACTAGTATAACAAATGGAGGGACATTCTTGAACTTCAGTGAATAAATAAAAAAAATCAGTTATGACATGACAGCCAGATGTCTCATTAGCAGTCACTGCTATTGGGTTGCCTTGTGTTCTTAACTACAAAGCCCCTGATCACAAAGAAATAGCAGGCGCTATCTCTGTGTCTTTACAGTTGTTGGTAAAGTTACTGAACAAAAAATAGTCAGCCGAGTCAGCGAACGGAGTAAGCAGTATATCAACTTTATTCACAACTTTCAACCTTTTCAGGATCTCGTGTGACAGAGTGTGTGAAAATCATGTCCGTATGACCGTCTCTGTAAACCCGGGTACAAAGGCAGTGTTGTACAGCACAGAGTTGGAGATCTGACCAACAGTATAGGTGGTAGGTCTTGGTGTTGAGCTGTATGATACATAGAAGCGGATTTAGATCTGATGGATCTCTTCAGCAGGTGTGGTGAGATGAAAGGGGTTTCAAAACGCTGAGAAAGAGCCATCTAGAGCTGATAATAGGGGATGTTAGAGAAGGGTGTTTTGTGTTTCCAGATTCCCTCAGAGTACGTTTTAACAGTACAGCCAAAGCAGTCTGAATGGCTTGTTCCCTCCACAAGGGTTTTTTAGGGGCTGGCAGAGCATTCCAGTTAAGTTTCACTGTCTGACTTCTCTCATATTCTTTAAGCTTCAGCGCTGTTCCTGATGTTTTTCCCTCGTGGGTGCAGTGCCGGGTAAGACTGAATCAAGAGAGTCAAGCCCTTGCCCGTAAAGGGCAGTGATCCGTTACATCGGCTGAAGCTGCTCGGTGTCACTTCATCTTAATAGGCAGAGGCAGAGCAGATGGGCTGAACCCAGCTCAGCCGCCTGCTTTGCCGCCAAGCCAGGGTGGTCCCACGTGCCCTTCGTGCCGGGGCAGCCTCACGTGGGCTGGCTGCGGGTACGCATGTGACCTCTGCTCGCGTGACTTGGACCATTAAAGGGTCAGAGCATTAGCCCGAGTCAAAGAGGGAGGTGGCTTTGGCAAGGGGTTTGGCTCACAGAGGTGTCAGATGCTCTCCCAGTGCCTGAGAGAAAGTCCAGCCCGTTTGGCAATAGAAAGCTGTTAGTTTGGTTTTTCCATCTTGTTTTATGGTGGTACTCGGAGCTGCATTTAGGTTGCAGGGTGGTGACCTGAGAGGTGCCATGCTTCACCACCACCACAACCTTACAGATGCTTGACCTCTATAGGTGTTTCCCCATTTGACTTGAAAATTTCTTAAGTGGTTGATGTTCTGCTTCTAAGAGTGCAAAAATCCGCTCAAGACAGATCAGAGCAGTGTCTTCAGTAAGCTCATCTGAGATACGGTAATTGTTTCATCCCCAAGTGATATTTAAAAACTAAGCAAAGAACCTCAGGTCCCTTTCAGAATCCTACTGTTGCTTATAGGAGGGGAAAAAAAACCACAAAAAACCACCCAGAAGATAAAAATTTGGTGTTATTAAATGCAGCCTCTGTTTGAGGAAATACCGGAGCTAACAAATAAATTTAGGTTGGATAATACTTTGTGGAAAGTACTTTAGCATTTTTTTTTCTAATGTTCTCCTCATTTGCACAGCAGAGTAATCACAGCTCTGGGAGGATGTGACCACCAGCAGCTTTTTTGGGTGAGGATTGATTTGACATGCAAATACGTACTTCAGTACGATCATTTGCCTGATAGTCTGGGAATAATTTTCATGTGACCTACGACTGATGCTTCAAGTAAGATTAATTTCTGCTGGAAGAAATGCTATGAAATATGCTGCTGTAAATGCAGCTGCTCCAAAAAAAATAAATGAACATCATTCTTTGCTATCTCTTTTAAAAACATGAAATAAAATTATAAAGCTTTTGTTTGAAGTATAAGCTGAACTAAGAGGAGTTGTATGTTTGAATATGGGAAAAATTGTATCTGTCTAAATGAATCTTAGTGCTTTGTTTAAATACATGAATATAAAAGATATATATCGGGGTATAAACATTTGAAATCAGCTGTGGTATAATCTTTTGTCCCCTTTCCTCATGCTTTTATTGTATCTGCTTTTTTTGATTCATAAATATAAAGAAACTGAGCAACACGTTTTTTTTTCTTAAATAAAACCAAAACCATCCAAAGGAAAAAAAGAAAGGTGCGGTTTTACTTCAGCTAATACCTGCTGTTGCCTCCATGGTTGGAAAGACGAACTTTTGTTTTGTTTGTTTTGTGTTGTGTGGGGTTTTTTTGTTTTGTTTTTTTTTTTTTTTT
>RSEF01000004.1:26030292-26122654 GCA_003993805.1 Himantopus leucocephalus | reverse complement strand
TTTTTTTGCTTTGGTTGGTTGTAAGCCAGCAATATGAAATGCTTGTAGGCCAGCCAGAGAAAATAACTCGCTGTATTTTCTGTTGATTATAGTACTACTGAGATATTTCTGTTGCGAGTTCTGGCAGAGTGCAGTTTCCAACGCGTGCTGGTTCTTTTGTTTCTGGATGTGAGTTGTCATGGTAATAAGCCAGCGAGCTGCAGCGTGGAGCTCCTCACCGGCTCAACCCTGGGTCGGTGGTGGCTGTTTGCAGCAAGTAACCTCTGAGGAGGGTGATCGGGGTCTCCTCCAGCACTGGGGGCGTCTAGAAAATCCCAGTTTACAAAGTGGAGGAGGCCCTGATGCTCTGGGTGATTCTGGAAATGCGCGTGTTGCAGGCTGGGTTGGGCTTGAATTGTTCTTGGGAACTGATTTTTCTCAGCCAGACCGTGAGGTTTATGTTCCTGGGTTGGTTTGGGGTTTTTTTGCTCGGCAAGGGAGAAAATGCGACAAGCAGAGGGTGGAGTGTGATGGTGTTCAGCACTCAGGACAGTGCTGAGACCCCCCTGGTGACTTGTTGTTGCGCTTCTCCGTCCCAATGGAGCAAGGAAACCAATTCCAAGGTCTTGTTTTAACAAGGTAAAATGCCAGTATTCCTGAGAAGTTAGATGAAACATGAGCTGTTGGGACCGTTACAGCTTCAGGTGTAGACATATGATCACTGGTGATTGTGCAGAGGTGGCTTACCGGGTTACCCCTTCATCAGCCAAACGACATTGCTGCCTTAGCCTGTTACTAAATTCACAAAGCTTGTTTGCAATGGAAAACTTAAAATGTTCACACGAGCAGTTATTGCAGATCAGCTGACAAATGACAGCTCTTTAATGTCACTGCGACTTATTTGCTCGTGATTTGGAATACCTGCCCCATTTAACAAATCTGGTATGCTATGAAGATGAGTATACTACAAAGCGTACATCGCTGGGATTTCTTTAATGACCACAGCCTTTTTAATGATGCATTTGAAGAAGGAGTACTGTGTAGCTGTCATTACCACTTGGCCATGATGTTGAAGTACCGTGAGCTAGGCTTTATAGAAATAAAGGTTTTTCAGAAAATAGATTGCTCTTGCCCATTACAAGGAAAATTGTATCAAAAGTATCTGAGACTTGTCATGTCTTAGCCTTGCTCTGACAGCTCTGGGGGAACCCTCTAAGCACAGAGAACTGCTAACCTTATTTTTAGTAGGCAACCCTACCCCTGATATAGTGTGGTCTTCTTTTCCTGGCTACCCTGGTTGCTCTTTCTGATGTTCTTCTCTAGGCTGAGGTCATTTAAAATGCTTCTGTCATTACAACTAGGTGCTAACTAGGAGTTACTTTTTGGCTGTTTACTCCAGGATGCTTCTGTATCCCTTCATTTTCCCTGTTTGGTTTTCTGTTCCTGATGTTTGGGTTTTGTTTTTTTTTTTTTTAAACCAATGTTGTTATTTAAAAGCTGCCTATCATTATAGCCCTCTGTATTTGGATAAACTTATACAAAACTCATCTCTGCTACAAGTAGTGGTTTAAAAATAACTCCCACTGTATTTAGTAGCTGATATATTTGTTAGCGCAAAATCGATTTTTCATTTAGTAGGATATTGAGTCTTATTCCATATAGCTAGTGGAAAACATGGGACAAATAACAGACTGTCTCAAAACAATTTGAGACTCTCCTTAGCATTACCAAAAAAAAAAAAAAAAAGAGGAAAGGAAAAACCCCTAGGAACTGGCATAACTCTGCAACAAAAGATGTGAATGTTTGTGCAATGAATGTGAAAATGGATAGAACAGATTTAATACAAGCTTCCAACTGTTGGCTATAAATATTGAAAAGGCGCAAAAAGGCAATTATATATATATTCTTGATGGTGAAAAACTTAAGTGCCTTTCATAGTTATGGACTCTGCAGTCAGTAGGAGAGATCCTTTGTAGTGAAACCATTTTGTTTGCATTTGGACATGTGACCAACGTTTGGATTTTTGACTGCAGAACTTGGGCTTTTGTGTTAAGCGTTTAATTGTCTGACTTCGGAGAGTCTGGAAAGCAGAAAAGAAATGCATAGCGGTACCCTGTAATTTCCTATGCTCATTAGTTTGTTCACTGACTTCTGCGAGATGGCAGGCTTTAATTTCCCATCTACCCTTTCCATGTTTATCCCCATCTTAGAGCATGATTATAATCATGAATGTCTTAATTTCTTTACTTTATTCTGCTAAAAGCTTTATGACCAGCAGGATATGTTGAATCAATTGTACTAATCTTGAGCGGGTGTTAAAAATCTGTTAGTGTGGGTGGGTCATTCAACCTTCCAACTCATTTTTATACACTTGAGCAGGTTCTGCTGGCAAGATTGAAAACCAAAAACTGTTTATATTATTATATGTAAATCTGGGAGGCATTACATGGAAGTAGAGGTTTTTAACCCACTTCCCATTAGAAAAAAAATCTAAAATGCAAAAATAAACATGTAATGAAATTGTTTTTTGAGGGAAGAGCTTTTAAAGAGAAAATAATTGGCAAAACAAACAAAATGTGTTTGAAAGACAGGAAGACTAATTTAAGTATCCCACTGAAACATCTTGTTTTTCCACAACTATATTTTACTGGTTTTTCTCTATGGTGTTTCTCTAGCCCCTGACTTTTAGAGGCAGTAATGCAGCTGAAGGCTTTGGATAAGCATGTTTTAGTTCTTTACTGGGACAACTCCCAGTTAAGACAAACCAGGAGAATGGGATTTCTTCTTTTTCCTTATGAGGTTTTGGAGTTGTTCCTGATTAGCTTCAGTACTTCAGTTCTGGATTGAAATTTGCTTGTTCCTCCTGTTTCTAATCCAGTTTAAAAATTCCACCCGTAACCCAGAACAAATGTCCCCACCCTCCCTACAGTGGAGCTAAAAATAATGATATTTTTTTTGTGCGTCAACAAGTCTTAACAAGATCAATACAATTTCCATATTTCTTTTCCACTGCCGAGCTGAAGCAGAGGAAGAGAAGACTTGGGTTGGCTTGATGGCCTGTAAACTGCTCTTCTGATGAACGCTGACTCCCATGCTTAGTCATGCTTGGTTGCTGCGGAGTCCATGTTTTGTCATAAATTTCCTGAGGCAAATTCATACAGGTTTAAGATTGTAAAATTTTTCAGAACTTTAGTGGCTACTAACACATTTGGCTGAAGTTGAGCTAACTTATTTGGCTCTAACAGACCATTATGTTCAAAAGTTGGTTTGTAATCCCAGTCGCCTCTTTGGAGTATGAGTAAGAAGGTATTTGGTTTTAGAAACTCCTCTGTTTCAAATTGCCTCATCATTGCCTTGAAGAGCTGTGATTTTTGAGGAAAGCCAAGCTATTGCCTGGAACAGGCAGTTTATGGAAAGGTAGACGAGGCTGGTGGGTGGCAAACTTGGGGGTGGCAAAGCTACTCCACTACGATCAGTTGTCTTCCACCCGTGTACCTGGCTTTGCTCCACACCTGTCTCCAATACTACTTGTTCTTGCATCCCACTCCTCCACTTTTTACATTTTTCCTGTGCCAAGCAAAAGAAAGGGAAGAAACGATAATGGCAGTGTGGTGTGATGGATGGTGCTTATCAGAGCAACTCTGCTGAGCTGAGTCCCCTTGAATCTGTGTCAGGAATGTTGAGTTTCCAGGCTTGCAGCTTGTCTGGGAGATGATGGTGCAGCTCCTTGGGAAGGGGAGGGCTGTGTTGGGCAGGATGGTGGCTGGAGAGGTCTGGCTTGCTCCTGGCAGGAAAACAGGAGTCCCACAGGGGTAGAGAAGGGCAAATGGGATCCGAAACTGCTAAATGTGGGTGATGAACAGGATAGGAACTTCTTCAACCATGCTGTGAGATCATTGGAAAATGTAGCGTCACCTGATTCTGTAAGTTTTCTGTTTGAAGAATCAGACTTGAGTATTAAAAATGTCAAGTTTGGCTAAAGGAAATGCTAATTGATCATTATGCAAAACTGATAGACCAAGATTTGCACCGTAGACTATGCTTAAAAATTGCATGTATTAAGAATTAGCAGTTTTATTCTGTGTTCAGGAATGACTTTTTATTAGTCTTTGATACCTTACTATTTTTTGTATACTTTAAAATAGGCTGGTAGTTGGAAATAGCTGTTTCAGGTAAACTTACACAAGTAAATTACATAATCTGTATTCATCCTTAAAATATGACCCATGGGGTCTCATTCACAAAAGTGCCAATTTGGGCCATTTGACATACATAATTTCACTTAAATATTTCATTTATATCTGTGTAGCTGCCAATTCAGCATGGAGTCAATAAATGGTTTCCTATAACTTTGGCTTTAGGTTTTTTTTTTAAGCCACGGATTTCTATGTACACTAGTAAGAATGGCTTGCAGAAAAATGCTGTGGTAGCTTACAGTGAGGTTGAAAAGAAGAATGTGTCTTAAATTGTAGTGTAATAGGTTGGACCCTGGCAGGCTTCCCGTGTGGCTCTCTCCCTTCCTCCCTCCCCCCCTGAGTATGAAGGTGGTGACGTAAGAAAAAGAATGTAAAAAATTTGTAGTACATGACAAATACTTCATTTTAATCTCTTCAACAAATTAGTCTTGGTATGGCTCACTGATAAGTGCATACATACCTGGGCATGCTCCTGCACAGCAGCTGTGAGTGTGTTTTGGGTTTTTTCCCACTTCTGGGAAGCTGGAGGTGACGATGAATACTTCATCTTCATGTGTGCGTGGCAGGGATTTTGGTATCAGTAATATTGGATTTTTTTGTCACGGTGTAAGTTGTTTTTTTGTGGTTTTGCTGCTGTCTTTTGGCAGCTTAATATTTCCAAGATGTGAGGTCACCCTTAGGGAAAGGTCTTGTCTTTGGAGGTAGGTTTAGCTGCGGTAGCTGATGCAGCTTTCTCCCATCCCGCCTGCCCTGCTGTTCCTTCAGAGGTTGTTGTCTCTGAAGGCTGTAACTTGTATCAATCATCTGAGCTGCTGTTGGTGAGAGCCTGGCATGTTAGTGTGAACCGGGAGCAGACACGTCTCTTCTGTGGACACGAAAATTTCTGTTTAAGCCAGATGGGACTGATGTTGCTGTAGTAGTCTTTGTTTCTTTTGGCGATGCTGGCACTGCTTTGGCCTCGGTGAGCCAGTTCAGGCAGCCAGGTGCTAAATCAGTGCTAGAAGAAAAAAAAAAAAGAAAATATAAGTTCTTGGTTATAGCTACCTGAGTGGTTGAGTCAAATGACTTCAAGGTGCTGGATGCGAGAAGAAAAGGGAAAAAGACAGGATCCAGCAGCTGCAAGGAAAGAGAGGCAGGACTTAAGCAACCTGCGTTTGGATTGTGGCTTCATTGCTCACTAGGAAGAAAAACTTGGCGTTGCCGCTCTTGTCAGCGTAGCACGGTTTGGGGGGAAAAAAAGCATTAAAATGCTTGAAGAGAAAAGGGAGGTTCCACATCAAGCTAAAATAACTGTTTAGTCAGCCATGTAGAAACGACAGATGCCTCCCTTCCTGCCAGCTGTTTCATGGTCTGTTTGAACCCACCGAAGACTTTGAGGTCCCACCTTCTCCCCACTGTGACCCCGACACTGGACCTCGCGGGTCTCGTGCTGCCAAGAGGAGAGGCTTGATGTTCGGTCCCCGCCAGCGGGTGCTCGTCCTGGGGCCAGGGAGGTGGCAGGAGCACAGCGGGGAGGGGACCGGGTAGGACATCCCATTTTCACAACAGTGAAACCCGGGCTTGGGGTGAGGTCTGGAGCTGCTGGGTGTGATATGGAGCGGGTGCGCCCACCCACCGCCCCTCTCCCCTCTCCTCCCAGCTGGCTGCACTGGTGGTTGGCTGAATGGGAGCTAAAATGGGTTATTTTAACAAAGATCAGCCTTTCAAAACTTGTTGTACGCTCAGCAGGCAGATCTTTTTCAGCCTAAGGTGAATATCAGGTGCTTTGAAGAGGTCCTTTCTTTTTTTTTTCTTTCCCCCCCATCCTCCAAGACAGTGAATTAAGGAATTAGCTTGTATTTTATTTCTACCCTTCGAGTTAAAATAAACCAAACTATTATAAGATGAAAGCTTCTCTCCGCTTGTTTGCCACTTCACAGAAATGAGTGAATTTCTCACTAAGAGAGCAATGAATTTCTCAGCTCAGCATTTTGCTTTTGAACTGTGGCAAGGACGAACAGCTGAGTTGGGCCTGTAGTTTCGCACCTTAATGCAAACCAGGACTGAAACCAGCGTAAGTCTAGGATTTTTAGAGAGGTTTAACTTTTCTGGTCCAAGGTAGTGAACTTCCACGTGTCTGTCACTTTACCAAAATAAAAATTTCTTCATTAAGCTAGTATGAATTTGGGGCCAACATTCTGGTTGGGGTTTGCCTGGTTTGTGTAACTGGCATTGCCAAATACGGTTGAAGGCACAAATGAAATGGACAGAAATGTCTGGGCATAAACATCTATATGCAGATTTTTATTGGAGTGGAGAGCAGAGGCACGGTTGCAGACTGATGTGTTTCTGCAGATCTAATTGAAGTTGAGTGGTGTTAAAACTTGAGTCTCCCAGTTTTGTTTCGAAGTACAGTCAGAACTTTAAACTGAACCAGCTGACACTGCAGAAACAAACAAATGAAGAAATAAAACTGAATTAAACAAATTTCGGGCTGCTCCACACACAGCAACACAAGCATACGACTTTGGCTGCAGTACAAATTTCAGAGTAGATTAGATTTCAGTCTTTTAGCTTTCATTTAAACAAAAAACATGCCTTAAAAACTGCGTTAATTTGCGCTTTGCATCTAATTTTTGGTTTTGGACTTTCTGTTGAGATGTTTTTTCAAGCTGTTGCCACAGCCTTTGGGTAGAACCTGATTCCTGTAGCAAGATCAGCTGAGTCTTTGCATAGCTTTTGCTATTTCCCCCCGTTCCCCCCAATTCTGCTGGCTGGGTAAGACTAGAAAGCAGAAAGTTGGTGTTTCCTCTGTGCTTTTGTATAAGTAGTGCTTCCTGTAGCAGAATATTCAACCAGTCGTAGCAGTGACGATTAACTTCGCTTCTCTTGACTTTTATAAACTGTTACAGAAAATGAAGGGAGAAACTGCCTAAAGAATGACTTTCTCTGAAGTTTTGATAGCTCAGTCTGCCACCTTGTGGCAATTTGAGTGTACGTATTGTAAAAACCACAACCAGAAAAGCATCTGACTGCTGCTGTCACCTACGTGCTTTTATATATTGTGTGGATTAGTTAGAGGCAGCTTTCAGGGACACTGTGAGCTGGCAGAAATGTTTGTGTAAGTCACAGTGGGGTTGTATTAAGCTGCTGCTTTAAGGTTTTGCTCAACTAGGTGGCATAAATTGCATAGGCAGGCTATGTCCTTCTTGAAAGACAAAGTTATTTTCCTGAGAATTTTAAAATTTTAGTTTTTTGGCAAGTGTCTAGAATATCAAAATCAAAAACTTTCATAGCTTACGTGCCTAAGTTTATGTATGTGTGTGTTATTTTTGTGAAATGGCTTTTATTAAACCAACGTTTCAAGCATTTGGAATCTGTTTAGGATTTTACAACACTTGGCACAAATATTTCTGAAGGACTCTTGCATTCCTTTAATTCACTTTTAATTAAGAAGTTGAAACAGCTATTTTGCGTTCGATAATGAGTACGTTTGCTAAGTAAGCAAAGCGTAGTTTTTCCTGAGATAAATGGAAAAGTGAGGTGACGTAATGACAATAACTTGATATTCTGATTTTTTTTTTTTTTTTGGTTACTTTTCCAAATTGCTTTCCTACTCTTTAATGCTGCAGACTGACTGGAGATGTGCTGTGCCTACTGACAATATATGAAAATATATTCAGCTCTTCTGACTCTACTGTAGTTTTCTGTACCTTGCACTATTACGGAGAATTTAATAGAAAAGAATGATGCTGTTTGTTTGTTACTTAAATTTCAGTGCCAAGCTTTTGGTGGTAGAGGGAGCTGTTTCCCGCTAGACACCCTCTGGAAAGGTACAGTTTAAAGAACCGGCTGCAGCACATTTTTGGAAACAGTTGTCCGATTATTGCCACTGCACATCAGCTGCAATGTTATAATGACTGTTTGCTTTGATAGGACCCCACCGCCGGGAGCACCGGTCTGTTTTCTTGCTGCTTTTTTTTGCAAATCAAAAGAAATGCCTTAGTTCTGTCTGTGATGAGATGTCTTCAACTTTATCTTCCCTGTGATGTTGCAGCTAGCAGCCATGATGGAAGCACAAGTGAAGATTTGTTTCGATATTTATTTTTTTTTCCTTCCCACTGCCCTTCTTTTTTGTTTTAGAGCTCCAGGTACAGATTTGAGAGGCAAGGAGCTCTAGCATCCACAGTTCCTGGTGTGGGTACCTATGGGATGTTGTATTTGTAAATATTTGGCAAGTATGTTTATATTTTCAAGACGGGTATTTATTTTTTTTAAAAGCGTTCCCTAAACTTACCTTGTCCGAAACTGGTCAGAATGACTCCCTTCAGAGATCAAACGCGTTCCCCCTGCTTTGAGTCACTTCAGCTGCATTTCTCTGTGAGCACAACCTGTGTTCTTTACTGCTTCGTGCACCTGCACGCTTGGTCACTAGGTTTGGGTCACCCAGCAGTTTTGGAAACCAAATGTCCATGGATCCTTTTTACCACACACTGCCACTTCTAGGTCTGTGGATCCCCGTAAGCCAGCAACCCTTAACGGTTCTTTATTCATCTGTGAATCCCTCACTGCACGTAAAATCTGTGCCACTCGAGAGAAGCCTTGGTGTAAGCTGGTGGCAGAGAGTTATTGTCCTCCTGTTCCGTGTCTGCTTGTTGTTAGACAGACTTGCTGAAAATGAATTACAGTAGCACCTTCTGGCCAGGCTCTTTTCCATGTAGTCCACTGTTAATGGGCATGTGACCCTCAGTGGTCCACTCCCAGCTTCCCGTGGTGGCCGGTGACTTATGCCGCAGAGTCCGGCACGTCCGGATGAGCGGCAGCGGTGCCACAGGGACTGTCGGGCTTGCGTCTTACCCTGCCGCCGGCACAAGGCTCCCGGGAGCCTCTGCTCACCCCCAGCCTGTCTGGCAAGTGAGCAGGTCACTGACTGTGGCAGACATGTCCTTTCACATGCTTGTATTAGTATATTTTTTTTAAAAAAAGGTAGAAAAGCAAGTAACTACTGTATTTTCTCTTCAAAGCCTTCTATGTGCAAGGTCCCTCCATCCCAAACCACGCATAATTACTTTTGTCCTTGATGTGTCCTCTGCTCCTCACAGGACGACCAAAGCCTCTAGAGGGCAAGGGAACAGAAGGAGCAGAATAGAAGTGAAATTGCAGCATTTTGGCTTGTGCACTTACTCTGCTTTTTCCAACTGAATATTTGCTTTTTTCAGTGTGAGAAAAAGACATTATTTTCAATACTGAATGAAAGACATCTATTTAGCTGTAACCATTGAGTGTAACTCCTGGTATCTTTTCTGATCTGTACCATGTTTTAAACAAGTACAGTAGCATTTCTACACTCTAAGTATTTAAGTGTATTTTATTTCTATTTTTCTTACTTCAGTTTTCAACACAATGAAAGAATGCTAGATGTAGTATTTGGGCAAAGACGTTAGGACTGAAGTCACACAGAGAACTTGAATTTAAGTATTTCTGTACTTTGTGGTCAATTTTAAATACACAAATATTTCCCAGTGACCAAATCTTTCATAAATGTATAGCTTTGAAACATTCCATTACTTGAAAGTACCTTCTTACAATAAGTTATGAGAGTGGTATTGGTGTTAGTTTATTCTCAATTTTGTCAGACTCGGCTAGTGGTTGCGAGCCACTGCTCTGGTTTTCAATGAATTATGGATAATGTATTGTCTCTTAACTAGTATGTTCAAAAAATAATGGGTGATGAAACAGCATCAAATCCATGAGCCAAAGTTAAATCACCTCTGCAGGTGTGGGCTGCACTGAAGTTTTCTCTTACCTGCTGTTGTGATTTTAATTATAACATTAGCAAAGCCTCAAGACTGACATTAGTGTTTCCATAGTTGCATCTTGGGAAGTTTTAGCCTTGGATGTTGTTTTCGTGTCTTTATTAATACTGTTTTATGAGCTGGATATTGGAGGTCCACAATGGTTGAATGTAATACTTCGCCATGTAACTAGGATTGTATGTATGATTTTTTTTTTTTAAATTATCTAGTTGGCATGAACAGAAAATTCTTGGCACTTGTTTCTCGTTTAAGCTCGTGGTTTACCTCCTATTTGAAAAGAATACAATTTTATAAATATTTATGTGCGATTATTAGACTGTTTTGTACTTTTTTCTTTTGCCCTGAACATGAAAAGACCAATTTCCATGAGCTTAATTTATGAAATAAATAAAGGGTTTTGGGTACGTTGGCAGTGGGAAGCAGCACAGTGGTAGTTGCAAAGTAGCTCACTGGAGTTCTTGACCAGGCTTGTTTCCTGGGTGTGAGTAATGACAGCAAAGGCAGAAAAGTTTCTGTTTGAATTTTCCAATGTGGACATATCGTCATTCTTCCCCATGTCAGGTTCCAAAGTATAATCAAAGGTGTTCCTGCAACTTGCCTTTAACCTTTTGTAAATGTGTTGTTTCAAGTAGTCCCGCTGCCCCTACTAGGAGAGCTCTGGATGCTTTGCAAAAACAGTATTTTAACAGCTTGTACCAAATTGAGAATCCTAACAACGTTTTCCTTATGTTTTTAGGATTTGGAGATTGTGTATTCCTATTTGCATGGAATGGAAGCCTTATCTAATCTGAGAGAGCATCAGCTAAGGTATGATACTTCATCATTAAAAGCACATATATGTTAATGCATTAACAAAGCAAAGGAACAGTGGGTTTGGTAACTACACACTACTCTTGTGTACCCTACCTCAAACTGAAAAGCTGGTTGTAACTGCACCTGTTTCTTCCCTTCTTTATTGTCCTAACACTTTCTCCTTGTACGTGTGCATATGTGTATCCCTATTTGTTCTGTCTGATTTCTATTATGTTTCCTTTTCAAACTTTTGGACTAGAAGTAGATGCTTTACTTATGGATTACAAGTTCCAGTCCTGAATGAAAGTCCATTTATAGTCCAAATCATTTACGTAGTATAATAATCACGAGAGCAGAGTCCGTTATTCAGCTTCTGTTTCAGTTTGTGCTTGATTTCGTGTGGAAGTTTGAGACAAATTATGCACCACATATGCAAATGATACTTAGTAAAAAATTACTAATAAATGTCATCCATGCATTTTTTAATTAAAATGCTTCATTAAGCAAATAAATTCGAGTAAAAACTTCCAGATGAACTTCCTATTTTTCGTAAGGACTTGTGTTTGATTTTTAAGTAATGGTTTCACTTGTCTTCACATAAACACCTTGCCGCAGAGTTTTCTAAGGGTATTTGGACATTGGTGTGAGGCTGGCAGATACAGAAGGCGGCCAGCACGTCTCCTGTGTGCTCTACAGGGAGAGAGGGTGAATTATGGTTATTTTGCACCCTGAGGTTTGCCAACATTTGCCACATCTGAAGATGCTGAAGCAACTACTTTGTCTTGATTAATGCTGGTTTAGTTTCTAATTTCTGGCCTCTTGCTTCGTTGCTCTGTCAGAATCCACATTCCCAAGCCAATATTCTGTAATTTGGAGAAAATAAAAGGCGGAGTTTTCTTTCTCCTAAGTGCTCAAGACACATTTTACAAAGTGAATGTTCACTTCAAAGGTGTCTGTAATTACTTCTGCTTTGGAAGGAGGCCACGATCACGTTCAGTTGAAGTATTTTGTGTTATGCTATTATATGCAAGACTTCTAGCACATCAAGTTTTGCATAGCTGGAGTGGAACTGCTGTTAACTTATTTACAAAGATCAAAGTGTGCACATATGGTTGCGTGGTATGTTGATGTGTGCTTCTTGGCTTCCTGTGCAGAATGAGGTTCTTGCTGAGGAATGTGTGGAACTCGCTCTCCCGGCACAGTGAATTCCTAGAAGAGAGCTTCTGTTTACAGTACCATACATGGAAAAGGCTAGGCTCCCAGCAGATGTGGGACAGAAAGCTTTTATGGTATCCTTTGGGATACAACATTTCTTGTGGCAGTGGGATGCCACAAAAACCTCTGAGATGCATTAAAAGCTAGTGTATTAAATATAGCCTCTAGTAGTGAATAACTTACCTTATGGCTTGCTGATGATCTCATCTTGAATTTATTCCATTCGTTTAGGAAGCAGACAAAGATCACATTTGAGCAAAATTTAGACACCGGTATTGACCAGAACCAATTCAATTTTTCAAATGTTTGAGGAAGCAATCTCGTTTGTACTACTTGGTCACTGTAATTTCTAACTGTTCCAGTTTAACACAGGAATTGAAACACTTGGCTACCTTCTGTAAGAGGCATTTTCTCCCCTATTACTGTCCTAGTAACGGGACCAAAACGCTGTAAAACTCAGACAGTGCCAGGGGTGAACTTGCGTGACTTTGTCAAGAATGTACTTCCTTCGCTCCCGATTCAGAGGGGAACAAAACTTGCTTGTTAAAGTGATTCTGTTTCCTATAACTTCTGCTCTTAGATGGCCCATTGCCCAGCATCGTTTCAGACCAGTAGGGCACAGACTCCTTCAGCAGTATTTTAATTTTTAAATCTGACTGCTAGCAGTGACTTTTCTTCTGGTATCTTCTCACCCGTAACTTCGTGTTCCCTCCCCTGTTCCCTCTCAAAACAGAGGATCAGAGACAGAAGATGAGGACCCAGGAGGTAGAAGCAGACAGTAGCTTTTCGGTATCTGTAAAGGATTTTGGCAAGACCCAATTTTATGGTGGGGAGCAGTGTCTGAACAAGAGAAGATTCTTTGGGTCAAAATGTTTTTTGCGGTGCCAGGAAGCAAGATTTTTCATTAGCTGAAACTGATATATGATACATAATACTTAATTATATACAGTGCAGACATTGCCTATAAGAAAAGTTCTCAAAGATGGTCCAAAGAGTACATCTAAAATATTGGGGTGGGGGAAAGGCTGTGGTAGTAAAACTTGTTTATTTTTTTTAATTATTTTTTTTTAAGCAAACAGAATGAATATCTCAATTTTCTATTAACAATTTATGAATAATCAGGATACCACTATCCGCCTGCCACTTCGGGACAGAGAAAGCATTATTTCTTAGTGGGTTGAATTAATAAGTGAAATCCCAAAAGAGATGAGTGCTAAGATAACTTTTGTAGCAGCCTGTTGGCTATTGAAACGAATGATCTAGGAAATGATGGGAAATGGCAATAAGAAGCTGTTTAAATGTCACATCAAACCCAGACCAGCTCTTCCAGGCCTCAGATCGACTTTTTTGAGACTTTTTGCCTGAGCAGGAATTCTTGAGCGCTTTTGTCTGCTTAGGATATCATTGTGGGCAGCCGGTCACTGGTGCACTGAGGTTCTGATGATTGATCCTGCGAGGAATGAGAACTTCTTTCCCAAATTTAAATATAGTTCCTCATTTGAATGTTCACATGAGCCTCTTAGGCAAATCTCTGTCTGACTGTCTGTCAAATAGCCTTGGTGTTTTCAGCCTGCTTCAGAGCCGTAGAAAGTCCAAGGGAGGCGGTGGGGTTTCCTTCCTTCCCACATCACCCGGTAATTTACAGGATCTGTTTCCCAGACCAGACAGAAATGACATGTTGATTTTTTTACACCAAGTTAACATTGCATTTCTTAATACGTGGTAAGTTCTATTATAGTTGCTCTCTATTATGCCACATTTGTCGGGCAGACAGTGAATGCAAAAGTGCTTTAATCCTCCCCTCTAGGCAGAGGATTTTCCTGCAGGAAATTCTCTCCACTTTGAGCCCTCTGGGATTTCAGCATTAACATCTCATGGTAATTTTTAAGTTGCTGAATTTTAACAAAATAAGAAGCATCGATTTACTGTGCAACATAATTTCTTGTTTTATCTATTGGGCCTGACTTGAAAAAGGGAGCAGTTTTTATATCGTGGTATCTCTGATTCGTGTTACATATGATAAATTTCTATCCATTTCTAAAATTCTGAATTGTTTCCTTACAAAGCAACTTACTTTTATCAGATCACTTTATAAAATGAGATCAGTATCATTTTACCCATTTTATAGAATTTTTTTTTATGGGAGCAATTACATCTAGTGTCCTAAATCAAATCTGATCTTGGATGAACTAATAACTTTAATGCTTAGATTTAACAATTTGTTCTCTTAAATTAAAAATCAGTTTAGCTTTAAATTGATGGTTAGTTTCTGCAAGTGCTGGAGGCAAATGTGGAAATGCTGACTAACTTTAGAAAGTGAAATCTTTGTGACACTGATAGGAATCATAATTAAAAATAACTTCTTTCCTTCTCTTTCAGACTGATGTGTGAAACCGTTCGATATGAAAGGCATGAAGCAAATGAAGTTCTGTACTAGTAAGTATTTCTGCTTCCTTTCCTATGGTGGTCAAAGAATTAATTCATTTTGAAGTGTGTTAAGGACAGTGTTTAATGCCAACTCCCTCGCCCAGCGCACAGTCTGTAAACATAAATGAGCCACTTCGTTTTCGTTGTCAAACAGTGGAGGCATTTGCTGGTGCCAGGGAGGGAGCTAACAGGGACTCTTGCTTGGTGATGTGAGTTGTATTAATTTTTGTAACCAGTGAGATTATATAGTATTAGGGGATGTGGGATGTCTTCTCATTAGAATAAGTTGTCATTTAGTCTCACTTCAATTTTGTCAAAGTAGTAGCGACCAGCTCTTTGTGCCAGAGGTGCCAAATCGACATATCTAACACGGCTTATAATTAGCAGGGATGTGATCTAATGTCAGCTTGGATTTTCAGTAGAGATCTGAGGATTGCAATTGCTTCATTTATGCAAGCAATTTATGAACTAAAGGTTTATCAGATTTTTCACTTACTGGCCCTAAACCAGACTCTAAATGCAGATTTTTCTGGGTTGTCGGGTATTATTTGAACATTTAAGCATACAAAGAATGCACCTGTACACCGCCTTTTATACATGGGTGATTTTTCCTGTGTTCACCATCAGGAGGAAGATGTGATTGAACAAACTTTAATGCTAGCCCTTGACCATTCGGCAAAGTTAAATTAATGTCTAATGAAACCCAGTAATCAGTTATGTATGGGAAATGCACAAGGTCAAAATCTATAGGTGGATAGATAATTTTAATTAGACCAATGTAATCTTTATTCATTTTACAGCCTAATTTGCTGGTGATAGTTGTGCTGGTGATTTGTCCTTTTCTAGGCAGTTGGTTTGTGTCCGTTATCTGTACTGGAGTTTTTGTTTAGACCCAGTATCTTGGCCGATCCTAACTGTTGGTTTAAATTTGAATTATATGCTGAATGAATCAAGGCTGCTAGTTATGCATATATGCAAGGCAGGCAAAAGTTACCAGGAAGTATGTGCCTGAGAAAATACAATGCACAAACAGAAAATTGTGAAATCTGGGTTAACTTGAAGTGCTTTTTGCCATTCTTTTGCACTGATTTCCTTTGTCACTCCTTTCATGTGACTTCATCTTCACTTTGGTTGTTTGCCTGTCATTCCTATTTACTCGCTTCTTGACATTTTTTTTTTCCCCCCATGATTTATTCAGTAGATTTAATGGGCAGTTTGGCAGTTTCTGGGTATAGATGCTAATGCAAATCATGCTTCCTCTAGCATTTCACATCTGCAATTTAATGTTTAATGGGCTAAACCTGAAAGTTAACACTGAATATTTTTTTTATTTAAGAAAAAAAAATCAGTATTTTGAAGCCAGAAATATATGGTCTGTTACTCTGAGTTGTAGCTTTACATTATTTTAATGAACAATTTGAGATCTACTTGGTAAGAAAATCCCATGGAACCTCCACTCTAATTTCAGTATTCTATTTTTAGGAAAATAAACTTGGAGGAATCCTTTTTTTTGTTTCACAAATTCAGCATATGTATTGAAGATGTATTCTTCTAAAAACCAGAATTCAAATTTTACAATATATATGTGTTTGGAAAAATTCTTTAAGTACTACAGGAGAGAAGCAATGCGATAGCCAGGTTAGAATCAATCCACTCAGTTATGAGCTATAAGAACTGAGCTTGGAGGATACAACCTGGTAGCTTTTTATTGAACATGTGAGAATTGATCACTTGAAGCTTTTACTTTGGTCAGGAAGGCTAAGGTTTTAAAAAAGCATTATGCTTGAACTCTAAGTTGCAACTTTTTTTTTTTCCCCCGGTAATAGTATGACTTGCATTGAAATCTGAAATTGGGTGCTAATCTTCTGTGTTCATTAGAAAAATCTATTAAAATAGCTGCAACTGTTGGAGCTGTTAATTGACCTCTGTGTGTGACCTCCCTGAGGCACAACTTAATGTCTCAATGCAGATAAGCTAAATCTTTATCCCTAAATGCTAACATGAAAACTAATACAGTTGCTCTGTTTAATTGATCAATTTTTTTTTCATTGTGACAATTTGCTTCATATCTGCATTGTCAGCTGTACTTATAAAGAGGTGGATTTCTATTGCATATATGCGGTGCTGAAAATAGTTATCCGCATTCAGTAAAACCAGTAATTTTTTATCTTCAATTTTTTTTAAAAAAGCTGTTAATTTTAATAGTATCTCTATAGATTTTTTTTTTTTGACCAAAGGGATAAAATGGAACACGTTGTTTAAAATTGGCTCGTCTCATCTGCATTTACTTTACTATCAGCGGGTGTACACAGTAGTGACAAATTCTCAAACCCTACGGCCATATTGCTGTTTAAATGGAAACTGGGTTATTAAAAGTGGCAGTTCAGCTCGAGTTATTTGTCATTTGCCAGTCATCCTACTCTTTTCATTTGATGGGAGGTTAGTGATAAAACGGCTTAAAACCTTCAAGGCAAAATTTCAGAATTGAGGTTTACTTGACACATATACCTGACTTTTTTTTTTTATGTGCTAACTTTTTCAAATCTACTTAAAGATCCCATTTAAAAAGTATTTAGTTTGGTCACTTCATATATATTTTATCAGTAGTTCAAAGAAAAAAAAAAGTTCTTTTTTCATGTCTGCGTAATAGTAATTCTTGATGTTTTCAACAGAAAGTTTCTCGTTAGCATTTTCTTTGGAAACTTCCTTTGAAAGTTTTAGCAGATTTGTAGAGCGTGTGTATACCTCTTGACAGCTGAACAAAATTTTTCAGATCAAAATTTAAATGTTTGCTATGGTGGCAGAGGAATCTTTGGCAATACATGTTTTGCTTACAAGCAAATGACTATGTCTCTAATAAAAGAAGCACCTCTTGCATGTCTTTGAGGTTCCCTTATTTTCTTCTCTAAAGATATTGGAATGGCAGAAAATATTTTAAGTTTTGATGACCTGCTGCCCGAAGTCACTCGGTGATAAACCTCATGTGTTTCTGAATTGCCATGCTGGAACACAATGCGTTTTTGTGATCACGTTCTCTTTGGTTTCTGTGCAATTGGACCTGGAACTAACTTAGCTGCTGCTTGTAATGTTTTAAAAAAATACCAAGAAAAACCCAACCCAGGTTATTGTAAAGGGTGTTATAGTTTTTTTTAGAGAACCAAAGCCTGACAGAATATATGTATGCTCCTACCTCCCACATGTCCCTTCTGAGAAGACTGCAAGACGTACATTTTGGATTTAAGCTCTTATCAGTAACGAATTTCTCTGTAGCAATTTAGTAGTATGCTAGTGGTTTTGATTGTGTTGATTCTTAGAAAAGGACAAGTGTTTAAAGAAGAGTAGTTATCTCTTGGACATCTTGAACTAAATTTTAGAGTGTTAATGTCTATGGTTGGAAAAAGCTCTTGTCTAATGTCAACATGTTTGTGTGCTTTTACGTCATTCAGTCGTGCAGCCTTCTGTGCTGTAATGAAAGTCAGTGTTTTCAGAGGACTACTGTGAAACACAAGTAGAAGGCATACCCATAAACTGGAGATTGGAGATAAAAAAATGTTACGTGTAAAACCAGAGTTATTAATACAGAGAACTGCCCACAGCTGAAATGGGAAATAGCGATCTCTAAGTTTCTAAATTACTGACTGTGATAGGCAGGGTGTGTAATAAATAGCTGTATTTGTGCAATTATGTATTGTCTTGCCTTTTTTCTCATTCCCCACTTGTCATACAATCTGGGATGAAAACCATCCACTTGTGTTAAGACTGTAGTGCTTATACACTAGAGATGAGACACAAGGCTACAAAAATGATAAAGATACATAATTTCAGCTGGCTTTTTTTTTAATATATTTCCATGTTTAGAACCAAATTCTCAGGCCTGGTAGTTTTAATATCACCATTCAGTCTTAGCCAAATCTTATGAGATACATCAGTGTGGCAAATGACAAGACCCAAAATACTGGTTTTGTGCTAGCCATGCTTGGCCCAGCCATCAAAGCCTGAAACGAAGAAAATCTGGAAAGGAAGTAAAGGAGCACGTTTTTTTGGTTGCTACTGAAATACTTATGGTGAAAATGTTAGCGTCTTTCATGAGGTAGAGCAGAATGTCGGAAAAATGCTGGAGGACATTGGCTTTGTGTAGCTTTGGGACAGATTCTGTCAGAGGATTGCTTGAAGGCACGGGGGAGATGGACTGGAGGGGAACTTGCAGAGCTTCTTCAGGAGGACACTCTTCCCCAGGAGGAGACCTGCTGTCATCTGTCCAGTTATCGTGCATTACACAAAGTCAAGCAGGGATTTTGGATGTAGCTGCAAAGTGTCCGTGTGTGTCTTAGCTAGGCGGCTAAGCTGTAGTTTTATTTGCAGCTGTAGGTCTGTGGAATTAATATACAGTAGTTCTGCACAAGGGCAGGTGAGAAATAGCTCCATGAGTAGTTTTTAACAGTGGGAATCTGAGAGTCAAAATTCAAGTCCTATAAGAAGAGTGACATCTAGCAAATTCATGGTTCTTCCACGGTAGTGTATTGCCCTGAAGACCCTCAGGAGGATAGAAGCAGTGCGTAGGGAAAAAAAAACCCCAAAAACCAAACCAACAGAAGGTGATGCCAAAGTTGCTGTCCGTTTCTGCATAGCCTGACTTAATTGTGCAATGAAGCGTGACAAAAATGAGCTAAAAGCTTCTTTGGTGCATGATTTTTAAACGGAACAGCTCTGCAGAGACCGCCTCACTGAAATTTGTCTTCTGACGCATACATTTGTGTTATGAAGAGTGCTTTTATGTTCTGTACATGTTCAAGAAGTTTTATGATGGTGGTATCATAAAAACAATTTATTCTGTATATATACAATATATGTGATCTATAGCTCTATACATTTATGTCTTATAAAACTTAAAACCTAAACCACTACAGACGGGATTTGCTCGAGAAGTGTGAGGATCAAGCTGATGTTTCCACTAGTGATATTCTGAGCTATCAGTAAAGTTATTCTCTTGTATTCTTTAATACTTTACTTTTAACCAGAATTTCTGGATTTTGGACAAGATGCACCTATTTGTGGAGGCTTGGGTCACATTTCTGCATTTATTATTCTTGTTTACTGGATATTCTTGACTTCAGAGAGCTCCTGTAAAAGATTTCTTCCTTGGTCTTATAGAAACATGAGACACTGAAAATTATTTAAAATGCTCTGAATATACAGTAAACTCAGAATATGTCTGTTTGAAGCATCTCTCTGGGTCAGTATCTGAGTTTTCAGGTAAGCCTCTGCAGACAATATATATTCGTTCTGCTTGTACATCCATAGGTTTCTGTGGAAGTCATGCAGCAGGATATTTAATAATGCAAAGAACTGCTGCAGCAGGGCTTGTCTCTTCTTTNTTTTTTTTTTTTTTTTTTTTCCCCTCCCCTCCTTATAGTATTCCTAAAGGTGTATTGCACCTTCTGATAGTCAGGCAGTTGCCAAAGTAGCGTTGGGATACTGCCAGTTCTGCACTGCAGTAAATCAGGAACCTGAATTCATGTTGTGTTGTGGATACGTTTTCTGTGGGGAATTTCTTAGGCAACGTGTATCATTAAAACAAATACATTCAATGACTTGGCAGTTGGCTCTGCATAAGCAGACACTGAATCAAGGCTTCTTAATAGTGTCAGTGATCAATGTTACAGTCTGTTGGCTTTGCATAGCCAGTTCCAAATTTCTGTGTTATTGTTTGACCTGATTGTGAGACTTCTTTGAATGAAGGCTGAAGTAAGGTGGTTTTGAGAGGATTTGCGCCTTCTTTACTGCAAATGTTTCACTAAAACCTAGCATGTTTTTGTTGTTGTAATTTTGAGAATAGAAGCTTTGATTTTTGAGAAATAATAGAAAGGTATAAGATTTAATAGCAGCATTGTCTGTCTTGATTGACCTCAGAGTATTTTGGATGCAAGACAATTTTATTTTACTACTTCTGTCATTGTTTTCCTGATGATTTAGGAGACTAATTTTTTTTTGTTCTGAATTTCTCTTCTGATATCAAGGGCTAATTCACTGTACAAGTTTAATACTAAGACTTCAATGACAATAGGTCAATTAGCTTGCATATGTATATTTGCATAATGTATTTATTGATTGCCTGTTTAATCAGCTGTCTTAGACTGACACGCATTACTGACACTGCAATAATCTCTGAAGACTGAATTTCATGTTTTGTTGTACTAATTTTATTTCAGAAGTGGAAAAGAATACAAATAAATACTATAAAGGAAAACATACATCTGATTACTTGTTTTCATGAATACTGAGGAATTGTTTCCTGTGGTTTGTTCTTCTTTATTTCCCACTCTTGCTACCAGGAGACAGACACCAGTTTCCATCTTGTGTCCATTAATAAAAGATAGTTATGGACATCAGTTGAAATACACTTTAAGATGCCTGTTTAGTGAAAATTAGAAGTTCTAAATTCTGAGTTTCAGTTTTAGTACTGGATATATTTTTAACTTTTTCTTATATTTAGAGTGAAAAGTAGGAGTAAGAATAAATGTAACTTTAATGTGTTCATTACAAAAAAAAAGTATTTGAAAATTGTGTGTGCCTGATGCATTAAGTACCCATTCTGTTTTACTTCTGTGTTTGGGTTATACCTCTTAATGTCATCAAGAGCATCTAAAATGCTCTCGGAGATGTCAGGTAACTGCTTAACTAGCTTATTAAGGAGGGTTATAGACAGTGCTGACAATGTGAGTAAACGGTTTTCTGATTATTCTGAGTGTTACAACAATACAGTGCTAGTGGGCAGGATCTTCAGGCAATGAGATGTCTACCTGAGAGAATCATTAAACTTAAAGGCATGTTTGACATCCCACAGCACTTCAGGGCTAATGTCTAATTGTGGCAATGGTTATTCAATTAAACAGTAAAGTACCTATAGCTTTCAGCATACAGAGGGTAACCAAAATGAGCAAAGAGAAACAGACAGATTAATCTGCTGAAACAATATCCTGTGGAGCATAAGCTTGCAGAGCAATGTTCTTTCTAATTTCTTCTTGTGTAGTGCTTAAATGCTTGAAAGAGGTCCCAGTTCTGACATGTCAAATTTTCATTCTGTTCCTCTTAAGTGGAGATCTGGGAGCATGAACAATGTCTGTTCTGAATTACTCTGTGTTTACTTTCTGAAATCTATTCAACTTTCAACAACATTGAGTATGATTTGGTGAAAATGTAATCTGCTAGGTATATCTTAGGTTGCAATATAAGTTGTTTTTTTTATCAAAACAGTTACAAATGTTATAGCTTGTACGAATTGTACTATATCCAGTTTAAATGTAAGTCTTGAACGTATCCTTTAGTGGTTGGATTTTTAATGATTTATGGAGAGAATAATTCTAACTAGCTCTTTCACAACCAAGAAATTATTCTTGACAATTTCACGACCTTTTTATGAAGTAGCTTGGAAAACACCTCTGAATCGGAAAGTAGTTCTGGGTGCTAATGTTTGACTTATGTTAGGGTCCTTCCAGCAACTGATGTTGCTGGACCGTTCTGTCCAGTGTTGGAGGGAGAATGACACCTCTGTTGTTTAGGTCTCAGGATAGACACATCTCTTGTAAAAGGAATATTAAGCAGTAATTATATGGAAGCCATTCCCATGCTTGTTTCCATTGGGACCTGCATACGGCTTAGTTTTTTTCAAGTGCTGTCTTAAAGGAGTTGGCTGAGGAACCAATGAGCAGAAGGTGATCAGAGCAGCAAAGACTTCTGCTTAGCCTGTGCTTTCAAGTCCAGGTGCTGTATTTTGCACTGAAGTGATGTCTTATTTGACAGAATGAAAGCATGTTTGACAGCAGTCATCACAAAACCTGCAAATTCTTACCACTGTACATACTTACAACGTTCATTATCTCAATTGAACCAAATGCACACAAGTAAGCATGTGCTGAATACAATTCATTATTCCAGAGGTTTTAGTAGTGCTACATCTCATCTTGATGGAGAATAAGAGTTAAATGGATGGCTCTCGTTAAAATTAGCTATTTCTAAAGAAGTTTTAAAGGTAAGTGATGCATGAGGACTTGTTAGGATAGAGAAAGACACTAGAGATGGTGTAGATATTTGAGATTTATTGGGTCTTTCAGCAGGTTGTCTTAAATATTTATTGTAGCTGAATATTTTGGAAGGTTTTTCAGCATCTTATGTGATCAGGAAATCTGAAAGCTAAAATTGGGAGACCGCTACTATAGACAGATGCCTTATAGAATCATTATGTGTGGGACATATGTATTGAAACAAGTTACTTTTTGTGCATAATTTCTTTGATATGCTGTTAGTATTGATTTAGATTTCTAGTTACAGACCTGGTGTACAAGTGCTGCAGATTGCTTTAAATCAAAATAAGATAATTATAGTTAGAAATAAAACTTCATTTTTAAGTTGTGTATATGTATCTAGTTGGGGATCTGGGAGTAAGAAGCTGCCCCTTCCGGTGGAATAAATAGCTTACGGCATGAAGAGTTTGATACAAGTGCTGAAGACTTTGAGAGAGCCTGCAAACTTCTTGGATCTTGGCAGTCTGGAGATTTATAAACGCTTCCTGATTTTTGAACTTTGAGTACCTCTGAGGTCTCAAAGAACAATCGTATGCTAGAAAATGTGAAGACTTAGGTCTGAAAATACTGTCTAACCTTATCAGCGGTGACAGCCTGGTGATGTCATCACAGGCGATCGCATAGTTATGTAACTGAAGTTTCCAAACGGGACAGTTAGAGTGACAGCTATGAAGTTACTTTGCAAAGTTCTGTCTTCAGTTTTTTGTGTCATTCTCAAAGCAGAGAAGTGTGTCTGGCTGCAGGTTGTAGTTGCGTAAAAGGACTACGTCAAGGAAGCTGGGGAGGGAAAGGCCATGGGAAGGCATTGCAATCCAGTCTCTGCTTTTCCGTTTCTAGCTCCCGAATTCCCGTAACTCAAGCTCTCTTGCATTCTGGGAAATTAAATATAGATTCCCCAGGAAATCCCCTGCTCCCAAAAGTGCTATAATACAGGAGTCGAGATTTAAAGTAGCTTTATTTAAATTTTGTACAACTAACTTAATGCAGATTGTGAATAAAGTCTGCATATTGGTGACTATTTTGGTATTGGCTTTCAGTTTTGCACAATTTTGAGGTTGCTGCTGGAACTTGAGTATTCTGAAAACTTTATCAGTAGGTAGCTCTATCATAGTCATTATAAAAGAAGAACGTTAAATCTTGGTACCTGAGTCCTTTTGTTGTCTTCACAGAATACAAATCCTATCTTCTGCTAAAGATCTCTCTCTTCTTCTTACTCTTAAGATTTAGGCTCTTTCCCCTGCACTGTAGTCAGATGCTTTGAGTGCACGTAGACATAGGGGCATTAGTCTAATCCTAGCGCGCTAACACAAGTTAGAGTTGTGGGGCAGCCGGTGTCTTGAATCTGGCCACAGTCCTGCTGTTCTGTAAAGGATGGATGGAAGTTTGTGTCACCAAGGTTTCACTGGGGCTCTTGCTGGCTTTGATATAGCTAGGACAGAATGACTACATATATTGATTTTGTTCTTCTGACTGCCCCTTAATGTGTGACTTCTGGGCTGACTTAGTTCTGATTCTCTGCAGGATAAATTGCCTGTGTCATCTTACTTTCTTGGTAATAAATCTTGTTTTCTCTAACTTGGGGAAGTGGATAGCTGTGCTGCATTCAGTAGGCAATATAACTTTAACAGTCCTGAGTTTCATCCAGATGAATATCCAGAACAGTAGATGAGCTGGGAAAAAAAAAAAACAAACTCCAAAAAACCCCCTGAGAAACCCACACCAGTCTTATGTATTTGAGGCAATGTACTCTATTGCTTAAAGCCAACAGGTAAAGTAATTTCTCGCCTGCAGAGCAGATGTGTGAATGCCTGCTTGGGAATGTACAACATGTGCCAGTAACTCCTGATTTCCAGTATTTCCACTCCTGCTGTGCATCGAGCCTCGCAAGACTGGAGGGACGGTGGGGAGAGGAACTCTCAACTAGGGAGAAGTGCTGCCTGCCTGGGTTGGGCGGGCTGGGCTTCCAGCCCAATGTGGATCCTTCACTGCACTTCCAGTCTCCTAGTGTCTGACAGCTGCTGCATCAGTGGTGGTGGCAATGTTGGGCAGCCGTGGCACCCTTATAAAACTCGTTGTTGGAAAGATCTTACCTAAGCAAATGGCTTTCCTTTCTACATCAGCTTGACAGACATGTGCTACTGGACCCTCCCATCCACTGTCACGAGGCCAAAAAACTCCGTGTCCCTCTAAGGATGCCTTTGGGGGGAAGTCATCAGCATCTATCCTGCGTCAGCTAATTCTGGATGAAGTGCTTACATGGAGTTAACACCCTTCTGCAAAACCAGTCAGGGTTGCATCCTGTCCACAAAAGAACCCTTTTAAGCACAATTTGCTGTCATCTCTTTGACAGAAGAAATATCTTTAGGAGGACAAATACAGTTTCTAGATACCTCTGTGGGCTGCCAGTAGTAGGCAGTATTTTAACAGTGAAAGAAAACTTCATAATTAGATTTATTCTGTAGAATTCACTTTTGATGTTTAAAACTAAGTGTAAAATGTGATTGCAAAAAAAACCTTTTAAGTGTGAATATTCTACACTGGGTAAAAGGGAATTTGCATTAGTCCTCACGTGGCTCGAAGAAATGCTTTTGTAGTTCAGTATAGACTGCTTCTTTAGTTCCTTCTGTTGTTCATTATAGGCACAAAAGCCCTGAAGAATGCAAATGCATTGTTGATGAAAAAATGTCAAGTGTAGTACAGAAAACATGGAAACTTGATTGAAAGCAATCTGATGTTTGAATAAGATTCTGGGAAGGCCAGGATCCTTAAAATGAAAGAATTGCACGTGTTTTTTTGTAACAGCACTCTCTAGCAAAAGCTGGCTACCAAATGGCTTTGCTGAGGCTTAATTCTAAACAACTGAAAGTGTAGCAAGTGTTGAGAAGCGCGGGAGTTAAATATATTTTCATATGAAAGGAATAGATCAGTCTTTCATTTGTCTGTGGGTTTTTTTTGGAGGGAAGCATGTGTGTTGTGGAGCAAGGAATGTATTTGCTGAGTTTTTCTCAGATGTTTTGTTCAAGACTATATTAAGACACTAGTTAGTTGTAAAAAGGAAGACAATGAAAATCCATCAGGGTTCTCTGCTTTTGAAGACTGTCTTGGAAATATTTATGATGTTTTGGCTGGCAGTGAGAGTTTAAAAGAATACACAGTTTATTTTGGGGACGATACCTTGAATACAGACATGTTCTGTAGTAACCTTCCACTATTGTGACACAGCAATATTGAAGATTTTTTATTATTTAGATAATTAAGGAGTTGAGTTCAGTAGATGTGCGTGATGCAGGTAGCTTAGAGCTTAGAAATTCTCAAACATGACTGCAAAAATAAAAACGCTTATCAAAGTACACATAAAGCAAAAAGAAAATAAAACCAATCAGATAGTATTCCTAAAGTTTGATTTATTTTTTTAATCAGCACTTTCAGCTGTCAAATTAACAGATGTTTCTTTTGATTATATATGAAGTGGATAAAGTATGATGTTCATGAGAGATAAGTGAGAAGGAGCAGCAACTGTTGAAGAGCTAACTTGCAAAGGAAGTGGAAAAACCTGTGAAATGGCAAAAAAAAAAAAGGGTAAAACTGAGTTGGGTGATTAACTGAGTGAAAAGTCATGCTGTGTGTGATCAAATAAGAAAAACTTAAACCACTGCAGTTAAATGTATAATCATTATAGCTGTTTGTTAAATGATTGAAAGGTAGATTCAAAAGTAGCATTAAGAATTTGAATATCGAACATACTGATTGGTGCTTGTGAAAGCCAGTGGCTGCCTTTCTCTGTGGAGATAAAAGCTCTCCAATAAGAAAAAAATAACTAAAGCCCCTTCCAAATAGGTGATTTGACAGAGGATTTAAAATAGTTAATGAACTTTTAAAGGAGGGAAATAAAAGCTTGTATATTAGTAGATTTGCAAAAGTTGAAATATTTTCTATTGGTTTAAATAATTTTTTTATTTTTGCTTCAATTATTTTATCCTTGGAAACGGCTTTCTATAAAAGTATAAACAAATCTTCTTAAATTACTTTTGCTTTTGTTATAAAGCCTGCGACCCCAGATGAGGTTCTCCTCTATCAGACTATGCTTTTATATTTAGCCAAACTGCCAATTTTTAGGGGGAAAAAAAAACCAACCACCAAACCCCTCAAAACTTCTTATGTGATAATGTAGTGCACTGTAATCCCCATGGAAAAATTATTATTGACTTCCTAATAGAGTTACTTCCCAGCAATTTGGGAAATTACTCAGCCTATAGCCATTGCTGAAAATGTTTATTTTAAAAACTTTCAACTATGCTAATTAGAACAGATTATTTGTATTTAGAATGGCATCTATTAAAAACCAGAAACAATAAAAAAACCCAACAGCCTTGCAGTTCAGCCGCAATGCTGGTTGTATGCCCGTCAACTTCAAACACTTCTCCCTAAATGAGTTTTAAGTTGTGTGACTTAACTCAGGTGCATGTTTATGCTTTTGAGAATATTTTCATTTCAAGTGGGGGTTTTCTTGAGTTTATCTGCTTTAACCTGGTTCTCTGCACTTATGTACAATGTTGATTTTTCTGGACTAACAAGTTGGAGGGCAATACAGGTCCATCCGAGAAGCAAGCATGTGAAACACCTCAGAAAAAGCAGTTTGGTGCACTTCAACTGTGTAAATCAAGGTGATTCGTTGTTTTAGCAATGACACGATGTTATCACTTCATTTTCTATTGTCTATCAGGATAAAGAAGTATTTCCTGCAGACTTCATTTTGAAGATGTTAAGTCTTCGCTGGTGTGTGTGGGCAACCAGTGTGGCTTCACTGGTCGAGCCACAGGCTGGTAGAAAAGAAATATAGGCTGCCTCATCTTAGTCGGTTCTTGTGTTCTTGGTCATAGATTGTGTCTTTAATTTCCTCTGTTAATTCTTCGTGTTTGTGATGTTTGTCCTTTTGTCTCATGGTAATATTATATAGTACAAAATGGAAATGGAGCACGTTTTTAGATGGGATGGTTTGCTGTTTTGCTCTCTAGCTGTTTTAGGCCAGCTGCCTCCCTCTTTCCTTTTAGAAAGTGTAATCCAGTGAGTGCAGAGGAAACGGCACTCTTCTTTTGAGGACCCCACTGTGTAGGTACTTCTTAAATTGCAGTTCTTCAAATGAAAAACACGCTGCTCACATGTATGTAGCCTACTTAGATTTAAGATTAGGTTTTAATACTATGCTGTCATCGTCATTAAAAGACGTGGGCTGTTCTTGCTTGAAGTTGGAACTAATTGTTGCTAAAGACTTGAGACATGTAATTTAAAAAAAATGAAGGTGCTACAGATTAATTAAAGTAATCCGCATCTCTGAGTGTCACTAGGGATGTGGTTTTCAGATAAGAATGCTCATGCAGTTCATAACAGCGTACTGACATCCAATTAGTGAGTTTCTTTAGAAGAAGCAGGAGTGGTAAAAACTGAAGTGAAGTCCAGAGATTCTCAGTGTTGACTGTTGAAATGGTACAAGACTTCTACTGCAGCTATTTCTAGTAACCTATTTTATTTTCCTGTGCAAACATGATTTGAACTTATCCAATAAGAGTCTAAGCCTATGAAATGGATTTTGTATTTCTCAAGGAGCAAGATCTGAATCTACAGTGGAATGAACTGGGCCTGGATGACAAAGTCCTTATCCAGTTTCTCTATAGGGCGAAGAGAGAGGAAAAGAAACTCTTTATCCCTTTTGTTCTTGGGAATTTATTCTTGTGCCAGGAAGAGGCACGAAAGGGGTAGTGCGTAGTAGCAGCAGATAAAGTTGACTAACAGATCTGATGTAGGTTTACCATCTGCACGTGTATCCAATGCTGTCTTACCTTGGGGGAAGGCAGACTGATGCTGAAAGGCAAATTTCTGTCTTGAAGAAAGGGTGAAGGAGGAGATGGCTAGAATTAGGAAAGGAAGCCTTATTTATGGAGGGGAAGATGCTACAGTTCTTTTCAGCAGGAGGAAAGTAATGGATTCGACAGAATACAATACAATACATTTACTGTAGCTTGACTTCATTTTAGTCACTTTCAATTGTATTTCATTGGATTTATGCTGTTACCAAAGGGATAGATATATGCTTTTAAAAAAGTGAACTGAATGAAATGAGGTATTCTAATAATGTATATATTTGCAGGTGGAAATTAGTAGAGTTTGACATAATTGTTTTGTACATGATTAAACCGTGGCTTTCTTCCATAATTTTGAGCGTTTTTGCCTCTGATGTTCTTCGTACTGCAAATTTGGTATTGCTAAGAGTAACTTAAATCAAGTATCTTAAACTGTNTTTTTTTTTTTTTTTTAATTCCAGCCCTGATGATATTGGAACCTGTTGGTATATCCTACTGTCTGGTTCAGTCTTCATTAAAGAGTCTATGTTTCTTCCAAGGAGCAGGTATGTCAGCTATGAATGTACAGCATTCTGTATTTTGAACATAAATCATGAGATGTAGAGAATTTTTAGAATTAAAAGTCAATGTCTTATGCTTAATGAAACACAGAAGTACACACATAAACACACTTTTCCTGCCTTTGCTACCTATGGTAGTTGTTTTCTGCCCATAGCTAAAATTGAAAGTCCATCATTGTGGACAGTGTACAGACATCTGAAGTGTCATGCAAGTGCTGTCAATTTAGAAATAAAACCACCAAAAACCTGACAAATGAGTGAAGTACCGAGTAGTCTGTTCCTGTGAATAATCAAACTTTAAATCATAGGATGCACTGGAGCTTATGATGTTGTCCTCAGGCTTTACTTACCGTGCACAAGTCTTCAGTGCATGTTTTGGCAGTAACATGATCTAAGCATATGCTAGTTTTGCTACTTCTGTTTAAGGTTGTGCTTAATGTAAATGGATTTGCAATGAAGAGTGGTATTTTACATGGAAAAGGGTAAGTTTGAGTGTGAGACGCGCAAAATGTATAATGTTACGGTAAAAAATTTAATTATTTTGAGCTATGGAAAAACATGCAAATGACTGCAAGGATTTTAGACTAGGGTGGCTGGGCTCGATCATTTTAGTGGAAGCAGAGCAGAATCACTTTAAAACGCTGGTTATATGCATATTCATTCAGACTACTATAAAAGGCTCCTTTGAAGGTAAATACCATGTAATAAAACTTGTGAAAGGCGGAATGAAAGAATGACCTGTCTCTGTATGGTATGATGAGAATGAAAGCACTCAAAACTTCCTTACAGTTTTAAACAGTGGGAAACCACTTCAGAGCTCGTGTTGGTTGGCATATGATGTTCAAATCTGCCTTTCAGTGGGAGAGCAATGCTGGTCTTGGGATTTCCATTTGATGGTGGTGGCATGTTCTTGGTGAAAGCAAGTGTCTTGCATCTGTAAGAGGACAGGCACTGCTGATAAAATGGTATATTTGATGTGCCATCAAACAGTATATGCTAAAGGTGCAAAACTGGTTACTGTAAAAAGTAGCACAACAACAGATTATAGGATCCCTGCTGTTGGCAGATGGAAGAAAATTGTCCCATATGTCATCCGTGAGCAAGCAGTGCCAGAAAAAAAGCTGTCAGAAAGTACTACCTTTAGATGCTGGGAGAAGGGATATATGATATCTGAATTAATGTAGGGTGGTTGTATATAGTCTGTGGCAAGAAACATCTGTTCCTTTGAATTACAGCAATCACAGAATTGTCTAGGTTCGAAGGGACCTTTAAGATCATTGAGTCCAACCATCAGCCTAACACTGCCAATACCACCACTAAACCACATCCCTAAGCCATAGAGGACATGCCTAACCATGTCCTAAACCATGTCCTAAACCATGTCCTACCTGTCTTTTAAATATCTCCAGGGGTGACGACTCTACCACTTCCCTGAGCAGTCTGTTCCAATGTTTGACAACCCCTTCGGGGAAGAAATTTTTGCTAATATCTTAGACTGGATATTATTTTTCCTAATATCTTAGATTGGATTTTAGGAAAAATTTCCCGAAGCCTGTAGCACTTCACGGGGTTGTTTTGACCCCAGTGCAGGACCTGGCACTTGGCCTTGTTGAACCTCATATACTATTGGCCTTGGCCCATCGATCCAGCCTGTCCAGATCCCTCTGTAGATCCAAATCCCTCTGTAGAGCCAATGCCTGTGTTTCAGGCATTTTTTGACACTTGATGAGAGGTGAGATTTAACAAGATAAACAAGGAACTTGAGATTCTTCCTAAAAGAATGAACAGAAAATTACAGGTCCCGTGACTCTAAGCAGAGCATTTAAGGGCTGTTCACCTGGAGAAATTCAGAAATGACATCTGGGATAGTGTCTGAGACCTCGGTGAATGGCAAATGTGGAATTTGGCATGAGAAGAAATTTCATAGTTGTGGATGGAGTGAAGTAGCTGCCAAAGCTGTCGTCATGGGAAGCAAATGCAAGAGAGATGATTTGTTAATTAACAAAGATAACAGAAGTCCATGAAAGCAAAATTAAGAAACTTTAATTTAATGATACAAGATAGAAAGTATTTCTGGAGAGCAAAATGAGAGGCTTTGTGCTCAGAAGCTATAGTTATTAAAGGGTAGGTGAAGGCCTTATTTAAATTTAGGACAAGGCTATGCAGGATTTTTACTTTGTAAATGAGTAAGCTGCAATATCTGGGCCTTGGGCTCATCCATGAATAACAAACTTGGGAAAAGTGAAAGGGCACCTATGTTAAATTTCTGATTTGGAATACTGGTGGGTAATAAGCGATTTATTTATTTATTAAAGCAAAGGCTTGAGAAAAAACCTAAGTTGTTCAGCTTTACTTACATTGCCCGTGAATTGCTCACAAGGAAATAGTAAACTGCTCAGAGTACAGACTGGGTAGAAGAGACTGATTAGCAGCAATACTAAAGTAAATTTTTATAGTGCTCTAGAAAAAAGGAAACGAGACTTCCTGGAAAGACTTCTGTCCAGAAAGAACTGACAGGGTGGTATTTTGAAATCTAAAGAGTAGTGTCCAAAGTGGGCAAAAGGCAGTTACTGCATAACTGTTTGCTTAAACTGAATGTTTACACATAGAAGGAGTAATGATTTCAAAGGCCTTTTTGATCATTGCATAATTTGGGAGTCTTGATATCTTATTGCCATTAAGATGAATTTGCTACGCTTTAGCAAATGGAGCATGCCCTGATGCATCATTGATGTCAGGTAATAGGAAGAGACCTAAACATTGCCAGGTAGAGATCATCTAATTTTGATCTTGTTTGGCCAGAACATTGTCATTTGAGTAAACTTATTGTAAATTCATATTTAGACTATTTTAGTGTTTTTTTCCAGTTTAATCCATTTTCTCTTTGCCCATCTAGAAAGCCACCAGGAAGTAATTTTGCAGCATGTGAAGCTCATGAGTAAGCGAACAGGATGGAGCTGAGAAGTCTGTGTAGGAGCAGAAAGCAAGAAGGATGTTCCTAACTCTTCCCAGAGCTTATAGTCTGTCCCTCCTGTCCCCAAACATCTTGCCATCCTCATTTTTTTTCCTACCTTAAAATGATTCTCTTTTTTGACACCCTGCCCCATGCACCTGCAGTCAGTCCCTTTGCACAGGTTCTCTGGGCTGCAGCCAGCCCTCCCAGTGGGGCTTCGGGAGCTGCCGGTGCTGCTTGCCCGTCCTCCTGCCTTTTTTGAGCTCGACTTCTTTGAATGATGACTGGACGGTAGCTGGCCAAATTTAAAATTAAATATATGTGTCCCCCCCCCGCCCCAAGTTTCAAGAGTGTTTGCTATTCTTTGTTGGATTTCCACTCTTTTAAACTGTATGTCTGTACAAGCCAGGGCAAAAGTAATATATTGGGTAATTCCGATAGTCCTAGCGAATAAATCTGCCTGCAGTCTTGGAGGGTGTTTTCTCAGTTCTGTGCTGAATTCTGTCCTACTCTTAACTTCCTGGCTGTTGGCATGTGAGCCCATAAGGAACAGGATGGAGTGCCACCATTGGATTTATAGCTGAAACTGGAAAGTACCTTAGTGCATTTGACTGCATATGCTCAGCATATTATTTGTATTTGGGGCCTCTATTAGCTAATTTAATTGCATTAGTTTCAGATATAGCATCCTCAGGCTGGTTGGTGGGTAATGTTAGAAATGCTCTTTTGTTGTGTATTTTGTGTCAGGTGGACTTTTTTTTCCTTCCAAACAATTGTTTCCACATATTTGATTGCTAGGGTTAGATACCATTTAAAATTCTTTGGGGAGAGGGAGTGATGAGTAGGTTTGACAGATGAATAATACATAGTTGGGGAAGAAGAATGTCTTAAGAAATAATAAAAAACCCAACCCCAAGCTGCCTAAAAACATACAAAATGACCACCCCACTGCTTTTCCACTCAAACCAGAAATAAATAATAGCATACGAGTTCAAAAATAAGCAGCTTTGTAATGTATTATATATGGTCCAATAGCTGTTGGTTGAAATGAGTGGCACAGCTGCCAATTTTGCCAAAGTTATATTATGTACTGGGTGACTTGTAAAACTACTTGTAACTAGCTACTTGACAAGTCTCTAATTCAAAATTAAGAAAAAAAAAAAGTGTTCAAGATGGAATATTGGAATACATGAAGTCCTGAATAGAGTAACTTGCTTTGGAAACTTTAACCTCTAAACCATGTCTGTTTTGTGAAAATAGCATAAGTATCATTTTATTTCGCTATTGTAATATAGTTTAGCTTGTATTTGTTCAAATGCCAAGCCATCAGCCAGCAAATAGTGTTCATAAGATAAGGCTGTTTTTTATTCAGTTAACTTATTATTTTGGGAAAATTTACAATTCAGAGTTTCAAAGAATTTTGACCTGAACAATTAAAACTGCCATATTTTTGGTGACACAAAATGAAGTTTAATCTTGTTCTCCTATTTAATTTCCGTAAATTGCACCAGTGAAATTTATTCTGACAGCTTAATGTGGGGAAGGTTGGGTTTTTTTCCTCATATTTTACTACTAGCAGTTTTCATACTCCTTTTATTTAACGTATCAGGCACATATTACGATCAGACTAAACATTCCTTAATTCCCCCCTCCCACCACGACCACCAAACTAGCACAAATTAATACTCTGTCTCCTCACCATTTCCCCTGAGCATCTGTACCCTGAAGCAGTTCACATGGTAGAATGAGGTTTATGTATGAAGTCCAGAAAATAAATGAGCAGAAAATACAATTCCCTGAAGGTTGTCCTGGCTCTCCTGTGTTTTCACATGGTCGCTGACAGCAGTAACGTGACAGTCCCTCAAAATATCTTCTGGAATGTCCTCCAGCATCCCTAGGTCTGCTCCACGCTCTCATCACATTTGCTCAGCTGCTCGGACTTCCCGTGTGGTTTTTGTTCCAGGAGTTTGCTTCCAGTGTAAATTTTACCGTCGTCTTTCATCTTATTTGCCTTGGAGCTACACTACAAAAACGTCTCCTAGATCTCCCCCAGCTAACCTTGTGCTTGCCCATGGCCTCCATGAAGGGAGTATGCAACTAACACTTAGCAGCAACAAAATAGAGAATTGCTGGGCAGTTTTTCTCAGACCAGTAGGCTCTGGTGCTTGGGTTTTCCTGCTTTTCTCCTAGAATTCTTCTGAGACCATCTGGGTGGTGTGTGCTGTGCTGCTCAGCCATGCTGCGATGCTGACTTGCCACGTGCAAACCTGGCTTTGCTTTTGTCTTTAATTACTGACTCATCTACAATCTTTCCTTGCTGTAGCCTCCTCTTTTCCTTCCTTACTGCTGCACCCAACCAGTTCTCCCCTCACCACTTCATATGGCGATGGAGAGCTGCTCTCCCTTTGCCAAGGTCACGAATTTTACATAGGAGAGCAATTATTTAAGCTTTTTCCACTAGTTAAAGGATTAAGTTTGGAAGTTGAGAGAACATCTTTTTTTTCTCTCTTCAAAATTAAAAGGGGTGTATCTATTTAAATATTAATTATTTAGTCCTCTGGGCTTTCCTACACTAAAACAACTTAAAAAATTGAATGGAATATCATATTCTACTGGAGAGCCATTGAAGAATTTATGGTCTTGTTTTGAATGTGTTTGAAGCAATAACAAAACTCAATTTGTGCAAAAAAGATTTGTCCTTGTCCAAGTGTGTTCTGATCAGCTTAAGAAAGTAACCTCTCTCAGAAGAAAATTTGTTTGGGATTTTGGCAGGCATTTTTTATTTTGACAAATAATGCATGTGAGTATAATAGTGCTGGAGCAGAGCTCTTGGCTATGTACATGCATTTACACAGCTTTATGTATCCTGAAAAATACTTCCTAATTTTCATGATGCCTGGGACATGCTGTTTGGTGTGGTCTACATATATCTAACTGATGATACATCTATATTTTTAGTAGAGAACTGTCTTTGAGCAATCTTTTTGGTGAATGAAATTATATTGATAGCTTTAATCACAACAATAAAATCCGTCTCTCAATATATGACTCTAATATATTTGCAACTTAGGGTTTATTAATAATGGCTATTGCTGCCTGAAACCTATGAGATAAGAGAATGAAACTGGTGCTTTAACTGAAAGTGACCAATACACACAAATATTTAAACGAAGAAAAATTTTGCATTTGACTAAAAAGGGATTTTTGTTTTGCCCTGAGCAGGAAAGTGAGAGTTTTGGAACAACAGATTTGAGAGAAGCTCAGGGTTGTACTTTTGGGAGCTGCTGGTTTGGTTATTTAAGCTGCAGAGGGAGCTGATCAAGAACTGTGCTGAGCTTATTGAGCTTTTCCCTGTTTGAGTTTTGCTTATGGCTAAGGGCTTAGAGCGTCATGATGGAAACACGAAGACCATACATCGGATCTTTGTAAAGAAAAATAGCTCCTCAGGTTATGGTTTCAAGTCTATTTAAGAAATTACTTGAAAATGTGTGCTTTGGATTTAGTTTGCCTTCGGAACTCTTGCTCTTTAATATTAAACTTTTATTTTTTTTGCTGCTAGTTGCTGCTGCTGGATTTTCCCATGACCTGTTTGTTGCTTTGTTATTTCTGTATCCAGCTAGTGCTGTTGTGAAGCCATGCTCACGACTATTTCTGAAGGCTGGTGGGAAGGTATAGAGTATGGTACTGCTGTGGGCTGACTCCCAGTGCCATCTCGTCTTCTGTCTGGTTTGAATGCCTTGCTTCAGCATTTCGGTCTGTCAGCTGTAACTGAAGCATGAAGGAGAGCGATCGTAATGGTTTAATCTAGGAAAGACTGAGATCATAAGATGAAGAAGGAAATTGGAAGAAGTAGTGGAGATGTCAGCCTATTTATGACTGAGTGTATGTCTACCATGAATTACGTGACTACGTGAATTACGGTAGACATGGATTTTAAATAGACATTGAGAAAGTAACACTAATTGCTTTGTACCATCTGCATGTACCTAAAAGACTGTGTATGTCCTTTGGGATGGAGATGTTTACTGTTACCTGCAAGCACAAAATTAGACGATCACAAGCGCATGTGACTGTCATTACTTTTTTGGGACTCAACCTCCTCGAGAAAGTAAAAGCTTGCTTACAAAAGGGAAAATATTATTGGGAGTGCCTGATCTGGCCATCTACCTTGAATCTGTTCATCTCCTGTTGGTTTCATGGCCAGTGTTACCAGTGAAGCCTGGAGCTTTGGTGGCATTGCCTTCTTCCTCGCAAGGTTCCGGAGGAGCTGGAGCTGCCATGGGACTGTCCCTGAACTCAGCTCCCTGAGGGCCGGCTAGCAGGGAGGGCATGCAGGGGGGGTTTCAAGCTCCCTGAATCTGGCATCCTCGCTTAGACACAGTCGCAGTCAGCTCCAGGTGTAGCTGAATTAGCTGAGCCATAAATTAACGGGGCCTTGTCTTGTCATATCACCTGCTGTTACAGCAAAGCTCGTGATGCAGAGCACATGCTACTTGAACCAGTAATGTCATCTGAAACTGTCCTTGCTCTTTGCCGAAATTGGTGTACAGTTTTTTAAATATGAATACTTAAAATGTTTTTTACAGCTAAATGAGTTTGGCGTTACATACATTTTGCTTTATTCCCCGTCTCCTGTTCTGCTGAATAATTTAAGAGTTCATTGAGGTTTGAAATGGGTCATCTTCCAAGTGTGCTGCCAGTATCTGAGGTGTTGGGAAATAGAAGAGGACACAGTTCCTAAATGATGAGATTGGGTGGTGTCTGGCGTTGTTCCTGTCAAAACAATTATTTCAACGCTCCTGGAATTTTGTTCTCGCACAGCTGATAAAATGCTAGGGGACTTAATCTATTACACTGGCATCTTTTGAAAATAAAAATAGAAATCTAGCATAGTGGGGCTAGTGCTACCAGGCTTTCTTCCAAGTTTGTAATGAGGAGATGAGAAGGTAACAAAGAAGCAGAAAGTGTCAAATGACCTGAATAACTTTTAAGTGAGCCTGAGTATTTCTGATTCCTCTTAAGGCGGGAGGGGTTTCAGGGATGGAAATGCTCTATCCTAGGAGAGCAGCCAAGAAGCCCTCACAAGCTGACAAATGCAAGCCTTTTTTACATCCTAGTTTTACATCCTAGAGCTACAGATTTCAGTCTTGTTCCATACAAAAGACTCGATGATGGACTTGAGAGAGTCTGGATCACCTGCGGATGCTCAGGTTCATTGGTGGAATGTTGAGAACAACCTCATGCACTTTCTATAGAGAGACACCATTAATTGATGGTGCAGAGCTTGTAGTTTCAAGAGTCCTTGTTCTGGTCCAGTTTCTCATTGTTTCACACATAGTAATTGTAACCTAAGTCAAGATGGCATTTCCTGCTGCTGTTGCTGTAACAACAGTAATTATAGAAAAAAAAAATCCAAACACTTGCTATATAGAATAAGTATAATCAAAGTTTTTCAGTATGATATGAGTATGGGATATAGCCAATGCTAAGGAAAACACAAAATCTGAGAGAGTAGAACTTTTCGGTGTAAGCATGAATGTTTCTTAAGGAAAAATTAAAATTAAGCAAGCAGAGAGGTTTAACAGACTAGGTTTATGGGGAATTATCTTTTAGCAGAAAGAAAACAGAGGAAAGGAGAGAATCTGTGAAGGTAGCTGATAGACGAAATATAATTTTTGACGTCTGTGAATGATACAGACTCTAACATCCCATTTTTTTAAACGTTAGAAAGTTGGGGTTAAAATTATGGCTGTTTAGTGTTTGAAAAATGTGCTGAAATTGTGGGCTTTTTGTTTTTGCTGCGAGTGTTTCAGAATGCTCTCTAGGATGGATGAGAAAAACATGCATTCCACTGAAAACTTGTTTTTCCTGAAGATGTTGACTTATTCTCATTGTTGAAAAAATTCGTTGCTTCTTAGTTGATAACTGCTTTCTAAAATGTGCTGCAACAAAAACTGGCCTTGAAACAGTATTTTTTTTTTATTGCTGACTCTTCTCTTTATCTTCTTGTGTGTCTCACTGGTTAGAGAGACCTTTCTAATCCCGGCATTAGGGTTTCTAATGGAGCATGTCACAATTTGAAGTAATTGAGAACAAATCTAATCAGTCTTGTAAACATGGTTCATCTTTGCTTTTGCTTTTGTTGTTCTTCCGTACATTATAATTATGTGATATTCATTTAATTTCAACAGTTCTCACTTATACTGGTATCTTCTTTGTGAAATTTCAGGCTTGATTTTAATATTAAAAAGCTGTTATCTGAAATGATAGTAAATTACTTGCATACAAATAGGGATGTGGAAAAAAATGAGAGCTCTTTCTGAAGTTAAGGAGGGGGAAATTCTCTATGTAATAAAGTATGTGGTTATTTTAAAGTTAAATGTGAGTCCTCTTGTATCTGGATATTCACTACTGCTTACATAGCTAATTAAAGATGTCTATCAGAAGAAAACGTTTGTTTTATCACAATTGACGTTGCAGCTGGTGGGATGACCTGTTTTGCAATCTGTTCCTCATTTAAGGTTCCTATATTCTAGTATTTAAGGCTTTCAGTTTTAGTACAAACCTGCAAAACATCAAAAAAAACTCAGTTACTTAAGAAAATCGCATTATGAGATTCTTGCTGAGGGCGAAAGGAAGGCCGTGTTTGCTTTACGTGATCTCAGGGTCTCTGGGCAAGTTTTATAAATGAAATGAATGGAGAAGTTACCTGGTCATTGCTTACCCCAAAATAACAACAAAATGAACTCTGTGCAAAAATGGCATAAAGAATACCAAAGAGGGAGAAGTTTACCCATGTGGAGAGAGGGGACAGAATGCACAGAAGAGCAAGAAGGTGACGATGCTGGTCTTGGTGTGGTACGCTGGGGAAAAGACCGTTTTCAGCAGGGCTGTGACAGCCTAGGGAACAACATTAATTAGACAGGGAGGTCCATTTTAAATCCTGAAATTGGAGATGATTTATTACAGCTGAACAATTATATTTAAAAGAAGAAGATACAGATTGGAAGATCACGCTCACCAAAATTTGTGTACTCTACAGACAAGTCAGGAGGTACCTTAGAGTCCATCCTGTGCTTACAAGTGCAAGACGTACAAGTCTTTTTTTGGTGTGTGTGTATATATATTTTTTACAAAATGTCCAAGAAAACTCTTGAGGGAAGTCCAATATAAATGTGTTATGGGATGGCTGTCCCTGCATTTAGGTTCGGGGTATACGTGGGGAAGAGCCTTTTCTTTGCCTCAAGTGGAACTCAGGTGATGTAAACTTCTATGGCCTTATCTTTGGTGAAGGACAATGTTGATAAGGTGAAGTAGTACCTTTTACTTACTTATGTATTTGCAGGACTGTAGCAAGGTGGAAGGAATCAGAAATATTGTTCTGATTATTAGCATGATTCTGGTACTATAATTCTTCTACAAATAGCGTTTTTTAACAAAATACTATTCCATACTGTAGAAGACTTTAAAATGTCTGAGAGTTTTCTTTCAGGTGACGCTAAAATTTTTGAATGTTTCTGAAAAATAAATGCAGGGACACTAGACATAGTATAACATGCTGAGTGAGGGCTAATTTATTTTCAAATTATAATCTAAATAGCTGAAACAAAGTTGTCAGTATTACTTCACTGTTTTAGTTTGTTTATTCATTTACATTTATAGGGCACTTGTTACAAAGATATCTTGAATACATTTGCCTTGTACTAATAAGATTTATGGAAACTAGTTATTGAGGTCATGTGTTTAGCCCTCCATGTGAATGAACAAGTGGGGGTGGAAAATGTCAATCTGTATGGTCTTATTTTGCTACTAAAATCCTAGATGGCATGTCAAGTTACTAAATTTTTTTAGTTTTTTAAAAAGACAACTCCTAATACCTTAATTATGAAAGTCTGTAGACTTAAAAAAAGCTTACTATATATTTTTCAAGGTAAAAAAAACCAAAACAGTCTTCATTTAGGATCTAACATCTAAAGGCTTTTCTGTGAGGTTGGAAAAATACTCCTCTGTTTTAATGAGTTTCATGAATGTTAATAAGCCAAACTATGTTCAGGTCCTGCCTCTTAAGTAATGTTTTCCTACTGCTTCTCATTCTTTGAGACCATTATGTAGATCTTGTGATGTCACAGTAAGCTCCATGGCAACACAGACGTCATTAAGTTGAAGCATAAGCAAAGCTGTCTTTATTCAAACCACTTATTAAAATAATTTAAAAAAAATAAAAAAAAGTAGGTTAGGAAAAAAAGCTTTCATCTTTGAACGTTTTCCAAGATAAAATAATACGAGAACTTCTGAATTAAAAAATAAATAAGGAGGGTTTTTTTTTTCCAAATAAAGATCTTTTCTGTCAGCTGTTCTGATGAGGTACCTGTCTTCTAGCTTTCTGTACTAGAGACGCTGCAAAGTTAAATGGCTACAAGAGGCTAAATTCTGTTGTTGCCACTACTCCTGTGTTCCACTTTTGTTTATATATTTGTGTATATAGTTTATAAATGCAGATCTTGAATTTCACAGGAAAATTAACACACTTCTCTTGGTTAGTAAATATGAAAGGATCATAAAGAACCCGAAGTGGTGTTCTAGTCTGAAAAGTGTTCAGGATCACCCGCTGCTATAAAAGCCCTGAGCATCTACCCTTGTTTGCAGTAAATTCGCAAAACAATTTGTTACACCTTACAGCACTTTTTCAGATTGGGTTTTTAAACCATTTTTCAGCTTAACTTTAGTGTTAAGGTAACGCTATAAAAAGCTAAAGTGAAAGGAACAAATTTGAAACTTTACTCAATTTTTTTGTTTGTTTGTTTTTTGTTACATCAACTAGTCAAACTCACTGCCATAATCAGTCTTGCAACTAGGTAAAATTTTAAAATTAACCACACTTTTCAAAACAGTAGTCTGTACCAAAAGAATAACTGTGTGAAGATCATAAGACATATGTTTCAGGGGCTTTGTCTGGAAGCAAACCTCCAGAATCTAGTTAATTTCAAATTATTCACTGTCGGTTTTCAGGAACTTCTTTTGAAGTGTTTTCAGTAGTCAGCTATAACTTACCTGATTAATGCAACCTCTGATCTGGGTTGTATTTGCAGAAGAAATAAATAAATCCCTATGAATATTATGTACGTCAAGTACTATAGCCTCATCCGTAAGGATGCTAACTAAACATGTTCAAAATACTGAGTAAGTTTACTAAAGCTTTCAGCTGGAGTTCAAATTAACTTTCCACATGTTTTTAGCAGAAATTATTTAAAGCATTAATGTACTATAAATGTGCTCAGTCTGTAATTTTAGTGTCCCTCACGCGGACTGGTTAGTCATCAGGCATTCTATGTCTGTTTGCTGGCTTCTTCCCGCCCCTACACCCTCCTGCTGCAGCACCCGGGGTATTGCCCTTGACACTCTGATTCCTCCCCCCCCAGGCAGTGGCTAGTTTGGGTCCCAGGTCAAGCGAGGAGCTGCAGTGATGTTTGAGGCTTCTTTTCTTTTCCTCTTGTGAATCTCTCCCCCCTTCCCCCCCAAAGTATTATTAAGTGGTGTGTACTTAGCTGTGATGTTGCAAGTGAGTCCCTTCCCTGACACATGAGCTGTTGTAGCAGAGACTGTAAACATCTAAGCTATCATATGACACTGGATAAGTCTAATCATCCTTATCCACGGTATGTAGTGAGCTCACGGCTCTAGGATTTGCAAACAGTGACAGGTCTGCAAATGCCTCTTCAACTCCTGTTCCAGTTGCCAGCATCTCAGTTTTCCTTTCAACTGAGAAGCGTTCCTGTAAAGCAGCTATTTCTTTTGCTGGAAAAAAGTGCTATAAATATAATAACACTGTGAGAATTAAAGAAGTTAAAAGAAAAGGGAAAAAAAGGTGAATCTACTGATTATTTTGATATGCGGATGACTGCCACATTTGAATTAAAAATAATATTTAATGCAAGTCAAAAGCAGTTTGGGCTTCACTTGCGTATTTGCTTACTTTTTCTAAAAGACAGGCACTAATTCGCATGGGAATCAGAGCAGTCAGCCTATATTATGCAGAAGATCAAATTATCTGATATCCTCTGTCTTTTAGTTGCAAGATCCCTTGCTTTCGTAGTTTCCCGTGTGCAGCTTTGAGCGTGGGGAAACCCACTTGCAGCCTTCCCCCCCGCCTCCTCCCCGGAGGAGGGCTCTTCGTGTAAGAGCTGCTCTGCATGCATGAAGGCCTCTTTTTCTTTTTTTTTCTTTTTTTTTTTTCTGAGAGGTCAAAAAATGGCCACGCCAAATTTCGTTTTCATCAGAGCACTTAGAGCGTTCCCCCAGGGATGGCTCGTGCATGTATACACACTTCTAAATTGGAACTTTATTCTCTTTTTCATCCCTGGCGAGGGCAAGGCGGGTGGGGGAGAGGTCTGGGTTTCACAGCGTGTTCAGGTGAAACCCAGCTGAACCTTGCTCGTGTAGAACAGGCCATTAAGAGGGACTGATGTTTTCAATTCTAATCTGGATGTACCAAAATGAAACATGTTTTTTAATAAAAAAAGGTACAGGAGGAGGAACTTGACTGAATCCTTTACTATCTCCTTAAGCAGCAGGTAGAAAAGAGTCGCCATTATTTTTTCCGTCTAGGCATCTACTAAGTACTGCTCTGTAACACTTAATTCATGAATTCGGTGGAAGTGGTTTGCTTTAGAACTAAATCTAACGCGTTTTGGCATCATTGCAAGTTAAATGTTGATTATTACATCAAGATTTGACTTTGGGTTTTGCCAGAGACCAGACATTGTGCCCATGTTTGCTTCTGTCTCACCACAGAATAATTGATGGGGTGATGGCCAGCAGGTGCTGGTCGCGGCTGGAGGTCATGGCGCTGGTAGGAGGGAGCAGCACCATGCAGCATGTGCAGTGGATGATCCACCCGGAGGAACGGTGGCTCCTCTGGGCTCTGGGATTGAGAAGCGTAGGGTGGGGGGAAGATGGGAAATGCAGCAGAGAGTGCATGAATGTAAATAGCGATGGCAGTAATAGCGTTTGCAGGGTGGGTGCTGCCCAAAAGCGGATGAAGGCTCTTTGGCTTACGTAACTTCAAATTCTAAATAAGCTTAACGCAATACCTCTAAATGTAGATGTCAACTGAAGCAATGTAATTTTCATAAAAAAATTGTATTGAGTTTCTGTAACTTCATATCTGTTTTTATCATTAATATGTTAAAAGGCTGAGAAACTGAACTCAAGTGTGCGTAGCCGTGTGCTTACAGATTTGTTCAGGTACTGTCTCAAGGAGTACAGGACTGCTTTCAGGAAAGGTGGAAGAGGGAAAATGTTTACTTTAATTTCCGTGTATATTTAGATGTCCTGCATTGGCAAATATTGCACAGCAGCGATCTTAAGCCCATCGTATGTCCCATTTGAAAATTTCCAAAGAAAGAATGGTTTTGAATCTGATTTCTAGAGTTTTGGCAGAAATCATTGCAATACTCATGCAGTACATTTCTACTGTTAATATATTGTAGTTTGGTTTTTTAAGCAAAACTTATATGAAACTTATTTCCTTGCTTAAATGTACCATAGAAAATTCTAAGAACTTGAGAAACAGGAAAATGTGTTCCTTTTTAATTTTTATTTTATTTTTTCTAATTTTTAATTTTTCCCAGCATTAGAACATCTCCAAATGGAATATATGGTTTGACTTAGAGGAAATGCCAATTAAAGAGACTTTATTCTAAACCAGCAGTTTTGTTCCAAAACCTGCATTTACAAATATGTAAAACTATAACAGTATTTTGCACTTAAAGATGCGCTGAAGAATGTGCACCGTATAGATGACCATACTTTGTGGAGCTTTCTTTGTGAAAATTAGATGTACTTTTACTGAGACTTGTAATACATACGTGACTTGAATATTACTTTAAGCTAATGCAAGGTGGTGAATATCAAAAGATATAAAGGTTGAGATTGCATTATAGGGGAGAAACTAAATTTTCGTATGTCTTTTTTGAAAAATAGTTGTCACTAGTGAAATTGGGTTTTCTGTGAGCGATCTTCGATGTTTAAGAGGAAGGAAGAAAAGGGCTTCTCACTGAGAAACCTTTTCTTGCTGTTCGTTGTCAGTGGGGTTTTCTTCAGATTCCGCATCACTTTTGATGAATGAGTTTACATTCCAGTCCTGAGAAATTACTTTCCATTTGGGAGCTGGGCTGATGTGAAAACAGGAATGTGGAGGCCCCGGGCGAGGGGACAGGGCTGAATGCTGATAGCGAAACATTCCCTCTTCAGTAGCTGCCGCCTTTCCTGCGAGCTTTGAAAAGAGCATCTGTGCGTGCCTGTACGAGTATGTCTGGGGACCTGGGGAAATGGATCGGGCACGTCTGGAGAAAACGGCTCTGTCCTCCAGTGTCATGATGATAATAGAAAGGATAGAACCAGTCTCCCTCAGTACCTGCAAGTTTTTGGCTGTCTCCATGCGTAAGTGCTTATAAAAATGAACGTGTTGCTTGTATCCTTAGGTGTTTCAGTTCATTGAGGTACTTTGTAGTTTCGGTTTATTAGTAAATTTAATAAATTTGAAGGGGAAGAAATGCAGACAGCGGTCTTAAACTACCCTCATGTTGCTGTTAGCCACTGCACTAACTGTAGTTTTAGAATTGTAAAGGTTTTTTTTAATGGAAACTGAAAGTATAAACTTGGGAAACATGGAAGCCTTTAGCTTCCATTAAAACTTGTCTTCTATTAACCAGAGTGTTGTACACTGTAACACAGCTGTTCTTTAGCTAACGGTGTATGTTTTGAGTATAACGAGTTACGAGATATGTATGTAGCAAGGTACACTTTCAGAGAAGGGAACTGTCATCTACAGTCAGTGTAAACTCAATTTTAGAATGCACTGGAATGGGAATGAAGTTGTAAATTACTTACATGGATTCAAATACCCGCTTTTAATACATAGAGTATACAGAGCAAAAGTAGGTTGTTTGGTTGGTTTCTTTGTTGTTGGTACTAATGAACTTATTTGGAAATAATGCTTTTGAATAGTCAAGCGGGAAATTAGACTTTTTGTCAATTGCTTCAGGGAAAAGTATAGTTAGCAGTTGCTTGGGGAGAATATTTAACCTTGTAAGAGTTAAGGTTTTTTTATCATCCACTTTCAGAATTGCTACTGTAAAGTGGATTCCTGCAAATAAAATTGTTTTGTATATCTTCAAGGTTTTTTAAAAATAGATTTGTATTCACATCATGCATTCAGTAGCTTTATGGGGAATAAAAGTAACTGTGTTAGAAAAGGAGTCCAGAAGTGAAATTGCCTCTAGGACAGGTACTGAGGAGAGCATCTGTGAAGTTTAATACTCAGGGAACCTCAAGTCAGAGCTTATGTGATAGCTGGGAAAAAAGTGTTGGAAAAAGTGCTGCAAAACAAGGTTCTTTGGGGAATTTAGGTGAGGCAGCAATATCCTAACCAGGCAGCCTTCTGGCTATCTAAATTGCTGTTATAACCTCTATATCCCATATTGACAGCCACCATTGTGAAGATAACTTTAAACTGCCTGAGCTTCCTTTGGTGAGATTCTCTCACGCACATCACCGATTTAGAGAAAATAGTTGCAAAGCTGGGATTCTCTCAGGTGCATCATTGACTTAATAGTTGCTATTTTTAGGAGTTGAAATTAATAAGACTTAGGTAGGAGAGAAGATTTTATCTTTATGTAATATGACAATTTGATTGAAATTACTAAGGAATAATATGATACAACCAAATGTGAAGTGTACATTATGTAAAGTTCTCTACTGTGTTTTAAACACAAAAATGTGGTTTAACCTTCAGCTCCCTAGTGAAGTCATATGTCCACAAGCTTATTTCACGCTACAGTAAGGGATGCAATACATTTCTCAAATCCCTGGTGCGTTGAAATTGGCTAATAAAGGCTTTTTACATTTTTCTGTAACTAGCCAGTGCTCATGTAGGCTGCATAGTTTGTGATAACTCTGGGTAGTCAAACTCACTCTCTGTGGTTAAGGCTGGTCTAGCATCAAAATTTGAAAAGATCAGTGCCTAGCAGAAGTTACTAAAATAGAGCTGGTATCATGAAGATAATCCGTCAACTCTTTCACTGAAACTTTATTTGCTGCTGCTGTTTCTTTGTGATACCTAGGATCCCTCAAGCCAGCTTGCAAGCCAGCTTGTGGTCCCTTGCATGAAGCTCTTCTGCTGGTATTTTATAAAAGGCTTTACAGCTTGGGCTTTTTTGATCAGCTCAGTAAACAGACTGTATTAGGTGTTGCGTATTTGCTTCTCTGTACTGCTTGCTAATATTTTAGGTAACTTATTTTCAATTACATCAAGCTTGTTTGGTGGCTCCCTCTGCTTAGTGGCTGGGTACTGCAGCCAGGGATTTCAGGTGAAGAGTGTCACTGAAGTCCTTTTTTGATGGTCTTTGCTTTTTTGCGAAGCTCTGAGAAATTAATTCCAATAAGACTTATTGACTTTGGTATCAGTATTCTGAATTGAAACGGTGGGATTGACAGTGCCTCAAGATCCCAGTTGTTTCTCTACGTCACATGTCAACAGGTATTTGTGTGTCTGTGTGCAGGTATCAAAGTGTGGTTCTGCAACAGATAGTATGCAATAGTGTGATGGATGTTCTACCACAGTCAGAGTTGGATGCTTCAGAAGTGTCCAGGCATAGTGGCCAGTGACAAGACAGTGTCCTAATTTTCACTGATTATGTGAATTCCTCACTCATGATGAATTTTCAGCAGCAGATTGGAAGTCGGGAGGTTTAGCTGGCATGGCATATCTGAGGAGAGAACTGTGACACCTGAAAGGTCATTTAACTTTCTTCTGCCTTGATTTTTACTTGTCTTCTTGCCTACAATACTTCACAAAGAGTATAAAGTTTGTTTGCAGCCTGAAGTACCTTGTGATCTTTGGTCAAAGATAATATATACATGAGATGCACTGTCTTCTCTGATAACTTCTGTGCTGTCATATGAATCTGAGCAGTGCAGCAATGAAGTGGTTATTTGCTGTGAAGAACCAGTGTGTTACCAGGAACAGAAATCAAGAATTTTCTTTATAGTAATTCAGTGCATGCCTTCTGTCTCAATATGTTGACTACCTGTTCCCTCATGCTGAAGGGTAAAATCCAAATAAGTTATTCAAGAATAGAAAAGCACGTCCAAACCACAGCTTTTTCTTTTTACTGTGTTTGCTAAAGCTTGAAAGTTTTGGATGTCAGCAGTGATTAGCAACAGGCAGAAGTTTAAAGTTGATATGTAGAGACAGCAATAGAGGAAGAAGAAATGGTGGAGTGGAAAAGTGTATACGCATTTTCTGTTGAACTTAGGGTTTGCTGTGAGGCTAGAAAATAGGCTGGCGAAAAAATACAGCAATAGTGTATTCTAGACCAAAACCAATGGTTACAAAGAGGGGGATGAGAATCTGCAAGAGGAAAGGGACTTTCTTGTTGTTTTCAGTTAGAATATCAAATAAGTTGACTTCCTAATCACCATGTTTGCATTGTTGTTTTTCAATCAATGAGTTGATTTACTTTCTCCTTTCTCTCCCCCTCCTTTCCTTTTTTTTTTTTTTAAAGGAAAAACTAGGCATATGGATCAGGTTAATGACCAAGAAAATAAGTTTGTCACTTTTGCAACAGTCTAATGAATCAAGATAATGGCTTCATTTTCTGGTATCTTTAAGAGCAGTTGAAATTGTATAAAATTCAAGATGGTATTGTAGAGTGAAGCACTCTGTGTTTTGTTGCCAGACTATAGGAGGAAGCATGTGTTTGCCTCTAGGAAAATACGCATTTCGTCAAGAGACTTCTTTTTGAATGTTTCTTTTCAAGAGGCTTAGTATTCTGGAAAATTTTTTCTATTGTAGAAGTCCCATGTACCATTAAATGCGATTATTATTTTGATGAATAAGCACAGCTGGCATTTCTTTTCAATATCTGACTGCCTTCTTTTTGAGCTATAAACGTGCTGTTGTCAAGAGATTAGCCTTTGGGGTAGCAAGTTAAATTGTTCATCTCTACTAATCGCCAGACGGGACAGGAGAATAGATATAAACTGGCTAGATGTACAGGTCCGAATGGTATATGAACTTCTTCAGTTTGCTTGTTACGAAGTAAAGCTTAAAAAAAAGTTACTTTTCACAAGCACTGTAGCTTAAGTGTGTCACCGTGACTGTGCATTACAGGGTTGGTTAAAATTAAGATTTTACAATTTTATTGAGTCTGGTTTGTTTTTCATAAACTTATTTAATAGCCGTTGCCCTGTGAGCTTCAGATAGGAAGGTTTCCCATGCCTGTTGCACAGCTGAAGAAAGGGAAAGGCTAAATGGTTACACTGCCTCTTGGCAAATTTTAGGGCAGGTTTGTTACAGCAGGCCACAAGAGGGGTCTTGAAGTTCCAGCCATTTTGTCATCTGTCCTGCCTTCCTCTCTGCGATGGGAAAGCTCAGGCATTGACCTCGCAGGCTTAAATATGCCCTACCCAGAGGGGGAAGCACACACCCCTGAAACAAACTTTAGCTGGTTGGTTTTTCTTCCACTCTGGCAGCGTATGATTAGGGATCTAACCCTAAAGGTCTTGTATTTCGCTGAATTACGTTCTGGTTCTCTGCACTCTACCTTTACCGCTGCATTTTGAGGATTCTTTGCAGTTAAGCCTGCAGACACACACATTTACTTAATCCGGGCAGAGCACTTCAGAAACTGAAACGAAAATAGCTTTCTATTTTATCCTACAGGAAGCAAAACAGTATCATGCTTCATTATTGCACTAAGGTGGGAATGTGTCATGAAAGGCAGAACAACCTTTTGCCCTCATCTGTTCGATTTGGGAATACTCTCACGTTCAGCATCCTTATTTTGTTAATTTATTTTAAGTAAAAAAGAGCTAATTGCAGTTGATTAGCCTTTTTGTTCTTTCCTTGCTATTCTAGTTAGCTTTCTTTATAGAAATGCAGATACCTTAGGTAACTTAATCCTGTAATGTCAGAAGATCCTAGATCAAACTCTGTAATGTAGTTCAGAATCAACCATGCGTCTTCGGTAGGCAGCACTTGATTGATACTTGTTTTAGTGTTAATAGAATTATTTAGCAAATACTGTTAGTAAACTATGTAAATACACAATACACAGTTTTGGTGTCCTTGGGTGTCCGTTACTTGCTGAAGGACATAGGCGTGAAACTTGTTTTGTGCAGAGGTATGTACATTTTTTTCTATGCTTTACTATATCTGGAGAAGATGTAAATATGCTTACGGACTATGTTATAGCTCTGATTTTTGTTCTGATTGAAGTGTTTTTGTTCTTCAGCTTTGGCAAGCGTTCTGCAGGAAGCTTCAGGCGTGGCTGTGAATGCATTGTTTTAGAGCCATCAGAAATGATTGTGGTAAGAATATTTTCATTGAGCTGCTTTCAAATTTTATAGACCAGCTTTGGTAACACTTCAACTTCCAATAAAACTTGAACAGTTTTCTGTTTTGCACATGATCTTTTTATAAATCTAAGATGTCATACATAAATTTCTTGGCATTCTTTGCACACATACTTGTATTGTTTCAATGATAAAGACATCTTTTATACTGTTGTTACACTTACTTTTGCAGATTTCTTGTAGTTTTCTTGTGCTAGCGGAATTGTGGAACCGTTTGTGGTGGTTTTTTTTAAAGCTGCTTTATTATTATAGCTAAGTATAGATGCTTTAAAATATTAATCTCAGGCTAACTTAAGTAATTAATGTTTGATTGAATTAAATTTATTCTCAGCTGTCTGAGTTTTTAAGAAGCAGTTTGAACATTTTAAAATTCTGCTGACTTTTCTGGGTGAAGGTTATTTCATTAGCAGTGTCTGCTGTAGTCCAGTGACAGAACAGAATTGTCTCTGAGGGTTCACAGGCTCAAAAGTTTTTAGTTGCCTCCTCAGGGTGCATCATCTGAAGAAACGGGCATAGTGGTATCATAATCAACGGGCTAAGTGTTTTTTTTTTTTCTGTCACTGAGATAGTGATCACTTCGTAATACAGGTACGACAATTATCTAAGCCGTCTATAGCTGATAGTTCAAATATAGGCTGTGACACTGAACTTTTTTTTTTCCTAAAAAGTGACAGTTTCTGTAAAAGTTGCAGAAGCTCAGGAAGTTGTGGTATAGCTTTAGGCTTGTAGAAGAGATTAGGTTACTTGTTTAAAGTCGATTGGTAAAAAAAGTAGCTTTTTAACTTTATGCAAATGCAGGCATGCTTTTGTGGGTTTTAAGCTCTTTGTGATTTCACTGTAAACAGATAAAGATGGTAGTGTAATGGTAGCGTTTTCTGTCGGGTGTTTGATGATATATCTCCCTCTTCCAATTCTAATTAAGAAAATCATCTTAAGAAGCTAATACAGTGTAGTAGGAAACACAGAAGGCATACGTGAGAAATGCCAATTGCTTTTTCGCTGTCCCTAACTAAAGAAAGCTGTCTGTAAGTTCACTTTGTAAAGGAGCAGCTCCTCAGCAGCAGCCTGTTATGCCTCCCTGTTTGCCCCTGTGTTGGCCCTCTGATTTGTCTGGATGGTTTGTATAACTCCTGTCTGACCACCAGTTGGGGAAACAGTTTATTGTCCCAGTTTTTTTCTCTAGAGCTATACAATTTAGTTGGTGGTAGCTGTGTGGATCTGTCTCTCTCTCTTGTGCATTCCTCAATAAGTTACAAGGAAGGGCGATATAAAGATAGGCATAGGGAAAGGAGATGACTAAACAAGAGTCCAGAAGAAGTTTTCTAGACTGATGGATAATGTTGGGTCAGGGGGACGTACTCCCACATGCATCGTCTTAGTCCAGAAAACCCAACCTCTAGAGTTTTGGGAAAGCTGAAATCGAACACTTAACTTCAATCCAGCCTTTCAAAGGAATAACTGTACCTTGAATAGACAGAATTCCATCCCCAGAGTTTGTCGGGTACAGGGCTGGATGGTGTTGCTTTGTGGGGAGGAGATGCAGGAAAGGTGTAGGGTGTGAGTGTGGCTGTGTCAGATGTGCAATACATACTCAGTGGTGAGGGGGTATGTGACCCAGGGACTGTACTCATCCCCTTGTGTTAGTACACTGAAAGTTATGTTAAGTGACACTTCTGAATAGTACGTGACACTTCTGACACAGCTATGCCATAAATTCTTTGGATTATTTCGTCTAGTATTTCTTTTTCCTGTTGAAAAATATGGAGGAACCTTGCAAGGTGCGTCATAAGCTCTTCTCTACATATTCAGAAATACTGTTTATCCCTGGGGGCTGGAATTGAACAGAAGTAGTTAACTGAATCCCCGTATATAGCCAATGCTGAAAGGTTGGGGTTTTTTTTCTCATTTGTCTACTAGTCTCAAGTAAGGCTTCTAGTAGGGTCAACACAGAAGAGATGTTGATTTTTAGCCAAGTTACTGTAAAAAGATTGTTCTCTTCTAGGATAACCAGAATTCCTAGTTCAAATATTTTCATTGCCGTGTACTGTTGTGTAGTAATTTAGGACGTTTACTTTGGAGACTCTGAAACTGAGAAGACTAATTTTATATTAGGATATACCTAGTAGGTATTCTTTACTCTCCCTGTTGTTGTTTTGAATTGATTTGTTTTTATGTAAATCCTGTCTATTAGAAGTCCTTCTTTTATGCCCCCAAGATATTTGGGGTAAATAATAAAACCAGTGCTCGCTGTTGAAGAGCAAAGCCTTTGCCATAGGTTGGATAGGGAAGACCCCAAGTGACAAATAGAAGTCAGTAGGAACACTACCAAAGTGCGCTTTCATACCAGTTTTCTTTTTGTAATGTATTGAGTGGTGAAACGTTTGTATTTATGCAAGAATAAGAAGGGGGAGAGGAAGGGAGAATTTCTCTTCTGTCGTTTTTGAAAAGTAGTCATATTCAGTGCTGTTCATATGCTGTTCATACCNAAGGCTGTTTTTTTTTTTTTTTTTTTTTTTTTAAAGCAGTGGCTTTAGTGCTTCACTCTTAGTGCTGAAAATGCAGGAAATTCAAAGCTAACTGCTGTTTTTTGAAAATAGGATTTGCTGTGTTTCTAACAAGAAGAAATATTTTTATTTCTTGGGGGAAATGACACTCTCTTGCATCTATTGTAGGTTGATTACATTGATGAAAATGAGGAGTATTTTCAGCGTCAAGCTTCTCATAGGCAATCTCGAAGAAGATTTAGAAAAATCAACCAAAAAGGGGAACGACAAACAATTATTGATACTGTTGACCCTTATCCTGTGGGGAAGCCACCTCTACCTAGAGGCTACCATACGGTAAGCTGTCTGTATTTATGGTTCACAGAAACACAAACAGGAAAATTGCTGGAAATAAAAAAAATCAAAATGGTTAAACTTGCTGATATCTTCAAAGTAGTTTGCTCCTGTAGGGAGGTTCTCCCTTAAAATACTGTGAATTTGGTTCCATCAGTACATGAACGTGTGTAGCTTGCATCTTGGTTCAGAGTTAAAAGCATGTTTCTTATGACCGTGAATGTCATGTATTATTTCTCAGTGTTCCAGTCACTATTTGAAATTGTGAAAGAAACTATGTTCTCATTTCCTTTTGGTATTAAGTTACAGTACAAATAGTTTCGTGTGCAGTGTTAAAAGGTCAGTTAGTGAAGCATTCATTCTTCTATATGATAACAGTTGTTGCCTGAAAAGGACTGTGCTGCTTTGCAGTAGACCAAATTCTTGGGTTAAATCTGTCATTTCTTTTTGGTATCCAGAACTCAAATGTCAAATTAACCTTTATTGGTGTCTACCTGAAGAGCCCTTTACACTTGGATTTCAGTGAGCTACATAGTCTGCCCATCATCAAGGAGATCATTTGGTCATTTTACTTGATTTCTTTTCTTGGGCGTAATCTTACGTGTTAAAAGTTTCCAGGCTTTCTCTTGAGATGAAAATGAACTAATAATTCGAACTTATTCCACAAAATATTTTATATGGCTTTTAAATTGAGAAAAGCTCTGTTGGATTAACGTTTGGTTGGTATTGATTTCAACTGTAAGCAAAATACTGGAAAAGCTGTTTGTCTCTGGCTCTCGTTTATTTGTTTAAACCCCCAAATCTGCTAGAAACATAAAGGCATGGGCATAAATAACTTTGTGTGTATTTAATCTCATTGAGTTCATTGGGCTGAATTTTGCACAATGTAAGCCACGTGCATAAAAATTTGCAGGATTAGAGCTTTAGTGTTTTTAAAATACTGTCTTTGATCCAATGCAGTTGTAGGTTTTTTCCAGTTTTCCTTCTTTATCCTTATTCCTTGACTTGTTTGCCAGTTCCCTGTATATTCAGTGTGTGTCTGTAAGTGTGTAGATGTTTGATTACACCTGTTAATTATACAAGCTTTTCCTCATGAGTTGAATAATTACATTTTATGCCAACGATTTGCTTTTGTTTATACAACAGCTTTTAATGGTTTAATTTTCAGTGCAATTTTAATTGCCTCTAAATTTAATACGGATTGAGCCAGTTCACTTGGTTTGAAGATGAAACATTTTACTGGTCTGTTTTTGAAAAAAATAGTGGTATTGTACTTTGCAGGAATTATGGGAAGAATTACTTTTGTTCGTATTATTTAGATGTGTACATTGTGCTTAGCAAACAGTTCTAGTGTGATTTTTATCTAACTCTAGAAGGGCAATGTTTAGATTCCACACAGTGCCATTTGCATTCGTAGGTCCTTGCCTGTTGTATAAATTTCACTTTAGGTATGCCTAATGAGTTTTTGTGAGCTTAACTGGTACTAAGAGCAAAAGCCCATTGTGTGCCATTCTGTTGTGAGAGTCCATAATGATTTTGTGTATGTGTTGGGAAATTCATTGCAAGTGAGATATCATATTGAGTTGGAAGAGATTGCCAAATAAACTGTAAAATTTACAATAATTACAGTCAAATGTTGCTTTAAAAAGTGTAATATGATGCATATGACTGACTTTATTTTTTTTTTCAAAGCAAGTAGAGTCAGATAAGCTCAAATGAGTTTTACCATGTAGTCAAGACTCTTCATGCTGGCCCGTTCCCTCCTATTTTTACAGTATTTGGTGATCTTGTATACACTGTTCTCTCGTTCACTTCTACTGCCAGTATTATTTCTATTGCTTTAACCATACATGTTAAAGGCTGCATTGTCTTTTCTCCCTTCCTGTTTTATGTCCCTTGACCTCATTTTTTTAGTCTTAATTTCTTGAAAAATTGGCTGTAGAAAACAGTGTTTTTTTGAAACACGTAGGAACTCAAAGCATTATTATAGTACGTATCTTGTGGGCTTGTTGCCCGTCCATTCTTTGGTCAGCACCTGTCAGGGTCTCATCTTTGGTTCTACTTCTTAATTTTGGGTAAATGAAGAAAGAAACATTAAAAAAACGGCAGATGTTCAGATATTGCAGTAAATAATGTGTTAAAGTCAAATTGGAAAAGGATTAATATGATGCATTTGTTTTCAAGTTTGCTTTTCCCTGTGCTTTTGTTCTGGTTTAGGTGTTAGGTACCTGAGATTCAAAGTTATAAAGGTGCTTTGATAGCATCGTCAAAATCTTCACAAAATATGTGTTTTTCATGTATTTTGTTTTACCCTAAATCCATAGTTACTACGTAGAATGATTTTTTTGTTGTTATTGATAAATTAGTAATGCTTTATTTGCAGTAGTCTCTGAATGCGTTTCTTCAGAAAGTTCACATAGTATTTTCTGAAGAAAGTTTTCTGTATCTTCCTGAAAATGTAGAGCAAAATGTAGAGCTTAAATGAAGATGCATGGCTGTGCTTTTCAAGAATTAAAAAGTAAATGCAGTGCTCTCAGTTGTGGCATGGCTTTCTGCAATAGAGTCAACTTGTAGGGGACGGTGGACCCTCATTAACATAATTTTAACATTATCTTCATAGTTGCGGAATGTACTATGGCATGTCTGATAATGTTCATCTTTTCCTTTCCTCCTATATGGCATTCATTTCATTTTGGCTCACAGGAATGCACTAAACCTCAGGTATTGTAACTTACTGTGTCTGGTCCACTAACAATTTACTTGTGGGTTTGCAGTGTGATATCATAATAGTGATGCAATGTTATGACTAAAATTGCCTCCTAGCCTTTGCTTTGGTGCTTGAGCAATCTCACTATGATATAAAAATACTTATGCCAGTGTGGAATTTTGTGACAGCACGATGTCTCTTGCCCAGCTTGACTGACCTTTCTTCCTTGCTTTGACGTCCTGTGATTTAGAGAAAATAGAGAACAACAAGCAAAGGGTATATATAAAATACTGAGTCTGACAGACACTTTACTCAAGCGTCTCCTCCATGATATGGAGGACTTACTCTTTGATTTTGGTTTAAAAAATAGCCCCCCTGTTGCTATTTAGTACCTGTATGTCAGTAGGACAGGGAAATGGGGTCTGACGAGGTGAGCACCAAAGAAGGAACAAAAAGTTTTTTGTTAGCTGAAAACTTGCAACAGTGCTTCTTGCTTGTCTTCTGTTCTGATGATGCTGGATTTTGTAGACTCCTATCAAAGTATGTGTAAATGGCCGTTATTTGAAACACAGGCTTGCCAAGCTAGGGTGAATAGTTTGCCCGAGTGAGTCAAGTGTCTTGGAATGCTGCCAAACCAAACAAAATATAGAAGTTTTGCCTGACATCGGATCTCAAATGCAGTCAAAGTAATCTGTGTATCTGAGTGGCGTCTTTTAAACTTAACTGATTTTTGTAGTTGCATTTGTCAATGCCAAAGTGAGTAAAGACTGAGCATCCACCAAGTACAACATTTGATAGAACGTGTCTTGTCAAACTGATAAATGTCCCCACTGGTATGTGTGAGAAATCTCTTGTGACAGAGCTGAAAAATTAAAACTACTTTTTTTAGCTTCAAAATTCTTTCTTTCCTCAAATATTCCTTTGGTCAATTCTTCTGATATTTTTATCAGGAAATTGTTTATTTTAAAAGTTCCTTTTGTGTCACGTTGTTCAATTCATTTCTTTCTCTAAAAAACGTAGAGGGTTCAAATTTCAGCATGGTTCCAGTATCATAGGCAGTGACTTCTGTGCTGAAATGCCCTCTTACTTCAATATGTATGGTACGTTTCTTTTAGGAACCCAGTTTCTTATCTTCAGATCAGTGCTTACCAGTTTTTCAGTGGAATGATCTTGAGTCACCTATGGTTACTAAAATATTACATCCAAGAGTGATAGTGTGCTTCTCAAATTACAATGGGAATTTGAAATACTTCGTAGTATTTTGATAACTTACCCTAATGCTTGAAGGACCATTTGAAGTGAACTCTAATGTTGAATATCGTACTTAGGCATGTTACTTTTGGAATAAGTGTTGCTGATTTCTAGGACGTGGAAAATAGAAACTTCATAATGTATGGAAATAAAATGAACGTGTTTTATCAGACTGATAAAATGGCATCCTTTTTGCCACCATTTGTAGTTCTGTACTGGATCTGTTCTTTTTCACGGAAGAAGAAAAATCCTGATAAGTTTAGGTTGAGCTGTTCTTACTTGAATCTGGAAAACCTTGTTCAGGTTTTTTTTTTGATAGAAAATTTTTGCTTGCGCTTCTAATGTGTTAAAAACTGTCTTTAACTAGATTAGTGTTAACACCTCCTCACTTAATAACAGAAATTGGATTTTAACTTCTGAATGTGGATTTTCTTTCTGTGTGTATCTATACTTAAGGCTACTTAATGTTTTCAGTGAAAAGCCCTTGTTTTGAGTCCCTTGACTGAAAGAGTGGGGACCCTTTCTCCTGAGAACTTACATGGCTTTTCTTCTGCTTTAGTCTGTTTTGTTGTTTGTTTTTTTTTTTTTTAAACTTTAAAATAGAATAGTCACCTATGGAGTGAATTTAAAAAAAGAGTAGACTTTCTTGTATTATCTTACTGCCAATAAACTTTGTGGCTCCTTCAGTGCATCTGTGAAGAATTGGGTCATGCCCTGTTTGAGTGTTGCTGAGCTGGTTATTGTGTAAATAATGTGTGACATAGTTAGTGTAAATTAACAGAAGTTCATAAAGGAAAAATAACTTTGTCCAAAATAAGATGCTGTTCTTCAGTGGCATAGAGGTTGTAAGTAGTAATTTATAACCCCCTGATTTGTGATAGTCTGTCTCTTCTGTGCCTTAGACTTGATACGTAAACCGAGATGTGGGCTTTTACTAGTCTGCGCCATGGCCTTTGCTTTGCTAAAGGCAAAATATCAAAGCTTACTGGGCGGTATTTAGAGAGATGCAGGTAGGCCTGTAAATAAAAAAAAAACCAAAACCTGAAGCACCTGTGAATAGTCCTGAACAGGAAGTATAGTGTGTGGTGTTTTTACTCTTTGAGTATCTGTCCAGATTTGAATTAGTTAATGGACTTACGAAAACTGCCGCTAGTGCATCCTCAGCCCGGCTTTTTAAAGCCAGCCGCTGAAATCCCTGCAAAAGGTCTCTCTGCAGTTAGTAGTTTTTCTTATCCCATTCAGCTTGAGATTCACATGAGGTGACAATCCGTTTATCTGTTGTCGGAAGGAAAAGAGCAGTGGGCATGGAGCCATCAATAACCCCGGCTTCTTCCCCAAGTTACAAGCACACAACAATTTTATCCTCACACACTGCGCTATGGAGCCAGTCATCGTGCCGATGCATTAAGGGCAGACAAGTATTGTCCTTCTGCATTTTTTTTTTTTGAAGTAGATGACCAAAAATTTGAATGAGAAGAGGGCTGGAAATGAAACCATGTCTAATGTCGCTGAATCAAGTCTCATCTGCAGCCACGACTCCCTGAAAAAAAAAAAAGTATGAGGGTTTTTTCTATTTTTTAAAAAGTATTAGAACCTGCTCACTTAGTAGCAAATTGTAGAAACCTTGCTTCCTGCCCCTATCTTCTCTTATACCTAATAGTTAGTGCAAAGCATTGACAAAGTAGCCTTTTTTTCCCCCCTGTTACTATTTGCATTCACGTTGTCTGCTGAGCGTCTAAAATTCCAGGATTGAAAATTCATGGTCAGACTGTTCTGTCTTATGAAACAAAATTGCCTTTTCCTTTATCTGCAAAATTAGATTTTTAAAATCAACAAAGCTGTTGTATGTCGTATTTCTACATTTAGGAAGTATTTTAAAAAGTATGAATTTTAAATTTTTCTGCCTGAACTTGGTGCAAAAGCCTAGTTTTCCTTTATTTGGGGTGTGTGGCTACTGAAGCGATGTGGAAGTTTACAAGATGACAGGCAGTGTTTTCTTGTGGTTAATATAGTGGATGAGAATTCAAAAAAGCTGATTCTATTTTAGGACTTTATTACAGAAGTCCAGTATAATTTGGGATGAGACTTAATGTTAAAGAACAGCACAATATAATTGCTTCTCTGCTTGCTTATGTTGTGAAATACATGTTGCTGGATATCTTTCCATGGACCACTACAAATGACCAACTTTGCAACAATGTGGACTTTATAGTATTGTGATATACCTTGCTAGAATGTATTCTTGTTAGTGCATTGTATTCTACATAGTAAATTGATGACGATATGGTAGTGTACTTAGTCATCTTTATTACCTATAGAATTCCAGTCATTTGCATTTGAATAAGTAGGAACCGTTGTCAGATAGCCGATCTACAAGAAATCAGTTTAAAGGAATACTGTCAAATCTTTTCAAGCCTGTAAATAGCTTCAGCTTTTAATGTTCCTGATGATTTTTAGGATTATTGAGCACTTTTGTTCTAATACAAGTTCACTTAATAAAACCAAAAGCAAACCACAGAATCAAATGTGAGTATTCACATCAAAAAGCTTGCTTTTAGGAAGAATGAACCACATCTGAGCTGATTTGCCAAGTCTAGGAAAATTATTTTATAGGGCAGCAAACGAGGAGGTGTGGACACACTGAAAGCTTGGCTTTATACAAAGGTATAAAGGAAAAGGAGAGGTCGTGGGGGGAAAGAACAGTTTTCTAAACATCCTTGACCTTGGGAGTGTTAAGCAAGTCTATTTACAAAGGAAAAAGGGCACGGAAAAACTTCTGGGGATCCTACTCAGGTACACTTGGTCATCAGAAATGTTTGGGGAAGCAGGAGGTTTGAGGGTTTTGGCTTTAGAGACTCATAGGATTTATGGCAGCTGAACCTATTCAAACAGATTCAATTTTTGAACTTAGTGCTAACTTAGTTCTCCCTCAGATAGAGGAAAAATGTGAAGAGCAAGGAGAAAGGAAGCTTAGAAGGTCCTGTTATGTGCCATATGCAAAATCAAAGGAAAAAGGTCATCTCGCTTAAATGAAAGTTGAACTGGACTCATTCTGGTTTTGGTTATGAAACTAATTAATTTAAATAATGTAAGCACAGAAATGGTATTCAAAACATAATAGAACAAACACCTAAATTTACAGTGTATTGCTGAGGGGAAGCGGCATGGTATGTGAGAGTGTTTTAATCATGTTTGCACGTGTGATTAAACACGTTTGTGTGTTTGCACAAACAAATTTGTCTCTAGTGATAACACTCAGTTTAAAATAATCTATCTAATATTTCTAGTGTTTATATTTAAAATAAAATAAACCGTATTGATCGTTCCATTAATAAAAGAAAGGGGCTAGTTCTTAACATTGTCAGGTGCAAGTGTCCCTTTACCGGACATTAGTTGCTTTTGTTCATTTACAAAATTCAGAGTGCAATTTCAAAAGCAGCTGGTTTTATTATTCCATGATGATGATAATTTACTCATGATTTGGAATGAGGTTGATGTGTGCGTCATACTTAGGAAGTAGTACAAAATACGACATAGGTATACGTGGTCTGTATATTTAATATTTGAACACACACAGGAATGCTAATTCCTGATGTGTGTGTCTGTGTTACATATGCAGGTGTATTTTGAAGTGAGACACTACAAATATTGTGTGGTAATTTTATCTGAAATATGAAATTCCTGAGATGACTTGGGCAGTTCCCATTAACCATTTTTTATATAGAAGTTGGATGTTTCTTTATGGGAACATCCACCGGTAATGTTAGAATGACAATATTCAATTCCCATCCCCGTGTTCTGTGTTTGTCGCAAAACTCAACCTTTTTAGTCATACGGCTTCTTTCCTTCATCAGTGTTGTAAGGGACTATTGCTGTTTAAAGTTATGTAGGATGTTATGTATTATTGTTAAGATATGAGAAATGCTATCGTTTTATTTTGTGTGGCACCCGAAGCAAAACAACATTGTTAGTTCATCATCCTTTTAGTAATGTCTACTGGCAAGCTAATGCAAAATTAATGACATGCAGTGTGTTATTTACTCAACTTGCAGCTTCTGTCAGAGGATGTCTATTTTTATATGTTACATCACCCCTGCTGCAGAACTCATATATCCATTGGGATTTACTGATCTTCCATTCCCTTTGGAAGGGCTCACATTGATGTCATAACTGGATTTGTAATTGTGATTAGATTTGGAAATTCAAAGAGAAAAACTGAAGCTGTGCAGTATTTTCTGCAACTGAAGTGTCAGTAATATTCCTGAGTTTCTTTTTTTTAGGTATATTACTGACACGAGGTCCTGTTTACAGCTTGTAGAGTTGCCGATACCTTATGACCACACATATGTGAAACTTTGGTTAACAATAGCATAGGTTTTCCAGAGAAGCGTGAGGTTTTTTTGCGGTTACTGACTTGCGATGTGCTCTTTTATATTCTATTAAAGATTGCTTTTCTGAGGTGTAGGGTATAAAACTAAATGTGAGCTTTGTCATCAAAGCAGACAGTTGTTTGTGCGGCAGAAAAATGAATTTTTCATAACTCTTTTCTAAACTGATCATTGCGTAATGTAACTAAATACAAATATTGAATTTCCACCACTTAAACTTGATTAGAGCTGAGGAAGATTAAAATACCAAACACGTACATGTGTTCTTAAATATTTTTTTAAATGGGATATCCTCATTAACATGAGGTTGTTCATTTAGAAATGATGTTTGCATATAAAGTACATATAGGGAAATGGAATCTGCATATGCATTATATTTGTAGAATACCAATACAGAACCTTTCAACCCTGGCATCTCTATGCAGATGAGCATCATGAGGGATAGTCCTAATGTGGACATTTGCCCACTAAAGCATAGAAAGAAGCTGTCAGTTCATTTTTTTCCTTAGCATCTGAGCCACTGTTATGTGAGCTATGCTTGGCATAGTGACTTAAAGATAAAATGATTAGTATTTGGTGTCAATTTTTTCCACAAAAGGTTTATGTTTCTGAGCACTTTTAACAGTATTTGGTTTGAATAAATTAAAATTATAATTTTGCTAGTTTAGATTGGCCATTGGGAAAAATTTCTTCACTGAAAGGGTTGTCAAGGAGTGGAACAGGCTGCCCAGGGAAGTGGTTAAGCAACTATCCCTGGACGTATTTAAATAATGTGTAGATGCAGTGCTGAGGGATATGATTTAGTGGTGGACTTGGCAGTGCTAGGTTAACGGTTGACTTGATGATCTTAAAGGTCTTTTCCAACCTAAATGATTCTATGATTCTAAGTCCAGAAGGTGAGTTGTTCTTTCACTTTCTATTTTGGATTTGCAACTACTTTTCTCTTGGACAAGTGGCATATGTTAGTTCCTTACTGGTCTTGCAGTTACCAATTGTGAAAGGAAGGAAAAAAAAAAAGCGAGGCTATTTCTCCATATTTTGAAATATTGATGTTATAGTCACGTCTAAAGGCTCTGCCAAAGACTGGAACCTATTCCACCACATTTAAACGTGACCCTTCCATGACGAATTTTGTTGCATGAGTATCAAACAAGTTTGAGATGAGGAAGAAGGAAATTAGAGGCAATGCAAGAATTTAGCAATAAAACAAGAACTGTAACCTGCAGCTCCTGGCTTCTAGTCTGGTGTAATGGTCTTAAATGGTAGTTTATGAAAGTAAATTAGAATGGTAATAGTAAATTAGAAGTAAACTGTGTATATTTAGTTTAACATAGCTTGGATTTTCATGCGTTTGAAGCTTTGTGCTACTTGTAACTTCTGCTATGTGGAAAGAATGCTATAATTCCTATTTGTGAATTATTTCAAAATGTAAAAAAAAAAATTAAAAGGGGCAAAAAATCCTTAAAACTAAACAGTGTCAGAGATTGAAAACATGCTTAAGGAATAACAGAATTGACCAAGGTCTCAGGATAGATCTTTGCGGTTGTGTCTGTTACGGTGGTTTAGTGGTGGTGGGTTTCTTGGGGTAAGAGGGAGGTGCTTTGGTTTCTTTAAAAGCTGCGTTTGTTTAAAGTGAAGGAAATACAGTTGTTACAATGGTAATTACCCATTCACCGTAATTCTGTTTCTAAGCTTTTAGTTGAGACTCGGTAGCCCAAGTTGCAGATACCAGGCTGCTCTCAAAATGCTGTCACAGGTGCTAATGAAGATGCAGCAATGTCCATCATACTATCCAGGGTGTCTTAATCTTAAAGTTTAAGCAAAGATTTGTCTTGCCTGAAGGGGTTTGTTAGGAAAAATGGTGGAATAATTTGCTTTATTTAAACACTAATAAGTCTGAGATAAAATCTAATGTGTAACCCCTTTTTACTTTATTGGGTAGATGTGTATATTACAGTGCTAGTCCTAAGTGTAAATGCCATAGCCCGTGCTTGCGTCTTCCCGTAGGTGACAGTTCAGTTCAGGGGAGCTAACAAGTCCTTAGTAAAGCAAGGGTAGTAACCATGAATTTACCACAAGGCTTGTGTGTAAATTCTTTCCCTCTCCTTCACCACCCTGTTAACATGCTTATGTAGCCATACTCAGGTCACTGTGAAACGAAGTTGTTCTTAGATGTGAGGTTGAGCACCCTTGAGCACTTTTTTAATTCCTGGTATTTATGCATCTCTGATGGAAAGATATTTTTTTTTTTTTAATGTATGATGAAAAAAAAAAAAGTTGTTTCCTGTAAGGTGTGGTCAAGGTGTTAGTATTCTGTGTTGTATGAGTAATGGATATGGGGGATTGGGTGTAGTTTTGAGTGGTTAGCCTTCATTATCTTTGAATTTTCAGATAGTAAAGTTCTGATATGTACCTGGAACAGCTGGCAGGTGTTATATGTATTGTTGATGTGGCTGGCATAAAAACTACATAGATTGTGCTCTCACTCTGCTTTGCATTATTTGTGTGTGCGTGTGTGTATGCATGGGCTAAAATGTAAAATATTTTACCTATTCTTCCTTTCATTTCATTAAATTATATTCGGTATATTACTCTTGAATATTGTAGTTTGATGAGTATAAAGGCCTGCAGCTACTTTGTTTTAAAGTCTGCAAATGATCATAGAATCATAGAATGGTTTGGGTTGGAAGGGACCTTGAAGATCATCTAGTTCCAACCCCCCTGCCATGGGCAGGGACACCTTCCACTGGACCAGGTTGCTCAAAGCCCCATCCAGCCTGGCCTTGAACACTTAAAGGGATCCATGGCGCACAAAAGATCATGTTAAAAGTAAGCATGCTAACAGGTCTTCTGATCGTAATCTTTAAATGCGAAACAGTGTAGAATGAGATTATTAGGGAAACTTCATCTGGTAGGTGCGCTTCTACCTAATCTTATCTAGCTTTTCTATAACTAGGTAACTGATCTTGTAATTGCAAGGGGAAAACATAGTGTTAAATTTACAAAATGGGACATTCGTCAGTTGGTAGTAGTTGGCTTCCTGTTTTATATGGTAGGGGAAGAGGAGAGGGAAAGGGCACTTCTTAGAATTTTATATTAAGGTCTCTTTATTTGAAGGATGTAATGTTGTATTTTGACTTTTTCCCTATCTAAAACCAATTTGGTTCATTTTGCTTGATAATTATTTTTAAAAGTAAGGGACAACTGAAGTGGCATGGGCTTTGTTACTGATAAAAGCGAAAGGTCTGGATAAATGATTTCTGTACAGTTGCTAGACCCCGGGCACAAAGCTCTCAAGATACGTTAGTGCATGGTGCATTGCACAAGGGAGGACACGCAGGGGCATGAGGAGAGAGTTCCCCCAAAAGAAAATGATTTTATGCTGGTAAACTGTTTTTAGTGTTGATTTTAATTGGGAACACCTGGAGTAGGCTTTTTGGAGAGTCTCCCTGGGTAAGACTGTGGCTGGAGACAAAACCAAAAGTTACTTACTTCCAACAGACAATTGAAGAATGAAAATCCTTTGTACCAGCAACTGGCCCTTTCAAAGTTAAACTTCTTCAAAATACCAGAGATGAGTACTTATTTACCCCAGGAGATTTCTAAATAAACATTCAAGAAGATGGACAGAAAGGACTCAACATCACATATGGTAGTAAAAGTGACACACAAATTCCACCATTATTTGGGGAATCTGGAAACCTAATGACAGACTGGAAGTTTTCTGCCAGTCCTGTCTATGTCTGCACCTGGAACATAGTGATGAGAGTTTCAGATCTTCCCTCAAAGCTTCTGAGTTAAGTTCGAGAAAAACTGTTAGAAAGCATATTGTATTTGCTTAAAACAAAAATACTCCCCCTCCACTACTGCCAAAATCTCCTAATGAATAAACAAACAACAAAACCCAACAGAAAACCAGCTAGCATTTAGAGAAGATTGGAAAAATCTGGGTTTTGTTTGTTTTTAATCCATTAATATTTTATACCGAAACATTAAATAATTGTTCGACTGCCTTGGGTGGTCTCTGATACATTCAATTCCGTGCCAGAACAATCATCCTGGCGATTCGAACACATCAGCATATTTCAGGTAATAGGATTCAATGGGGCTGGTAAAGAACATAATGGTCTCGAATTTGGGCAGTTGATTGACCTCAAAAAAATCCCTGGGTGTTATTCTTACCTTTTAACAGTGCAGCAGCAGGATACACATGAAAGAGGTATGCAGTTATCCAGCTTCCATAAAGTTTTCCTGCGTTATTATACAGTGAAGAACATGAAATTTTGGGACTGCCTCACATGAGTGAAGAACTTGTGTCCCTGGATTCCTGCTGTGAAATTGGTATAGACACAATGATACATGTTTTTTTGTGGGTATTTTGTTTTGTTTTTCCTGCAAGATAGTCAGGTGATTTGTATCTCGGTAGTGACCCTCATTCCCAGCAGGTATGGGTGTCAGGGTATTCTTTAGACCTGGTAAAGAGGCCTTGCTAGTCCTATATGCCAGATATCATTGTTCTTGACCTTAAAAGAGCATTTGATTTTTTTTTTTTCTTTCATGCTTTTTCTCACAGTTTAAAAGCAGAAAGTACATTCTCATGTTCTCTGATTTAATTAACACGTTATGTTAAACTTTTGTCCCTGCAACAAAGTGAGAAAATTTTATCAACATTGGGAAAAACTTTATCTATCCTGACAGACTGCATTTTTTCCACTCCTGAAGTACTGAAACAGTTAAGGAAATTAAACTAATCTGTGACCATTCTGCCAAATGAAGTCATTAATATCTGAAATCTTAATGTCTTAATTTTTAATATTTAATAATGATAATATATACTTTTAAAGCCATGTTATATGCATTAAACTTTAGGCTTCTGTAAGTAATAACCTTTTGCTTTATGTAAAACACACAGGCAAATCAGTTAAACATCACATAAAGTGACTTCACAAATGTACATACCAAACATGATTTTGATCTTGCAAGTAAAATGTAATAAGTAAGACCTTTTAAGTGTTGCAGGAACACAAGAGATATGTTGATTTTTATTTGTTTATTTTTGAGGCATTGTTAGGTTTAAAGCATAAATAAATATGGAGTCCAGAGAAAAGTTGGTGTGCTCCGCTGCTGTGGTGAGCCTTTGCTCAAGTTGGTTTTGTAAGCTAAAGTAGATACTCTGGACGTGGGACATCTTGTCGCATTTGGGATGAGTATCCATCAGTTACAGGCTTTCTTCATTTCTGTTCTAACATAATTGTTGTATGTAAGAGAATTCGATGGCAAGTATTTTAAATGAATACTATAACTTGCTCCCATTTTAAGATGGACGGCATGCAAACAGAAAGCTTGCTGTACTGAGAACAGCTATGCACAGAAGGTGACAAATGAGTCTGCCATCAAAGGGAAGACTGGCGGTCTACGGCACCTCCACCCAGCTGAGGCATCAGCCCGACTGCGCTGGGCTTGTCGTTAAAGATCCGGATTATGGGTTCATCCGCAGCCGCAGCAGCTCAACAGAAGGGCATTTGTTCAAATGGTCTGTAACGTTAGTAAATGTGTTAGCAAAAGAGCACACATCGCCCCGTTGCGTTGGTGTTGCCAGTGAAGCGGTGAACACAGTTATAATGATGTTAATGCCACAGCTTTACGAATTAAAAAAAAATAATAATTTGACAAATACTATTACTTTATCAGTGTGTTTTGGCCGAAGTGGTATTTTAGTTATAGGAACTCACCTTGGAGAACATATTTGGTAATTTGCCCTTAGTCAACAGAATTTTATTTGAAGTTCTCCAAGTTCTTGAGAAAATGCGAAGAGGACAGGTGTGCCTAGACAATCCTGTGTCTGCATTATGCTGATAAACAGGAACTCGCTTGCATGAAATTGGGTCATATGGCCAGAGATTTAAATTACTGGCAGTAAATTTGCCTAAATACATTAGAATAAGGCTTTCATATTGTATGGGACATTTAAACGTATTGTAGCATTTGGAGTGAATTATTGTTCTGGGGTTTTAGTGGTTTCAGTTGGTGTTTTTGAATCTGATGGGAGCATCAGATGGTTATTTAGCAATCTCTCTCATAAGGCTAGTGGGAGGGAGAGAGCATCAGCTTTATAAAATTCAGAAGCATGCTCCTGGGAACTGAACAGTTTTGTGTCCAATAGCCCTGAGCTGAAAATGAAGTTTTAAACCTCCATTTCTTTCCAAGTGAGGGAGGCGGGGGGAAGCGAAGATACCTCTGCCTTATTTTCCTTAAAATTATGTACTCTGTTTTTCCACTCATCAATGTAGCTTCCTATATTCCACCTACACAACTGGGTAATATCTGTGTAATAGTCCCTTTGCTGTGAATGTTTTTGCGGCACACAATGATTGTGGGGTTTTGCCTTATTCCTTGGTCTTTTTTCCTATTTCTTTGACACCCCCACCCCCCAGTTTCTAGCTACTGGAGTCATGACCTTATAGTGTTCTGTTGTCTTTTGCCTAAGTTTTTGAACATGAAGGAAATGTTGTGTTTAAAGGGAAGGGGAAAATGGGCTGATAATGTCTGGTTTTGAGGTACTTTAGAAAAAGAATGGTTTCTGTCTACATAATCTGTATAAAATTTTAAGTACTCCTGTAAATAGTTGCGTGTTAAGGTGACTGCTTGCAATTGAAGATTTGAGGTAATCTGTTGTTGCAGCATTTGTCATTAACCTAAAAAGGTTTAATACTCCAAGCATTGTTGACACTGCTTAGGAGAATAATATCTGTGTGAGATTACATTCCAGAATGTAAAATAGCTGAGAGGCATTACAGTCAGATGCTGCTGAGGTCTGTATGAGTTTCTACCTTAAATTCAGAACTACTGTTTATGAATCCTGTGGGTAGTCCAAGGATGTCCTAACATTTGTAGTTACTTTTGAAAGGATTTTTTAAACATTCTTTCCTGCGGCTCATACAGAGATGCCAGCTTTCTCATAAATACAACATTTTGAAAGCAGCTGGGGATAGCCCGTCATGTCCAATTATTGCACATCAGGTTTATTAACATCTCACTTTAATTGCCTAAAAGCATGAGCAAAAATGTTTTGCTCTTTTCAAACTTTAACTCTAAGCAGGGAGTTCTTACATGGGTTTTGAAGTACGCGTGAACGCAAAGTTGCAGTTAGGTTTTATACAAGCTATTCATTCATGCTTGGTTATGATAGCAGCTTTCCGGGATATATCATTCTGGTGTTTTACACTGATTTAAGTTCCATTTATTCTTCACTGAAACACATAATGATTTACTGAACATCTGCTTTAATTATTTTTTAATAAAATATAATTTATATGTAATTATTTTCTGAACTGATAATGGAAAGTACATGTGATTACACTGTACCTGGAAAGTGGTGGAAGTGGTGGTAGTTGAGGAGGAAGGAACAGGGAAATGGAATCAAGCATTTCTTTCTTGGAATTGTTTTGACTTACAAACGGTCCATGAGTGCAATTTGGCCTTCACCTAATTACATAAATATCGCTTTCCACTTTTTGAATTTAAAGAGACTTTTTTCTGTTTTGGAAACCACCGAGTTTTCATCAGTCTGATGCATGTGAACATCAATTAGACTTTGCTGGGTTGCCTGAAGTTTTGCATTCATATACAAAGTACGGACTTAATTTTCTAACAGGCGAGTAGAGGTGTGTAGTAGTGACCAGAATAAGTAGTAAGGAAGTGTTCGATGGCATTATCACCTGGAAATTTTGACTTTCGCTACTGTTTTAACGATTTTGTTCATGTTTTCGTGTTACTCTTCAAGGCTTATGGCACAGAAACCTAGGCTAGATTTTAGCCGGAAATACAAACTGATGCAGAGTATGATGTGTGTTGATAGTTCTGGATGTAATGGAGTTGAGAAAGTGGTGTGCACCCTTGTTTGCTGGGGAGACATTTCTGTCTTGGCAGAACTTCGTTTTTTCCTGACACGAGCGTAAAAACCCCACATTCCAGTTCTGCTCATGGTGTTAACCGCAAGGCCACCAAATCAGACTCAAGAGGGTTGTAATTGCTTTGTCAACAAGTAATATTTTTGAATTTTGTACTGGAGAGGGTTTGTCTAAGCTTCCTAGAATGAATAACTTCCGCTATTTCTGGTCAGCACTTCATCAGAAAATTGATTGCGCTCAGCATTAGGCTGTTTAAATTATGCTTAAGCATAATTTAACGTTTTTAAATCATCTGCTAGTTGCACTGGCACATTACAAAGACTTCTAAAAATTCTAAACTAATTTTTGTAATTCAGTCATTAAAATAATAACTTATCTTTTAGCGTATACTAGAAGACCAAGGGTGCAAGTGTCACTAAACTCTCTTAAATTGAATATATTTACATGTAAAATGTGCTGTTTGTGAAATGGTGTCCTTAGAATAATTGCGGAAAAAATAGAGCGGGTATTTCAGGATATTTTCTTGCTTTACTAGAATTCATTTCCACTAATTTTTATAGCCTCATTTACTAGCAGTCACTGTCAGTACCAAGAGAAATCACTGTGTAACAAACTAAACTAATTATCAGTGGACATGTTATTTTGGTGGAAGGCAGCTGCCGATTGTATGACATAGTATTCTGTAGTATTCATTTTTTCCTGTGTGTTTTTTGCCTGTGTAACAACTGTTAAGTCTTTTTGCTATTGTTCTTGTTAAGAGAAAAAAAAAAAAAAGCCTTTGAAGTTACTTTAAGCACAGATGGTCTCTGATTTTTAAGAATGTGTTGTAAATGTGTTGTAGAGAACGGTACTAAAGTTGAAGCCTAATGGAAGAGTGGCACATTCCTGTTTGCCCTGGCTTGGTCTCCCCCGTGTCGAGCGGAGTGAATTTGTGGCACTTAAGATGTACATCGTAAGACGGGGGCTGACAATTGGTTTATGGCTCGAGCGCGTTCCCTGTTGCGTTTTAGCTCCTCGGCAGTATGATGTTGCTAGTATAACCCAAAAAGTGGTATAGTGTAAATGGGAGTGAGTGGGGAAATTTCTGAGTTTCAGATATAATTACAGTCAGAGAGGCGAATTATAAAAGCCATATGTAGACCAATCTCTTCCAGATCTTGCATCCCTTTTTGTTTTTAGTGGCATTTGTGTATGGAGGAGCTATATTCAGAAAGACTTTAAATGACGTGTTAAAGGGTTCTGGACATTTACCTGCCCCAGCCCCTGGATGTCTGTGGCCCGCGTAGCAGTGAAGCCGCTGAAAATCTGAGCAAGCTCCTCGAGTGCACTGTTTATAAATACTTGATAACAATGTTTACAGCTCTGCAGCAGCACTCTTTTGGGTGGGGGAAAACGGGAGGTGATGTCAAGCCCTCTGCTTTATCCTCATCTTCGTGAAAAGTCCTGTTCAGTTCAGGATTTGGCGAGGTAAAGGTGGGTCCTTATTCCCACCCTGACTTCAGGGATATTCTCAGGAGCCAGCCGCGAAGGGATCCCTCCCCTCTGGGGCTGCCCTCATCTTCAGAGGCTGATACCAGCTACAGGCAAGAGCTTGCTGTTTTATCTGCATTGTCCATCGCTACCTTAATGAGTGAAATGGTTAAGTATCGGAGGGGGCGAGCCTCAAGGAATGTGTCTTCCATTTGACTTGAATATTTCGGTGGATAAAGGGAGAGGGAGGGAGAGGAGAGAGCGAGAGAAATCCACTTACATCACTGGAACTGCATTGAGTGTGTGCCTGTGTGCAGGTTAAGAGACAGACTACAGTGTCTTTGCTTTCTGCAGGAAGCAGCAATGCCGTTTGTATCCTAAGAGGAATTTTTTATTTAGAAAAGGAAGCATTCTTTCTACCCAGGAAATGGCTTTCCTTGTGCGTTGCTATGCCAACTGCCTGCAGCCATGGTCTTCCAAAGTAAGCACAATAACGTAATTATATTGGCGTATTGCATTCAGACTCATGATTCTCTGGGTTTTTGTGTGTGTGTAACTGTGTTGTATTTTTGTTGCTGACTCTTTGGGCGGTTAGACGGGCTCGTCGTGATTGCGAGGAACAGGCATCATAAAACTAAATGTCCATCAATGTCATGCTGTTAAGATTAATTGTGCAAACTTGGTTAGCTGAGTGGAACAGAGATCACTGGTCACCACTCTGTCAGCATCATTAGCAGCCAGGGGAGGAGGTCCCTATCCGCCGGCTCTGCCCTGATTTTGGGGGAGTGGAGGGTAGTGCTGGAGCGGGGGGAGGCTGCGTGTGCGAATGTGTGTGATTGCAAATGAAACAGGAGCGTTAACAATGCTTGGCTGAATGCTGGGGGCTGGTTCCTGCACCCTGACTAATATAATACTGTATTAAGCCTTTTTGAGGGAGTCTCTGTGCAGTCAGCCATTTTAGCTTTTTTCCTCCTTTTTCTTTTCTTCCCATTCCTCAGGCTCCGGGGATGGGTTTGTTCCCTTGGATGAATGCTGGCTATGTAGGGTTTCATCAGGCTCTCTACGTCCTGACATGCTTAGACTTTCAGTGTTACAAAAATGGAGCCTAACGCTGTCGTTTGGATCGCTGCTCTGCACTACAAGTGCGAGGGGGGGTTTGAGCTTACCAGTAGTGACACTTTTAGCTCCAGCTTGGTTTTCCCCCCTCCTCCTCTTTTTAATGTAATGCCGTAGAGGGTGACTTGCCATCCATAAGAAATTGGTACATGATGTGTAAATTCAGCTCAGCTTATGTTTCTTCATTATGAAACCCCTTGCAATCCCAGCTAACCATGGAGTTATGGGCCAGCAGGAGAAACACTCAGTAAGTATTGCAAATTCTGTTTGTTCTATCAATAACCTGTCATGGGCAAACTGCATGGAGGTTGAAACTGCTTGTCGTCCTGCTCACGGGCTTTCCTGCGTGTGAATTTAATAGTGGGTTTCGAGGGAAAGCTGTACCTGAGGTGGCGTTAGAGTCAGTGGCTGTATTTAAGATTGTTTTTACCTTAGAAAAGGCAACTCTGTAGGTTCTTTTTGAAGGTTAAAAATTTACTGGAAAAATGCTGACATACATTGGGGCAGGAAGCTGTGAGCATTCAGTTAAAATCGTTATGCATTTGTTAAAACTTTAAAGAAATATTCAAGCTGTATAACAAGTGATATAATTGTAGGTGGTGATAAGAATAGATTTATTCTGTCTAGTGTATGGTACTAGTGTGCCGTTGCCTCGTAGCATGGCGTTTAACATCTGTGATACGCTTATGTTGAAAATGCAGAAACTGTTAGTAAAACATGGAATGAACAAAAGGCGTAAGTACTGATGCTTTCTAATTGATCCCATGAGTCAGCTACACCTTTGTCATGCTTTAATCCCATAGGCTGCCTGTGTTTATTGTTTGGGAAAAATGCATTCATAAGCAGAAGAGCAAACATTATTTAACAAGGCCTCAGGTGTCAGGAATTAGAAATTTAGGTTTTACAGGATAAAAAGATTCTAGAAGTACTGATCCTCGTTGCTCAGTTAACACGTTTAAATCTTCACTCTAGATTTTGTATGGTTCGATATAATTTTCAATCTGACAGTTTGTGTCTTGAAAAGATATATAAATATGTTCTGTGTATAGTGTGTGTGTTAGAATATGCATGGGAATGTGTACGGTATGTTCAGCACATACAGCTAAGGATCGTAAATATTGGGAAGATGTGATAGCAGGAACTTTTTAAAGGAGGAACATTTTCTTCAGGAATTCAGTTTTGTGTAGAAATACGGAAACTAATCAAGAAACATTTCAGAATGTGTCTAGTGGATTTTTCTTATGCATGTAGCAGACATATCACAGTTTCTTGTTGTAGACTGTTTTGTTCCTTTCCCTTCTTCTTAATTACATTCTAAGTATAAGGGAGTTCATGTTACCAAATCATGTGGCGTTCATGAAATATTTAGAACTTAATCTAAAAACAAAAAACCTGAAACTCAAGTACTGAAGAAGCTGAAATAGAACAGGATACCTTGAATTGCAAATAGAAATAAAATGAGAAAGCTCTTTCTACTCTCCAAAGAATGTTGGTGAAAAGTTCTAGATTGATTCTTGTAACACAGCAGGTCTAACTGATATAAAATAATTGCTTATAGATAAAGGAAAAAATTAACCTGGCATTTTAGAGACTCTACGTTACAAGTTCTGTCATATTTCAGTTGTATTGCTTTGAGTTAATTAAATCACAGAGATAAATTTCACTCTCTGGACCAAAAGGTAGGAATAGTAAATGGGAAAAGGTTAAGGTATTGCTTTACGAGAAAATGAGTTTACCTTAAGAAATGTCCACATATATACAAGAGAAATAAATCATACTTTGACACAGGGCTGCCACACAACTGCAGATTTTGCATGAACAAAAGACATAGTTTAGAGTTTATATACAAGTTTGAAATGAAAATGTTAGGACACAATGTAGCTCAGCAAAAAACACCACTTTGGCAATGAAACTTTCCATGCTTGCTCTCCAGGCAGAGGATATTTTGCTTGGAAAATTGGATTGAAAGATGTGAATTCTTGGTAGAGAGGGAAGGCAAGCTTGGAGTTTCAACGTATACAGACTTTGTCTTGCTTTGCCTAAAAGGAAAACTTACTGAATTGGTTGTTTTTTGTAATGAGCAATTTTCATGTTAATTTGTTCCCAGAATCCTTTATTTATATCTGATTTGATCTTATTTCAAGGAGAGAGCCTTAATTACTTCTGTGACATGCCCGCCTAGAGTCTCACAGCTTGATTTGCTGGGACAATCTGGAATTGAATGCAAAAATCTCCTGTGCAAGGTTTCACAAAATTCTGTGAATTAATTTTAGCTAATGTTGTTAAATTTTAATTTCACACTAGTTTAGTTAGGGAATGAGGGATGTGGGTTAAATCTACTGCTCTGTGAAAATGGTATGCAAACTGACCGTTATGTTCATTGTGGTGAGAATGGAGAGAGGAAAAGTAAAAAATTGTGTTGCATTTCCTAGATTACTTAATATAAGAAATAAAATCAGTAGCACCAATCAAGTGTACTGGTCCTCCATGCCTCACATTTCCTAAACTGGAAGAGTTTGCAGCACTGCCACGGATGCCTATCTGAAGGTGGTGTTGCTCTGTGGGTGATGTTCCTTGATACACAACTATTGTCATCTGCTGAACAGGGACTAAAAGTATGCTCTGGTGAAAGATGGCAGAGAAATGAAAGCTGGATTGTTGAAAAAGTAGTTCTGCTTAGTTATTGTATTTAAAGGACTTAACCAGATTTCATGTAGTTCAGTAGGTTTGTTCTATTTGGCTATATCCTTGCTGATTTTAAGAGTCCTCTCAACTAGCTTTGTAGTGATGTCATTATAATTTTCCTAATCCTAAATGTTAGGAGGATGAGTGGTGTTTCCAAAATGGTCACTTTGTGGATGTTGAAACAACCATCTCTCTTGAAGAGTTTCACACACTGCATCGTATTCCTGCTTTATTATGTGGAAAAAGCACATGAAGGTCTAGCGTATGAAGGTTCCCACGGTATACTCGGGCTTTCTAAAACGTTATGTTTCTATCTCATTTCTCCTTTTCCCTTGTATGTGTTGTTTGTAGGAACTTTACTCGAGGTTACTTAAAAAAAGTGAAAAAATTGACAGGTATAATGGCTTTTAAAAATGTGACTTGAGATGCGTAGTTCTTTCATGACTGTGTAGTGATTAACAACTCATGAATTGCAGAGGACATTACGCACAACCTGTAAGAAAGAATAAGTTACACTTTTACGTTGGGTATTATTGAAATAAGATCAGCTAATAAATGCTATGTTTCTCTGCCAGCCCAGTAACTTTTCTTTAGTCATCATATAGCTACTGTAGTCTTTTGATGTGCTTGACCTCTCTTGAATTACTGAAAAATATTGAAAGCAGTAAGTCCAATCTTTGGCTTGTTCTTACCATATTTTAGTTCATAAAGATTTGTGGCCCTGTCCTAGGCTCCCCCTCGCTCCCAGGAATGAAAAGGAAATGAGTGGTATTTTGAGGAAGAATCTTGAGTGGTAATTGTTCAAATATGGTTATTTTACTTTGGTAGTAAGGGTGTTGGTTGACATAATTTTCTGGAAGAGATCATCAATATTGTGTTATAACTCAAACAATACATGTAATCTGGGTTAGTTATTTGTCCTTTGAATGAGCATTACACAGCACTAGTAAGGCATGGGAAAGAGAGGTGTGATGATGTGATCAGTGGCTACACTTGGTAAACTGAATAATCTGAGGTGGCATCATACCTGGATATTTTTTAATATATATATATGGAAAAAAAATAGATGTTTGAAAAAGAACTCCAACTAGGTAGTAACCTATTAGCTACTGCAGCTGCTGATGGTTGTGATTTTGGTCATCTTAATGCACTACATTGCACTGGGACCCGATACAGATTTTTTTCTGTTGTTAGGGACCTTTATTGCTTATTGAAACCAGATTTCTGGTTTGGGCCCTTCTGATTATTCCTTTCCTTTTAATTTGTATATTTTGAAAAAAATATCCTCTCTGTAGACCAATAAAGGAGCTGTGGATTTTTCATGTGATTAGGAATAGTATTTCACCTCTTCATAGATGCATTATGATACAGTCTTTAATTCTATGACCGTATATCTTCTACAAGATTCATCTCAAGATGGATAGCTCTGGTTTAATGAGCAACTGTTTGATATTTTGGGCTGGCTTCTTTGCTCAAATGGCCAGGTTGTGTTTATGGCATACTATTCAAGTCTTACTCGGAAGATGAAAGCATTATTTTTTTTTTTCCTGTGGCTTTTTAAGGTGTTTGTAATTACAGTGTTCACGTGATTCATTAAAGTAGTGCAGGGGTGGGCATTATCTTCATCTTTCAGGTAGCTCTGTTGAAGCAAATCCTTGGCAAAAGCAAGGGCAGAATTTTGAGAACTTAAGATGCTTATTCCTCAGCATAGCTAGGCCTGAGTAAGTGTTCCGAGTATGGATTTTGTTATTTGAATTTTCTGTGTGTTGGCCTAGTTCAGGCACCCGCGGCCTAACGATCATCTGAAGGTTGATTTTTTTTCAGTGACTTACCTGGCATCCTACCAGAGATCTGTGGTGGAGTCTGGCTAAATTCCTGTTCTCCAGGACAACATTTAACTGCAGGTATTCTCAAAAGCTTATAAATGGTGAAATTTGGGTCATTTCATAGGAATGACAGTGAATACATTAGTGACCTGTAGAGATGGCAATGAAAGCATCCTTGGCATATAGGAGGTGTCCTGCCGTCCTTCTGTTATTGTTTCAAGGCCTGGGGATTGCACAACATATTTAAGAGGGGGCGAAGAAAACCACACCAGAAAAGCCACCATCTATATGCGTATTGTGCATGTGTGCACAACACTGCTTTCTCTACCTTCTTAAGAAGCAGCTGAAATTTTTTCAGTTCAACGTGGATAGTTGGTGTAGAAGATCTCACATTAGGGCATTTGTTTGGAAAGTTCATGTAGCAGGAAGAGGTCAGGCCTCATGATGAGAATTGGGAAACTAATGTAATCAGTATCACTGGTTCTGGTTTATGTTCCAAAGTGGCCAAATCTAGTGGTGGTGTTGGAGTGCTTGCAAAGTGATAGATATGATGGTGCACACTGAAATGTGTCATTTATAGTCACAATACAGATGTGAACCTGAAAAGGAAAGTTGGCTTCTTCCAAAATGGTATTTTGAGACTAACAGACTAATACTATTTATCATTACTGAGTTATAGGCGCTCCTACCTGATCTTCAGGCATGCTGAAAATCCAGCTGAAGCTCATCTGCAAAATACTTCTGTACTTGATCGCTTTGCAGGTTGTCTGCAAATCAATGAAATACCAGAAACTAGCTGCACATGATTTAACAATACAAGCGTTAGGAGCCATGATTTCTAATTTCTAAACTAGAATTGGATGAGCAGTTAAACTGTGTTCAGACCATCAGCTCTCTGGGATAATGAATGATGTTGATGCTGGAAACTCTTCAGTATAATTTTTTTAAGCTTATTTGAAGTTTGTTATTCTTCAACTATCTTAGATATTTTTTTTATTCCTTGGCGTATTCTAGGCTTTAAATTGCAACAAATTAGTCCTTAACAGCATCCTTGATGTTTGGAAAGCTGAACTAATTTTACTAATCCTTTCACAAATACACAGTGGTGTGATTTTTGTCTGACAGAAATAAATACAAGATTTTCAGGATCTCAGGATTATTTTATTAAAGTCTGATTTTGATTTTTGATATCTTAGTTGCAACAGCAGATATATAACCAGACTATTCATTCTTTTCACTTTTTAATACTACTAAAAAGAAAAAAACCCGTGATAGTAGAGTATTTCAGGAGTTCATGAAGGTGAGGGTAATACTGAAGCAGTGTTTCCAGTGTTCTTTATTGCCAATAGGTGAGAGGTACTACTGACTTTGAAGACCCTACATGATAAGTATAGTTAAGGATTTGAGAAAAATTAAATATTAATGTCTCAAGATTTACCCTTGACCAAAGAACCTTGTAGCTGCCACACTTCATTTTCAATATTGTATTTCAAAAAGTCTGGTAGGTGTAGTCCAAGAGAAGTGTGGGATGACCTCTGCAGGTTTGCAGACTTTTTAGGATTTTAACCTCTCCGCACTTAACCCGTCAATTTGTTACTGAAATGTAGCTGGCACTCATCCGGTATCCCGGTACTGGGTAGTTGGTGGTTCTTCCAGTTTTGTCAGGTTGCCAGTACTCTTTTTTGCTGTTCATTTTGAGATGATGATGATTCAGCTGAGAACTACAGGAAGAATAAACTGTACTGAAGGGGTCTCTGCTCAGTGGGTTGCTTGTGAAAGCTGATCCGGTGCCCAGGACCTGGAATTTACAGGACTGTTTGTCATTCCCTCCTAAACCTGTGTTTGTATGGGGATACTAGAAGGGCAGATGAAGGACAACAGATTGCAGTGCTTTTATGTGGGTGATGTTTGAAGGTAAACAGCCTTATGTTAACATAGCACTTGACCCGAATAGTGCTGCTACTTCATCCCTAATACATCTGAGATATAGGAGTGGAAATAAGCTATTGCCTAATGTTTTTGTTTTGGTTTGGGGTGTTGTGTGTGGGTGTGATATTTTTTTTTTTTGTTTGCTTTCTTGGAAAAGATGAAGAATCACAAGCAATTGCATTTGATGAAATAACTGCAAGATAGGATGGAATTTTGTTTAGGTGATGTTTGTAATTTACACTTGTAATGCTGGACTTGGTTTTTAGACTACTGCAGTATGGTAATATGGAAGAATGTGGGTCCAACCTTTGGCCAAAAGGCTTCACCTGTCTTTTTGTGTTGCTCTCACTGCAAATGTGAAGCTTGCTACCATGAACCAAGCTCACGGTATTTAGCTAACCTGGCGTTCTCTACTTGTCCTAAATCTTTAGCTGGTCAAAAAGCTAAAAATAAGGGCATCAGTCTTTTTGTGATCTGTGGTCTCCATTGCAAATGTTGGAGCACAAAATCCCAGCATGTTCAGTTCCCTTTTCATGAAAAGTGAAAGAGGATTTTCCGAAATAGGGAGTAGCCTGCTAAATTTCAGAGCTTGGACTGGCTAGTTTTCTAGCCTTTCCCGAGTTCTGTGTTACAGGCGGTCAAGTTGATGTCTCCTGTAATATGCCATTCCTACCAAAGCCTGTCTGGAGCACCTTAAAAAGGCATCAAATAATTTGATCTGCTACAAGCTTTGTGGTCCCTGTGCTGTGTCGTGGGTGGGAGTGAGAATGCCCCTCCTTTAGTTCAGAGAGACTTTCTGATTTTTCCTTAAATGTCTTCCGAGTTCCAGTTTAGTGACTACTGTTAACAACAACAGAAAGCTCTGAACCATTTGACAAAATGTGAAGATTTTGCCTTGAATATGAAGATGGTTGTGACTCTCTACACTCAAATATATGCATACCTCCATGGCATTCGCAGCTTGAAATGGAGATGACACTTCTCCTTTGGACTGGGAATACGAAAACTGGTTTAACACCAACCTTCACTTTCAGCCCCAGCTTCATGACTGGAATCAAGAGCCAATTGCTTTTCAAAATAGAGGAAAAGCAGGCTTGTGAGTTAGGATGCAAAGAAGTGCAAAGTATTATATTAAAGATGCATTTAGTATCTGTTAGTAAGCTAGCAAATGCTATGGCAATGGTAAAATGTAGCTGTATGCAGCACTTAAGTTATCTACAGGTAGAAAGTTAATTCCAACTGTCCCAGGGTTGGTTGGTGACTGAGTGAAAGCATTACTGATGTTTGGTAGCAGTAATGCGTCTTCTTGGTAACTGCAGTTACCGGATCTTCAGAGGTGTATGGACAGCCAGGGAGAAACCACATTGTAAACCCAGACAATAACCCAGTGGTCAGATTCCTCAACCTGTGATTTCTTTCACTCAGTCTATAAATATTGGCTCATTTTATCTGACTGCAGCCTGTCAGCTTGCTAGCTTACAAGCGTAAATGCCGTGCACTGGGTCATTTGGATGCACTGACTGGGTAGGATTTATTACTTTATAGCTTGACTCCAAACTGTGACTTTGCAAGTAAGAAAAATGAATTAAAGCTTCCCCCCCCCCCCCAAGAATGATTTCATAAAAATGACGTTGTGCTATTTTGTAGGTCTGCTCCCTTTGTGTATTTAGTCATATTGGCTTGCTTTATAGTTAAAAATAGGCTTTTACTGTTCTGTGCTGCTGTTATTCCTGCAGAGCCAGGAGAATGGGAGCTGGGTTGTGCTCTTCGGACTCCATCCATAGCATTGTTTCCTAAATGCTGATCTGCTGCTGCGTGCCTGCCAACCTACCGAATGCTGGAGGAGTTACATGAGTGTCAGGAAGGTCTAACGTGGGATGATTTGAAAGGGCATGGTAAGGCCTGAAAAAGAGAATATGGCCGCAGAACTGGACCATAAATTTAATGTTGGTAGTTGGATCGATGGCTTGAAAATGGGGTGACATTTTACCTGAAAACTGGATGTATTTGGTTGTGGTTGAAAAAAAAAAAAAAAATCATTCTAGATTTTGGGAAATCTGAACTGAATTGTGGGAATTATTTTTTGATTAGCTATATCCTAGGTTTGCTGAACCATCAGCCCTGTTCTCATTTTAACAAATTACATTTTTTTGTGCTCTTGACTTGTTTTTTTCTTACACGTAAGCAGCTAAAGGTTCTTCAAACCTTGCATTGTACACTCTCTGCCTCTGCTGCTTCACTGATCTAGGTACAGCTTGACCTCTAAATCTTAATGTCCTGATAATGAGCTAGGAGGAAAGAAAATCTTCCACATACTTGGCAGGCAGTAACTCTTTAGTCTTCTAGATTGCTCAGGAAAGAGCCAGATGTCAGACTTCGATGTCTCCCTGGTGCGCTTGCCTTTTCAGTTTTGACCCACGTCACCAGTGGATTTTTAGCTAGGTTTTTTGGCCTTTGAATAAGAAGCTGACTATAGAGGGATTTTGTTTGAAATATCCATAAATAATGTAGAAGGATCTTTTGGGTTTTTTTTCCTGTTGTCCTCGCTTTTAAAGAACCATGAGTAAAAGGAGAATGGATGAATTTATGGATTTCGGAGCCTTTGTAAAATGTCCTACTTAAATAATTAACTCTGCACCTGGAAATGGTGGTCCACTGAATTTTTTAAGGCAACAGAGAAGACTCAGAATAATTCTTTTAAAAGTGAAGCTGTTCATAGCTGTAGGAGCAGAATAAAAAACAAACTGAAATGAAAACAGTGTCCGTTTCTGTTAATAACTGTAGAAGTCTGTGTGCTAGGTGTACCTCTCCTTGCTTGTTGGTGTATGACTTCTGCAAATGTTTTCTGTGGTCAGACTCCAGGAGTTTCTGTCCTGTTCAGTCTTGCTCATTTTCAAAACAGTAGGTTCTTTTAGTTGATAATGTTGTTTTTTGGATGGGGTTGGGTTTTTTTTTCAGTTTTGTGAGAAGATGAGAGATTTCTTGCATTTCAGAGCAAAGGATTTCAGAAATTTCCATTTAGCAGAGAGTTTCCAAGATCCCCAAATACAGCTGCTATTCCTAAATAAATGGATACTAAAACAGTTTCACAAACTGTGGCATGCGTGTCAGCAGTCGTATACAGAAAATCTATTTATCTACCTCTTTCCTGTTGAAGGAAGAGGTTGTTTAGACAGTTAAATGTCACTCCAACACCTGCCACTTTCATTAGTATTGTACATTACTATTCTTTCTGTGATGATGGTACCCAGGGAAAACTAAATTTAGGAATTCCTGCGGTAGAGTAATATGATTTTTATTTTTTTTTTTAAATGGGGGTTCAGTGTTCCAGCTGGGTTTTTTTCTTCAGTTAAGCATGCAGAGATAACGTGCTTAATGTAGTAAATGTTTAAAATGTCTACCACTTTTATGAAAGAAAGTAAGCTTCGTAATCTCTTGCACCATGGGCTGTTAGAGCAAAGACCATTCTAGTGCTGTCATGAATCAGTGGTTAAGATTTGACTCTCAAATTTGCTGGTTATTGCAAGGTGACCTAATGCGGTAGGTGACGTACGTGCACGCATCCTGGGTCTCTATAGCTTATCTTCTGGTAGATTGGAGAAAAAAAGATGAACTTCACCAATTTTATTTGTAGAATGGGCTTCAGTTATTAGTCCTAATATTTCTGTGCTGCTTATTTTTCTGCAGCTTGGCGATCTCTGATTTAAAATCTCTTCCTAAATAAACACCACTGAAATATTTCATGGTGTCAGTAGCATATAGAAGTTGCTATATGGTTGTGTTTTTCAGTATGCTGTTGACCTAAGGCAGGCATATAAGAGATGATTTAAACTCTCTGTGCACACTTGCACAGACACAAATAGATAAATTTCTGGAAGTCACATCTGAGTATCAGAATGAATAGCAAGATGACATGGTGCTTCAATTGACGATGTCTCCTTGCTCTAAAACAGCCTTGCTTTTAGCAGGCTTCATATGGGGCCTTCTTGTTTTGCTTATCTTGTGAATGTGGTGTTGTGGACATTTGTAAAAAATTAGGTGTTTGGGGTTTTTTTTAAAAAAAAGCAGGAGGCTAATTGAACTTAGCATTTGATATTACAGTTTTGAATAACTGCCACGTGGACTACAAAGAAAGTAGGTTGTTTAAAAATTCAGTGAAGATACTATTAATATAAAAGATGCTTCTGTGTTGATCTGTGTAAATAATTTTAAATGGCCTTGCATGGTTGTTGCTGCACTGTGCTCCAGAATTTAGGGAACACCTTTGCGCTTCCTAAACACTCTGATGAAAAGAAGAAAAACGGTTGTTTAGTTTTTTCCCTTCCTATGATCCCAGTGAGCACACACATGTAGGTCTTTTGCCCAAACTAGTAAATATTCATAGTTGTTCGAAGAAGTTGGAATCTAGTTCTGTGTGACAGAATAGAAGCTAGGGAGGTATTAGGAATGCATGAGACCACATACAGTTTTAAAAGCTTGTGTTGGTGTGAAAAATTTTCATTAATTTTCTTTGGCTACTGTACGAGGGAAAATGTAAAAAAATTTAGGAAGCAAAGCTGGGCATATTACAGCAACATTGACTGCTGTTATATTGCCGTGGCGTGAGTACAGTTGCACTTTCAAAACTCATAAAATAAGTACTAAAGCTGTTTGAGTAGGCATGTTAGTATAGCATTAAAAATCATAGATAAGGTAAAATCATACTATTTTGAGATTTTGCAACATTAGTAATGTATAAAAGGAAATGCTTGTCATTTAAAAATATTCTGAGTTGTCTCGTTGCTGTGCCATTTTTACATTAGTCAGAAAAACAGCGAGACATTACCTATATTACTCTATAATGCAAACATGAAACATTTTTGCTCTCTGTGCATTGGTCTCAGAAGGATTATCTATAAACTTTAAGATGTTTTTAGGTAACCTTTCTTTTAAAATTTATTTTAAAAATAACGTCATCCCCATTTTATAAGCAAAATTATTTGCCTTTTCTTTTGACCAGCATTTTTTAAAATTTGTATCACTGTTTTGAAATGCTCACTATTACGGAATTAGCGATCTCAAACCAGTGATTATGGGAATGAACATTTTTGCTTTATATTAAGAATGCTACAATCAGAATATTCTTAAAAATAAGGTTGACATCCGCTTGTGTGTTGAGATATGCATCTTGTGATATTGCAGTTCCTCAGTTTGTTTTAAGGTGAAGCAAAAGTATGCATCTTTCATTGTCAGGCAAGGAAAGTAGAGGAAACTTCTACTGTAGAGCAAGCACATAGGAAACAAGTAGTCATGGTGCTTGATTTCTTATTTGGAGCCAGTCATTAGCAGAAGAATTATGCATGTTTCTCTCCTATCACTTAAGTTACTGAAAAGCAATGTCATTGCATTAGGGGAAAAAAAAGAAAGCGACTCACTTTTCCCATGAACTATTCTGTGATACTATACAGCGAAGATAATCCTTTAGTTAAAACTCCAAGGGTGGCATTGAAATGGCTGCAGCCATCAAACATTGAAAAAAAAAATTGTTTAATTGCTTGTGCATTGTCATGTCTCTATTTAAATTTTCATCAAATTTCTTTCAATTAGTTTGGGTATTTTATAGAGGTAAGACTCAGTATACAAATGGAAGTCTCCAGTTTTTTCTTCTCTGAATAAGCCATGCTCCTCTTGCAATTTCTCGAATACTAGTTTTTCTTCTTCTGATAATCCTGATAGTTCTTCTCTGAATCTCTCTATGTGTATGGCTTTAAGTCCATGTCTGTTGCAAACATACAGCTGGCAGTGGGTGCTACATTTCAAAAGAAGGTCTCTGCTGGGGCCATGGAGAAGAGCCCAGAACTTCTGTATTTCTGGATGATGCATGCTGTGATCTCACTGGGTTCTCCTTCTGCTGCATCACCTTAACAGTTCAGTCACCTTCTGATACGCCGATATGCTGAAACTCTTTTCACAGTCTTTTCTGACATAAGTTCCTAGATTCTTTTTTCCTAGATTTCCTAGATTGGTTTTGTCTCCAAGTGCATGATCTCACATCTTCTCATACTGCATTTTGTTTCTCTTACTCTAAGTAGGAATCATCCTACTCTCACACAAGAGTGTCCTGCTCGTCCCTTGTACCAACAGTGTCTCTTTGCGCTATGTTACCAGCAGGTTTTACCAGCACATTTGTTTTTTCCCCCACTTGGAAAAAGGGGAATTCTAAGATCTTTCCTACGTCTAGCATTTTTCATATCAAATAAAAATTACTTGGGCAGCCCTTAATTTATTTCTTTCTTTATTCTAGAATAAATTAACTTTGATTTCTTTTACTATTGTAAGTTAGTTCAGTGCAGTAAAATTCAGTGCTGTAGTTCAGTAGTAAACTGTGGTTGTTCAGATTAAACAGCTACAGTTCAAAACTGAGATGTCCCCTCATGAGCCTTTTGAAAAACTTAACCATGCTTAGGTTGGCTAGAGTGCTGTAATCATGAAATGAAGTATTCCATGATTTGTATAAAACAAAAAAAGCAACACATGCTGTAAGAACACCCTCCTGATGGAGGCTTCAACACTTGAAATGTGTACATATATCATAGGTCTTTGCTTTAACTATTTAAAATGTGCCCGGGATAGATGTTTTCACCTTTGGGCTAGACTCTTTACTCGTCTGTAGTGGTTTTCAATCCTGCGTGGTGCTTTAAAGCTCAAAATAATATGTGGCTGCGTGTGCCATCAGTTTTACCCCTGCTGGTGTAATTGCTCCTCAGTGTCCCTCATGTCCACTGGTTAGACTGCTGTGTAAGAAACCCGAAGTGACTCTCTCTACAAGGTGTACCTGAGTGTCCCCTCGCTTACTTAAAATGTTCTGTAGGATTTAGAACATCTTGCTTGAAAATGGTTGAATTAACATTTCCTGTAAATGTATGTACCCACATAAAGTGTTCTTGAGCTTTTTTTGCTTTTACATCCTTGGGCATAAATCTTTTGTCTGATTTCCTGTAGAAGCAAAGTTTGTGACCAGGTTCTCTGTTCCTTCCTCTCCCACAGTTACTTGGAACAGGCCAAACACTTCAAAATTTAACCTTATAGGTCTCCCAAGGTCCCGAAAGTAGGCTGTTTAGTTTCCAGCCCAGCAGTAGTTCTCAGCGTATTAAACACCCAAACAGCCACAAGAGGAAGTATTTAGAAATATCTGAGTGTGGGAAAAACATCAGCTGGAACGTGCATTGTGTTAGGATGAAGATCAGTTATTCCCAAGAGAGAAATCTCTGCAAAGCCAGGCTTTATTAATATTTTGTCCCCCATGTCCACTGCTACTAAATAATGAGGAGCTTTTACTGAAGTTCAGTAGTTGAGCTCAGGTTTCTCCGCTCCTACCCTAGAGATATTTCAGAAGTCAATTGAAACGCCTCGGAATGGTCTTTTCTTCAGCCTAAGCTGCGATCATCGTTGAGTCCCTATCCCTACTTGTCAGTTTGCATTATGTAGATTTCCACAACGTGAACTCCCCTCCCAATTTTATTCAATGTTTTTGGGAAGCTCTTATTTTGTGCACGGGCATGGGCTGTGCCGGCTGTCGGGGCTCTAAATGGGAGTGCTCGCTGGGGCAGCGGCCGCTACCGAGAGTGATGTGGTGTGTGGTCTTGTGAAGGTGCAGACATGATGTACTGGAATAGAGATTCTGCTTTTCACACTTTGAACTACTGTTCAAGGATGGGGTCTGATCTGAATCGTAGACATTTTTAAAACAAACCCAAGCCGATCAATATAAAATACCAGATCCTGTTGGTGGAAAAAGAGGAGGAAGACCTGAAAAGCCTTCGTACTCAATTCTGCAAGGGTTCACTTCCACTGCACTGTTTGGGAAAAAATTTAGCAGATAGAACAAAAATCTTTCAGCAATTAAGTGGAATATACAGACAGAAACACAGATCTCCTGTTCTGTGAAGGAGATGGAAAAAAATGTCTGAGGAAAGGTGTTCTCTGTAAAATCAGCCTTTCCCATGCAGACAGCACCGCTTTGTTAGTAACGCTGGGTGAGGTAAAATGACTGAAACGTTGTGAGAGGAGGAGAGACCATGTTTCTCCACGTGGTTGAGGTTGCCAGAGAGTTGTCGGTACTTAAATGTATATCCACAAGCAAAGCAGTTGTAGAACAGTCTCTTTATTTTGATCCCTGGAGCAGAGCTGCTCTAAAACCACCACTGCTGTATTTCAGAAGTACTGAAGTATCCTTTCTTACGCAATGAAGAAGTTACACTTTTACCGGGTATTTTCTGACTGAGACGGACTTCTGAATAAGGTTCTAAATAAAAATATTCTGATCTTGCAGATTTGTTGCTGTTCATTTTAAATATGCTATAATGGTTTGAGTTCAGAATTTCAAAGCCCTGCGAAGAGCTTTGGAAAATCTAGTATGCTTTAGTTCGGTGTAATTTAGTTCAGTTTAGTGTGATTTAGTTCAAAATCCATTCTGCATTTTTTTACTTTTGTATCTTGGTTTACAGTCACTGTAAATACCTGTGTAATACAATTTTTCCCTTTTAAAAAAAATAGTCTTTTTACATCATTTGAGCTGTTGTTGCCAATAAATTGACATTTGTGTGTGCAGAAGGAATATTGTTCATGCCAGATTTCCTGAAGAAGGCACTTTGAATATGAAGTGCTGCACTGAATCTGTGGCACAAATACTGTCAAAAGAAAAAGCAAATGCTAACAGATCTGGTCCTACAACAGATAAGGTAGTTACGTTAAAAAAGAATGGGGGGTGTCAGCGATGCATTTCATACTTTTTCTTTGAAAAGAGTGGTCCCTGAGAGCTTTTCTCCACTCCCCAGATGCCCATTTACATTTCACCACCTCTGTCCCTCTACAGAAGTCAATAATCCTTCAAGCAAAGGATAATTGTGTTCAGTGCATTAAATGCTCATAGGATTAGCTGCTGAGGGCTATGAGATGTATAGTAAGTGGCAGTCTCTATGTGTTTTGCAAGGGAAACAAAATGAATTTCCCGTGCACTCGCTCTGTCTCGCTCTCTCTTCGAGACCAGCAGATCGTGTTGTATTAGCTTAAACCTCTGAATAGTTTTATGGGGGTCTAGAAAATACAAAGAGCTTGCCAGAAAAGATCCTTATAATGCTTTTTTTTTTTTAATTAGAGGTGCTGAGCTGTGGGCTTTGTATATAAACAACTGCTTAACAGCAATAGTATCCAAATGCAATATTTTCAGAACATGGGTTGTGTCTTGTGTTGTACTGAAGATGAAGAACACTTTTAAGAGTAGGTCTTCATGAAGTTTGAGCAACAGCTTCACATAAAGATGGCTATTTGAGGAAATTTTGGAGATTCAAAATACATGAGGTACTATTGTATAAAGTGAATGATATACAGAAGACATAATTCAAATCAGAAAGTTTTCATTTAACTCCTCTTGAAATTTTCTGAGAAAATACATAGGAACTTCTTAATGTTTTCCATCCCACCCTTAAGTACAAGGAAATCCTGCTTCCATGGGAATTGCATCCTAGTTCGAACTCTATATAGTTTAAACTTTTATTTTAAATTTAACTCTGCACTGGACATGTCAGCCTGCATCATGTCTGTAGACAGAATCGATAGAAATTACTTTATTATTCTGTAATTACTTACATTGACTGCTGTGTTTTAAATCACTGAACCATAAAAATGTTTTCCTTGATGTCTCTCTTGGTTAGTGAAAGAATTATGTTGAAATAGCATGTTGATGAATACCCACCATTATTAGAAATATTTCTTCCTCCAGTCATTAAATATCATAAATCTGGGTATATCCTTAAAACACATGCAACAGACTTATAAACATCTAATATAAAAATGAACACTTACATAAAATAGTGAAATAAAATGTTACTGAATTGCTGAAGAATACAGGGTTGGTGATCTAGACTCTTGTAGTGCAGTAAACATCTTAAAATTTTTATGGTGGTGGGAAAAAGAAAGGGAAAGACTAAGGCATAGCGTTTATTTTATTTGGCTGCTGTTGCTCTTCCTTTATGAAAAGATACAGAATACAAAATAACTTTGTTCTCATTTACTTGTTTAGATTTGTGGGACTAAATTAATCATCTATAAAAGAAATAAACAACTTTTTTTTTTGTATTATGGTGGCTTACATTATTTTATTAGTAAAGAGGGTACTATAGAATAAGCACTGAGATGCATGTGATCAGAGGCTGAAGAATCAGTGCTTGCTTGTGTTTCTTTAATTTCAGAAAGTGGAAATAGTTTATAAAGGTGATATTTTGTATTTTCTTATGTCTGCCATACTTGCTTGGCCTATCTCAATGGCAGCTAATTACCTATAGGATCATTCAGAATGTTATACCTTTGCTCTCTTAAATTCTGTCTTTCTGCAGATGTACTTCAGTCACTTTGCAGACTTCATAAATCTTTCATAAAGTGCTGAATGGCCTTCAGTAAAAGACCTTGTTTGTAAAAAGCTTGCTGATATGTTTGCTCTGAAATGAATGGTATTTTGGAGCTCTCCAACCAGCATTCCTCTTTTATTTTAGAATTATATTTGTGTGTATATCTTTCCCATTGGTGCATTTATACACTTGTTTTCACATATAACTGCATTTAATAAAAATAAGCTCCTTAAAAAAAAAACAATAAAAAACCCATAGAGGAATACTATTTAAATGAAGAAAGGATTTTTATATCATTTCACTCATGTTTTGCTGTTTTCATACCTTTTTATGATATATCTGAAGATTTAAATTTCTTGTGTAGTAAATATTCTGAAAACATACTAAAGCTAAAAAAAAAAGTAATACTATGTCAGTAGGATGAGCCCAATAATTTCTTGAATAGAAGTTGCATAGAATGCAGCGGAGCTGAAGCATTTGGCCAAGAGACTAAGAAAGAGGAGAAGCCCAGCACAGTCCCAGAAGTAGTAGCACATATATTGATTGCCTTTTGTTATACAGAACGGCACGCTGTAGGGTAGGAGAAAATCATGATGTTCTTAAAATAGGAGGAACGTATTCAGAGCAAAGTAATTGTTAGCTTCGCATGCATAAAGTGGTGACTCACTTTGAGGGTGGAAGTAATAAAATGCTGCTTTTAAGATAGGAAGATTTGATAGGGTTTAAGGTATTGTACAGTTCAAAATGGAGATACCTCTTTGTCCTTAAAATAGTTTCACATAATTGTTTGAGTTTTTGTTTGTTTTATGGCTTTCAAGAAGTAAAAGCATGGAGTTTCCAGATGTACTGTTTTTCCTCTGGTTTCTTTACGTGTGTGTAAACTGTTTAAATGTGCGTATGTACACTTAGGCATACACACAAGAGCTATATGCATATTTATAAAATACTGTTTTGACCTCTGTCAAATTAAGATTGGGGCTTTGGTGTTAACTATTTTATTGGTTCCTGGTTTGTTTTAAAAACTTTTTTCCCCCGTTACATCATACTTCATTAGTTCTATGCATATTCAGTCATAACATTTTCTCAATTGTGAAGTACGTCCTGAAAATAGGTTATGAGGACAGTTATCTGACCTTTTTAATGACTATTAATTGTTTAGTGTAGTGTAATGAAACTATGTTTACTAAAGAAAGACTCATGCATTTCTTTTTCTAAATTACCCTGCCGTGTTTTCACTGTTAGTTCATTTTGATGCTTCGACTCCAAGTGTTCAGTAACAAAGTTAAGAAATATTATAGTTGCTGGCTTCAGCAAAGCTGTAGTTTAGTGTTGTCACAGAAAAATAAGTGCTTGTTTTGGAAAAAACACAAGTTGCTTTTGTTCCTTATTACTTTGAATGACTCCTTAAGAACTACCCATAGAATCATAGAACGGTTTAGGCTCGAGGGGACCTTAAAGACCATCTAGTTCCAAACCCCCTGCCATGGGCAGGGACAATCATTTAATGAAAATTCGAGACAAGATAAAAAAGTCTCTTTGGTTCTGATGCCATTTGTGGTATCTTTAGTTTGTTACAGCTGATGTGACTGAGGCAAAGGGTACGTTCTTAGACTTTCTCATATTGCTGCATGATCTGGAGGATAAGGCACGTGTTGTATATCTAGCCTGTACACACTTTAAAACATTGTATGAAAGCCTTTATTTTTACTGTAATACTAAATACTAAAGTCAATACGAAACTGTTGAATGGAACGCTAGCTGAATACAAGCACTGAGTGCTTACACATTTCATAATAAATTGATACTCAGTAGCACAGCAAATATACCTGTTGTAGTGAAGTTAATGGTCTTAGGTTTCCCAGAAGCAGAATTGATGTTCCTAGCCATTTTTTTCACTGGATATAATAGCACGGTTTCATGATGTTGTTTTCTAATCATGTTCCACTGCAAGTAAGACATTAGATGTAAATAGCCTGGTTTGGGGCAGACAGCTTTGTGCTGGTTGCTGGCACTACTGAGGGGGCTGAACGTTGCATTTCATTGCTCTGCTTACCAAAAACCATTTACCAAACATTGTGCTCTGGGAGAGACAAGTGGAGCTCTTATGTAGATGACAAGCACGTGCGGTTCTTCATTGTCATCAGTGCTTTTACTTTTTTCCCCCTTGTGTACAACTCTGTACACTAAATATTTTAAATAGCGGTATGTGACTAAGAAATGCATGTATTTCTCACACACAGTTTTCATTGAGCTCACAATGTAAATGTTTCAGCTTAATTAATTTTTGTATATTTTTTTTTTTTCCTCATGCAGCTTCTCACCTTAACTTATTTGGGGACAGGGCAGTCGAACTGTACGCTGCTTTCGGGCATGTAGCGCAGAGATGTAGTATTCTGCAAAGATGTGAGCATGTGCTTTCTGCTTGTGAATAGTCCTATTTGATTAGGATCAAAGTGACTAGTTAGGTTGCCCTAAGTAAAATGTCTGCTTCTGATCTGCTGCTGTCACCACTTGGCAAGTCCAGCTCATGCAGCATGGCTTTGGCTCGAGGAGTTATTCTGAAACCAGTAATCACCAAACATTCAGCTGATTGTCTACAGCCAAAAAAAAAAGTCAACAGGCTTGCTTTTATTTGCAGTGTCTTTCATCAGTTATTGGGGAATCCCCTGCCTCTTCCTATTGCCTGTGTAGTAACAAAACATAAATCCTTGCTGTTCATTTAAAACACTAAGCGCAGTCATTATATTAAATATTGCTTGATTCTATTTTTTACCATACTAACTGGATTTGCTTTGATGTAAGGTTCTTAAGAATTGTTATTGCACTGATAAAAAATAAATGCAATTGTTAATGACACGGAGATTTTCGCAGGGCACTGTGAGAAATCGAACGTGTTTGGCTGGGCGCAAGACTGTGTTGACATGCACCTGCCTATGGAGTTAATATTTATTTGTGATTGAAATGGTTATTCCTTTGTAAAACGTAAAGCTCGCAAAATATTATAGCTTTGAACTATCATTAAATGTGCAAATCTTAGATGATTTGTGCATGTATCTTAAAACAATACAGAGGATTTCTACTTGCAAATAAACCTGGACTGTTTTATTTCTAAGAGATTGTACTTTTAGGAATATTCATCGACACATTGCAAAAGCTATGGTCGTTCATTTACTATACGTTCTACCTATGGAATATATACTTATTTGTATAATGATTTGAATCATGATCAAAAATGGATATAATGGCATGAATATCACTAAATACTGTTGAGTTTTGTGCTAATTCAAACTTAGAGATTGAAAAGGGAAGTAGCAGAGACAGCAGACACTATAACTAATGCCCTCCTTCATACTGTATTTTTTCTTCTCCTGGTATATCATCAGCAGTGGAGAGCATAATTAGATTTTTCTGGAGGCAGCATCCATGGCTGTATGTATTAGAGTATTGCTTTTGTTAATTGCCCTTTCTTTGCTGATTGGTATATGAAGATCAGCTCTAGCTCTGGGCTTACTGAAGCTTTTTAGGATTATTAATGTCTGGTTCTCTTTTTAACCGCTCTTTCAGGTAAAATATTGAGAAAGAATTGCTTAGAATGTAGCCATTTTTGCTGTCCCTGGATGCAGTCATGTTTTGATAAGGAAGAAAGCCTTTTCAGGTGTATTAGAATAGGAAATGCCAGTCAGTGTAAATAAGAGTAAGGTTTCCAGTTGTCAGTGCTTTCACCACAAATCCTAAAGCCAAGGTTCTTTCAGGGCATGTTCCATAAACAGACTTAAACCGGGCAAACAGCAGTAAAATTCATTCAGTACCTTTAACCGTATAGAGCTAATAATTTTCTCAATCACGCTCTCTTGTGACTTGCAGATTACTTGTTTCATAATCTCTTATACTGATTGACCTATTATATCTTAATGCTGAATGAGCTCTTAGTTTCATTTCCATCCAGGGAGAATGGTAATAGTGTCAAGGTAGTAATCAGAACTGCCACACTGTATATGACATTCTCGGTACAAATGCACCTCCATAGAGAGCATCTACCTTAAAACAACAACAACAAAAGCAAGGTTCTTTTTTAATAATTGAGGCATTTATTGCACACCAGAATTGATATATTAACATACTTTTATTAACCAGCCTCTTGGGGAGAGGAGTAATTTGCTCCTGAAATAGCATTTAAATACTTTTTCAGAGAGCAAGTATTTTCCTTTATCAGTGTTCACTTTCTGCAGTCTGGCAATGATTACAGTCCTCACAGATTTTCATGGGAGCTGAGTGCATAAAACAATAGTAAAAATATACATCACAAGTCCGGGTGGATGATTGTTAAAAGATCAACTATACTGTCTTGATTCATTCTTCAGCAACGCACGGGAGCAAACTCATTTCAGGGTTGTAGCTCTCTGCAATTGTGTCCATCTTCCCATATTTCATATTGGACTTAAAGCATAACAGATGCTTCGGTGCCTTGGATTTTACTTATCTGTAATATACTTTCTCAACTTCAACTTGTTAGCCAAATCTGGAGCAGTACTTGTTGGGTTTCTTTTGGTTTGGTGGTTTTTTTGGTTGTTTTTTTTTTTTTTT
>RSEF01000004.1:26015145-26030192 GCA_003993805.1 Himantopus leucocephalus | reverse complement strand
TTTTTTTAAGTATGTGACTTTACTCGCTGTTAATCCCATTCTGCAGGGAACCATTGATATTGAAATAGCACAGTATTCATATGCGCTTTAATTTGATCCAAACCCCATAGCAAGATACTGAAGAGTTTTGGCATAAGGATTATTGCTTCACTGTTGTGAACATAGGGTTTTTTTTAAAAATCTCTCATATTTGTAGCAATTTGGTGGTATTTTGCTGACCTCTGTGTGAATTAAAAACCTGCAACGCTCAGACTTTTATGCTGCGTTCTCAAGCCCCAATAGTTTTCTTAATACATTTGGTACTGGCAGAGAGTAAAGTGTGACATAAATGATTTTAATTCATTTTGCTGTTTATCTACCTCAAATTGTAATGATGCTTTTTCTGCTCCACCTATAGCTTCCTGCAGATTTCACAAAGCTGCACCTTACTGACAGTCTCCACCCACAGGTGACCCACGTTTCATCTAGTCACTCAGGATGTAGCATCACTAGTGACTCAGGAAGCAGCAGCCTTTCTGATATCTACCAGGTAAGACTGGAATGGATGCTGATGGGAGGTGCAATTGCCAACAGTTTTGACATTAATGGCTGAACGCCTGTGCTATTGCGCATTGTCAGTTTTTGTCTGAAGAAGCACTCAATAGATTTGAAAAAGCTAACTTTTGTTTACATTGTAATCACTTCAGGGTTTTATCCGCCATGTACTAGATCTGATGTTTGAAAACTCAGCAAGTAATGTGCAGCACAGCAACTTGACGTGTGTTGCCGTAGTTTGTCAGGATCCTGGTCAGCAATGTAGAGGTGTAGTGTTTGGCAGCATTGCAGGATTGCGCTTCATTAACTTTGTTCGTAATTTGTGATTCTGGGGAGGAGATCTTCCTGAACTTCAGCGTGGAGGGCCAGTGTGGCCTCACCAGCAGATGTCCATGGTGGGACCTTGGAGGTAAAGGGGTTCTGTTCCTGACTCCAGCACTTCACCTTGTCTTTCCGTCTGTCTGATTTGCCATATGTGTAACAGCTGCTGTGATGTTCACAGATCAGAATTTCAAAACTATAGATTTAGGACCTTGTGACATGAGGGATTTTTCTTCTTGATGCTGTATTTTACAGTTCTTAGATGTGTTGGCTTCAAAATCTAGAACATGTTCAGTGGCAGGGAGAAAGAAATACTCAGTGAGCACTTTATGCTGGCCTGACTTGAGAGGCATATTCAAATTTCCCCACCCTGTAGAGACCTGATGCCAGCCTCCCAGTGGGGCTTTCTCTCTTGGCTGACCTGGGAAAGATGAGGAGGTTGAACTGGTGACACTCTTTAAGTTGTTACGCTTCTGAGGGGGCTTCTTGTCATAAAGCTCTGTGCTCTGGTTTGGAGCAGCTTGAGGTTGGAGACACTTACTTTGAAACTGATCCAGAGGGTCCCTAGAGCACTTGAGGGTATGTGTGCTTCCTCTAAATACAAACTGGAAAAAAAAATTTGAAATAAAATAAAATGAGGAAGCCTACATCCTTAACTTGGTGTTTGTAGTTCTTGCAATGTCAGAGGAGGATTTGTCCTCCTGATAGGAAAGTATAGCAATTTGTAACTCCGAAAAAAAGGCATCAAATGTAAATAAAATGTTGTTGTATCAAAACAATCATAAAAATTAGCAAGACCACTTCTACATAAAGTACTGTTTACTAGAAGACGAATAGCGTTTGTTTGGGATGCTTCTAAAAATGCAAACGTAGCCATTTAAACAATGGGAAGAGCATCATCCATACAAATACATGCAAGTTCAGTTGCGAGTGTAGTTGTAGCCTGTAGTCTGCTTCAGGTGAATAAGCTTGTAGGCTTTTCTGTGGGAGAAGATAGGCTATATAAAGGTCCCAGTTGAATTTAGACAGTAATTGCAATAATGCAAAGGCTTATTTTTGTGAAAAATGTCAAAGTAACTGAACACTTCAGACATAGTTTATGCCAGTCAAGTATGTTTGTCAGAATTTCTTATGAAGAGAGCATTACTTAGAGACAGGATTTAGGTTTATACTGTGAGGGTGAAGAAGATGTAAAATCAGCTTTGTTCTTCAGGTCTTCTCCAGATTTTCATACCTTTCATTCCAAAGATTTTCACTTTAACATAAAAATAACAAGTACCCCTAGAGGCACAGTTGTAGGTGGCATGTAGTTATAGTCATGCAGTTACTCTCTAGACAAGTTGGAAGTAAATTTTTGCAATGATTTTCAGCAAAACTTTCATAACTGTGGAAAGGATCACTGAATTTCTGGGAAATTAAAAAAAAACCTTAACAACTGTACAGAAACTTCAGAGAGATCCTTATTTATGTAGTCACCAACCCGGTGTGTGACTGCCGTGATAAGTTTTGTTCACAATAATGGAATCAACAGTGTCGTTGGTGTTCAGAGAGACTTAATGGTTTTCTGAAATACTTGCATGGATTACTTTGAAAATGTTATTTTAAATTTAGTTTAAGAAAATAATCCATTCTTGGTGATCTTAAAAAAATCTGGTTTCTTCAATTAATCTACAATTAATACCTCATTTAAAGATGTCTTGACACAGATGTATTGAGAACTGTGTAATTGTACAATGTCAAAGTAATTGTTAAAATAACCTTTGTCTGTATCAACATCGAGAAATATGAGCTTGTATTGTGGAATGTAACCCCATGTTTTTGTCTTAATACGCATACTTGAAGAAAGATTTATTAAGAAAATGAATTGATAATTTCAGGTGTGGAAACTGATCAGGTTCTTAAATTCTTGAATTTAACTTAATGGTACCAAGTATTGCTTGACTTGATCTCTGATATTGTAGTAAATCATTAATTTCTGACATCAATTTCACTCATAAAGGAATGTAACGTAGCAATGTTAAGTTAGGTTGAGGTACTGCCAAAAAAACCCTACAACAAATAAAAAGGCTGTAATTTGAATTCTCTAGGGTTAAGTCAAGGATTAAATAAACAGAAATACTTTTTGAAACCAAGAGACTGGATCGGTCATTTTCTCTCAGTTGTTTGCCTTTTAATTCTGCCCCAAGTGTTTACTCAAAAACAGTAAACCGTAACCAAGCCATCTACATGCGTTTTTTTACTTCAAATTTAATAGGTCTTAGGCAAAGATCAGTATTGTTGTTCATCTGATTCTTATGTTCTGTATATAATGGCATTTTTCTGTTCCGTAGGGTGGACTTCTGTTCATTATGGCAAAGTAGCAAGCAATGATTGCCATCTTATCTTGCAATTGATAAATAAAATAAATGCTTTCTTTTTTAAAATTATACTATTAATTAGATCTTTACTGTTGAAATCAGAGGTAATGATGTGTTGTGTTTTGCATCCTAGTAAGTTTTAGTTCTGTAGCCTTAAGACCATCTGTTTGCAGTGAAAATACATTCATGGCCTTTTAAGATTTTTTTTGAATAAATTATGAAGCTGAATCTTCTGATGCTTTCAGCATTGCGCTGAGAATATTTCCTTTTAAATATTAATGCTGTAACTAAATTTGTTTGTCAAATGTTGCACATGAAAGAACTTCTTTTAGGATAAGAATTACTTACCAAAATAAAATAAATAATCCTTTGGTTTACCCCACCCAAGTCTCAAAAATATTTCAGGTGCCAGTTGGTAATGTCCTTAAATGTTGTTACTTTTATTTTAGGAAATAAGTTCATAAGGTGACTGACACTGAAAATGACTGGAGAGGAAGGGGATGCTGAATGTTAATAGGTTGTGTGCCGGCTTGTATTTGCCAAGAACTATAGTTGTGTTGATTCGGTGAAGCAAATAGTTCGCTGCTGCTTCTCATGTACGGCTGCTTACTCCTGTTTCTCACGCTTAGTTAATGCTTCCTGTATGGAAGCATATACCTGTTCCTATATGCTCCTAAATGCTTCCTATACCTGTCACGTATCTTACCAGATGATGATCCCAGTTTGAGAGCGAGGAGATTTCAAGCCCATGAACGCCTGTTATTCCCCCCTGCCTGTTTTGGGAAGGCGTTGTTGTGTTGGCTCAGCTCTTTCCTTTGCCAGCCTTCCTTTGCCTTATCCTGTCCTCGGCCCGGTGGCTTCCTGCCGGCCCTACGTGCCCTCTGGTCTCTGCCCAGATACGCCCGGCGGTACAGGAAACCGGGGACATCCTTTCCGAGACCCTCCCAGGATGTGTGTATTGCTTGGAAATTTTCAAGACGTCAACTTTGTTTTCTCACAAGTCTGGCACAGTAACTCGCAGAAGAAAGGTCCACCTTCCAGAAAGTCTTCCTGAGGGAGCCCAAATCTTTATCCCTCAAACCAGAGGGTCTATGCAGCCTGCCCCTAAGTCACTGTATGCAAAACAAAGAGATTTTACCCTAAGATTAAGTCAATCTTTCTGACTGTATCAGCCTCTGCAGCACAGGGCTCTGGGTATCATAGCATCATAGAATACCAGGTTGGAAGGGACCCCAAGGATCATCTGGCCCAACCTTTCTTGGCAAAGGCGTGGTCTAGACAAGATGGCCCAGCACCCTGTCCAGCTGAATCTTAAAAGTGTCCAATGATGGGGAATCCACCACTTCCCTGGGGAGATTATTCCAATGGCTGATTGCTCTCATTGTGAAAATTTTCCTCTTGTGTCTAATTGGAATCTCCCCAGGAGTAACTTGCACCCTTGTAATGCAAGGATGTCTGAAATGGCTCAGGTAAGCTAGGTCCTACTGAACCCCCCACACCGCCGCTTTGACTAGGTCCAGCACGGTATCTTAGCACTCCTGGTGAGTTTGTATCCTCTTATCTATTCTGCAGTTTATAGCCTAGGAGTAACTTCCAGAGTCCTTGTTCCATATGCCTGTGGTCTCAGGAAACATTGCTCCGTTTTGAGAACGTGACAATGAGTTGGCGATAGGGGAGGATGCCGCTCCTGGTGTGCGTTGTCTGGATTATTACATTTTTCCATCTCTAGGGATGAATAGTGCTCAGATTGACTCCTGTGACAGATGTGGGCTGCTGTGCTGTAAATTTGGTAGTAGGCAATGAAAGAATAAATACAGAGAGAGCAGTGAAAATCTTAGACTAAGAGTTTTAAGGTATTTCACGGCCATTTGCACTCCTGTTAGTAGAGTATGGAAAAAATAATTTTACTGCCTTAGACTTGTTTATGTATGATTTGTGTGCATGTAATAGTTCTAATTGATTTTTATACATATGATAATTCTTTAACAAACAAATACAGAGTATAATTACATGGATTGAATTTCATAGCAATTTATTTATATTGTAAACTTTTGCCCAGTGAGTTGAAACCTGACATAAAACAAAACCCCAGCCGTGTTTTCTCTCTGTGGAAAAGCTGGATCTAATGTGCCTGTATAATGACAGGAGAAAATCTTTCAAGCTAGTGGAACTTTTGCAAGTGATTTCACAAGAGGTGTAGTGCCAGTGTTATTGGTGTTTTGTATCAGCTTATACATTACGAAGTAAAAAATGAATGTTTTCACTAATAAACATTCTTAATTTCATTGCTTAGTTTATTTTTTAGCACTTAAACTACAGTGATCGAAAAATAAGGTGGGGTTGGTTTTTTTTCAGCTGAGCTTGGCTGCTATGTTAGCTTCATGGACTTGAAGGGCTGCACCAGAAAATGAACATATTTCTGGTTTGCACAAGAAGTGTCTTCTATACGTTATATATTTTTTTCCAGTATTTTTCTCTTGCATGTTTGGAGATTTTGGATTGTCGATTTAGATGGTGACATTAGTCACAAAGGAGATTTATTATTCAAAATGATGCATTTTTTTCTTAATGTTTCCTGAAGAAAGTGGTTAAAATAAAAATAAAAAAAAAAAACTTGGCTGAAATATTCTATTTAAAATACTGAAAAATCAATAGTGACCATGGTTAATTTTAAGGGGTTTCTAGTTTTCTCTCTTTATATTGTTAAGAGCAGCTGGAAGCTTTTTCTCCAAACCAGTGTAGAAAAGAAAGCCATGAAGGCCACCTAAAACAGAGCCAGTCATCTTGTAAGCAGTTCTGCAAGTTTTCCCGCTTTCTTTCCCGAAGTAAGGCTGGTATGTGTGTGCAGGCATGTGTGACAAAGCAGTTCTAATACGGGAGAGAGAGTTACTTGATTGTAAAGGTATAGTTCTGTTGGATAAGCTTCTTCTGATCTTTTTCTCAACAGATACCCAAAAATTGGTTGGAGAAGGAAATGATACAGTTAAAGGAGGTCATCTTCTTTAGCTGTTCACGTAGTCCGTCATCTTTCTTATTGTATCTGTGTTCACGATGCCTCCAAAAAAAGGAAAACCAGTAGAGTTGGGCTTAATCAGTTTCCTCTTATACATCTAAAGGGACCAACAGGGTCTACTGTTTTTCCAGTCTGCCTGGTTTCACCTAAAGCAAATGAATGATAGTTCTTTTTTTTTTTTGTAATTTTTTTTCCCCTCCTACAATTAGTCAAGGAGCCAAGGGCTAACAGAAAACTTACACAAGGCTCCTTTATTTTCCATCTTTTCCTAGTTATTTCACGGTATTTGTGTAATTAGTTGTTACTTCGCAAATCTAGAAGGGACTTTGGATCTTGGAGATCCTTAGCAGTTGGAACAACCATTTCTGTATTACTATGATATTAGCCTTAGTAGACACTGCTTAAAATTGGGCAGGTCTCCTTAGGTACCAAATGTGAAATAACTCTTCACCTCAGGCTTGAAAATGTCTGTCTTAAGTCTCCTGACTTTCTTGTTGGTGATGTGACAAATAAAATATTAGGCTGTCATTATGTGATTCTTTTGAAGCTTCAGCAAATTTTTCATGCCATCTTTCCAACTGTGAAGAAAATTTTCATTGCAACTGGTATTCAGACTTTGGCGAGACGCTGTTTTGTACTTTAAGCTGCAGCCAGCATTTTTCTCACATGCAATCTCTTTACATTTATTTAAGTGAAGCTAACTTCTCTTATTACCCAGGAAACAAAGGACAACATGCATCTATGAACGCACTGATTTCCAAGGTGTACTTCATCCTTGATTAAATGCTGTTAAAAAGCGCTAAGTCTCATGACCGACTGTAGCACAAATTCTGTTGGGTATTCCTCTTGTGTTCTGAATTTTCTACTGCTGAGGATTATAAGGAAGCCTCTGTCCTCAGAGGAGCTAATCGAGGTTTTCCCTTCAGTCTTACACAAATGCATGGCTATTGCTTCAAAACTAAGGGTTCCTTTGCGGCCGTACTTGATTTTTCTAACGTTTGAGGGGTACAAAAGTACTCGAAGAAGATGGGTTTTGAGCTTTAATGTCTCAGCAAGAGAACCTGGAGTACTTAATGTCACACTTGATGTTACTAAGCCTAAAGAAGCTATCTGCAGTGTTTTGTAGATAAATTGGTGTGTGCTTTTAACATGAAGACAGATCCAATTATTCATAATAATGTAACAAAACTCATGCAAAACTTTTTGCATGTATAAACTGCGAAGGAGTCCATCCCTGTGGGATGAATTGTTTGATTCTTTACTACTGTGAATGCATATTGCCTATGTGGAAAGGTTATGTTTGTGTTCCTTTGTTAACTTTTGCATAATTGTATCTTTTTCAGAAAATTGCTTGGGAAAAAAAGTATTTTTTTTCTCAAAAGATAAGGTTTATTTTTAAAGGTTAAAGTTGAATTAATACATTTTCTTGTTACTCTGTGGATTGTCGCATTCAATTCTGAGTTTCTTTGCAGTGGTTTATATTTTTTTGGTAACTAGTAAGTTAGAAATAGTTGCTTTATCATTCAGATTACTAATGGCTTCAGCTGTCAAAAACATTTAATTAGCTCTGTAAAAAGTGATCATCTTCAGGAAATACTTGTAACCAGCTGTAATTTTTAAAGTATTTTCTGAATACATAATTACATTTGATTTGTATAAGGTGGTTTTTTTTAAATAGCATCAACTTTTCTGGATGCTATTGCTTTGACTTCTGTTTGGTTTTGGTTTTTGTTTTAAGACAGTGAAATAACTTGTCTTTTAATAATCAGTTTTGTACAATACGTCTAATTTTCTCATGTATGTTAGCATCAAGTGACTAAATTTAGTTCTGCATTCATCTTACCAACATGCTTTTGAGAAAGCTTGTTCCAGGCAGATAGGAGAGGCGCTTGTTAGTAATGGGAAGGTTTGCAAAATTGGCTGTGAATTACTCAGTCCCAGTGTCACTGGAATTATCACTGTTGGAGACTTCTGATTCTGACAGATCAGTGTCATAAGATGTGTGTCTACTGACTCATCATCACTAATTTTTCCACCAGTCACTTTTGATGAAGGCTATTTTGTAAGAGTAGTTAGAGCAACTGTTTCAAATATATCATATAGAACATGCATGCTAAGCACAGTAAGACTGCTAATGAAAACACTGCTGTCAGTGCTATTGTTTTTGTGATTTGTTTGTATGCCTTTATAACATCCTTCTTTATCCTGCTTAAGAAATGCTCAGCGTTTTTTCTCAAAAAAAAAAAAGGCAAATAATTTGAATATTGTGTAGTTGCTGTTATGCTTTTTATATTAACAAGACCCTGTTGCAAATCTTGCGCTGTGCTGTAGGACAGAAGCATTTAAGAATGTCACTGACTGCCCTCATCCGTCTCCAGCCATATGCTACCATTCATAAGGTGGCTGAGTATAATGGCATTAAAGTAACAGATGTCAGCCACATCCAGTGAGGCAGGACTAGGGAAGATGATTCTATGAAAATGCCAATGTAATTTGGCTTACCTTCTCTGTGTTTGGAGGGTGACCTAGTTTTTGTTTCAGTTTTTGTCTTGTTTTNTTTTTTTTTGTTTTTTTTTTTTTTTTTTTTTTTTTTAACCAGTGTGAGAGACGGATCGATAACACAGGCTTTAGTAGCTGTGTTTGCCCCATGTAGTATTTTTAAAGCAGGCATGAATGCATTGTGTGTTTCCAGAGTTTCGGATATAAGGCGTGTGAAACTTGATTTCTCAATCCATGGCTTAAAACTCACTCATTAGAAGCTTGCATTTCCTTAAAAATTGTCATAGTTGAGCTTTGGCAGCTGCTGTGGTATTAAATCAGGTTCTGAGAAAAAGCAGCGTTATCAGCCATGACAGACAAATGTTTGTGGGATTTACTAAGTGTTTGGTCTTAAAACTGAATCATTAAAATGTATTTACCTTTAGGTGCTATACGAATGACCTCAGGCTATGTATGGACTATGTTTTCCTTCATTTTAATACAATTTAAAGGAAGTTAAGTTTGGCAGATATTCTGTGTAGTCCATCTGTGGTGTTTAAGCAGTGACTTTGTATTTTTTTTCTGCATCTGTAAATTTTTATACAGTTTATCAGCAAATGAAAGCCATATTTAACTATGTTCAACTGCAATCATAAAAGAAAAATACAGTCCTAGGTTACTGGGAGATAGCAAAATTCTTGTAGCGTTTTCATGGTGTACTTAGTTCCCAAAACTGTCTACTTAAAATGACATTACATTCCTAAGTGTCTGAAAATGTAAAGTTGAGGTGAGAACAAAAAAATGCTTTAAATGAACTGTTGATGTAAAATTTATATTCAGCTAATAGTCCAATAAATTGTTCCTTGAAATATAGCTGCCTTCAATTCCCCCAGGACGTACTGATTAACTAATGTCTGTTGAATCCTGTTTATGTGTGGCTGATTGAAACAAGTGTTAAAAGCCATGTTTAAACAATGGTTTTGGGTTGATTAACTGTTAGTTCTTTTAAAAAGATATGTAAAGAAGAAAGCAATGTAAAAAAATATTGAGTGAATCTGAGTGATCTGTTAAGTGATAGAATTCATTTCTGTACATTTAACTAGAAAACGGTAGTAGTGAAGATCACATTTTTTCTTAATTGTTTATACATGAATTTAGGCTACAGAAAGTGAGGCTGGTGATATGGATCTCAGTGGGTTGCCAGAGACAGCAGTGGATTCTGAGGATGATGATGACGAAGAAGACATTGAAAGGGCGTCAGATCCTTTGATGAGTAGGGATATTGTTAGAGACTGCTTGGAGAAAGACCCAATAGACAGGACAGATGATGACATTGGTAAGTATTGCAATGTAGTAAAATACTGTCAAACTTGTTCTCCTTCACTAAAAAAAAGTTACTTTTTGAGCTTGAGGTTTTATTTTAATTACTGGCTCTTGTAGTTGGTAAGTTTAGTGTTTATTTTGTAAGGTGTTTTATAAATGCCATAAATTCAGCCAGTGAATGAGTACAACCAAAAGAGAAGAGGAAAACACGCATAATATGGGTGAAAACTATTAGTTGTTGGTCCTTTTGATCTCGAGCTTCAACTTCTATCAGAACTGGTTTATGAAGTAAATATCAATGTGTACTGGAAAACAGGCAGAACCTTGGCAAAGTCAACATTAACGTCAACACTGGATGCTTATCACATTAGATTTTTTAATTGTAAGTTGTGGTGTTGTGTCTGTTTTTAACCAGATACACATTTGTGTTAAACATTGGAGCCATTAAGACTTTTACATAAATGTGCATCTAATCAAACTAATTCGCTATGATTAGAGAAGGCTCAGAGGGATCTCATCAATGTGTACAAATACCTCAAGCAAGGGTGTAAAGCAGACAGAGACAGACTCTTCTCAGTGGTGCCCAGTGAGAGGAGGAGAGGCAAGGGGCACAAACTGAAAACACAGGAGGCTCCATCTGACCATCAGGAAACACTTGTGTTTTACTGTGGCTGAGCACTGCACAGGTTGCCAAGAGAAGTGATAGTCTCCCTCCTTGGAAGTATTCAAAAGCCATCTGGACATGGTCCTGGGCAATTGGCTGTAGGTGGCCCTGCTTGAGTAGGCGGGTTTGACCAGATGATCTCCAGAGGTCCCTTCCACTCTCAACCATTCTGTCATTCTGAGTAAAAATTCAGGAAAAAGATGGGGTCTCAATGACTACTTTCAGTAGGTTTTTTTAGATCCAACTGAATGAAAAAATGTCTAGCATTTAGGGCATATAATCCCTCAGCAGGACTACTGAGAAAAATTGAGTTCTGTAGTTATGAACAATGTAAAAACCAAAAGTATGGGAGAAATTCACTGTTGAGTACAAGTGCAACTCCAGTGCACACAGAAGACAGAACAGCAGGAGTCACCTGTAAGACAGTAATCCTGTTTGGTCCATCCAAGGGGAACTTTGTGAATCTGCCAGATGATAATCAAGTGCAATTTACTGTTAAGTCTAGCCTAGGAGGGGTGGCTTTACCAGTGAACATTCTCAGTTTTCTGAAATTTCCCTTCTTAATGTCTTGCTGTGTTTTATATAGGCCTATCACAGTCTTCAGGGAGTTATTGCCCTGGCTGGAGTATTACAAATATCATTGGTTGTATTCAGAGTTCTTGGTTACATTACAATTCTTCCATTATGCTGACTTTTACTTTGCAGGGCTTCTATTGATGATATGACCAGCCAGTCTGTGTCTACAAAATACCCAGTGATTACAACAGGCCACTGTACATGATTTATTAGTATACAGAAACGATTGTGCAGCATTTTAGCTTAAGTAGCCTCGGGCATCTTGCTGAAGAACTGTCTTTACTGTGCTTTGTTGTTTTGACATGCACGACTCAGTGGGCTTTTTCTCCTTCAGAACAACTACTGGAATTCATGCATCAGTTGCCTGCTTTTGCCAACATGACAATGTCAGTGAGGAGAGAGCTCTGTGCTGTAATGGTGTTTGCAGTTGTGGAGAGAGCAGGAACTATTGTACTAAACGATGGGGAAGAGGTCAGTAGAAGTTACTTTGGACTCTTCTATTATACCAGACATCCCATATTCCACGTGGTTAAGGTCCTCTTTTGTTTCTTTTGTTGCTTTTTTTTTTTTAAAAAAAAAAAAGTAACATTGGGCAGGTAAATTAAGCCTCTTTTTGTTCTGGATTACTTTGAAAGCTTTTGTTTAAGCACTTACACAAAATTTCTTATGCAATAAAAGCATAAGAAAATACTCTTCATAATGTACAAAATGCTTCCTGCCTATTGGAGGTGGTTTTGGAAATTTATTTCAGTGTTTACGTAGTGTTTAAAAACATAAACATTCCTTTTTTAATATTTATTTTACAGTCTTACATAAACTTTTAACATTAAAGATAAACTTAAGAACCCAGTTTTCTTGAGCTGGAAATAGCTGCACATTTAAGGTAAACTAGCTTATAAATGTTTTTAATAGGCACTGAAAAATAACTTTTCCTTGGAAAAATTGTGAGGGTTGTATCTATATAGTATGATATTAGAGTGTTAATTGATTCGGTCTTCATGTATCCTGCACTATTTGATTTGTAGCTGGATTCCTGGTCAGTCATTTTGAATGGGTCTGTGGAGGTGACGTACCCTGATGGAAGAACAGAGATACTCTGCATGGGGAACAGTTTTGGTGTTTCCCCTACCATGGAAAAGGAATATATGAAAGGAGTGATGAGAACCAAAGTGGATGACTGCCAGGTAGAGTGTCGGACTGTAACACATGCAAAATCACATACATATAGGCATAATGCAACTTGATAGCCAGATACGGTTATATTTTAAACTGAATATATGTAAAATCTCCAGTGTGTAACCTCTACAATAGTTGGGAAATACGGCTCCTGTATACTCACAGTCTGGGAAATTGAATTCTCCTTGTCTGGATAGGGATTATTTTGGATGAAGAGGTTTGTCTGCATGCTTTCTCCAGAACTCGAGGCCCAGCAACCTATTGTGTACATCCATTGCTTCAAACTTTCCCTTAGTAGGATCTCAAGGTCCATTAGCCGTTGCAGGTTCTCTTACTTCTACAGGTAATAGCCATTCTTCCTTAGCTGACTCAGCTACTGAATCTTAAAGTAATACAAACTCTCTCTCCCCCATGATTTGAGTGGAAAATCTTCTAGTTTCAGCTAATCTGGCCTTTCAAGGAAAATGCCTTGATGTTTACTATAGCACAAGCAGTCAGATGTAAGCAGTGCTTCTCATAGCATAAAATTACTAGCCTAATCTGGATACGTGGTTGCTGTTTGCTTATTCCTGTCCAGAAAACAATAGCCAAGTCCTGGGTGAATTAAGCATTTTTCTTGGTCCTGATGGCTAATTAGCTTCCAGTACGTGCCCTGTGAAAGTGGGTGTAAATGTGGGTTAATGGAGTCACCTGGTTTAGTTTGCCCATCTAACTTCCAAAAAGTGCATAAATGGTATCTTGTTAAGATAACGTCTTGCAACAAATCCAAACTGTGGGACTTCTGTTTCAGCTACTACTAGCTGCTGGAAATAGAAAGGGTATGTAAATGAATTATAAAGAATGCAGGAGAAAATATTATCTCTGTGAATCTCATACTTTTGTCCCAAGTATGTACATGATGATATAACAAGTTTTCAAGCAGAAGAAACACTGTTATTTCCTTTCAGTTAAATACCCAAGTTCGTACGCAAAGACAATTTAATCTTGCCCCCAAAAAGAGATAAAGGTATAAAACTTTCAACAAGTCATAGAAGGCAATTCATAGTGTGTTGTGGGTGGTCTTAATTATATTTGCATAGTGTAGGTGCTCGGAATATTAAGATATTTATTCTTGCACTTATTCTTGGCTGGGCAGGTGATCGTAGAAAATATTTTTCTGCTGTATGCTTTAATGCAGAAGTAATTTGTTTCTGTGTGCCTGCACTCAGGTAACTGAATAAATGTTAGTTTTCTTAATGATTGACTTTATTAATAAATAGCTATGAAAAATGGAAATTTACAACAGCAATAGGCACAAAAAAGGTAGGTTTTCCCTTCAATCTCTTAACCCTTCTAAATACCACACAAAGGCTTGCAGGGCAGGAAAAAAATACCAGCTGGGATACTGAGCTTCATCTCCAGCAGAGGGGAGGTCAAAGCAGTTAAACAAAACCGCTAAATCATTTTGCTCTGATGAATCTTGGTCTCCTCTAACTGCAAGGTTGTAGTGGAAGTACTGTGCTTGTGTACTCATCTGCTTACTACAGCTGAACTGCTGGAAAGGCAAATCGGGCTCACTGCCGGTTGAGAAACTACTTTATTTTTTCTATTAATAGAGTACTTGCATCTTAAGTCTAAATGCTTTTCTGAAGATTTTACCTTTTAATATGGGTCCGCGGTGATTCTTTCCAGTTTGTTTGTATAGCCCAGCAAGATTATTGCCGCATCCTCAATCAAGTGGAAAAGAACATGCAGAAGGTAGAAGAGGAAGGGGAGATTGTGATGGTGAAGGAGCACAGGGAGCTTGATCGCACTGGAACAAGAAAAGGTCACATTGTCATCAAGGTAAAAGCAAAAGAGGGAGTGTCTTGCAAAAGTCTGTGTTCTATAAATTCCTTAACTTGGCAAGTTAGGTCCGGGATTAGTTGAGATAGATATTAGGAAAATATTTCTTTGCAATTAGACAGTTAATATTTCTCATTTTTCTCTTCACAATTATGCACAGTGATGACTAGGTAATCTCTATAGAATTCCATTACAGAATTTTTTTACATTTCTTGTCACAATGGTTACGCTGTTATGTTTGCTTAGCTCATCAGTCAATAGATGCCAATATCCGTTCTAGTGTAATGCATCTTCAGTATGTTACGAGAAAACAAATTTGCATTTATTGAAAACCTATTTTAATAACTAAGGTTTGGTTGGTTTTTGTTTGTGTTTTTTTTTTTTTATAGGGAACAGCTGAAAGGTTAACAATGCATTTGGTAGAAGAACATTCTGTGGTAGACCCAACATTTATAGAAGACTTCCTGTTGACATATCGGACCTTTCTTTCCAGCCCAATGGAAGTGGGCAAGAAGTTGTTGGAGTGGTTCAATGACCCCAGCCTCAGGGATAAGGTTAAAATCCCCTGAATTACATACCTGTTAGCATTTGCTCTGAAATATAGGCTATTACGAATAAAATAAGTTTTAGAGGGTGTGACTAACCTGAATGAGACACAGATAGCTGGTGAATATATGGTTAAAACTAAGAAAATGCTTTTTCCTTATTTATTTTCCTCATTGTATTTTATTTAAGTACTAATCATAGCATAGTTTGGGTTGGAAGGGACCTTTAAAGGTCA
>RSEF01000004.1:25954220-26015045 GCA_003993805.1 Himantopus leucocephalus | reverse complement strand
AAGGTCTCCCCAGAGCCTTCTCTTCTCCAGGCTGAATAACCCCCAGCTCTCTATTTTTATTTAATATAATTCAATAGCATTCTATTGTGTCTTGAAATTTGAGCGTATAACTAAGTTCTGTGTTTTCCATACATATTACTAGTTAACACAACTTGGCAAACATTTTGTGATAATTTATTTTTGTATAAAGACACTAGAAAATGTAGCCATTGTTAAGAATTTGTTGAACCTTACGAAGCATTAAAAAATCCAATCCAAACACAAAAAAGCAATCAAACATCCTCTTCCCTAAGCAGAACTGCCACGATGGAAGAATAAGGCCCTGTATATTCAGTTTGGCACACTGATTGCACTGTCTATTGAGACTATACTGTGCTTCACACTGTAATGCTTTATTTTCACTTGTATACAACTTTCTCATATGTAAAAAAAAAAAACAAACCCCAAAACCTAGTAAAAATTTCAAGACTTTTTTGCAGTTTTGAAACCAAGGGAGTTACATTACTGAGGTTAAAGAGAAGTTTGGGTTTCTACTTTTATTTAAATCTGGGTATTTCTTCTAGAAATGGTAGTATATCTGTGCCTTGGGGGAAGGATCTTACATTTGGCAGAGAGGCTAGGCTTTGCAGCTGATATTGTTTAGCATAGGCTTGTTACAGCTTCAGAGCTATATTGGAGTTCATCTTTAAACTTATTTTTCTTGTCCTCCAATGGATAATCCCCTCAGCCTCTGTAAAAGCATGAGCCAGCACAGTTGCTGGTATCAGGTCTGAAAACAGAGCAGCTCTTTGTTCTGCCGTCTGAGTAACCAACCCTTTCTGACACCAAGTAGCGCTGACAAAAAGGCAAGAGTCAGAGAACAGCTTGGGACGAGTAGAGATAAGCAAGCGGGGAACAAGGAATCTGAAGGATTGTGGCTGTTTTCTATTAGGGGCTGATAGGCAGTGAGAAGAGGGGAAGGGGTGGGTAAAACTTCCTGAGGATGATCAGAATTCGGTAGGAATCAGACTGGAACATTTGAGGTACAGCTTTACTGAGGATTTTGCCCAGAAGCAGGGTACTTGACTTTAATCCTCTTTTAATGCTGTGTCTGGTTGTGACACAAGTAATGACATTCCTCTGGAAGTCACTGTTCAACTCTTTCCAGCGCAGTGTCTTTTGTGTACCGTGGTAAGTCCCAGCTTTGTCAGGAGCGTTGATATTGAAGCTGTCCTTGCAGTGATTTAAAATACACTACATGGCATGGCTTGCAACTTTCCAGCCAATTTTAAACATCTGCAATTAGCCTAAATTTAACCAGATGTTGTCTGGATCTTCCAATGTCGTCCACATTAATGAAAAACACCACAGATGTTTAACAGAAAGGAAGCTCATCTTCAATTTCAAAAGTAGAAAAATCTCAGATATGTCAGAAATGCCAGCCCTAGCCTACATCCCTGTGGCTGGAGCTGTAGCTCATCGTGCTGTGCAGTTGCCTCCTGTTAGAAATCTGAACTTTTGAGGAGTTCTGAAGTACTTGAATTGATTGATCATGAATTTCGGCAGTTCTTCTGAATTCACTTGCTTTTCTGAGATAAAAGGGAAACTACTTGGAAACTCTATAAACACAAACTGTAGAGCTTCCATGATGGTGGCAGGGTTTGGTTTTAGGATGCCTCTTGTCAAATCTTTAGCTTAAGAGGCTGCAGAGGTTTAGATGTTATGCAGATGCAGAGAACGGACAGTGGTTAGCTTTAGCTGATTAAAATTTGTATGAGATTTTTCTTCTTAAGCTCTAGTTTTTGAAATGTTTAGGGACCTTCCCCTACTAACCCATTTTCCCATCATAACAGAAGAAATGCAGCTGTATTTTTAAGATAACTTTGAGTGGCACATCTATTTTGTATTCAGGAGTTTTTAAAAATAGCACAAATCAATATTAATTCAAGATAGAAAAAAATCTTGTATTTTGTCAGGACAAGTGCTGCTGATGTTCCAGGTCAAATCGCATACCAAGACAAAATTTTATAGTGGAAGCATATATTTTTAAAAATCGTGGCTCTTATTTTGTGACATTACCTTCAGTAAGATTAATTGATAGTATTCCTTTAAGGTTTTTTTTTCCTAACAAACTGTAATATACCAGCTAAGGTTGTTCTGAACTTGATAATCATAGTCGCTTGAAGAGAGTAGGGGTGGAGAATGAAGGAGTAGTAACCTGAAAGATTGACTCTAAGGAAAAGAATTGCATGTATTTGCTGTTAAGTCCTCTTTCCTGCTTCTCACAATAGCTCATTTTTCCTGCCTCTCTAAACATACAATAGCTCTTTTACACAGGTAAATGCCTAATGAAGTTAATGGACGCTTATCTAAAGACTTATGAGATTCAAGAGCCAGTATAAAGCAATACCGGAAGCTTTGTGATCATGTGCTCGAAGAATTAAGCAGATTTGGAAATGGACACGAACAGGAAATTGTTGTTATAAGTCAGAAATAGATCTAACTCGTTGCCTTGTACCTGTGTGCTCTATTCCCTACTCAATCAAACTCGATATAGCCAGTGTTAATTTTCTAACTCATAGTATTTTTTTAAGAAATACAACATACAATCACTTATACAAGTAAAAGCAATTTTAATACTTAATTGGTTCTATCCTACTGGTAAATGATTGCATATTAGTAAAGTTAGGTTTGGGTGTGTATATATCACATTTAGGATTCCAATGGAAATTTACAGGGGCTTTAAGGAGCAGTATTTTTAAAGAACTTGGCAATAGTGCTGTTCTGAGCATTCCTGGAAAATATTTGTATTATTGATTAATTTTCAGGTTACACGGGTAGTATTGTTGTGGGTGAACAATCACTTCAATGATTTTGAAGGAGATCCTGCTATGACTCGATTTCTGGAAGAATTTGAAAACAATTTGGAGAGGGAGGTAAGAGTGAGGGTTTTTTCCATTTTTACCATTTGGGATGGTAGGGAGTAGTTAGGCTGTTGTTATATATAACTCGTGCTTTTCTTTTGTAGAAAATGGGTGGACATTTGAGGCTGTTAAATATTGCTTGTGCTGCTAAAGCTAAACGAAGATTGATAACCTTAACAAAGCCATCTCGAGAAGCCCCTTTGCCTTTTATCTTGCTGGGAGGATCAGAAAAGGGATTTGGAATCTTTGTTGACAGTGTTGATTTTGGTAGCAAAGCTACAGAAGCAGGCTTGAAACGTGGAGACCAGGTATGTAATTTTAAATTCTTTCTTTTTCCTTTTTTTGTTTCCTTTCTCTTAGCTAAATACAAAAACCACTATCTGTTTTTTTAGATACTAGAAGTGAATGGTCAAAACTTTGAAAACATTCAGCTGTCAAAAGCCATGGAAATCCTTAGAAATAACACTCATCTGTCTATCACTGTGAAAACCAATTTATTTGGTAAGTTTGTGTGCACTTTTTATTCTATTTCTGTTTTAATTCAGATGGGGTCTTAATTTTTTTTTTATGGTTTTAAATAGTTTGTACTGGGGAGCATAGAAGAAGGAAGCTCGCAGGTCCTAAAATACCTTGCAAAGAAAAATTTATGAACAGTGTCTTATACCAAGTGACTTCACTCTCACAAGTGCACATTTCTGGATTAAGAGGAAATATTGCGACAATTTATCTTGAACTTATAAAATGTGTTTGTATGTGTAACTTTTAGTCCTTTCTCAAGAAAGAAGCCTCTTTTGGAATGTCAGTTCATCACTGATCTTAATCTGTCTGCTGAATTTGCTCATAGTTTTTCAGTCCATGCCTACAATGTGTGCAACAAGTTTAATAAAAACTTTCTTGCCAGCTAGATGAAAATAATCTTTCTAACCCTCCAAATCTATTCTTTTCATTTCCCTCTCTAATAAGTACTAAAGCAGTCGCGAAGGAGTCTTTAAGCAGCTCAGGACCTCAGTTAGCATCATAAGTAATTAACAGTTTGTGGGGTTTGTTTGATTTTTATCACTGGATACTTGGATTATTGATATAATTTAGTGATATGTTCCCCCCAGGTATCTCTTTCAGAATCAGGTTATTCATTGCAGATAAGTAGGGCAGAATATTACCACAGGATGTCACTGCACTAACTGATGATTAAATGTGCTTAGGTTATCTCCAGAAGTCATTTGTCAAATCTGTTTCCTGGGAATTTTTTTTTTTTTTGCTTTACAGTAAAGATTATAATATTCCAATTATTTCTAATAATTAAGGCGTTTCTTAGTATATCTGTATATGCCCGTTTAACAGTATGTGCTTGTTTCTCTAGGTATAAGTTCTGTGTAACCGTCCTTCACACACTAGGTTTTCGCACGTCATGTGTTGCTTTATTATGTTTAAGATTAAACCCGATTTCTTCAGAAGTTGTGTTTTTCAAAGTCTTCAATCTCGTTGCTCCACTCCAAATACTGAAATCACATCGTAGCAGAGTCTCAGAACACTTACTTTGTGTGTATTGCGTGCAGTATTCCTTATCAACAAATCCCAAAAGGAGAGTTTCCTGTTTTTTAAAGAGCGTCATCTTATCTGAATCTAATTTGTCTCTCCAGCCCCCAGCTCCTATTCGACAGTATGGTTATTGCCTTGGATTACTCTCCTCCGCTTTTCTTTGTGTGTCTTATTTGAAGCTTTTGAAGTCTCTTGGTGATTTGTTGTGTACCTCTGGAGATAAGGATGAATATTAATGACAAATTTAATACATAATAGTAAAACCTAGCCCTTAATGCTCATCCTTAGCTGGTTGCCCTTGTTCCCACTTTTTCTACAATGCCTTGATTTTAATTATCAGTTTTCATTTATTATTACAAATCAACTCATCAGGTTATTTTTCCGTTTATATATGGAGACTTCCTCTCACATTCAGAATATGTGACTTGATCTCCACATCAGTTTTGTTTGACCTGTTTAAATATATCAACATTTTTGTGAAGCTGAAGGTTGCAGTCGAAGAACTAATTCACAACTTCATCAGGTGTTTCTGCCTCAGGGATGACTCTTTGCTAGGGACCTGAGGGAGTCTGAGAGGTTTATTTGAATATCTGGCAGATGAGTGCAACAGCTCTGTCAAACATCCAAGGTGTCTCAGTAGTCTCATACTTTCTTATATTTTCTTTATGACTTTGTTGCAATTTCCCCTCCAATTTCTGATTTCTTGATCCTGTTGCTAATAATTTCTTGTCCATCTGAGGTCTTTTTGTTGCTAGCTATCTGTTTAAAACCTTCCTTCTCAGTTGTTAGCGTTCCTATCTCATTTTTGTCTAGTGTGCTCTTTTTACGCGTGCTACTGTTTTGCAGAAGCCTGTGTCCTTAGGTTGAAAGGTCAAAGTCCGTCTGTTGACACCATCCGTGCAACCATGTGGTCATCCAGTGTATTTCTGTTCTGAGCTGGGCCAATTTACTGATTTTCTGATTCATACCACAGAAAATTAATGTTCTTTTGAAAATTTAATTTTTTTTAAAGTCTTACATCTAAATTCATTTAATACTTGAAATGACAGAATATCCTAATCAGTTTTTTGTAATGATTAATATTAAACTGGTCTGGTGCACTGAGCTTTGTTTTACATTTTTGTTCTTTTTCTTTCCTCCCTTTTCCTGTCTTGTGCAGTTTTTAAAGAACTGTTAACACGGTTGTCAGAGGAAAAAAGAAATGGTGCTCCCCACCTGCCTAAAATTGGTGATATTAAGAAGGCGAGTCGTTATTCCATCCCAGACCTTGCTGTTGATGTGGAGCAGGTAATAGGATTAGAAAAAGTAAATAAGAAAAGTAAAGCCAACACAGTTGGGGGAAGAAATAAATTAAAGAAGATACTTGACAAGACTCGAATCAGTATTCTGCCTCAGAAACCATACAAGTGAGTTTTTTATTTCCTCTTAAATATTTGCTTTGTGTTAAATTTTAATAATTTCTCATGATACTTATAATTTGTCATGATACTTTTTAAAATTGATTAATGCAAAACGTGCTTATATCCAAAAAAATGTAATAGAAAATACTAGTCTGAATATTTGAATGATCATAGACTACTAAATATGCAGCAATGGCACAAATACTTTTTCATGTCATTTACTGTTTTCTTTTAAGAGGATGGTTAACTGGAAGCATCTCAGGCAATTAATTTCAGAATAACTCTGCAAGCAGGTTTGCTTGCAAATGGTTGTTAGGAGCAATGATTTCAATTTATCCACATTCCAGTGGTCTATAGGAATTTCTGCATACTGCTGTAAGAGAGACTGATGTTAAAATTTTAACTTGTCATCTTTGATAGAATTGAGTATTTTGTTTTATGAAAGCTAAATATGGTATCTGATATCTTTATTCTATGAACACATTTTAGAAAGAGTTCTGATAAGGATTGTTGGAAACAATAGAAGAATGAGTTTTATATGATTTTATGGGAATCTGACTCTTGGCCAAGACAGATGGCATCGACGGGGAAAAATGAATTGTAGAGGGTAGTTGATGTGTAATCAGTGTTTTCTCTTGCATTTTTTTCTGTGTCCCATTGAGGAGGAAATCTACTCTATGTAAATTGATGAAAAAGATACTTGTGCTGAAAGTCTAGGATTTTTTCCTGCTATTACTTTACAAAAAAAGTTTACTTAACTAATGTTAAGTATTCCCAACTAAATGAATACTGTTCTGAAACATTATAAGTAGACTGTTAGTAATGTAAAGGTTAAATGAATGTAATTTATTAGATCCAAATAATGGATATTTCTTAAACTGTCGCAGATACATTTCAGTAGAGGAGAATCTGTAAATCTTCTTTTTATGTTGTTTGTCTGTAGAATATTTCCTTTTATTTCACTGGTCTTGTATGTTTGTTCCTCAGATGAGCCATGCCTACTGTTAGGCGTGGGTTTTTGCATTGTTCACAATTGTTCACAGCTTTTGCGTAAAATTTTCCTGTTGGTTTTCTTTTTTTCTTCGATTCCTTTCACTTTTGCACTTTTTCTGTGCAGGGACCTCTTTGGGTAAGACTCAGAAAAACAGTACACTTGACCTATTTTCTTCTCCTTTTCCTAGCTTTACTTCATGTGTTATATATAGCAATTTGTCTGCAGAGCCTGTTGACATTCAGTCGTTTGTGTCTGCATGGTTTCTGCATAGAGATGTGTAGCTGTAGACTTTCCTGTTTGTGCTTTTTTCCCCCCTAGCGTAGAAACTTCTGTCTTGTTCTTCCTAGTAATTTATGGTGTTATGTATATTAAGGGGCTTTACCTTATTCTCACCTGTTTTTAAATACCAAAAATCAAGAGGGATGAAAAAGCTGATTTACTTCTTAATTAAAGTAGGTATTTAAAGGCTTGATGAGTCAGCTAGCTTATGAGGTGAAACTGTCCACGTTTTTTTTTGAACATAAATACTGCAGAGGTCTCCAGTGCCTCCAGAATGTATCCAGATAAAACCAATCTTTAAACTAGAATGAGATCACTCTTAGAGGGAGAGCTTGTCTGCCTCGTGAGATGTTAAATCAGTATCAAAGGTGAATCAGTTTGAGTGGGAGATAATGCCTTCCTTCAGTCTTGCTTTTTAGTCCAATAATGTCAAGTAACTTCCCAAACTGAGCAAAGAGCACCATTTCCTCTGCATCTACTGGGAAATCTCCTTCTCTCCGCCAGCTATGAGGCATCTCTTGAAGTGTGCTTCTGGCTACATCGCCCGCTTGAGCACGTTGCTTTCTTTACCCTTCTGATCCAGAGTGGTTTTGTGGTCTGTAGGGTCAGTTGCTCCGAATAAGGATTAAACACAATCCCACCTCCATCTCTAGCAAAGTTCTGCTTCGTCCGTAGTGCAGCATCCCAGACGAAGAAGCAGCCCCCCCCTGTGCTCTCTATTTGCAGCTGCGGTGGGATGCACAGTATACTCTGTTTTGAAGGAAGAAGCATTCAGACAGCTCTGCTATCCCATTATCCCTTCTACCCTGTTTGTCATTCAGCAGGAAAGTTATTTCTTAGTTAATGCTATCTTCCTGCATGGCAAATCTGTACAGAAAGCAATAGAAATGCCTTTCCTTTAAAACCACAATCTCCTTTCACTGGCATAATAAAATATTTTACCTGACAGCAGGGGCAGTTGGTCTTCATGGGACCTGGAGTTTTCTGGTGTTGCTGTCTGCGCCAGAAATTTCTGGGGTTCGTTTCTTGTTTGCATAAGTGAGAACTCACTCAGAGCCTGATTTAAGTTTTAAAAATAGAGTAAACTGAGTGTAAGGTAAATACTTTCCAATTCAGTGTATGAATACTTAGAATCGAGAAGAATTTTAGAAACACTTTATTTTTTTTTTAAAACCTAACATTTGTCAGTTGATCCACTTTATTGAAGCTGCTTCGATCGTGACGCACAGGATAGGTATAAGATTATGTAACACTGACAAACCCCAAAAGGAATACATAATGCAAGCAAAACTATTAATATAAGGGGGAGGGTCATGTTGTCTTCATTTGATTTGAATTTAGAGAAAGGGCTGGTGTTGGCATATTTATGAAATACACTATGTAGTTGTTTAGAACCACCAGAAAGTATTTTGAGGTTCAGGGACCTTGGAGTTTTTTGTTGACTTGTTTTTTTGTGTATGTGTGGAGTGGTTCCTACTTGAAAGACAAGATATCGATTCCCGGGAATGCTTTTAGTTGTGGTGAAAGACTTAATTCCTTGTGGCTTAGCATAAAAGTGCTGTGTGCCGAGTTGATCGTCACTGCTTGTCACAGTATTTTGTGCTTTATGTGCAAGTACAGAAATACAGATGTTCAGTTTCAGCCTATTTTCTGATTGAGAGAGAATCCAATAACTTTTTTTTCAGTGGACTTGAGTGTTTCTGTCACTCTTGTGGCTTGAGGTTCACACTTCATAAAATATTTTAGTAGTACCGAGTCCTCTTGTTTTTTTTTAAGAACAAGATGACAAGAAAACCCAAACACATCATACAGAGATACCCTTCCAACCTTTTTCAAGTTTCATTGCCTTCCAAAAAGCAGTTGCTGTGTGCATGTCATTAAAATGGTCTTCAATGACCGGAGATACTGTCCTGGCTTCCCAGAGTACTGTTCAATTCATAGCACTTAAAGAAGTGGTACAAGAGTGTACTGGGTAAAGTAATTCATTGGTAAGCACAAAAGCATGCTTGTGCTGTAACAGCTCAAAAGGGATAATTATCAGGCCCTTAATTACTTCTGTTTAGGTTTTTTGAGGATGGATAGAACACTAGAAAAAAGCTTAAGTGCCCAAAATTAGGGTACAAATGGTCATTTGTGCTGCATCATTTAATTTAGTAGCTTGACTTTTTAGAGTTGCAGTAGTTTGCAATGAAATCTAAGTTCTCGTTTATGCTTTATTTACATGTGTAGATACAGATTTAGACGCGATAACCTTTTTAAAAGGCTTTGCCTACAGTGGCTAAATTTTTAATTAATTTCATTTTCTATAATGGCTGCTGTTCCAACATTTTACATCCTCAGAGTATTTTATTAAGGATTTGCAGCTATATATAGAAAAGTTCAATGGCTAGCTCCAGCTTCAGCCTGCTTCACTTGCTGGTTATGAACTCAAAAGCAATAAGCAAATTAGTGCCTGCTATAATATGATGATAACTCTGTCTCTGATCCATCTAGCGCTATTGACCTCTTTAGATACCCTGCCTTGCACAGTTTAAAAGACAAAATCCTTCACCTTTATCACAGAATACTTTATTTACAGCTGTGAGGCACTTTGCAGGGGATACTGATAGCACCCAAGTGCCGATGCTTACCTTGGCCCTCCGAGTTAGCTGGCATCCCTTCAGTCACATTCAGTGAAGAGAAACTCAGAGGATGTGATACAGGGTAGGAAAATGGATGATCTCAACAATCCTGTCTTACCTATCAGTTGAAAGGTCTTAGTAGGCGGTGTGTCTACAATACATCCCAAAGTGCAGTTGCAAAATCGTGTCTGTGGTGGGGTGAAAGATCTGTGAAATTCAGATTTTATGAAACAGCACCAAGGGGACGGCACTGTTAGTCAAAGTTCAGGTGATGGGGTGATGCAAGAAATGATGAGGTATGTACCAGTTTTTGAATAAAGATCTTGGCCACTGTGAGAAATCATCAAAAAATAACGAGCCTTGCAGCTCCTCAGAGCTTAGTAGTGAACACAAAGATCATCTGGCAGTGTGAGCAGCCGATCTACTTTGAGTGGACATTCGGGTGCTGTTGACAAAGCTAGACAGCAAGTATTGTTGTCTGGAGAAATTTTAACTTCTAAATAGTGATTACTGTACTTACAATTGAAAGTGTGAAAACTTAGCAATATAGACGTCCCTGCATCCCTCTAGTATAGCCCAGGCTCTGAATGTTTTTAAATCCTGATCTTATTTCTTTCTGGACACAGTGACATTGGAATTGGCCAGTCTCAGGATGACAGCATTGTGGGACTGAGGCAAACAAAGCACATTCCTCCTGCTTTACCTGTCAGTGGAACCCTGTCATCCAGTAACCCTGATCTACTGCAGTCTCATCACCGCATCTTAGACTTCAATACTACTCCAGGTAAGGATCCTTTTATGTTGTTGTTGACCTTATAATGTCCTTTTATTGATTTTTTTTTTTTCCCCCCCCCCCCCCTGGAATTTCAGAGTCTGAAGCTGCATGTGAGTTTTTATTAACTGTATGGTGTCACCCACAGATTAACCACATGTTAATGCATTAGGATTTATTACATTTGCTCCAATATACTTTACCCAAATGTATTTAGATGTCTATTTTTCAAGTATGTTTTATACAGAGTGCCTCTTACTGATTGTATACCCTTGGCTAGTGAGAATTTATTTTGCTTGGTGTTTTATAATTTGCCCTGATAGATCAGGTTTTACGAGACTGCAGTATTTTCAAATAGCACAGTAGATCATTAGCTTACAGAAAAGCGAAAGGGCATTGGGCTGGGACACAGGACATGTGTTTCAGTCATTTTCTGAACAGACTTTATAATCTTGTACTACATCCATAAGGGACAGAGTTTCCAAGTTCCCTGTTAGTCACCCTGCCCTACAGCTGTATGCTGAATTCTTTGTATATAAAGTGATTTAAAATCCCATTCTGAAATACTTCAAAAATGAACACATTTAGCAGAGCAGAACAAAGCATGGGGGTGAGTGAGGGAGAAAAGGGGGGAGAATATGAGAGACCTGAGAGCCTTATCTTACGAGAAGGGTTCAACTGTAGCTCCTGGTGGGGCTGGGATTTGGTCTTTTATCTGTCTGCAGGAAGGTTCTTAGTGGGAAACCTTCTCTGAGTTAAGTATCTAAATCTTTGCTGTTAAAACATAGCTGCTGGAGGAAGATATGGTAATGGTAGCTGTGCAGATGCTTGGTTATTTTAGGCTAATCTTTAGTGTATTTCTCAAAAGTAGAACCAAAAATGCAGTGCCCTCCTAAGCCTGAGGGATTTCAAACCTTACCTAAAAGGGCAATGCTTAAACATTAGTCTACATACTGTCTGAGTTGGTGCGATCTTCGCACTTGAAACTGTGATGCTGAGCATTGCTTCATCCAGGTTTTTGGGGGCTAGAGAAGACTACAAGAAGGTGGTGTGTGATTTTTGTCCCCGTGTCTTAAGATTGCTCCTGAGAGAGCGGGAAGTTTGGTATTTTTTTGTATTTTATCTAACGACTAGCGTCCAACACTTCCAAGATACTCTTTATCAGTAAGAGGCTAACATATTATCAGCACTTCATCTATAAATGGGTGAAGATTCCATTCTCCAACTTGCCATTTACCTAGACCAGATGGTTCTAGGTAATTAATGTGCCCCTACAGCTGAGCACAGGGGCTGGCTACTTTCTAGAGTTGCGGGCATAACTGTCTCGCACAGCTCAAACAAACTCCATTAATTGAGAAGGAAAGCCATTACAGGTCTGAACATCCTTCGGTCACAGTTGGAGTTCAGAGAAGTTTAGTAAGTGAATAATGTTCTACTGTTTGCCTTTTGCTTTGAAGGAAACAAGATAAATAATGATGTAATGCCATTGCTTCAGTGTTATAGCAGCTTTTCTGTTATCTTTATAGCAAATGTATTAAGTAATTAGTTCTTTCTCACTTAAAAAAAAAAAAAGCGCTTTTTTTTTTTTTTTTTCACTTAAAATTTGCCGAAATGTCCACACACCAAATATTTTTAAAGTAATTTGCAGGTGTAATTTTCCCTGTGTAGGAAGGAGGGGCTGAAATTAAAAACATACCTTAAGGGCTTTGGGGATGGTTGCATTGTACATAGAAGAGTTGAATTATACCTCTATATATTTTTTTAAAAAAAATTAAAGCCTGCAGTTTTAATTTCTTTTATTACCTTGGACTAAATTAAAAATGGAGATGGAGGCAGCTTGCAAGAAATTGAATGCACTGGAGAAGAAAGAAAAAAGTGGAAAAGTGGTAGAACAGCCATCCTTTGAGGCTTTGGGGAATATCCCTCAGGATAGAAAATAAAACTACTCGCTGTTTTGGAAGGGTAGTCTTTGAGGAGAAAATGAGAACATACTTTTTTTTGGTTTTTTTTAAGCTTGAAATCTGCAAGGAGTCATTTTAGTTTCTCTTCTGATTTGCACAGGCTTCTTCAGATATAGTTGTTAAGGTTTATTTTTAAATGTTCAAATAGTCAATAGCACTTTGATTTCTCTTCTCTTGTGCTGTCTTTGCTATTCGATTGGAAGTCAAAATAATACAGTAATGATGAGCTGTCAGTCACCGGTACTTTTTTCCCCACACAAGCTTTCTTAGGGACTAGATTCCTATCATATAGTATTGCTTTCTTCAGCCTGCCACTCCAGTTTCCTTTTTTTGAAAAGGAGTGAAGGGGGGTGATTACAATTCTCTTCAAGTGCCGTTTTATTTAAAAATGATTGTCCTGAATTACTTGCTGCCATTGCTATAGCTGTAATCATTTCAATTGCTGGCAGACTTCTCTGTATTCTGTGTAGTGCTTTTGCTACCAGCTCCGGTAGGTATGCAGCCTGAGAAACTGGATGGTAAAATACAGTGCAAAGATGATACTTTTCTATTTGGTGTTCTCCGCGTTTCTCCATATTGACTGTAGTGATCCAGCAGAGCAGGTTATTTTCTCCTTGCACAATACACTTGCTTCTTGGGACTGTTAAGTGAGTTTTCACCGTGGTATTGCTTACAGGAGCTTCCCGTCTTCATAGCGTCTCTTCGAGTGGCAAGTAGTTTTGTAACGGCAAGAGGGCAAAAAGAACTAGAGGGTGTTCTGGCTTTTAATAACATCTCTGAAAGGTTGTGTCTTTGGCATCTGCCTTCCTCAAGATGTCAAAAACTGTGGAAATTATTTCAGGCATCGTTCTGTATCCCTCATGAACTAATTACTGAAGGAAGACAGGTCAATATAGAGTTAGTGATAAAAGGCAAAATTGCCTTGTTAGTTATAAGGTATTTGTACATTTGACTCAAGTACTTAGAAATGGCTAAAAACTGCCTGTACCGATGCCCGTTATGCGTAACTGATGATGTAATCATTCAGTTCTAATGTGTTTCAGTATTAGGGCTTCTCAAGCTGCAAAAATACTACTGCAAGCTTAAAAGTTATGGGCTTAGATGCATGAAATTTGTAAACTAATATATTTAAGCCTAACAGCCTTTGTGGCAGAAAGATTTATCTTAATGCTTTCCAAACGATTACTTTGGAGACATGCAGCAGCAGTGGGAAGATGTTAATTTTTGGTCTTTTGTTACAAGATTTCTGTTGCTGAATAGAACTTTCTGTAGTAACTTGAATACATGTTATGCACGTTCAGGTCTTGTCAAAAAAGACTGTAGTTGTATCATAGTGAATGTTTTCATCTGGCAGCTGTTTTTTCAGTATTTTTTTTAATAATGATCATTTTTTGGCTGTAGATTCCAAAGGCTTTCTATTATTATCTATTTTCTTCTTCGTATGACCTTTATGATCTAAAAAATAAAAATGAAGAAATTATTAAAAAGATATTCTTTAAAGAAAGAATAATGACCAGATGTCACACACAACTAGAAAAGGTTATTTGCAACAGAAGGAAGAAATTAAATTAACTGGAAGTACTTTATCTTGTCAGTTAAAAATACCTTACGTTAAAAAATCCAGTGTACAATTTTAGCTCCTTTTTTGCCCCTTTTTTTTTATAATATAATGATAACAGTAGAACTTTAGTTGATTAATGGTCTAGATTTCAATCCATTAATAAGCTCATGGAAATACCAAATCCAACATTTGGAGTTAGGTTGGTAATTTTCCAGACTTCCTAAAAACAGCCACCTTGTAGGTGTTCACTGTAAGTTTTCTGCCATCAGTCACTTGAAACAATAATATATTTAGAACTTGAATACTCGTAAAGTGTTTCTCTATCTCTGGCTGCTTTAGTTCTTAATTACTAAAACATTGGCACAGAGAAATAAAGAGCAATTTTTCAGTTACATTGAAATCATAATAATAAATGGATACAGTACTTTTGATAATGAAGTACTTGGATGCATTAATACTACTGCAGTTTATTTGTGTATACGTGCATGCTGGCCATTATACATGCATCTTCCTAGTGTGGCACTATGGTTGAGTGTCCGACTTAGGTAAATTAGTTTATTTTCTTAAAAGCATCCTTAGGAAGATTGACACTCATCACCTAATTTGCTTAAAATTCTTACATGTCAGTGTATAGGGTAGTGTTGTGGAGTGTCCTTGATTTTTCTCAGACTTAAACGGAATTTACCAGGACTCAACACCTGTGAAAATCAGACTGCTCATTAGTTTGTCCAAACTTTGGAAATGTTAACGTATTTTTGTGTCTTGCCCCATAGATAGCCTAACTAACTTATTTTCCTGGTTGTTAATAGAACTAGCCTTTCGTTTTAAAAAGGCAGCTGTTTTATAAGAAGGAGAGGTGAAACAATGATACTGAAGTAAAAGCTGATAGCACTAGTAATTAGACTCAATGTAACTGATATTGTTGCTTGCTTTTATACCACCGTTTTTTTTTCTGCTTTACTAAATTGCATACTTTGCATGTAATTTTTTTCCAGACTTACCAGATCAAGTTCTGAGGGTTTTCAAGGCAGATCAGCAAAGTCGCTACATCATGATCAGTAAGGACACAACAGCAAAAGAAGTGGTCATCCAGGCTATCAGGGAATTCGCTCTCACTGCAACCCCTGATGCATATTCACTGTGTGAAGTCTCTGTCACACCTGAGGGTGTCATCAAGCAAAGGAGGCTTCCTGATCAGTTATCCAAGCTTGCTGACAGGATACAGCTGAGTGGCAGGTGAGATTGGAGACTGAGCTACAGCTGAAGATGCCAGTTATTAAGTCAAAATCCTGTTAATAGGAGCATTATTTAATTATTAATGTTCTGTTTTGTTACAAGAAATCGCTCCTTATGCAATTTCTAATTGATACCTAAGCCTGGGGAATTTCAATTTATTCTATGATTCCAACTGGATCATTACTGTACCTTTCACTAGTATTTGAATTTATTATATCAAGTGTCTTTTTGAATTTTGTTTTTACAGGTATTACCTGAAGAACAACATGGAAACAGAAACTCTTTGTTCAGATGAAGACGCTCAAGAGTTACTACGGGAAAGTCAGATTTCCCTACTACAGCTCAGTACTGTTGAGGTGGCTACCCAACTCTCCATGAGAAACTTTGAGCTATTCCGTAACATTGAACCCACGGAATACATAGATGACTTGTTTAAACTCAAATCAAAAACAGGTTGCACTAATCTAAAAAAGTTCGAAGAGGTGATAAATCAAGAAACATTCTGGGTGGCTTCTGAGATTCTAAGAGAAACCAACCAGTTGAAAAGGATGAAGATCATCAAGCATTTCATTAAGATAGCACTACACTGCAGAGAATGCAAGAACTTCAACTCGATGTTTGCCATCATTAGGTATTGCCCCGTAATAATATTACTTCTAAGTAAAAAGCAAAGTCTTGCTTATGTCAGTCTAAAAAACAAGTATTTAACAGAGTAAACCAATTAATACTGTTAACATCAACACTTGACAATCCAATAAGGAGGGCATTTCCCAGTAATCTGAACTTGACATTGAAATATTTGCTGAAATATTATTTGGAATGCTACTGTTATGTACTTACTGCTCAAGACAGTGAGGCAAGGGTCGTTGGTGAACACGGCACTAGAGAAACTACTGCATTTATTTGAAAACAAAGACCAAAAGAAACAGCAGTTATATGAAGAAAAATTATAACATTGTCATAAATGAATGGGTTAATTTCCCAAAGGGAGCTCATCATTTTATGCATAGTTCCCAGTATCTTGAACTCATTGAACCATGATATGTTGCCTTTGGTTTTCTCTGTATCAGCAGTTTCCTGGATGGAACTCTGATAATAGTCAATAGCAGACTACAATGCCATATAATAACCTGTAAGTAAAGGTCTTTTAATTACAACAAAAAAAGTACTGAAAATCTCAGACAGAAAACCTTTCTTAGTTTTGGAATGAAAAGGAGGAGAGGAAACTCTAATGGGTGTGTTTAGACACGTTTTTTAAAACATGCACATTTCCTTTAGAGTCTCCCAAGAAAAGAAAAGTCTCCCAAGCCAGAAAGAACCTAACAAAAAAAAAAATCCCTAAATATTGTCTCTTATGAAAAGCTGGAGTAAGTTGCATTAAAATGACAATTTTATCACTGTCTCTAGGAAAAGTCCTTGTCACATTCAATCAACAGATTGAATGTGACATTTCTTCTGAAGATCACTGGTTTTGAATGCCATTCAATCAAATGTAGCAAGTTCCTAAGTCAAGGTTCCATGCTGATAATCAGCCAGCACCTCTGAGGCATAAAAATACGAAGATTTAGCTCAGCCATTTCAGCTGACCTCAAGGAGAAATAAAAGCAGCCTGCCTGCTAGCAAAAACTTGAATGAAGCAAAGATTCTAGATACCAAACTTTCACATAGGTAGAAATAAATAGCAAGCCAGGCAGTGCCATTAAGGGGCAAAAACCCCCGGTTTTTGTACCAGCTACAGCTTCAGCATAACCTGAAATATATAGGGTCTGTTTTATCAATTTGATGTAGACACAGCAAAGTCAGATGAATTATTGCAGCAAGAAGGGGGTCACTGTGCTGTCACCACCTAAACATTATAGATGTGGAAGATGGTTTTTTCCCCAGTCTGGGAATCTGGAAATAAGTGGTGATCCTAAGGTACTTCTAGACTGTGATATTGTTAGCAAATTCAGACACTGTTCCGAAGTGGTAAAGTACATACACTCTATAGGGTTTAATTACTCATCCAAGTGTAACTTTTACCTGTTTATAGTTACACCATGCAGATTTCTCCAGTTTTTATGGCTTTTATAAACATGATCTTAATTGTTCTGTAATACACACTGGCAAAAGGCAGTTTTCACTGTTACTTTGTGCTATGCTATTGTGGCTGTATGGTGTTTCTCCCGTACAAAATTTAACATGGTCTTTTCCAGGATTTTTTTGTTTCTTTCTATTGTTCTTGAACTTTTTTTGCGCTTTTTTTTCTTTGTTTCAAGTGGCCTGAATCTGGCACCAGTTGCAAGGCTCCGAACTACTTGGGAAAAGCTTCCAAGCAAGTACGAAAAACTGTTTCAAGATCTACAGGATTTGTTTGATCCATCTAGGAATATGGCAAAATATCGTAATGTCCTTAACAGCCAAAACCTACAGCCCCCCATTATCCCCCTGTTTCCTGTTATCAAAAAAGACCTTACGTTCCTTCATGAAGGTAAAAGCAGAAGTACGTCATCTTTTACCAGCTAAGGAAAACTAACTTCGCTACCTAATAACTGGTGTTGTTAATTGTTGGTTGTAGGAAATGATTCAAAAGTGGAGGGCTTGGTCAATTTTGAGAAGCTGAGAATGATTGCGAAGGAGATACGCCATGTTGGTCGCATGGCGTCTGTGAACATGGATCCTGCTTTAATGTTTAGAACGAGGTAAGTGTGTTGTTTTAGGCAGAACTTTTCCCAGCTGAGAGAAGGTTAGGTGTCAGCAAGCGATGCTTTTCAAGTGCCCCTTGTTGTTTTGGAGCATTGTGAGGGTTTTGTTTGTTTGTTAACAATTTACCAGAATTATGTGGTGTTCTAAAACTGGATAAATTATCACATTTTGTGCTTATGAGAATGCATGAAAATGTTTTATATTATTCCTTAGCTGCCAATTCCCTCATAAAAATGAGATTCCGTCAGTGGGAGGGAGGGGTAGATACTGTCTTGAACACATAGGTATTAGTCTGTCTGAAACATTGATGTGTGCCAGCATTATGGTTTTGATTTAGTAGAAGGGGGAATGTATCTGAAGCAGTATCAGCTAGTGGTGTTAGAAAACGTGGAGTGAATGCTTTTTGGCTTCATGTTAGACCAGCTTATTGCATACTCTTTTTCTTAATTTGAGCTAGAAGAGTTTGTAATATCTGACTGTATGCCCGAGTCAATGCTCTTTTTATTGTTTGTGGGCTTCCAGAACTGCTTGTCCTGAGGTCTGGTCTTTTTCTTTCTGAGCTTGTGATCTTTCTCTGTCTCTTCTTAAACCCATGCTTTACTCTTCCTGGCTCTCACTTGCAGGAAGAAGAAATGGAGGAGTTTGGGGTAAGTGGTTGGAGACAACGCACACAAACATTCATTCTTCCCTTACCATTTGCATTGTTTCCTACTTGCTATCTTTAATTTTCTGGTGCTTTGACTTTTTTTTCTTTTATTAACCCTTTTTTACTGACAATACATTTTAATCCAGGAGTGCCTTAGCTTTTGAGGTTAAAACACAAAAATTGTAAATTATTTATAAGTGGTTGTACATAGGAGTGGGGTTGTCTTCTCCCCCACTTCCAATTCAAATCCCCAAAGGAAGTGACTTTCAGTAAATGAGAAATTATAAAATGGCAAGGTTGCAACAGCTGAAAATTGCTGTTAACTTTCTTATGCCTAATAAACAATTATCACAATCAAATACAAAAATTAAAACTTAGAGTATCTGCTAAACTAACTTATTTCCATATTACAAGTCAGCCATCACTTTTACTCTTAACAATTCAGGAACAATGCATAGCTTTCATATAGACATACATACATTGAAATGTGCATGACATTTATTTCATCATGATCATTTTATTTAACAAAAAGCTGTCTTCAACCTAGCAAGTTACAGGGAAGTTCTGTTCTGTAATACTGAGCTGTACATTTTGTATACAGTCTGATTTAAAAAGTATTTAGAGAACTTTGAAAACACCTTCTGTATGTGTATTTAAGTTTGAACCTCAACTATAGTCTTCTGTCAGCATTGCCTTACTGCATGAGCTTTTCCTAATGCTCCGATCTTCTCCGTAGCTGGCTTACGTGAGAGAGCTAGCTTGAATGCTTTTCTAGATGTGTGAAGTGATACTGCCTAGTTGGAGCAGAATAGGTTAAAGTATTCGTGTAATTAAAATAGTGCCTGTAACCAAGTAAAAAGATTTCCTGACCCTCATCTTTCTATCTATTATAGCTGTTTGACTTACTGGAATGAGGCATGTAAGCTTTGACCATAGACTGACATTCATGCAATCTTTTGCACATTTCATGTTTATCAAGTGAGACCCTGCTGGACTAAGTCATACTTTTCCCCTCTTTCCTCCTCCTCCTGCCCCCCCTTCACTCCAGGTCTCTCAGCCAGGGCAGTACGAACGCAGCCGTGCTGGACGTCGCGCAAACAGGGGGCCATAAAAAGCGGGTCCGTCGCAGCTCCTTCCTTAATGCTAAAAAACTGTATGAAGATGCTCAGATGGCACGGAAAGTAAAGCAGTATCTCTCAAACTTGGATCTGGAAATGGACGAAGAGAGCCTCCAGACGCTGTCTCTGCAGTGTGAGCCAGCCACCAACACACGTGAGTGTTGTCATTTGTTACGCATTTCAAAGAAACTGTTAAATATGATCTCTGTTTCTTCTCCAAGGAAGTAACTGGGAACAGTAACTAGACAATGAGGTGAAAAATGATGTGTCTGGTCATTTCCAAGTACTGAACAACTATGAATCTTAAGGAAATCATCTTGCAGGTTAACACTATGGAGACATAACATCTATATAGGAGATAAAGCTTTCAGATGATGTCGTGCTGAAGTGCACAAGGGTTCTTTAGATTTGTCAGTATAAAGGGTATGGAGGAGCCAAAAGTTTCTTTACAGTTCTGATGTACTCAGGCTATTGGTGTGAATAGGGTTGGTCATCCTGGATATCTTGGCCTTGAGAGGCAAAAGGGGATTTCCTTATGTCCAGGTGTTTCAGAGATAGCTGGAGGGCTGTACCTGGCTGCAGCAGAGGGGGACCTTATGCTGGATATCGGTTTCATTTTGATTTGAGGGAATGCTGCATCTTACGTCCTTCCCTTCCTTCAGGGTAGAAAAAAACCAGTAATTATATATACATTCTAAACTAGTTGCAGTCCTTATGATAGCCCAGTATAACTTGTGGTCCTGTTTTTGATAACTACAATGATAGTCATTTATGAGAGTTTTTATTTTGAGAAAACGACTAAATATTGTCTGATAATGTACATATTTTAAATGGAGTTAAATCTCCCACTCTCTTGCTCTTCATCTTTTCTCTCTAAAGGTATACAAGTTTTTGAGCACCTTTTAAGTATTAATTGGAGGGCTTTGCACTGCTCAGATGAAAACTCCCACAATATTTTTAGCTAGTAGTCATTCTGTGTCTTCTCCCATTTCTTGTAAAGTGCCGAAGAATACAGGAGACAAGCGATCTGGAAAATCTGAAACATCACCGGTGGCTCCCCGGGCAGGTATCCAGCAGAAAGCGCAGCAGCAGCAGCAACATAAAGTAAACCAAGCACTGCAGGTCCCAGCCGTATCTCTTTATCCCTCTCGCAAGAAAGTGCCAGTCAAAGACCTCCCCCCGTTCGGTAAGCGGAACAATGAAGCGTTCGGTTTAATACACTCAAGTTTGTTTGCTTATGTCAGGGAGACGTTTTTAATCAAATAAGATTCAGACACTTATTTCTGGTAGTTTTCTAAGCAGGTTATGCCAATTCATGCAGTGTGTAGTCATAATTGTTGTCTTTAGAAATGGAAAGAAAGAAATCTAGGAAAGCTTCCTGTCAATCAGTATAAGTATTTACGTGTTACTAGCGGCTGGAAAGAATGAATGTTTCTGACTGTCTGCCCTGGGACCTTGGCTTAACTTTTCCAAAGCGTTTAGTGACTCAGAGTTTTGAGTGACCTGAGATGCCTTCAGAAGTTTTGGTGTTTTTTCAGAAGTTGAACGTTTAACGTGAAATGCAGGCCTAGTCAAACTGGTAGTCCTGTTAGAAATGTAGGCCTGAAGTTTCACGCTGAAAATTGTTCCTTTGGCTTCTGCTCCCCAGTGCTTTTTTTATCGTTGTTGTTCAGTCATTGCTGCCTGCATGTGTCTCAGAAAGATATCGGACTATAGGAATTTCTTCTAATCTGAGTTCCAAATCTGTGTCCCAGCATAGGTACATAACATATATGCATTATTAAAGAACTTCTTACATATCACTTGAATACAGTAATACTCCTAATAAGTATATGTAGCGTAACTGGCCCTTCCTATGGCATGATAGTAATTTCACAAGAGCTTAATTCTGATTTCACTTTTTATTAGTTTTACTTGTGTACTGCTTAGGCTGCTAAGGAAACATTAGAAGCAGCAAAATGAGCAAGAAACAATTCAATATTCATCTAGTTCTTGTTGATTTTTACCATTAAATTTTAATCTTAAAAGGACTTTGAAGCACCATAGACTGCATTTTTGCTCATGGTGGGGAAGTTTCTGAAAACTGACTAGGTTATGTTGATGAAGCAGCTGTAAATTATTGATAGCAGCATTGTGATCCAACAGATCAAAGATAAGCTCTGTAGAATGCTTGAAAATAACCTCTACCACAGACGTTGGCAAAACTGTCAGACAAGCTCTGTCTTCGCTTTTAAGACTGTCCCGGGGTGGATTTTTGAGGGGAGAGGAAGAGAAAGATGGATAAATGTTGCCTGAGAAAAGCAATTCTTGGTGCCCTAGATCTTTACATCATCCATCGTCTTCAGGATGTTTTTACTCTTTAGTTTCCTAAAATAAGCTGGTGCAGAGCTCATTCTCAAAAATGAAAGGGAAAAAGGCAGCTGCAGGATGGCCTTGTTTTGTAAGCTGAATCTTATTCATCTTCTTTTCCAGCTTTCTTTGACCTTCTAGGCTACTCTGAATAGAAAAGAAACAGGGCAACAGTTGCAATTCTGACTATATAAACCTTCACTAACCAGTGAGATTTGTGTGTGTTTGTATTCAACATAATTTTAGTTCAAGTTTCTCAGTAACCATTACTATGCATATCCTTGATTTATATATTGTATAGGGAGTATTCTGCAACACCAAATCTTGCATTGTCTTTTCTGTGACAAACCATTTATTTTAGGTGGCCAGAATGAAAGACGGGGTTCACTAATATGCAGAAATAAAGTGCTCTGTTTTAAATGGGAGTACGTTTAAACGTTTTGCATCATTTAAGATGATGTCAGAAACTCACAAATATACAGGAAAAAATTAGGGTTTTTTTCCTGTGTGGTGTCTGCTCTCTAAATGTATTGTGAAACAGAAAAATGTATTTATACTAGACTTTACATCTGCCTATATTAATTCTTATTTAAAGGCATTAACTCCCCGCAAGCTTTAAAGAAAATTCTTTCATTATCTGAAGAAGGAAGTTTGGATCGGCACAAGAAACTATCTGAAGACACAGTCTCAAGTGCATCTTCACAGCTGTCTTCTCCTCCCACTTCACCACAGAGCTCTCCGAGGAAAGGTATTAGATGTGCAATGTTTCTCATCCTGTTTCCTGAAGCTCATAGACTTTGGAAACTTCTAAGAGAGAATTTGGACACTCAGGATAAACTACTGCTGCTCCTATTTTTGTCACATATGGTCACAAGAGGGCAGGGAGTGCAGTGCACAATGGGGTACATGAAAGTATACCTGGGAACCTGATTTCAGGGATACCTGAAAGCCCTCTGGTTAGCAAAAGCGAGGAAAGATAGCCTGATCTGATGCAGGATTTGATGCAGTAGGTCAGTCTGACTGCAGCTGCTTCTGCAAAAATGTTCCCGTCATCAGTGTTTCCTGCCAGTGGAAGGATGTGCAGGCTGACACTTAAAATCTTTGTCCAGCATTGAGGACACTAGCTCAATTAGAGGAATTATTTGCTGTGTCATGTATCTGGATGGGGTGTGACCTATGTATGACAGCCAGGCTTAAGGTATTTGGGATTCAAATCGCTAATACACAACATTTTAGTAGCAGCCTGATTAATTATTCAAACAATGTGTATGGATATTTGAGGAACGGTATTACACATTAGAGCGTTCTTGACTGAGCTCTTTTTAAGTGACTTCATAGAGTTATTTTTTTAGAGTGAATTTAGGACTTTAAAGGGATTTTTTTTAAGTCTCTCTGTTTTTTCATTGTACTTGTTCTGATTGTGAATTGACGAAACAGAGAATGGAGGCATTTTCCTGTAGTTCAGAAAAACAAACAAAAAAGTCCCTTTGGAAGTATGATAGCCTAGTTGTACCGCAGATAGCTTCTAAATTATTCTCTTTTCAGAATATCATAAAAGTTCAGTTTAAAAGGTACATAATATAACATTATGGTAAAATAGGTATTTTGGGGTTGAGTCCCTATAGTATGCTAAAGAGCAGAGTGTGTTGGAGACTTCCTTGTAGCAATAACTTTCCCTAAACTGCACAGGGATGGGAAGGACTTGAAACTTAGGTGTCACTGTTTCTATTTTCTTGTCAAATGGACAGCTAAGCCCTTTTCGTAACGTGGTAGGTGGCAGTGCCCATCAGTTGAGGCCTTGCGGCTCCAGACTAATGGACCTAACCAGTTCCTCCTCTCCTCTTGGAAGCGAGAACAGTAACAAGAATAACAATTCACTAAGGAGACCTCCGGGATAAGTGGGGCTTGTGGAAACAAAAGTGGAAAAAATAAGTCCAATTGGATAAGCAGAGATCTGAAAAGGGGAGAGATGAATATGGCAGGGAAGTACAAATGCCTGTCCAAAATCTGTGATATTTACTAAGGTCAGATGGAGGAGGATGTTATGTAGGGAAGACACCTCGAGTCCTTGTAAGCTATCGTCATGATTTCTCCCAAATACTACATTAGCAAAGAGTGAATTTATATAAATATGGTCAGGCCTGTGCATTCCTTGAAAAAGCAATTTGTATTCTGTACTTGGCTCATAGTGGGAAAAGAACTTTATTTTTTGCAAAAAGCAAATCATAAACATGATTATAAATTTAAAAAAAAATTCCTTGTTTTGATGGTGACATGAAGCTAATGGTGTGTTCTTCAGACAAAAATGGCAGCAAGTGAAATGGGATAGGTCAGTTGAAGTCATTTTGACACTTATGTGTAGACTGAAAGCAAAAATGAAAACTGCAGTTACTTGTGGCTGTATGTCATTTAATGATCTTTAACTTAGCTGGCAAGAGCATTCAGCACACCTTTATTTAATACTAAAGCAAAAGCTGAATTTACCTCTGTGACATGGTTTGCAGATTTTATCTCAGTCTGGCAGTGTCAATGCTACCTCCAAATGACAGTATAATTCTACTAATAAATGCTATTTGGCATGTAATTAGTTAGCCAAGTACCACAAAGAAAGCTTGAAAATCTGGCCCTCTCTGAGCCGAGGTATGTAATAAGCAGTCAGCCCAAACATCTGTGCTTCATGTATCTGCTGTTCATCTCTGAAGTGTAGCTTTGCAGAACAGAAAAACTGTGTGAGAGGGGCTCTTGGATTACTTTAAGCAGTAATCTTTTCCGGGGCATCTCTTTCATTCCAGTCTGGGAGACAGTGTTTATGTACAGGCAGTTTTTGGGATACAAGTATGATGATGCATTTGAAAATAATTTGGGAGAGGAGGGCAGAGAAGAAGGAAGGTGAGCAGTTGGTTTCTAAATGAGAAGTGCATGTTCCCACAATCTCAAATCTCTTATTAAGAGACAATACAGTGTTATGCAGTTCTGCTACATATCCTTCTGTCTTTTGCAGTGCTGCTTCTGTGAATAAAATGTAACCGTAGTTTTGATTTACTACATGGTAGCAGTAGTAAATATTGCCGGCTGCCTGGCAGTAACTGAGCAGGCTTCTTGGAGAGTCTGATTAACGTGCCGTTCCCTTTGCAGGCTACACTTTGGCTCCTAGCGGCACAGTGGATAACTTTTCAGATTCTGGTCACAGCGAAATTTCTTCCAGATCTAGTATTGTCAGCAATTCCTCTTTTGACTCTATGCCAGTCTCCCTGCATGATGAGAGGAGACAGAGGCATTCTGTCAGCATCGTGGAGACAAATCTTGGTGTGGGAAGGATTGATAGAAGAATCATGATTGAACCAGATCAATACAGCTTAGGGTAAGCATTTTATTTGTGCTTACTTACATTATAGTTTCATATAGTGTGTATGTGGCATGTATATGTATATTTGTGTAACTTTCCCTGGATCTCTCTCAAATATTTTTTCTCCCCTGCTGTTAAAACCCACTATTTCAATGCTGATAATGCTCCATTTTCTGATAAGAAAAGGTTTTGCGCTCCTGAGTGTGTGATGAGGTGTACAGCGGTAAGACTTTACCTCAGTAGACTTTATCATCTGACTGTTTAGTAGTACTGTAGATTATCCTCTTTATGGCAGACTAGTATCCTAGCCTGTTTTCTAGACGGGGAATTAACTGAATTAGATGAGAAATTATTCATACAATTATTCAGTGATCAAGCTGAGAGCAGAAATAGCTAGTAATTTTCCAGTCTGTTTCATAGAACAGTGCGTATTTATCTAACCCAAAAATATTTTACCCCAAATATCTATCCTAGTCAACAATAATTGGAAGCTAAAGTTCACATCAGGCTGCTGGTTTTCTAGGTAATTTTCTAGGTAATTAATTTCTGTAATGGTGGGGAAGCTAGTGCTGTGAGTTCTCTAAATCTTTAGCAGTGAGCCTTGGTCTGAAAATAATTGGAGCTCTGGCTCCTATTTAGTCTCGACTTACTTTTCTGAGCTGTTATTTGGATGCTTCAGTCCTCTGAATGGTTTCAGGGCTTTTAATCCTGCGGGGTCTGTGGATGGCAGGCCTGTTCCAAAACTGGTGTACTTCAGCTTTGGGAATCCCAGGCTACGCAAACACTTTAATCAGATGTCTTAAATATTTGGAAGAGCAGGGTTTCAGTCTGCGTAGCAAGCTGCCCTGGAAGGACAAATCCCAGGAGCCCGGATAGCTGCTAAACAAAAGTGACACTTTGTCGGTTTTCACTGCAGCTATGTAAGTGATAGTGTCAGGCTAACTTAATTGCTGAAAGGCTATGGAGAACATACTCAGGTAGCTTGTATTTCCAAAATTAAGGTTTAAATACATTTTTATTTGCAAGAAATACTGAAAAAATTGCTTTCAGAATTTCCTAAGCAGAAAAAAGTCTGAAAAGCTGAAACCTAAACCTGAATTTTAGCCACCTCTCACTAAAACTCTGTGTCTAACTTCTGATCCTTTGCTTCTTGTGGCTGGAAAAGAAACCCCGTCTATCAGTGTGTTCCCCTTTATATATATCCATGTGAGTTGCCAGTCTTAAAGGTCTGCTGCAAAGTTGACATTTTACCTTTGAAATGACTCCACTGAAGTGTTAAGTTTCATCAGGATATCTATCCGGTAGGTTTTTTGTTTGTTTTATTGAGGATGAGCTATACGAGTGTTCTAGTCTCAAAATTGAATTAGTCATTAAAGCAAATAATACTTAATATAACTTGCATCAAAACCTTCAATCGTAGAATCATAGAATGGTTTGGGTTGGAAGGGACCTTTTAAAGGTCATCTAGTCCAATCCCTCAATATGTTCGCTTTTCTCTTGGCTGTTGAGTTCTTCATGTGTCTTGTAAACGATCTCCAATTCCAACACTGGATTTATTTTTATTTTTTTTTCCCCCCTCTTCAACGTGCGTCTAGCTCATATGCACCACTGTCAGAGACCAGAGGCCTGTATGCTGGCGCAACTGTGCTTTCTTCTCCTAGTACTGAAGAACTGTCACAGGATCAGGGGGACAGAGCTTCGCTCGATGCAGCTGACAGTGGCCGTGGTAGCTGGACTTCTTGTTCAAGTGGTTCTCATGACAACATACAAACAATACAGCACCAGAGAAGCTGGGAGACTCTGCCTTTTGGACATGCTCATTTCGATAGTTCAGGCGATGGGGCAGGACTGTGGGCCTCGGGCAGCCACATGGACCAGCTGATGTTCCCCGATCATGGCACAAAGTATGGCAGGCAAAGTCAAGGTAGGGAGGGCCTTGATCAAGCACAGTCCAGAGCAAGCTGGGCATCCTCAACAGGATACTGGGGAGAGGACTCGGAAGGTGATACAGGTACCATAAAGCGGAGGGGTGGGAAGGATGTTTCGATTGAAGCTGAAACCAGTAGCATAACATCTGTACCAGCAGAGGAGTCAAAGCCAGCTCCCATGCCCACTCATATAGCAGTATCACCAAGTAGTACAAAGGGGCTTGTTGGTAAGTTAAGTTTTGTTTACCATGGAGTATTTAATTAATTTGTCTATAGTTCTTTGTATTATTCTAAAACTGCATTTATTCCGTCTGGTTTGATTTTTTTGAAAATTTTGTTTTTTTGAAGCAAAACCAAACATTTTGTAGTCTCTCTCAAATTTTCCCCTTTAACTGCATTTATTGCTAGGGAAAGTATCACTTATTGTTGATTCTTAGTTCTGGCAGCTTCTTTGTGTTTCAAGTGAATCTGCCATACATCAAAAAAACTAGCTCAACTGGTGGACAGTGTTTTGAGAGGTTGATGTATATAGGCGTCTGTTCTGAAATGTGAATTTCTCTTCACAGTAAGGCTCCACGTTCTATATTTAGACATCTTAAAAAGTGGCCTGGTTTTTTTAGAAGCCTTTTACTTCATACATCTGTATGACTAGTCTGATGATTGTGAATATTCCTTACTTCTGAAAATGGGGTCACTTTGTGCTTAAATACCGACTGAGGTGTTTCTTTGGACTGCTGAAACTGAAGAGGTTCCTAAGAAATTAGAGCTGAAATAACTTATAGTCATCCAACAAAAGAAAGATAAGCTAATATGTAAATTAATATGAAGGTTTCTTTGGCAGTGCTTAACATTTTTCTTATACTGTTCCTTTTATGCATCCCAGTCCATGGGGCATCCAAGACCTCTGCATTTCTGCCTATTTCTTTCCTTTTATTTCTCTTCACTTTGCCTTTCTTCATCTAACGGACATTTTGTACTGAGACAGCTGAAAAAGCCTGCCAGATTGAGGTCATGCTGAGACCACTGTGATAAACTGCTTTTCCATTTTCTGCCCAAGTATATTGCTTAGCAGTGGCCCATTGCCTCAAAGCTTGGGTGCAGATCTGAATCCCTGAACTCTGAAGAGGAGGAAGCTGTTCAGTTCAGGGCTCCAGGTTCTGATTCATGCTGCTCTCTAATTTTACTCTTTGAAGCCCTTGGTTTCCACCAAAATGTGCAACAAGCATGTCCAAACTTGCCTCTCAAGGAAGTGCTTTCCACTGCGTTTTTAGAGACTTCAGAGAACGTGAAAGGGATTTGAAAATTCAAGCCACACACTTCCACGTGCTTCAGTACTATTAACTAATTATCCTGCAAATGTAACTCTGCATATCACTCTAATAGAAGCCACTATTTTTACATGGTTCTTTGTGATTGAATAGACATTGATCTCTTGCAGTATTTCAATAGAATTTTTCTACAGAATTTCTGCTGCATCTGAGTTACTTTTCAGAAGTCTTTGAATAAAATTTCTCAGAAGCTTCTTCATGCTCTGTTAAAGCAATTTGTCCAAGAAAAATACTTAGATTCTATTGGAAACTATTTGATTTTGTTATAATACCAAGACTTTATTTTTAGTCTATAAAAACTCACATCCAAGTAGCACCAGTCCGTTTAAAGCTCGTACAGCCCTTTCATTCAATTCCATGCTGCATAATGCAGGGTGATGTTGTCATTGCCACTTGTGCAAGAATTTACAGTGTATGACAAGCTGTGGAGAGTGAATTGTCTGTGTCAGTGGTTTATCCTGCTGTGTTTGCCTTTGTACTGTAAGTTAAGAGGTCACATGTTAAAGGGGTAGACCCACAATAAGTGTGCAATATCAAAGCACCAGCTGACTTCTTTAAATACGTAACTCCAAAATAGAGTCATGCCTATCTGCTGTGTGTCCCTGCAGATCCTTAACACTCTTAATTGCTATTTCCTCCCTTGAAGTTCTCTGCAAAAGAGAACTTCTAAGTATGCCCAGAGTTAAGCCTTGTTCAGGTAAACAGTTACGCCTCGATGAGATCCATCTCCTATATAAAATCATATTCTGTCATTGTTCTTATGGGTGTACTTTCAAGTTTTAATTTTGCAGAGAATACAAGCGTAAGAGCAGCTGGCAGTAGTGCATACACAAAGTATGAAGATGAAGCCCACTTCTCTGCCTTACCTTTTGGGATTGTAGTTTTTGTCTCATTAAGTAGTAAGATTTGTAGGAAGAAATAATTTACCAGGTGCTCCTCCCTGCCCCAGATGCTAAAAACAAGAGATGAGCTCCTAGATACAAAGCCCATCTTCAAGATCAAGATAGTCATGCATTTGGGGACATGCCAATACTCCTGATGCTTGCCACTTCTGTGGATTCTTGAGTCTTCCATGTTACTTTGATCAGTGTATGCTTTATTCTATATAATTGGTGGAATGGCTTCAGTGGCTAAGTTTGAACAAATTCCCCATGTAATTTGGTGAATTTTATTAGAGGAATGCTTCACTACTGGAAAAATAGCTATATCCTGTGTATGTTGTATATTCTACACTTTCTTGCATGGGTTATTTGTCAGTGTTTATTTAACTTTCACTGTTTATTTTCCTTTGAGCTGTTTTCCTCTTACTATCTTTTATAATAATCTGTTGTTTTTCCTGCAGCACGAAAAGAGGGTCGATATCGGGAACCACCTCCAACTCCCCCTGGTTATGTAGGAATACCTATTGCTGAGTTTGCGGAAGGTGGCTCCCATCCAACCAGAAAGCCTCCAGATTACAACATAGCACTTCAGAGGTCTAGAATGGTGGCACGGACATGCGAGACTCACGGGACATCAACTCCGCAGCAGCAGTCGCATGGCCATTCAACTGGCAGGCCTGTGAACAAACCTCAGTGGCATAAACCAAACGAGTCAGATCCACGTCTTGCTCACTATCCGTCTCAAGGGTTTTCCACAGAGGAAGATGGTAAATTTCTAATTGTTAGATTTTGAGTGTGCTGCATGCAAAAATGGTCAATGCTTTCACAGACACAAAGCAAACTACGCAAATGTGTTCTGCCATAGAAATTCTTGCCATAATTTGAGCTCTCTTCCATCTTTCAAAACTTGCTCTTTGTTAACTTTTTGGAAGGGGAGGAGTTCAGTTCATCCTAAATATAATTTAAAATTTGGAATCTGGGCCCACCTGAATCTTGGACAACCAAGCAGTTGGCTTAGGCAACTTCTCTGGAGGTGCCTGTGTTCACCAGGTATAGTCCTGCCTGCCCTGGAAGTTTCCAGCGTACCTAATGTTTGGGACTGACCATGTATTTAATGGTCAAAAAAGTATCCTGGTCTATAGAATACCTGCCCATCCGCCCCATAGCGCATGGTTGGTTAGATTTATTTGGATAGTCACATTCTACTTGAAACTCTTACACTGTGGACACTCGGTCTTCCATACCAACTGCTTCACATAACAACCCCACTACTCTTTTGCTACCTCGCTTGCCCAAGTGTGTCTGCATCTTTATGCTTTAGCTCAACTATAATGATAGAAAGACTATGTAGACGTAGTCTTTCTGGTTTTCTGTGGAGTGCAAGCATAGGTGGATTGCATCTTTAGGACTAGGTGCTCAAAATTTAGGCAGGGCAGTGCCCAAATCACACATTTGAATGCTTTGTTTTGCTTAATGATAGAAAGGCTAACATTCCCCTTCCCGCCCTAACTGCGTAGTTACTAAGGTTTTATGTGCAGGATGAACCCTGCAGCTGAACATGATAGAAAACAGTGAAATCTACCGTGATCAAATTGCCTCAAAGTTTGAGAATTACCGTGACACAGAATTTCAGTTGTTTCTACCAATGGTGACTAAAGCTGCACTCAATTTTTACGCAATCTTAATTTAAATAAATCACAGATATATTCAGGGAAAAATGTAAGATGGCTCTATGAAGCTATTGGATATCTTGGAGTAGCTGTTGCGTTCCTCAAGCTGAGGAACTGCACCTAGCTCAGTTATAGCAATTGTCTTATTTTCTTCGACAACAAAATTACAAAGGAATACTTCTCACGAGACATGAAATGTACAGATATTGATTCTTGTAAAATATATACCTAATACAACAAAATGGAAAACACATGAGCACAGTACAGGTTGTTTCATTCAGTAGCAGTCTTGTTCTATATGAACTAAATTCTATTTTCCCCTATCCTGTTGTGTTTGCAGAAGATGAACAAGTCTCTGCTGTCTAAGACTTGGGCTTTTCTGGATCCAGAGTGAGCCACCTTAAAGGAGAGCACAAGAAGACGTCCCTAGAATAGGAGCCTTGGAACTATAGTTAAAGGATGGTGGACCTATTTGCCTCCTTCCCTGCCTTAAAGCAGCATGGGGCTTCTTCCTCCGCCCCTCCCCCTTCTGTCCCCTCTCCCCTTGCATGTGAAATACTGTGAAGAAATCGCCCTGGCACTTTTCAAACTGTGTTGCTTGAAATGCACAGTGCAGCAATCTCCAAGCTACCACTGTCGCTGTCTGCCACATCACACAGTATCATTCCAAATTCCAAGATCATCACATCAGGATGATTAACTCTGGCTGCACTTCCCAATGCCTGGAAGGGTTTTGTTTGTTGTTTTTTTTTTAAATCTTCCTTTTAGATTTTAATCACAATCCTAGCACTTAGTCTCATTGGGATAATGAGATAAGCTAGCTGTCAAATTACATTTGGCCTTTAACCTACAAAGAGAAAAATGTATTGAAATCCTTCAAGGAGGCAGTGCTTATTTGCTTGTTTACAATGCCTTTGTTACAATTTTGTATGTTTGCGTTTCAGAGATCAAATACTGCATCTGCATAGTAATTACAGTATTATTTCATACCTGTAAGTAGGGTTGCCAGCCTGAGCTCCTGGAAAGAACATTGCTATCACGTGGCTGAGCAGGGCAGAAGGGAAGGCAGAGGTTTACGTACGGGATGCAGCTTTTCCTTGACCGTCTCTCGCTTCACTCCTAATGTGCCCCACCCTGGAATCTTCAAAAGTTTGTAAACGTTAGCCTTAATGGCATCCTCAGCCGTTAATGGCATCCTCAGCCGCGTCTAGTGTAAATGCAGAAACACGTGCTTGCAACTGGCCGGTGATGGAAGAGGACACTGTGTGTCTCATACCTGTGCCTTGCGGAATACAGGATGGCATACTCAAAAAGAAAGTGTCCCAGTCTAATGAGACAGACGGCAACCCCACCTTTAAGTTATATATTAGTTTTATTTTTATTTTTTACTATATAGTAGTTATATTAAAAGAAAAATTAACTGGATAACATTGCAGTGAAGGCACGTTGGGATGTCACAGCTCGTGTCAGCTGTTAACACTGATCTAATAACTTCCATCTATTGACTTTGGCATTAGGGGATAAACGAGCCTTTAAGTAATGAAAAATAACACGTTTAGATTTGCCAGCCTTTGCAATGCAGAAATAGTCACAACTGTTAATGGCTTCATGGAACACTGCATGTGTAGAGAAGGCCAATGTGTAGCAACCACCTGCTCACAGCTGCTATTAACCCTATAATGACTGAAATGACCCTCCCCTCTATTTTTGTGTTGTTTTTGCACAGACTCCGGAGAAGTGAAGGCTGCCAATCCGAGTAGTACTCAAATGTGAGGAACTGCTGGTCTTGGATTTTTTTTTTTTCCATTGAACTCAGCTGATCATATTGATCAGTAGATAAACGTAAATAGCTTCAACTTTTAAAGATCAAATTGCAGTGTTTTTTCACTGTATCAAACAAATGTCAATGCTTTATTTAATTCTCTCTCCTGTAATCATAGCTTTTGTCTATTTGCTTATATATCACATTGTCAATTATGCATTTGTAATTTTACATGTAATATGCATTATTTGCCAGTTTTATTCTCAAGGCTATGGACCTCATGTGCATATAGAAATACAAAATCCTAGCTCTATCACAAGTTGCACAAATGTTATATAAGCATTAAGTAATTGTAGACCATAGGACTGCTAATCTCAGTTCGCTCTGTGATGTCAAGTGCAGAATGTACAATTAACTGGTGATTTCCTCATACTTTTGATACTACTTGTACCTGTATGTCTTTTAGAAAGACATTGGTGGAGTCTGTATCCCTTTTGTATTTTTAATACAATAATTGTACATATTGGTTATATTTTTGTTGAAAATGGTAGAAATGTACTATGTTTATGCTTCTACATCCAGTTTGTATGAAGCTGGAAAATAAATAAATATAACATTAATGAAGTCCATATTGATTATTATGCATTTTACATGTTCCACATACTTGAACAAATTTATGAAAAAATTTTACTTCTCTGTGTATTAATATTAAAGGGACATTGCCAAGTGATGTGGGCAAACCATTGGTGTGGAGTTTTTCTTAATATGCACCTGTGTTGCTGATCCAATTTTTGAAAAGTTTGATGTGTGTACTGCTGAATGAGAATGACTGATATGTTTTGTGTCCCCAGCAGAAACATTTGAGTTCCCACAGGAATGGTCTTAGGTATACAGAGCATTTGAACAGTTTTAAAGCAAAGATTGTGTTGATTTGATACGGTGTAAAAGTAAGGCATACACGTTGTAACATTTGGGTAAGGAGAACTATGGAAAGTGATCCATTTGAGTTTTTACCAAGGAAGGTATTTCAAGTAATAAAGATCACCCAATAGCATCCCCAGTAATAAAAGCTGACGTTGATTCAATGTCAAATCTGTAGATTTTTTTTTTTTCCCAGACGTTAGATTCATTATTTTCAGTAGTAGGCAGGAGACTGGGTTAAAATGTCACTGCTAAAGCCATTATCAGCTATATCCCATTTAGCTTTGAAATGCTTGACAGGCATTGTTTCCAAATCTAAAATTAGCTCGTTGCAAAGAGAAGCAACAAAATGCTCTGTATAGATTTAATTCTTCCTCACGTCACTCTAGAAATGTTCCATATTTAAAATGCAATCATAAGCAAGTTAAAAATCATTGAAAATATAGGAGTTGTGTAAACATTCTTTCTTTGTCACTGGAATCTCTAGCACTGTAAGGAGACTCAGATTTGTATGGGGGGTGGGGTGGAACTCATCTCTGCTAATCTGTGGCTGATACTTGTTGGGCAAATATCAGCGAGCTCGAGAACTATCATTGATTCTGAGGTTAGTAGAAATGAAAGTACATTGTTACGTATCTTACCTGCAAATTTGTCCTTTGGTAATACTAAAGGTACACTGTTAGGGAAATAATTCCGCGTATCGACTTGTGAGGTATGTGAACCGTTTGCACGCTTGTCAACTTTTTTTCTGTATGCTTGGTATACTGTTGAATTAGGCGACATTCCCTCTCTTCCTGTTCATGCCTCCCTGCTGTAATTAGTATTTTTAGAACACTTTTAGTCAGTAGAGACATCCTCAACACTCATTGTCCAATACAAATGGCTTAATTCATTGTGGATTGGGAGATAAAGAACACTTCATACAGCAACTGATTCAGTAGAAGTAAAGGCCGTGCTATGGTATGACTTCTTAGGAAACAGATTTGATAATTGTTCTAGTATGTGTAATGTGAATTTTGTACTTATTGTGTGGATGCAGCAAGATGTGGACAAGTAAACTACCAGTTGCTGGGATTTGGTGTTGCACTAACCAAAATCACACTGAAATCTAAGGAAAAATTTTGTCTGAAGAAATGTCATTCAATTATCTGTACTCTTTTTTTGAGTTTTAACTGAAACTTGTTGAGGCAGAGGCTACTTCTTTATGCAGTATATTACACATTGGAGGCAGCCACAGAAAGCTGAGGTATTGAAGGTACTGCTTTAATGGATTAAGCTTGGTCATCTGGAGAAGCATGCATGTTTTACAAATCTGAGACTAAAATATTTGGTCCACCTGAAGCGGGGAACAGTATTGCTACTTTAAAACAAACAATTTGCTTTCAAACTAGTAGGAAATGTATTAAAGTTCCAGACTTCCTGTCTCATATGGATTGTACAATAGTTGAGAAAAAAATAAACTCTGGGGAATGCCAGTAATGATTTAATTGCAAGTATTCATACTTATGCACTACTTAGTATGTGACCAAAAAAAAAAACTTTTGTGGATGAAGGTTATATAGCAGCAACAGCCTGTCTAACATTCAGTAAGTAACACAGATCTATTGAGGTAAATATGAACACTGTTAAAATTCCTCTGAAAATTGGCCCAGTCAGGAGAAAGCAACCACCTGAGATAATCAATAGAATTTGCTCACCTATCCCTAGATCATCCTTTAAGTTAGTGTTAGAGTCTTGTGTCTAAAAATGACATGCTTTGAGAGAAGGCTGGAGTGAAAGGAGGTTTATTACTCACCTAAGATGGAATAAATTACTTTGTTTTCCACACCACTGAAAATGTGATAAGTGAAAATCTGTAGTTTTTACTAGAATCAGAAATCTTTAAAGCTCTATCTTGCTTATATGAAGTGACTATTTAGGAAGGAGTAGATATGCCCCGGCTACCAGAGTATTACCTGTTCTTCAGATTCATAAATTGACATAATTGTATCACAGGAACAAGCCAGGAAGCTATAAACCTTAAAGGCATTCAACTACTAGCAACCAACAACTGCATAATCTAAAATACTCTCATTTGGTTTGCCTGGAATACAGGCAACTTAGAGAGTGACACTCAACACACGCGGCTGCATTCTTCCTGCAGAGAAATGAGTCTTCGTTCGCTTAGGACGTTCGTCAGGACTCGGTTTGTGTTAATTAGAAGTGCTGGCTTCTCCTGAAGTGTAGACTTGTCTACCTCAGCCTTTTCTTTGGTAACACTCTCATGGCTTGGCATGCTTAGTCTTCTCTTTCAGTTTGCAGGCTTTATTTTGATATTTATGTATTTATTTGTGGATCCTTAAATGCATAGTTTTGTCTTTGGTAGTCTGACCCCTGAAAGCAGGACCACTTGCTTTGCAGCACTGTTGCCCTTGCTGGCAATGAAACTGTCTACATATACATATATATAAAAAAACTTTGTATACTAATGCAGCATCCACATTTTTTTTTTTTTTTTTAGCTTGGTTCTCTGCACTGGAAAAGAAGCCAGTCCAGCATTATTTAAAGGCATTTGAGGGGTACAGTTTGTAAATCTCTTTTTTTTTTTTTTTTTTTCCACTGAAACTTCCACCAGAGTAGTGATGTTTAAAATTCTTTCGCAGTCATTGCCGAAGTATTTTGACATGCAGTTGTTATCTTCTGATACAGTTTCAGAAAAAAAAATTGCCGCTTGCCCCAGGGTCAGTAGCTGTGGCAGAGATAAATTGCCTAGGTGGTGTGTTCAATCTTTCTTGAGGCTTTTGTCATCACTACAGAAATATGATTTATTTTTTTTTTTAAACTAGTTTCTATTGAGTTTTGTGTAACAAATAAGATCATCTGAACTGTGGCTTTTTCTAACAGAAGGTAGTCTGTGTGCCCCACCATGGCTTTGCTTCCTTGGTGTCTGGGGTCAGAATCTAAGAAAAACATAGGGAATTGCACTAATAAAAAGCAGCCTTCCAGGCGGAGGCACTGCTTTTCAACATCAGTGTAGAACTGGAAGGGTGGTTCTGATTTGACAGTGCAGGGAACCCTCGTATAACCTTCTTGATACCTGTTTTGCTCTTAAGAAGAGATAGCCTTTGTTGCTGCATTTCTTAATTGGAAGGCTGAGCCACAGCCCCAGCAAGTCAAACTGTAATGAGCCTCCATGCGCTGGTTTAAATGTGTACGTGATTCTTGTATTAAACATTCTTTAAGCTGAGTAGCTCTTTTCCTTTCTCTTTTCTTGTATGTATGTATTACAGTGGCCATATGTTCTTCCTGTCTGTCTCATCAGAATAAGCCAGACTTCAGTAGGACAGGTGGAAACTTGTGCAGCCGCTCTGTATCTTGTGCGGTTTCGATTTTGTTTAATGTAGATGTCCAAAACTGCTGCTTGAAATGAAGTGTGATCTGCATCTTGATCTGAATTTTATCCTGTTTCTGTCACTGTGATTATCATTGTCATCACATCTTCCTCATACAATATTCTGATCTATCTGTTGTCAATGTCTTCCAACATTGTATTCACAGCCAACTGTATTTGTGCTATGATGATTATTAACTATTAAATTTAGTCGCAACCTGATCATCAAGAGCTCCAGCAGTAGTCCCTCTCTGAACTCATATTTCATCTTCTTGTAGCACAGTTTCAGCACAGCTTATTCCCACCTCCCGTGCAGGGAGGAAGTTTCTGTTACTTGATACCATCTCTACCTTGCATTTTTTTCTTTTCTGTGTTTAGTTCAGGATCTATAAACAATTTTCTTTTTTGAGACTGGTTCTCAAGGTTTTATTAGGTCAGGCTGGTGGATTGTTTTTCCCTCCCGCTTCCCCCCTATGTTGGTTATTCTTCAGTCACCCGGTAGATCTCCTCACATGACAGCTTCGTCAAGTCTCGTTACTCAATCTGATATCCAGTACCAGTTCTTTCAGAACTCTGGGCTGGACACTATCACCGTTTTTGTTAGCTTCTGTATTTAATGACATTTTCCGTATTGAAGATGAATATTTCACTTTGTAAGGTAGCTATAAATGGATTATTCCTGAGCTCTGTTCTTTCCTGGCCATATCGTGGCCCTGATGACTCATTTCGGTTTTGAGGTATTTATTCAGTTGAATAAACTTTTGCTTTTTGTGTCAATTAAGAAGTCTAATTCAGCTTAAATTCTGTCAATTTTTATTTTCATCTCCATCCTCCAAAATACTAGTTTGGCACTCTTTGTTTACTTTGCTGATTTTGGTTTGGGTTAGAGGACGGGGATTAGGTTTTTCTGGTTACTCTAAAAAGTTGTTTTGGTTTGGTTTTTTGTTCTCCTGGAGCCTTGCCCTACATGTTTATTCTCCTTGCTGACGACACACATTCTGGACAGCTTTTGCGTCCTGGGAAACCTATGAAATAAGTAAATCTTTCACTCTATGTAATGTTAGCTGAGACCTTGGTGGAAGAATTTTACTCAGGTTTCAGTACTCTGCTTTAAGAAAGTCTTGCGCCTTCTTGACAGAGTTAGAGGAGAACAAGAAAACTTAAAGTTCTGTGAAACGCAACTTTCAAGGAAAGCTGGAGTCCTATTTCCTATGAATCCCTGAGCTAAAGAACTTGGCTGTCCCTGGGCTCTGTGTAATGCCTTTGAGTCTGTGTGATGTGAGTGGAGATATTAGGACAGTGCAACTGTTTGACCTGAAAACTGATGGAAGGGCCCTTTGTGATTAAGGCTGAACATAAATGTTTCTAAAGAATTTTGAATTTTGTTTTATGTTCAAGTCATAATGTTGGCAAAATCACCAAGCTTCCTAAATTTCGCATGCTGTCTCGGTCCACGTGAAGTTCATTTAGCAAGTCAGTTGTTACGTTTGTGAAAAGCTCATAGCAAAGACTTTACTGGCGTTCCTGTTCCTAAGGCTGATGTATTTATTGCTCTTGAATATGATTCAACAAATCATTCATGGTTTAAATGCTTTGTTGACTAAGAAAGGGTGTACTTAGCTGCTTCTCCTCTTCCCAGCACATACATGCTTTTCCTCCTTCTCATGTCTCCATTGTTGTTCTTTAGATGCACAGTTCGCCCTCCCTATTAACCTCTTCCTGTTGCTTATATTAGCTGCTTTCTCACACAGCTTCTCTTTGCTCCTTTGTAGAACGGAGTACCACCCATTTCCTTCCTCCCAAAGTGTGTTTTGTATGCAGTCTTCAGAAACAATGGAAGGAGGCAGCACTTCAGTCCTCAAAAAGCTTGAAAGGAGTGTACCCAGGCAGGGCAAATTCAGACTTCAGTTCTTTGTCTGCATATTCATAGCCCTTTTCTCAATTGTTTCCTGAAAGCTGGTTTGTTCAGGTTTCTATGTAGTACCCTATATATATCCATAGCATAACGCTTACTTTGTTGTACTCACAAATAGTTATGATCTGATGAATACAGAACTTTTTTTTTTTTTTTTTTTTTTTTTTTTTTTTGTGCTAGGAAGCCTTCGTTTATCTAAGCCTCCCAAGTCTGATATTNAGTGTGGCTTAGGACCAGGGGAGGGTGTTGCGGAGGAGGGGAGCAAGGGAGGGGTGGTGGTTCTGGCAAGACTTCTCAAATTCCCACAGTTATCTTAAAATGTACAGGACTCTGTGTAATTCAAGGGGTCTATTCTCTCTGACTAATTACATCTCTGCTGCTTTGAATCACATTTGACCAATATACGTTCTCTCCAGAAAAACATGATTCTATCCAAATTTATGTTGAAAACCTCCTGTTGTTAATGACCTGTACAGGGCTGAACTACCTCCGCTTTCTGTTCCACTTTGTGTATTACATTTGGTTGGTTGGGGTGTCTCCGTTCTGGCACTTGCTCTTCAAATGGGTGACTTTCCAGAGTGATGAGCACAGGCACTCCTTTTTGGTGTAGCTTTATGTTTGGATCTCTTCCATTCTCTTTACGGAAAGTGGCATTTCACAGGTTTATTTAATGTTTTTGAAGTCTCCCTGTATCTTCTGTAATTCATTGAAGATTGTTTCCAGTTCTTGGTTGCTTATGCTGCAGAGCTACTGGGGTTAAGGAGCCAACTGAATACCTCTGACTTCTTTTCTGGTGCCATATAAGTGGGATGTAATGCAGCAATTTCAGTCAGAGTGGAGTAGTTTACAATTCTCATAGTTTCTGAATAGCTGAAGCGAAGTAATGTCTTCAGGCAGCTAGTATCAGCCTTTTTCTTTAGGGGGCTGGACTAAGGCTTGCAGAGGTCAGCAAGTGTCCTGTAGGTACTATTGCAGCCAGTTTTAATTTCACTTTCGCAGGTATTTCTGGCAGGCATTTGAAGGTTGTGGCTATAGCTTTCTTCATGCTGTCTTTGCATTAGGGACATAAAAATGTCATCATCCGTGGGCAGGACTCCCTTAAAGGCCTATTTGTGCATCTGGTTGATATACTGAGCACAAATATAACTTTCAAAATCTCTGTCCGCTTGCAGAGAGTGTAGTTACTAATTTATTCAGTCAAGTGATACTGTCTATAATTATCACTAACTGGGGATGAGTTGGTTTAGTGTTTGTTTAAATTGCTTGGACCTGATGCAGACATTGTTTTGGTGTCTTTCCAACTACAGGTCTGGGGTTTAAGTGTCTAATTTCTGTAATTTTGCCTTTGTTTTCCAGCATTTGTTTTTTGAGTGCAATGCATTCTTCCTGAGGTAGGTGATGCATGCTCTGCATCTTTTTAAACCTTTGCAGACGTCTAAGCTGCTGGGACGTCATATGACATTGTTTGCTCTCAGTACTTTTTTGGTTTGTAGTTTGTTTTTTGTTTGGTTTCGGTTTGCTTTTTTTTGGTGGTGGGTGGGGTTTTGGTTTTTTGGGGTCATCTTGTGTTTGTGTTTTTTTTTTTTTTACTTGTCTTACTATTCAATTAATTATTTGTTTCAGGTTTAGGGTCATTGAGGTTTCTGAATTTGCATATTTTAACTGAAATCAGGAGTACATGGTGGTTTTGTAGTACCTGCAGCGTCAGCCTTTATTCCCTTCTTAGTTGTAAACTTGTACCTTGGTTGTAGAGTTGTCCTGATGATTGTGTCCTCATAATTATCGTAGCTTTGGCTGAAATTTCACTTTCTTCGTCTGCATACTGTTAAAGAAATCACTGTAGCTGAATGCATTTGCTGCCTGCTGATGTGCTGATGTTCTGTTCCTCTTTGCATCTGATGCTAGTCCAAGTGTCACAAACAATTTCTTTTTCTTGTTTTGAAGCGCACTCATGCTTTATGCACAAGATACACTTGACACTTAAGATGGGCTTTTCTTGGGCATACTTTCATTTGCAGTAGTTAGTGTCTTTGGCCAACAAGCTGGACAGTTTCTCTTGAGGATGCATCTCAGCATGCAGACAGATGGCTATGGAAGAAAATTGATTTTCCTGTATCCTGAGAAGTCCTGACTTGTACTGTTATAATTCTTAATTCGCTATGCAATTCACAGAAGAACCCTGAAGAACTTAGGGTTTCTCAAGGCAGCCTGTACTGTAATGTCTTTTTTTCTGATGATTTTCTTAAAGCAGTCTTCATTACTGCATAATGATATTGGTTGTCCTGATAAGATGTTCCTAAAGGAATCATTTTAATGGTTGGGAAACTGAGTAGCACAGATTTGCAACTGTTTCTGCTGCGGAGAGCTACTAGGTTTTCCTTAGCCCTTCCAGTCTTTGCCAATTGGAGAAGCGCGCAACTATCTAGGTGTGTAGTTGGCATTCCGAACAATTTATACAGTGGAGTGAAGACACATGCTTTTCTGTAATCGGTGCAAAACCAATAATGTTATGTTTTTTAACAAGATTTCTGTAAACAAAAGTTATGCTTCTTTCAATTAGGTGATCTACCTTTAATTCCTCCCTCTCGCTCCCCAATATTGCAGCTATATTATCCAATGTTCCAGTTCTAACATGGTTTCACTAAGATACAGACCTGAATTGTATTTCGTTCTAGTGAGCCATCCCAATGGCTACATGATTTGCTAAGTACCTTTTCCCCAGCAGAAAGTCCCAGTTTAGCTCACTCTGGAGCGATCTGCACTCTGTAGCTGAGAAGGTCCTGCCCTCAGTCCCTGCGGACATTTACGAAGGTTCCCTATTGGAGTGGGTCACTACAAAACAGCACCGTGGTTGAAGCATGAGCTTCTGCACATTTCTGATGCTCTGCAACTGTGCATAAATAAAAAGGGAAAAATGCAAATTGCTGGTCGTGCTGAAAGCGGTCATGTCCGCCCTTCGTGCCGAATGAGCTGCTTGACAGTAGTTCAAGTTCCTGTGGCACGGTGGGCTGAAGGCTCTCTTGTGGGCTGTCCCACTTTCAGTGCCTCGTGGATCCCTGCCTGCTCTGTGTCCTTGTGGAGACAAGGGCATAGAGCTGATTTAGCTTAGTGATCAGTGGTGCTCTTTTGATTATTCACCTACCACTGTCAAATAAATTGCTGTTGCTGCTGTTCAGGAGTTTGGGGGTTGTAGGTTAATGTTTTATACATTATTTTACTGCTTTCCTTCTCCCTTCAGCTGTATATCCTGCAATCTTTGTAAATTTAGCCTATACCAATATTTATTTAACATATGAGCTTTCACTGCATTGTAACAGCACAATCTGCCCTTCATTCCAGTCCCTCCCCACTGTCTACCTTCGCTTACTACATCAAATATGGATGCTTAATTTAGACTGGAGGCCCGTTGAGAAAGGCAGTATGCATTTATAAAATAATATCAGTGAATAACTCTTATTTCCCCAACAATTTTTTTTTTTCTTTCTTGAAGTATGCTCTGCGTTGTCAAGGTTACAAAAAAAAAAAAAAGCCCCTTTCTCTACAGATTTCTTAAATTATAGATGCACACTTAAATAGTTTAAAGAACACTGCTTGATCAGTGAAGGTCACCTTCTTTCACCTGAAATATTATTTTATAAATTAAATGTGCTGGGATTTTAGAAACATGGTATTGGCCAGATGTACCAAATCAATACCTTTCACAAATCTGCTAAAAATATGTACTTAATAGAATACTGCATGTTGATGACATAGCATTTATTCTTATTACAATAAATTGGCTTTTTCAAAGATGAGAGTTCAGTTAAATTTATTGACCTCTTACTTCATCCATACTTAAGGAAGAAAAATAGTGATGGAATGACTAGACTGCCATTGTTATAAAGGTTTGGAAAATGTGACCAATTATAACACTTATTTTAATCTTCACCTTTTACCTGTCACAAAATGTGACCTTGGCGCTCCCAACTTTTTGTTACAAAATGGCATGTTTCATTCCAAGGAGAAAAATGTAGAAGGAAGGTAATCAGTCCGAACCACAGAATAGACATCATGCTGATCTGACCTTCTCTCAGTAATCTTTTAGGTGCACTCACATTCTGGCCAAACCACAAGCATGCAGAGCGTGGGTAATACACACAAAGAAATCTTGAATGCGCTTAGTTTTGCAAGAGAGGGTGGCAGCGGTTCTTTCACTGGCCATTAGTGTTAGAAATGTCCATCAAATGAGATTAGATCTCTTTTGTTTACCGATCTCATTTCTTACCGTAAATGAGTGATAAAAGTAATCCAAACTAATATGAAGAACAAAGTACAATTCAGAGAACAAGGTATAAAAATAATATGAGAAAATTACTGCTTAAAATATGTCATGGGAATTAATACCTGAAGATAAAAATTCTGAAATTTTGTGCTTTAAAATCAAATTACCTGTATTCATAAAGATAAATTATAAGTTGACAAGCTGATTCTGCCTGCTGATCATTACTTTGAGCTCTTTTCAGGTCTCCTTTCATCTAAGATGCAGTAAGTAATTAACCATCTATGCCTACAACATATTTACAGGTGAGTAAAGTGCTGGGGCAAATGAGGCTGAAGGCAAGCTCAGTATCTTTGGCGTTTGTTGCCTGCTTTGGCTGTAATCTACATGGAGACAGAAGATCAGCTTTTTACCTGTACACAAAAAGTGTGCCACCTTTTTAAGACATCTCGAAAACAGCTGGAGAAAAATATGGATGCGATAACAAAGCATAAGGTAATTGTGTTTGAACAAGTCGCAAGGAGGAGTGGGAAAACCAAAGCTGTGTTCCTAAAATTCATAATACCCGTTTGTGCCTGAGTATCGCAATGTGCTCCAACAGGTACGTTATATTACAAATAGGTGGTGTAGTTGTGTACAGGGTGGAAATAAGTAAGGGAAAGGCAGGATGAGGAGGAAAGCAGCTCAAGGACCATGAGCAATGAGAGCGTGACTGCTCTGAGGATGTCCCTGTGTGCCTGCAGCTGAAGTGCAGCGATACTTCCCACGTGTGTTTTCATAATAACAATAAAAATGTCAGCTCTCCATTTCTTCTCTAAAAACCTTGCAGCTTAAGGGCTTGCTTATGTGGGCCTAGCTGCTTTGGGGAGAGGTCCCAGGTTTCAAAGCTAACCCACGAAATGCTGCCTGTGGTGAACTATGGAGGAGGAAAGGCTGAGGGCTGAGCCTCTGCCTGCGCTGGAGACCTTGTGTGCCGACTGTGCTGCTGGGCCAGCCTGAAGAGCTGCTTTTGCTTTCTCTGCTCCTGAAAGTGTTGCACGTCTCTGCCTAAAACAACCCTGAGATGATTTCTTAGCCCCTCCCTCCCCCCCAAAAGATGCTGCTGCGAAATCCTTCAATTTTAAAGTAATAGTTTCGTAAGGGATCTCCTCCTAAGGTATGAACAAGACTAGAAGAGCAGCTGGATTTTGGAAAACAGTGTACTATCCACACATGGTAACCACTTGTATATTGAAGAGGTACTGTTTACTGTAGAGTAAGTTTCAGGGATGCTGGAATTGCAGGGGATTTGGTTTTTTTTTTGTTTGTTTTCTTTTTCCTTTGTTCTTGTTGGGTTTTTTATAAAAGTATGTGGTGATCATGAGCCAGCCCTGAGTTCTTGGCGATAGTTAACATGGCCGAGGAAGAATGGAAGAGTTGAGAATGTGATGCTCTAAACTGTGTAATCCTACTTAAGCTGTTACAAATCAAGAATCCAACTTCAACATCTTTATTATTCCATTTTGAGTAGTCTGCTTTCAGGCCCAAGTTCTGGGAGCACATGTATCCTGTTTACATTTGGAGATTGTTACTCTGAAGATGAAGCCTGTGACCTGAGACGAGTGAGTGAAATTGCTCTTTGAAATGGTTTACAGGAACCCAGATGCGTCTGTCCAAACCTTATTGCACCAAAAATGTACTCGTATCACAGGAAAATATAGTCATTAGCTAATAAGTAATCACTGGAAGTAAGGTCTCTCTTCTGGAATGAAACACTGGTCTTTCCAAACTTCTTATTATTGACTTCCTGTTACAAATTCGTGAATGTGTAACTGCAGGCCGAATGCCATTTGAATTTTTTGGTCATGGTAGGGACCTATGTCAGGTGCTGTTACTGCACCTGTATCAAAAGATACAATCTAAAAATGGGACAGCAACTGAGAAGTAGAGTGGGAAACGAAAATGCTTGATTTCTTTTATCCTTGTTTCCTGCATGGATTTTCAGACATTTGGAGGCCAATGACCTTTCTCCTACAATTTTCTATGCATCAGAAGAACACTAGTTACGCATCCCAGGGATGTTGTCACATTTCAAAGAGATGGGAGCTGTATGTCAGTACGATATAGTGTAGAGTATTTTGGATATTCCGGAATGTAGAGCAGTGTCTTAAACACATTGTTAGGGTTATCAAAATGTATGGATTTTCTTCAATAATAACTAAATGCTTGGGGGAAGGGTTGCCTTCTGCAAAACATGCTATTAAGAAGCATGTTTCAAGCTGCTTTATTATAATATCAGAACTGGGAAGCAAAAATCTGGGCACTGGAGCTTTTTTGGAAAAAACATGCACCAAATGCTGTGAGCCTTGTTTAGAAAAACAAAATCATGCAAGCTGACAGCAGGTGGCTGTTTTCAACTTGATCTATCAGCAACAAGTGTGTCACTGAATGTTTCTTGGCGGTCAGCAGGCCATCTTGGATGAGGGCTGGTATGCAGGCATTTGGCAAACAGTCCAATGTTCCCACTAGCTTTGCTCCCAAGCTGGTGTTCCACTTGACTACCCGGTCATTGCCTTTAGAAGAAAAAAATTGATTTGCAAATACTTTCCAGTAGTGGAGACACACAGGGACAGTGACCTGGTAAGTGTTGCCAATAGCAAGACCAAAAATACTTTGCTCTGGAAGGTACCAGCAGCTATGGTTAAACAGACAACTTCAAAATCTGTCAAAATACTAGAGTAGTTCTAAAGATCTCAAAATCAAGTGTAAATGCTGCTCAGCAGAAAGGCTTTTGGAAAGCCTAGAGAAGAAACAAATTCAGTTCATGAGGGATTTAAACAAGAACTTTCCTTGTCAAATAATTTAAACTGTTTGCATTTACGTTCATTGCTGAACATAGATCTGCCTCTAAGCTACTTGACATTTGGAATGGTTTCCTGTAGCTCTGCTTGCCAACTCCTTCTGCATGATGTTTAGCTTTCCCTGTGTACATGTTCTTGACTGCTAAAAGTATGTATTACTTGCAATGCATAACTTGTCTAAGTTTTCGCAGAATCACAGAATGGTTGAGGTTGGAAGGGACCTCTGGAGGTCATCTGGTCAAACCTGCCAGCTCAAGGAGGGCTACCTACAGCCAGTTGCCTAGGACTGTCACCCTTACAGTAAAATGTTCAGACGAAGGCTCCTGCATTTCAGTTTGTGCCCATTGCCTCTGGTCCTGTCACTGGGCACCACCACTGAAAAGAGTCTGGCTCTGTCATTTTTACACTCTCCCTCCAGGTATTTGTACACATGAGTGAGATCCTACTCTGAGCCTTCTCTTCTCTAGGCTGAACGGTCCCAGCTCTCGCAGCCCTTCCTCACTGCAAAGATGCTCTGGTCTCTTAATCATCTTAATCATCTTAGTGGCCCTTCACTGGACTGTCTTCAGTATGTCCATGTCTCTCTTGTACTGGGGAGCCCAGAACTGGACACAGCACTCCAGGTGTGGCCTCATCAGTGCTGAGCAGAGGGGAAGAAACTCCCCCAACTTGCTGACAACGCTCCTTCTAATGCGGCCTAGGAATCCGTTCTCCTTCTTTACTGCAAGTGCACATTGCTGGCTCATACTCAACCTGGTGTCCACCAGGACCCCCAAGTCCTTTTCTGCAACGCAGCTTCCCACCCAGGTGGCCCCTAGCATATATTGGTGCATGGAGTTGTCCCTCTCCAGGTGTGGCATTTTGCACTTCCCTTTGTTGAACTTCATGAGGTTCCTGGCAGCCCATTTCTCCAGCCTGTCAAGGTCCCCCTGGACAGCAGCACAACCTGCTGGCATATCAACCACTCCTCCCAGTACTGTGTCATCAGCAAACCTGCTGAGGGTATACTCTGCCCCCTCATCCAGACTATTAATGAAGATGTTGAACAGGACTGGACCCACTATTGACCCCTGGGGTACACTGCTAATTACTGATGTTCAACGAGACTTCCATTGATTCCTACCCTCTGGGCCAGGATGTTCTGCTAGTTTTCAATCCACCTCACTGCTTGTCCAGCCCATGCTTCAACACCTTCACTATGAGGATCTTACGCGATAGTGTCAAAAGCCTTACTGAAGTCTAGGTAAACAATATCCACTGCTCTCCCCTCATCTATCAGTCTAGTCATTTCATTGTAGAAGTTTATCAAGTTTGTCAAGCATGACTTCCCCTTGGTGAAACCATGCTGATTACTCCTGTTCGCTTTCTTGTCTCGTATGCCTGGAAATGCTTTCCAGGATTAGCTGCTCCACCACCTTCCCAGGGACTGAGGTGAGGCTCATCGGCCTGTAGTTTCCTGGGTCCTCCTTCCTGAAGACAGGAGTGGCATTTGCTTTCCTTCAGTCTTCGGGCCCTTCTCCCAGTTGCCACGATCAATCAAAGATTAACAAAAGTGGCCTCACGACAACATCTCTCTGCTCCCTCAGCACTTGTGTGTGCATCCCATCAGGGTACGTGGACAGTTTAAGTATTCCCTGACCTGATCCTCTTCTACCAAGGGTTCTTGCTCCGTATTTTCCCTTTGGTCTCTGAGACCTGGGGTTTCTGAAGGCCGGTCTGGCTAGTAAAGACTGAGGTGAAGAAGGCATTTGGTACCTCAGCCTTTCCCATGTCCTATATCACCAGGGGCTCCACTTCATTCAGCAATGGGCTCGCATTTTCCCATATATGCATGTGTAATCAAACTCCTAAAAATGTTCACAGGCGATATTTTCAGAGAACGTACCTTTGAAATAATTTCCTCTATTAACATAAGGGCCTTGCTACAAGCGTTGTGTACAAGCAAAACTCTCTTCTGTTACTGTATTAACATAAGGGCCTTATTACAAGTGAAACCATCTCTTCTGTTTCACAATCTGTTACGTTATAATCATGCTCTACATGCTGTTATTGCTGTTGGGGATAGATCCAGCTGGTACTTATTATCTCAACAGATTCATTGTATAATAGGAAACTTCATGTACTTGTATCAGTTGACTATAACCTCTATTTAAGAATAGAAAAGTTTAGTCTATTTTAGCGGGATAGCTATCCACTAAAATAAAATAAAAAAAAAATGTTCTGAGACAATGAGGGGATTTTTGTTTGTTTGTTTTTAATCTGGGGGTTTCTGCTCATTTGTATTCCTAGAATTTATTCAGGAATTTTATTATTATATATATTCTTTGAATTGTGAATTGATAATTGTTCAGACGTATATCCGAAGGATATATTTGTGGAACAATGTCAGCCAAATTTCAAGTGTCTTCAGTACACATTGTATATGTCTTCATGTGCACAGCTTGTGATGTATGCATGGAAGCTGAGAATGTGTGCAGCTGCAAAACTGTCACATGGAGGTTTAAAAAAAATGCTCTAGTTCTGTTTCAAACTAATGTTTATTAGCAGATTCATTCACAAGCCTGAGAAAGCTTCTGCCTTCAAACAATATCCTTCCTATAGTCATCATCTTAATGCTGGATAGTGTAATAATACGTTTTTAACCCTTAAATATGAGGTTATTAAATAATTGAGGAGAAGTTGTTCTATTTTAAGAAGAAAGGACTTCTCAGATGACAAGTTTCACACACCCAAAATAGAGCTTAAAGCAGTGCGCCCTTTCTGCAGAGTTATCAGACATTTTAAGTGGAAAATGTTTTTCTTTTTCATTAGCAAAATTATCTTTCTCTGCTTGTTCCTCGCCGCGTCCCCCTTCCCACCCCCTCAATGTGCAGCTTCACGGCGTTACTTAAGCCACTCCAAGCATCAGCTGCCTTTGAAACGGGCAGCTCCATCTTTGGCAAAGCTGTTCCCACTTTGTGTTAGCACAGACGTTTGATATGCCAGATACAGAAACTGATCTGGCTGGAAACAACTCCAGGGGAAAAAAATGCGGCTGGATCAGTTTCCCGTAGTGAGTGGTGACACAGAAGAAGAAAAAGTAGCATGTGGCCAGGAAGGGGAGCAGCACAGAGCAGGATGATCCCACTTGGCAACTGCAGCCTTCACTCACCCGGTGTAATTCCTTCTCATCCCAGCTCCTGTTACCTTTGTATGGCGCTGGCTGGTTCCTCGGCTGTATGGAAATGTGCAGCACCTCACTGGCCCTGCCACCTCGTGCAGTTTTCTGCCCTGTCCCCAGGCCCAGGCAGTCAGTGCAGCCAGGTTTGCAGGGGAACGTAGGGTTTCTGTCTGTATCACAGAGCCTGCTTCCTTCCAAGTCTTGTAAAATGCTGCTTTAGTCAATGCCAGGCTCATGCTGCAGCTAAGCCATTTATTACAATAGCTCTTTCTATAAATGATGAGACGCTGCAAGTGGATCTTCAAAGGAGAGGGAGAGGATAATTTGGTGCTGGAGGCCTCAGAAGATTAAACATGATGTTTACTTTCTCCATTTAGACATTAAATGCAAATTCAGGTGCTGTATGCTAACGTTAGCCTAGCTACCTTCCTTATATTTTAGCTGTGCTCTTTCCTTGTATTTCACTTAAACTCTCTGCGTGTGCATATGACAACATGTTTGTACTCTGTGTATGTATTTAGCAAGAAAGCCTCAGTGAATTTGTGTTTCCGTCTATGGTGTTTGTTCCAGGCACAAACTGAAGCTACATTGTTGATACAAAGGCAAGTGGCTCAGTTTCCTTTCGGCAGCAAGGAATTCCTGATTCCGCTTACATAAGAATCCAAAGGGGATGAGCAGAGGGCTCATAAAAGTGACTCTCAACTCATTAAAATAAGATTCAGTTCCAACACAAATTTTTTTGATGAAAATAATGCTAAATTTAATTTAAAAACCCAACCAAAACCCAATAACCTCAAACTCCAATGATTCCCTGTTCTATCAGGAAAAAAACCTAAAAATCTGTTTCTAAATAAGTATATGTGATTGTGTATTAAAATGATCGGATTCATTTTTAGCAGATGAATTATATCGTAAAATACTCCTCTTCCCCCTCCTTGATTTAGAGATATTAAAGTGTGCTGACTGGAGAGCTTATAGATTTCTTGATTTCTTGGAACTCTGAACACTTCACGGCGTAATTCAGTTTGCCGTTTCAGGTAGCTGCTTTCATAATGGTTAACTTCTATAGTTCTCAGAAGTTAAAGAGTTAAACGTTGGTTTTCAAGGAGGGAGAAGAATGCAGACAATCATAACATTCCATATAGTGTCAAAAGTTTTTGTTAGTAAAGTGTTATGAGGAAATGCAAGGAAATAAGATGTCATCTAAGGAAACGGGGGTCTGTGAAGAACGTGCAGGCTCTCTTTAGTGAAAATCCTCAAATGTGAAAGAGGACATTGGCATTCAAACTCTTTCATTGCTCTGTATCAGATTTTCTAAACTTCTTGCTATTGCAAGAAGTTAACTCAGGTGAAACTACATTTATTGTCGAATGGGCACATTAACGTAATGTGTCAGTACCATTTATCTTTACAGAATATTATAGAGAGCGTCCAGCTCGGGCCTGCAATGCTCAGTACCGAGCAACAGCCATGCCACTTGCTTTTTGCCCCTAACTTAGGAACGCTGCATGTGGGCAGAGTTAGCAGGTAATGTTCTGTAGGTACCTGGCAATGGGGTCAACGGGGTCTTCACAGTGCCTGTCTGAAAGTGAATATTTCTTGGGGTAACTGCAGAGGCAAGTTTATACCTCCTGAGATCATGGTGTGTGTGTGTGTTATAGAAGGTATTAAAGACACCTCTGCAAGCAGATTGAATACAAACGCAATAGTTCTTATTGCTCATCTATCCCCGCACAGAAAGCTGCAATGGCAACAGCCACCTAAGTCCAAGGTGGAGGATCTGTGTTTTCTTTTGTTGGACCTAAGGAGCTACAGCTGGAGGACGTTGTTGCAGTTACGCTAGAGAGAGGCAGGTGATGACTAGATTTAGTATTTTACAGAAGTGCTGTGGTGAGAATAGGCTGCTTTTCTAACATATAGCAGAGTGGTTGCCTGAACTAGGAAAGGTAAAGAAAAATGTAACACTTTTGAGCTGGGTTTGTGTACAGTTGAAATTTATTCTCCTTCACCAGGGCCTTTGAGTTTTCAAAGGGTGAAGCAGCAATTGCTTTTTTGTGTGTGTTTGTGTGTGTACATGTATATGTATGTACATATGCATGTATGAGTTCCAAGTTTGATCTGAACTAACACACCTCCTCTAATGTTACAAGTAACTTCAGTCAGCCCTAAGTGTTTGGGGCGGTTTATCTTTACAGAAAGATGTATACTTTTAGGCAGAACGAGGCTTTGTTTTACTGCAACACAAATGAACCACACAAGCTCACTTCTAAGACCAGTTAATATAGTGTTAACAATTCTTCTTGGAATATGAAGCTTAGTAATGTCTGTAGTATAAACATAGAGCTAGGATTCAAGTCTGAAAATAATTTTATTTGGAAACAGTTCTGGCCCATTGTTTTCTATTGTTTTTGACTATCCCAAGGGGGGAAGGGCGGCTTTTTGCTTTCAGAATTTGAAGCATAATGACACGTTACAGGAATGTGACGATGATTTAGAAAGCTGGTTTATTTTTGTTTCCGTTTCTCTAAGGCTTCAGTGATTTGCTTTTCTCTAGCTGCTCTTGCTGTGAAACAGCTGCTTTGTCTTGAGCCTGCCGGCGGGGAACAGTCTCCCCGGAGCGGTGACTTGCGGGAACTGCAGAGCAGCGGCCCACAGAAGGAATAGGGTACACACCCGGATACTCACCTGCAAAGAATGCTACGACCCAAGTATATATTAACGATGCATATTCAAGGAGTGCACTGTTTTATCGATCACTACTTATGCAATCGAAACTTCACCTCTTTCTCTAAGCCTTCAAATGCACCGTTAATATAGATCAGTCCCACGTTTAAAAGCTTACACGTGTAAACTGCTTTAGATAACACAGAACGTACGGCACAGTGGCTAGCACCATCTCTAGTCCCTTTTGCACTTAGTTCAAAGCAAATCTCATATAGTTTTGGATTATTTGTGATCTATATTATCTAACGGGGCGATAACATTACAGGTCCACATCCTACACAGAGGTGGTTTCTATGTATTATGCAGTTTTACCACAAAATAATGATATAGTTAAACTCCAAATAGTTAGCCAGGGAGATTAGGTTATTCAATATTAACATTATTGCTTACTGAGTAACTGCCTGGGTCTGCTCTCCATTCAGACAGCTGATTCAAGCCCCAGTTTTCTATAATGTAAGCTTAGATAACCAACTTTGAGATACCTGCACTCAGGATTCCTGTCTGGAAGAGTTGTTGCTCTTGGAGCTCTGTTCAGTTGTGCACACATCAGTATTTATTGGAGATGCCATAGGGTATCCCATCTGGTCTCCAAAAAGGATGTGGTTCTATGATACGTGTCTGGCACTGCAGGGAGCATGTGTAGGCTATCCTTGGACACAAGGTAGGGGCAACTAAACTGAGTTCTAAAAATGTTTGCATCCAAAATAACTACCTCAAATACCAGCTGTTCTGTGATGTGAACCTCTTTCTTTCTTTCGCTAGAATTTCCTGAAATTCTTCCTGCCAGCCAAGAAACTTTCCTGACTGATGTTTTGTTATGTCTGTTCTGATATTCTGAATCAAGTTTTGATTTTAGAATACTGAAATACTGAATGCTACATTAGCTGATCTTTGTTGTTATGATATTGCAACACTACAAGTTCCATTGTTTCCACAGGCTTTACTGCTTAAATGTGTCCAAGGTGACCCAGAAACCTCTGATAACTGAGCTAACTAATTGATCTGAACAGCCCAGGCCTTGCTGTGTTGGAAGGAATGATTGACTGCGTGATCTTGTGTTTCTGTAGACAGAGACTGAGTTGACCGCATATGCAGGCTATTAATATAGGGATATATTTTCCTGAGTTATGCAAGCATAACATTCCTTTGGAAAATGTATTTACAATGAAAAATGGCATAAGTATCCTTATGCTGTCATGAATCAGCATTGACTGGCAGTGATTTAACTTAGATTTCTCTTTTGAAAAAGGATCTCTAGCATGAAACTGCCAAATGCTGCTTATTTAGTATTTATTGCGTGGCAGCATCCAAAAGATCCAATTCAGAAGGGACTCCTTTGTAGTTTGTATTGTTATAAAAATATATACATACAAAGACCATGCTTGACTGAAAGGGTATCTAATATTAAGTTCTGGATTTAAACACAGGTTAGTGGGCAGAAGCATAAAGGCATCTGAGTGGGAGGGAGCCCAGTGTTCAAGGGCTAAGCTGATGTTACTGTGTTAGTGCATACCAGGGTGTGCTTTTTAAGTCAATCTGCTGACTATTCCCACCTAATGTACACCAGGTTTTCATCCTGGAGCATTCTCAAAGTTAATGAATTGGATTCCTCTTGGATGAAACACTGGCAGCAAGGCTCCAGGAGGCACCTAATGTTCACCGGCCACAGCTGGGCATCCTGTTCGTGGGGAAAAGATGACAACTAGTCCAAAGTGAATAAATGGATAAACACTAACCACCAGGTGTGGATGTCAGGACCTCAGCATCAGGTAGTTTTCGTTATAAATCTGCTCCTATTTGTCCGCAGTGCCTCCCTGTAGCCTACGTTGTGCTGCCACATGCTGTCATGCTCCATTGGTAGGGCGCGACTCCACAAAGTGTTGCCGTGGCTGATAGAGAATTACAGCAGTGCTTGGCAAGACATGAACTCACCTGAAACTAGTTTTGGGTAAGTAGCCTGAAGGTTGAAGCTGGAGTGGAAGGCAGGGAGGTATAGTCAGTGGGAGAGGGGACCCTTTTCAAATACTCTAATTCAGCAGCGCCTCCTTGTCCCAAATGAAAGCAGTGGTTTTGATTCAAAGTAGTGTAACAAGTTGGACAGAATCTTTCCCTCAGGAGCTCGTGTCAGCTAAAAGAAGTTTACAAATAACTAAAATAATGCCTATGAGGAAAAAAAAAAAAAAAAGAACTCTTCCTTCTGAGCTAAAGCAATATATTTTCAGGAAACAAGTGTCTGTAGTTAACCAGTAGCCTCTGCTGTTTCCACAAGCAAATTAGACGCAGATTTTTTGGAGGGAAAGATCTTATATATACATTCAACATTAAATGAGTGACATTCGGATCCTAACTGTATTTTTACTGGATTCAAGCAAATTGATTTGCACATGAATGATATCTGTGACACAATTACAATGTATTAATAGTATCTTCTGTGTTAGTAGCAAGAATGTCATTAGTGTAATAGGAAATTGTAGTTATGACTGAAGTCATGCATCTACTATGGGTTTAGTTATCATATTAAAAATTAATATCTGAGAGATGTGTTACACTTATTAAAGTTTAATTTTGTATCAAAATTAACAATAATAATACAGGAGACTTCATGGTCTTGCAGTGCAAATACTCTGTTCACAAGACAATTATTAAAAGAAGATGACTATTATTTTTTGTTTCTTCTTGGCTAATAGTCGTTAATGGCATAAAATAACAACGTTAAGGACACATGCCACCACAGTATGGTAAAGTTTTCTGCAGTGTTTCAGTATAGTGTATAATACTTATTTCCACAGATACCTAAAATGAAGGACCGCCATGCTGCAAGTCTAGAAAAATAAGAATGAAAGCCTACAAGAGTGGCTGCTGTCAGATTCTACTGTAACGGTGACAATGAGATCAAATGTTAGATATCCATATTTACTGTGAAATTTAGCTCTCGGACCTTAAAGAGATGACAGGGAGCAGCAGTACTCTGTTGGTATGTGATTAGGCAAGTCAACAATTATTCACTGTACCTAAATGCTGGTGCTATTCTGTGGTCCCTGGACCTACCTAGAAAACACCCAGAGTCATTCTCAACCTTTCAGCGCTTGCAAAATCAGTAGAGATCAGCCATATGCATTTGGGTTCTCCCACATAATATGAGACTACAGTAATGGTAGGGACTGTTCCCTGTATGTGCCATTAATGAGGCTGGCGGTATAGAGCAGCCTACACTTTTACAGACATGTCCATGAGGAAATCTTTTCAGTATCCAGTAGCATCAGCTCAAGCATCTTTAATCTGTGAATCCTGTTCCACCATTAAGTACCATAATCCACCTCCTCTTCAGTACGTATTCTTACAGTTGAAGTGAAGGATGTCTCACCACTACTGGCTGTTGACAGCTAAATTAACCAGCTCATAACACTGTTCTCTCTGCCTTCACTGAGGAGAAAAAGGCTAATTTGGTGGGTGTTTTATACTGTCTCACTTAAATTCTCACTGAATTGCACAAGGAAGGATTTTCTTTCTCTTGACTACAGAAGGACTTTAGATCAGCTAAATTAAGTGTTTCGTTTAGATAATAGGAACTATTTTCTGTGCTGATAATGCTGCATTCAAGTTAATTACTTCAGATGTCTGCTAATTAATTTCATATTTTCATATAGGCACACATTTTTTTCCCTTTATTTCCAATAGCTCCTTCCCCTACATGGAAAGATCGTTTCATCACCAGAGAAAGCTTATCTCCACTGGCTGAGCACTGAGTGGTACTGGAACATGAAGAGGACAAACCAGGAAGGTCCAAGGATGGGAAAATGGGGCAGCTAAGACTTCTGCTGTTGTTGAGATTGGCTAGAATCTGGTGGGGGACAATGGGAGGAAGAGTTGTAAGTAGTTGTAGCTACAAAAAAAGATTGTTAGCTTTATTTTATCAACAGCTGGTTTTAAGCCATTTAGTCTGTCCAACTGTTGACAATCAAATTTACTCAGAAGAAGCTGTGAATTACAAAGGCTTCAAAGTCCTTTTTGTTATGCAAGAAGGAAGAAATAAGAAATGTTTTTAAGAGCGAGTGACCTTTACCTCCCACAAGGTAGAGAAATTATTTTTTCCAGTTACAGGAAATTATTTGTAAGGGGAACATGAGCTTTAGAGAAAATAGGTGGTTGCAAGGAGTTAATAAAAGGCCACTGGAACAAGGTTCAGAGCTAGATTAAGTACCTCTGAATCTGACAAAAAAAAAAAAGACAAACAAGGTCACCTGTGATTGTTAACATGATAGCTGGAGAATTACATGAAATGATTAGGGAAACATAAGATAAGGTGTGTATTTACAAGTGTGAGTAAAGGAACTGTGCTTTTACTATCAAACAATGCTGAATGTAGAGTGTTCCTGGTTGCACTTCTGGCAGGAGGCAGCCATGTATCTGTACTGACTGTCTGCCCCCGCCAAGGACAGCATGGTGAATGCTATAGAAAGGTTATTTGGGGACTGGAAAATGTAATCGAAAGGCCAGAATTATATTAGGTTCAAGCTAAATATCACACTGCAAAAATTCCTAAGACTTTCACGCAGGCCAAAAATACAGACTAAATCAAACAATATACCTCATGTCTAGTGCTACAGGAAAAAAAAATGCTGCCAGCAATAAGGTAGGCAGAAAAGGGAAAAAACCCCCACAAATAACTTCCTGTGATATTGTGCTTATTTCCTTGAGATAAACTCACCAGCAAATGTTACAACTAAATACATGATCATGCTGAGTAAATATTTTTTTTTTCCATATATTACCTATTTTTCAGATGCAACAATCTTTGACAACAGGACAGAGTTTGCTGAAACTAAATGTAGCAAATTGGTGGAAAAGTGGAGATTTAGACATGAAGTTGCTAGAGCCAATTATCTCCAGTATAACAGGGCATTGGGAAGTGGTATCAGAAGAATTAAGGTCATGCTAGAAAAGACAAGAGAATCACTCTGATCCACATTTAACATTGTTAAACTGCAGAGTAATGTTAATGAAGCGTAAGTTGTTATGTGCTAATAATTTGGTTGCTACTTAGAAGGATGTCTGTTGGGATTTGCAGGCATATGAAGAACCAGATAAGGATAAAAAAATCCCTCAAACCCCTTACCCTGTAAATCTAACAAAGCTTGGCATGATTTAGTGTGCAGGGAATTCTCCCTATTTAATGAAAATAATGATGTGAATGAAACTACACAGTGCAGTGAAACACTGTGCAATTGCCAGAACAGTCGTAGAGAGACAACCTCCCATAATTACGAAAGTTTGCACATCCCCAGGTTAGAAGTATGCAGTGATTTTACTGACCCTCCCAGAAAGAGGTAAGAATAAAAGGTTATGAGTCTTCTATTTAACTGCAAAAGGAGCAGTTACTGTAGAGGCTACGTCTGCACCCCCATCCTCTCTGCAGCCAGGTTGGATCTGGAAAGAATCAAACTAGCTCTGAGTAAACTGCTGTCTACCTGACTATGCAAAGATGCCCGCTTGATTTCTGGAAGCGTTGTACTCACATTATGGTGGCTGTTCCTGTGCTACTTAGCCATCACGACAAAGCTAGTTAGTCTGGGAGCATGCTGGGAAGATGTTACTGCACTGCTTCTGGTGCTGGGGCTGGTTCAGGGATGCATGCACTGCTCTGTTTTGTGCAGTGCAGACGTGCCTTGTCTGTAACTGCTGGAAAAGGAAGGCCAGGGCTGTCACAAGAAATAACCTTCAAAGTCATACGACATTGGCATCCCGAATAGCTACATGCTTTGGAGAAATAAGCAATGCTTATTGAACTTGAGATGGGAGGGAGGGAAATGGCTCAGACTTGGGCATTCTGCCTGAAAGGGCATCACCTTTGTCCAGGCAGTGTTGACAGAGACAGATTAGAGCCAGTTCAGTTACTGAACCAGGGAATGCTGCAGCCAAGGTCTGGGGGAGCCGTCCCTGCTGGGACAGCCGAGCCTGCTGTACATTTGTATTTCGAGGTGATATGTAAAAAGCACTCGTCTCTCTTGGATAATTCAAAAACTCCTGTGTAAGGACTGCAGAATGAAGGGTCACATTCAGCAAGCATTAGTTTAACCTCAAGCAATGCTATAGCTATGATGTAGTTTTGGACCAGTGAGATTTGTCTATCAGCACTGCTACCTTTTAGATTTGTAGATGTGTTTAGCCTCACAGTTTTTTAGCTTTCTTCTAATGCCATCTTTGGAATAGCTGCATATATCCATCCATTTGTGTTTTCATCTGCATATGGACATGCGATTATCTCAACCCTATTACTATATTTTACTCTGGCTTTCGGGGCCATATATTTAAAGAAGTGTGAAGTGGTACTGAAATGTGAGATAGATAGCATCGTAAAGAGAAACCCCCAAAGTACTACCTGCAATGGATTTGTGTGTGGTATGAAATAACTTTCTTTATAGTTGGAAGAGATGACTTTACTGTACCTACAGTTTTGGGGCAAAACCACAGCTGTAATTTGAAGGTATTTATTTTTTGCTGAGTGTCACACTTTCTAGAAATGTATTAGAGAAAGGTCAATGAAGCCACCATGCAATTTCACAGACAGCTTCTTTTTCCAATGCATTTCTGAGGAGACACTGAAATAAATATTTGCAACCCAGCTTGGTAATTCTAAGGACCACCGTATCACCCATCAAAACGTTCAGTTGTGTAAGGCCTCTGTAACAGCGTATGTTATTGCAAGGCAGTTTATAGAGCAAACAATAGCTAGTGTCAATGTACAGTACTGCGCACTAAATCAATGAGAGGTGCTTTTGACTTCAGGTTTGCACAGGTTCACAAAAGAATTTGTTCACTTCAGTCTCAGCAGTCGGCTCTGAGATGTGTTAGCCTCCCGGTGAATGCATTCTCATTTCTTTGTTCTAGGACCTGTAGGTGCCTTGCTGACAGAGGATGCTATTGATTAAAATAACTGCATGATTTTTTTTTTTTATTTCTTTTCTTCTTTTTAAGCATTGTAGGGATACATTACTGAGCTGGTGTCCCCACTGAAAAACCTCCAAATAATTCCAGTGTGTTTTATGAGGAAATACAATTGGTTCATCATCTCACACCCCGTTCTTTTATCTAATATTTTGTTGTAATGAGAGAGGATGCTATTACTAATGAAAATCATCATTTGGTACTGAAAACTTGTAGCACTTTTAGCAGGATAAAGTTAAACTCAAGTTACTTTGGGCAATACCAAATTTGGTACTGATCTCCCAAGAAGTCCCCACTTCCTATTAAAAACACTGCAAAATGTGGGAAGAAAACCCTTGCAAGATATAAGATAAAGATAAGTAATTTGGATAGCAAAACTCCCAGCTTTTTGCCTTGGAAGTGCATGTAGAAAATATTCCTAATCCCACCTTGAAGACATTTGAAAAAACATTCTTGTGAGTATCTCCCTCTTGCCTGTGTGCTCATACACAAAGATGGCCACAAGGGATGGTTAAAGGGGTTAAATAATAATTCCGTCTTGCTGGACCACTTAAAAACTCGTCACTTCTCTACCTGCTGAGTTCCTGCCTGTTCCTTCCTCCCCCTTTCCCAACAAGTCTGTGGCTTTGCACCATGCCAGCTGTATCCCCTGCAGACAGACGGGACACAAACACCCAAACTCTCCCTCCCTCCCTGCAGATGGGTGCGAGACGGGTGTTGCTCTGAAGCCGTCCCCAAACACCATCTTGCTGCAGGTGTTTAAAGAGATTGATGCAAGAGGGCGTTAACACCGAAGGAACCAAGGAAGGAATCGGGAATTTTGAATTCGGGAGATTTGCCCGGGAGAGGAGTTGCCACCAAACCACCTTACAGCGGGCCATGCTCATGGCGTTGTGGTGAAAAAGGGATCCTGCGCTCACCATGTCACCCACATTCCTATTTGTGGAAAAAGAATTTAAATTGTTCATATTTTTTTTAACGGTTATTTTCCTTCCCAGGCACTGAAGCGCAAGAACAAGTTTGCCCAGGGGAACACCGGCTCCTGAGGTGGACGCAGCGGCAGCGATGGTGCAGGAGCCACCAAGCACTGGTTTACCAGAGGGAAACAAGGCGCTGCCCCGACGCCTGCCGCGGCCTTCCCTGCTCCAGGGGCGGCACACCGGCGCCGGTACCGACCTCTCCGACTGGCGGAGGTCCTTCAGGCAGGGTCGGTCTGCTGTCAGGCGAGACACCGGGCTGCGTCTCTCCCTCCGAAGCCCGCAGGGCCGGCAGCCCGCCCTCCCCTTCCTCCCGCCTCGGCCTGGCCTGCGCCTGGCGTTCCCGCAGCCAGGGATAACAGCCTGTCGCTCCACTGACGGGGCAGGCTACTTCTGTTTGGATGGATTTTTTTATTAATTTTTTTTCCCCTGAAAAGCATCTCTTTTTGGAGGGTTTGCTGGCGTGTGCTGTAGATTACGCCGTGCCGTTGCTAGGTGGCAATGTGTGTTCAGGAAAGGCGGGCGGCGGCGGTGCGGGGAAGCGGCCTTTGGCGGCGGCCTGGCAGGGCCTCGGCAGCGGCCGCCCGCTGAGACCTCCGAGCTAGCAGCCCCCCCACCGACCGTGTGGTGGTGGTGGGGCATCTGGATCAAACCATATATATATATATATATTTAACTGCTTGAAACGTTTTTTATTATTTAATTGATTGATTGGGGGGGGGGGGGGGGGGGATGG
>RSEF01000004.1:25920200-25954206 GCA_003993805.1 Himantopus leucocephalus | reverse complement strand
GAGGGGATGGGAGTGGAACCCAAATCTCTTCTCTGCCTTAAGTTAATTTAAGATTCAGGCCATAATATGGGTGTAGGTGCCCCCGCAGAGCCAGGGTGCCACGGAGGCGCCCCGCTGCTGCCCCAGCCCCGGCCTCTCCGTGCGGGAGGTGCTGCACGTCGGGATGGTTGGGAACTGAGAGGAAGGGGCTTGCTGACAAGCTTCGATATAAAACCGTATACAGCTTAAAGTGACTATTGGCGGGGGTAGGCTACTACTTCAGAGGCTGATGAACATTGCAGGATTTTGTGTGGTTTTTATTCTTTTTTTTTTTTTTTTTAAATCGAAATAGGAACATGCTGCAAGATGTGAACCAAAGATGTCTCAAAATCTGCCTGCAACCTTTGCATGCTCAAGAGTACATTACCTTCAGAGTGCCTTTCCTTCTGGCTCTCCTCCTCTGTGTAAAAAGACCTTGTGTTACTTGGCTGAACATAAATTAAATTACCCTGTGCTAATTGATGTGCTGGAGGTAGCTTTTACTCAAGAGCAAGACACAGTCCTGGGTTCACAAAGCTTTGCTCTGTATAAACAAATGCTGTTTGTTATAGATGGTATGTGTTCCAACTTTATTTGTTCTGAGCAACATGTGCCAAGGATACATCCATTTTTTTTTTTTGTACTGGTAATTGGGAGTGGAAGGGAAAATTCTTTTCATCCATCTGATCCTGGTTGTTATTTACTCAGAAATGGCAATTATTTTAAAGAGAATTAATTATGAGCCAGTCATAGAACTCTAGTTCAGTGCAGCTGGCTGGCAATGACTGATTCAAAAGTGGGAATTATTACAGATTTGGAAAGAGAGCTGAAATGACCCAGATGGTTAGCCTGATTAAACTGATCCAAAAGTCACCAGGAGTGGTGCTAATCCTCTATTTCTGTTGGGTAGAGCAGTGCATAAAGACCTGTGATAGCAGGGGACAGGTGCTAGTGAATCAGGTTGAGGCAACTGAGAGCTGTACCATAAAGGCATCCTGCTGTAAGCCAGCTGGATAGACTTTTGAAGCACAGAGGCCCTGGTGGTGAAAAGCTGAGAGGTTAAAACACAGACAGTGAATGAAATAGACCCCCTCTGCCAGTCGCTGGCTGAGTGGTTTTTGGCCCATACACGGTAAAGGGATAAAACAAACTAAGAAAATAATCTGAGAAGGAGAATGAGGGCAAGAAGAGCCCCATTCAGAGTTGAAGTTCTCTGGAAAATAATCAGGACGGAGTTTAAGCAGTGTTTTGTTTTCTATCGTATCTGCAAGCATTATATTCCAACAAAAAACAAGATTGGCAGTAGTCTTATATGTGACTAGTTATGGAGCACTTAATGTACTCTGGCAGTTGGAGCTGTACAAATGTGTTAGCGGAAGCTGCTTCTCTATGATAAAAAGAAACACGTGACAGAAATGTTTAAAAGAAGTGAGGAAAAAAGCAAACAAGTGCGCTGGTGTGAAAATGTATTCATGACTGCTAAATCTGGTAATGTTGCAGGATGAGAATAATAGGTGAAACAGAATGCAGGAAGGACCCTTAAAATTGAAAAAAATATGAGAGAAGGATCATAGATGCTGATGCTTTCTTCAGGTAAAGAATGACATTAAGGAAGCTTTTAAAGTTTGGCAAGTTGTTTCCAAAAAATTGGGGCTCTCATGGGAAAGAGCTGTAGCATTATCAGAGAATGCACCAACCATGAGGTTGCAGTGAAGTACTGGTGTAGCACGTATAATCCATGAGTTCATAGATAATGATTTGGTGGCAAAGGATGTCAAAATACTTGAATGCCTACTGAAGGGATATGTAGGTTCAGCCTGTGATCAACCAAACTTTGTTATACTTCGGGATCCTGGTAGCTACCCTTAATCCATAAAGACAAGGCTAGGAAGTACTTGCAATAGAAAATAAAGGCTATGAACAGCAGGAGCATCTCGAGGCATGCCCATTGGATTGAGTGAGGTTGTCATTCCAGTCAGTCCCATACTCTAAAGTTACAGTTCCTGCAGGTTCCAGAAGGAAACAAGATGGGGAATCTGAATTAGCTGGCCTGACCGAAGGATAGGCAACAGACAGAGTAATTTTAATTTGTGGAATTAATTATCTTAGTATAATCTGATAACAATTATGGCTATGTGATGGGGAGATCACAAGAAAATGAAAGGATCCGCAAAGACAACTTAAACATTGCTATTAAGATTACATATATATGTATGTTTCTAGCATTCTGAACTCCATATAAGATCATGGTTAACTGTTAGATTTGCATGGGAAGGTAAGACACAGTGAACTGTCCCCTTAGGAGTTTCTGGAACAAGCTGCTGATTGTTGTGTGATTTCTTATGTTGAACAATGTTGTGCTAGAAGTCTGACACCAAATGAAGCTGATCTCTCCTTGCCTTGGATTTCTAAATGCTACAGTGTGCACAGAACAGATGCGTATGCAACTGATAAAAGTATCATACTGCTCAGTCCTCTTTCAGGAAGACTAAATTCCAACATAATAATGGCTCTTTATAAAAGCTTCATGTGGTTTAGATGAGGCTGTCCAATTATTTGCAATATACTTACGATATTTTAAACAATGAAATTGGACAGTCTTTCTTCAAATAAACTACTCTCATCCTTGTCCTCTATACTCATTGCTGTAGAGCTTAGAAAATCAGCAATTGCACTGTGCTCTTAATTCCATTTATTTCTCTATATATTTTACATTATAAATATTAAAAAAGGGCAATTACCTGAAAAATCAAAGTTAACTGATCTTTGTTGACAGGCTGTATTGACTTAAATTAGAATCTTGTCCGCAGTATCCCCCCTTGAAATAAAAGAATATTCATAAGTTTGCCTAACCACTGTACAAATATTTTAGAAAATAAGGTCTTTGCTCCAAGAAATATCAGTTAAACAGATACTGAGCCAGCAAAGACACCAAATCAAACGGAAGAGATAGGGAAGGCCGTTAAGAGAAAGGATTAAGTTATTCATCTCTGAATGGCGTTTCCATTACTGTGAAACTACTTGGAATAAAATGGGCAGATAGCTTTGAAAAAAAAAAAATAGCTGCAGTGTGGTGGTATCATTTACTTAGGTTATTATGAGATGACTTTGATTTGGAGGAAGGGTGAAGAAGAGTTGGAAAGGAATTTTAATCAGCATTAGTAGCAAAATAGAAAGGATAGAATGTGATTCATGGAGAGGAGCATACCCTGGGCAACAGGCACTTACACAGCAAGGCAGGCTGTGAGTTAATTTCCTTGGGCGTTGCTTTCTTCTTCCTCTTTCCAGCCAGGCTGTGGATACATCAGTCAATGGTTGCACAGTGCCACACGCAGCCTTCTAAAACCTCCCTCTCTACTGGTTAGTGAGATTGGCAGTACACTGCTCTGTTCTGAACAGAGCGTGGGGGGAAAAGGAAAGAGTTCATAGAAATGCAAAGGAGGGCAGTCTGAGGAAGGCAACAGTACAACACACCTGCTTGTGATCAGATTGCATTATCACTGGTGACCTAAGCATGGAGCCTGGATTTGCACAGGCTTGTTCGAAGATTATAATGAGTGTTACGGGTAGTGGGAGAACCAAACATTAGTGAAGGGAACTTGATTGGAGTTGTACTGGGTATAATAAGGTGGTCGGTGCTATGTTCTTTTCCCTGAGCCATTGTGAAAGAAACTAGTTTGGCTTCAATTACCACAATGAGTTTTTCATAAAAACGAAACAGGTAATGGTTTTGGAAAGACCTGGAAGCTTCCCAGCCTGAAAAAGGTGCACCCTGGTATCTTCTGCTGTTCCAAGGAAGAATGATACTCTTTGGGGACAAAGGGAGGTATTACTTGGGAATATCAGATTGCTTTTCAGAAACCCCAGTGCTCTTAGTATTGGGAAATATGATCATATTGCTATTTTCACTGCTTAGGAAAACTGGGAGGGCTTGGTTTTGGTTTACTTGGGTTTTTTTAAGTGGTAGGGATACAGTTACACAGAGGATGGAAAGGTGTTCGATTTCCTTAGCTCTTCTTGCCGTTTCCTGGCTTTTGAATCACTTCTGTACCTTTACCCTATTCAAGTGCACATACCTGTCAAACAGGTTGAGATAGAAATATATCAGTTTCTCACTGGGAAGCAGGTCTCCTGGTACCAAACAGGCACAGTAGTTTCAGCATGACATGGAATGAACTTTGAGACACAGGTGCAATTTCTGCTTTTCCCTCCCCCGACATTAAGAGTGTCAGAGGAAACTTAGAAAATTGCTCAGCCTGGTTTATTGCTCGCCTGTAGTATTTCCAGTTTGGTTTATTGCTCTTCTGTACTATTTCAGAACCTTCCAGTGCTGTGAAGTTCTTCTGTTACGTTCAGAGACACTGCTGTCTTAAGCCAAAGGTATTTGCCCCCTCCATGTTTCCAGCTGGCCTTGAGGAGATATGAAGACTTGGCATTCCCCAGGGAAACAGCCTAATCACTTAATTTTTTTGAAGAATTAATGGTGTAAATTGAGTCTGTCAGGTAAAGCAGTCAGCAGATCTTGCTGGCTCTGTGGGCTGGGTGGGAGAGCCAGGCCACAACAGATATGACCAAGGTGGAGGAGAAGGGTGGTAGACAGTTTGTTGTTTGCTGCATGAATGAGACAGGACAGAGAGAGGCAGTGAATTTCAGAGAGAATATTTGGTACTGTCAGCCTAGGGAAAAAATAAAAAGAAAAGGATCTAGATCATAGTCCAAATATGCACGCTTGCCATCACAGAGCATCCACCCCATTCTGCAATTTAGGGAGAGCTTGTGGTAAGCACCGTTTGCTTCCTTAGGACTTGGACCCAGAATGCTCTGGTGCCTCACTATTATGCTCTCTATTTTAGTATAAGTTGTTGAGCTTTGATTTTAATTTCTTTTACTTTCTTTTATTTAGCTGCTGCCTTTCCTTTATATTTTTCTTTATCAGCTGAATAGTCTGTTCTGCTAAGTTCGAAATAGTTTCATAACATCTTGTGATTTTGTAATCAGAAATGTAGTAAACAGAAACAATATTGAAAGAAGCACACAATGAAATGGCAAGACGAATGCAGTAATGTACATCCTTATTTGTAAATTCTGTGTGCTACCATGAAGCACTGATGTCAAACAGTATAATATTTTATCTATAAATATAGCCACACAGTTGTTCAAGTTGTCCAAAACTAGCCAAGCAGGAATACAAACTGACTGACATTTCTGTGGCTGTGCTATACCAATAGCCCCTTGGAGTTTGTTTCCAGTCTGCCAGTCAGTATAATTTCTCGCATATTCCGATTCTGAGTACTCTTTTTGGGCAGCAAACGTCCTGCTCTGTAATACTATCTTCACTAATGCTAGTCTAAAATTGTAATCCAAACACTGCAGCAGGACAGACTCTTATACTGCAGATGTACAAAATTGTGTTTGAGTACTGTGTTCAGCATTTGCTTAGGGTATCACTAAGGTACTTCAAGTGGGTAATCATTGAATATATATGATGGACAGAAATACCGCATTAATATTCATAGTGTTGTAAAGGAACAGAGCGCCTCTTTATTTGCTTATTACTAGGCCAATTTTATGATGGGTCTTCAAAACAGGCATCTCAATGTAGTGTGAGGAAGGTGAAAGACGTCTTTCTAGTTTATATAGCCTAGTTTACCTTCAGATGGGACAGGTAATGGTTGGATATGTTCTACTGATGGACTTGGTTTAGGAAACATAGTTAATGTAAGTTAAATTATTTCAGAGGCAGTGCCCATCTCGCCATCTGCAGAAGCACCAGACTTCTGTCATCGCAGTGCTAAAGGGCAGCTTGTCAAGAATGTAAGTATGGGCAAAATTGTGACTAGAAGCAGAGAATGTCGAGCCCACGCTCAGTTGCTTCAAGGCCTTGCTCTCTCCTTTCTTTAGATAGTGCTTCTGTTCCATATCTTTGTTGTTCTCCAGTGGTTCTTCCAAAATGTGCCCATACTTGATCAAGTTGGATACCAGTGTTTAGTCTCCAAGCATCAAAGCACTGTGACTTTCATTTCTGTTATGGTTAAAAGAATGAATCACTCCGAATTTCCCATTTAATATATTACCTTTAGTTCCATCTCTCTCTCTGCTAGTCCAGTTTAACTAGCTGCTACTAAAGATACATTAACATTAAAACTGAAAATCCTTTTCCTTGCTATCGGTATGCTTGCCTGCTTTGAAAGTTCTTTATCTATACATTGGACTGAGACATGTATGTAACGTTTGCTCCCATCTTCAAGCAAATTCAGGACTCCCAACGTTTTCAGTTTCCAATATATATTACTTATGTATATACGCTGTAAAGCCTTTTCAGCTCCTGTGTTCCTGCTGATCTGTGATCAGGTTGCTCTGATTTTTTTTAATGTGTTGTGACACCGTAACAGAATGTTAGATTATAGTAGTATAATGTCATACATAATAACGTGAAAACATGTAAAACCTGGAGGCTGACTTAGCCAATGTACTCACATCTTTAAACCCAAACTTGATTTCTTTTCAGAAGGCTGCTTCAATGATTAAAACATTTTGAATGCTTCCAGAAGAAAATGCAAATATCTTTTTTAAAAGCAGGCTTTTCAAAAGATTCACACCTTTATGAATCAGACATTTTGCACTCTGGAGCAGTTGAATACATTAAGTTCTTGCTAAAAATGACTTAATAAGTTGGACTGGCAAGTGCTCAGACAGCATTTTGAAAGTCTTAAGTAAGTCAGTGTACTGTTTCCTATGTCAGACCTTGTGTTTGTTTTCTTCTTCTATCTTTTCTCTATTTGAAGTTAAAATCTCCAGAACCACTAAAGCTCAGACATATAGAATAATTTTAGTGACATAGCAGATCTCAAGTTTGGGACTAGACCAGAGTCTGAATGAACCCTGCATTTTGATAACAGTTTCTTGCTTTTCTAACAGGGTGTGCTCTGCTAATTAATCCTTGAATTGTGGCAAAAGCGTAGGCATAAAATACATGTGCATGTGAAAAAGACAACAAAGACAATTTTATAGTTAGGAGTTTGTTTGAAAGCTGTCATTTTCAGCTTTAGATACCAGAAAAAAGCTCCTATTACCTACCATATATTCGAAATAGGTATTCTTAATCTTTGCAAGTTCTCTCAGGCTAGATTTACATTGTATGGAGTCCTCTTGCACACCCTGAAAAAAATAATCTCTATATCTTCTTTCCAGTGTAAGTTTTACCCATTTACAGCCATTCTGTGACAGCTGTTACAGGTTCTCAGAGATTCATTCTGGGATTTCTTTTTATTTTTGCTTTGCTATCGCTAACCATTTATGCTGCCTGCCTTTGACTTTTTTCCAAGCAGTGAAAAACATTGTAGCTTCATATGGTCAGAACAATCTAGCAGATCACTGTAAAGAGTATCCAAAGTGACACCTTCAAATACATGTGTATATATATGTATGTATAATGTACATATTTAAGTGCATGCCCAAATTTTAAAGCTAGGCAGTCCTAGCCCCGATGATACATATTTATGATGAGCAAACCTGACAAAAAAAACTGGAAAGAAGGTACTGGGGAAAAAACCCAACACAACAGCAAAAGTCCCCACAACAAAAACTGACCTTATTTAACATTGTTGGCTAAGAGAAGAATATTGCATGAGCCTGTGTGGAGCATCAGCCCCCTGGAAAGAGACAAGTGGTTCAGAAGGTGCAGAGCATGGCAAAACATTCCAGGTGGCAGGCAAGAGTAAAGCAGGGCACAGCTGGATGTTAGGTGAAAGCAGGGCTCTCAGCACTGGGGGTCATTCAGACTTTTGCATGTTCCTTGTGTAGGAATGGCATCACTTTCTATGTAAATATTAGGAAAGAGCCCCTGTAATGGTTAAATGGTCCAGAGAATAAAGCTAGCAGTTTGGGATTGAGACAGCTGATTTTTTTTTTTTTGGTTCCGTGACTGAAATGAGAAGAAAAGTAGGGCAGGTACTCTCTCACAACAGCTTAACACCAAAATTTTTCCCCTTGGTGAAAAACAGCAAAAAACCCAGAATGATTCATTTTCTCTTAGAAAACGATTCTGACTGTTTGGATTAAATGTAACCAACTTTGAAGCAGGAAACTGATTTTTTTTTTCTCTCTTTTGCAATCTTAAAGCAGATTTTTTTAAATGATATTAAGTATTTCTTGGCTATAAAGATATAGTAAACTTGACTTGAATTCACAGGGGCAAAGAGTTGAAACTCATCTCAGTTTTGTTATAGAAATGTAGAATTAATCAAGTTTTGGTTGCAGCTTTTCAAGGCAATAACAACATGCCAGATGTCAGTCGAAGAAGTTGGAAGAAATTACAGCATCTGAAAAAGACAATTTTAAAACTACCTGTTTGACCTGCCTACTGCTGTCATGGCAAATCCTCTGTTGCTTCTGTGAACTCCACTTGGAGGGCTGTGCGCACTCATGTGAAATACCCATTAAAATCAAGGGGGAGTCTGCAGAGGCTTAGGAGTTTGCAAGTGTAGAATTTACTGCTGCGTTATTGACTAAACTACCCCTCCTAGGCAGGTATGGCTAAAATATAGATCGGTCTCTGAAAGCACCAGATGCAAAACGTCTCAATTCATGTGTTCACCTTATTAAGTAAGGAATGTAATCCAGAATGAGAGACAGCGTTAAAAATAGAGTCATGATGGCAAGTTAAAATGTTGTGTCATGCTTCCTGTTAGTGTGAGTTAGCTCTTTTTAGAAATTCAGGTTTACTCTTAATTTCTGATGCAGCCGCCTTCTGCATGAAACAAGAAGGGATGCCAAATCTTTAGTTGACATTGGGATGAAAATGATCGATACTCCTTGATATGAGCAGGATGATTGAAAGGATGAATTTTAATACTTTAACAATAACACCAAAGGGTTTGCTCTTCTGACAGGCAAGCTGATATTTTCGTTCAGCAGCAAAAAGAGGGCGAGCAAATGGTTAACGTTAATGGGATGGGAAAGCTATGTATCTAAGTAGAGGTCTGTACAAAATGGCTGCCTGCAGCCTTAACTGTTAATTAGCTCCAATACTGGTTCAGCAACCACAGCCGAGTTTCGTGTGACCTCACTGGTGTGGCATCTGGGCAATTATCTTTGGGATAATGAGCCCCTTCATCCATAGCAGAACAACAACATCTCACTTGGCTTGCAAAAGATCAGAGCCAATCTGCTGCTCATCAGGGTGCCTGCCATCCCCTTTGTATCACACCTTATTTCAAACCTAACCTTTCACATCCTACATTAATTGTTTTTAGATTAAAAATTAATGAATCAATTTTAACAGCATTGGGGAGGGGTAGTACACACGAAGTATCATCCAAGTGGTAATTTGGATCTTAAATATTCCTGTCTGAGTTTTGAAAAGAAAGAGAAACAACATTCCAGATCACTGGTTACAAATGATCGTAATCTTTTTCATCTATGAAGAACTGTAATTAACAGAAAGTGTGGTCCTTCTTCCTCAGCAGTACAGTTTTAATGAAAATAATTCTTACTAACTATTCGCACAATGTACAAAAATTATAAAAACAGCTATCAAAAAACTGTACCCTTTTTCTTTCTGTATTCCACACCATGGTGTGGGGCAAAGCTTTTCAAACATTTGACCCTTCACAGAGGTTTTTCTCTTATTTCACTTCATTCTTAAAGGGTAGTGTGAAGACTTGCTTGATTCCACTGAAATAATTGAACACGTCGTGGCTAAATTTCTGTAAGACTAGTCTTTCATGTTTATTGATGAGCTATGAAGCTTTTCCCCTTGCTTTGAAGAGTACTTATGAAGACATGTCGCAGTTTCGTAAGGTGTGGCAATCAGTGCAGGAACATGTTGTGAATTGCTAATGTTTTGAATTGCTTTGTTTCAGCAAAGTATAAATAGGAAATACTTACAGAAGCTGGAATTCTCCCTCCATTCCCTAGATTTTGCAGAATTTATGTGGTTTCACCTTTTCTCCCCTACGTGTACAATACAGTTAGGCTTCTTCGGCAGACTTTGATTACACTGAAAGACAGAGAATTATGGTTTAATTTTCCTCATGGTCAGAGGTAAGGGTGCTTCTTCGAGCTAAGCGTAGCTATTGAGTTTCCTTGAAATGGCCGCTAGCAAGGTACCCATTGCCTAATATAAAGCAGCAACATCAAAATTTGTTCTGTTGTCCTCCTTTTTTTAAGTATATGCTAACACTAATAAGTTATCATCATGTTATATTTATGTCATTTATTTTATGTTATTTATGTTATTTATTTTATGTTATATTTATAACACCATATATATATTATATCATAATATATAATATATAAGTTAACATATCTTTGGTGGCTCTGAAAATATTTTCCTTGGTTTTATTCACATGGCTATCATGGCTATAAATTTGCTTTTATGTTCATTCAACTATAACTCTCTACTTACGCTTTTCCATGTTTTTGAACTGTTAGTTTCACAACTCTTGTTTTTCTTTCCTTTGGATCAAACTAATAAAATACAAGTAATTAATTTACATTGTAACCTGCAGACTTTTCATTACTACACTGTGAAGGTGAGAAACTAAAAGATTAATATATATGGGATATTTGCTTAAGAAAGTTAGGAGGAGATTTTTATGTTTTTATAGATAAAATATATATAAAATTCTAAGTTGCCGTGATCACCCTTCTGCATGGCTTAAAAATTACTTTGAATTTCAGCTGTTCAACCTTCGTGAACACAGTAAGTTGAAAAACTTGTTATGGAGTTTAAATTACACAGGTAATTTAAAGGCAAGGTATTTACTCTCAAAAGTTGCCTCTGTCAGAGTCATTCCACAACTCAATTTTCTAACTGATTTGTATGGTGTGTTTTGAGGGATGACAGGAATGTTTTGGGAAAGGTGTATGTCACTGTCATGGTTTGGGCTAGGCTGGGCACTAAAATGAATGACAGATGCTCTCTAACTTCTCTCCCAAGTGAGAGAAGAATGAGAGAAAAAGACTTATGAGTTTAAACAAAACTATAAACTACTTTAAATATTAATAATAAAATAATAGAAAGAAAAGATAACAACATTAAGAAAATAATCAAATAGATACAATATATACAAAACTGTATTGACCTTCGAGGATGGTGATCACGTCACTGACAGGCACTGGGAAAGTTCCAGACTGGACTCAGTGATGGACAGGAATTGGATTCCAGATCTGGATCCAGGAATGCACGGATCAGGGTCAAAGGCAGACTAACAGACGGAGTCCTCCTCGGATGCCGGCCACTGAAGAAAGAGGGCTGACCCTTTGATCCCTCAGCTTTTATACTGAGCATGAGGCAGATGGGATGGAATACCCTGTTGGTCAGTTTTGGGTCACCTGTCCTGTCCGCTCCTCCCTGCGGGTGGGACCCCTCTATGCTCTTCCACTTCCGACCCCCCAACGGGGCAAGTAACACAGTGAGCTGCCCTTGGCTGTTACAGCAATAAGTATAAGCAGGAGCCTCTCTGCATACCATTTCTTGGTATTAATTATAAACAAGGCCTTATCGCTCTGGAAGCAGACTGCTGTCTGAAAAATATGCCATTAATTTCAGAGAGTACAGTTAGTTAGAAGAGGCTTAGCTGAAAAGTAAAATTACTGAAAAGAAAATTGGTTCTGTTTTGCCTCAAACCGGGACAGTCACCCTGGAGTCCCCGTGCCTCATCAGCTAGCACTTATGCCATCTGATTGCTCTTTCTCATCAGAACCTGTCTCCTTTTATTTTGGATACCTAGTGAAAGCAGCTTCTGTTGCTGTGCTTAAATAGCTATTTCCCTACATTAATTATCATCTGTGCAGTTCCTCTATTGATCCATTCCTGTGTTCTGTTTGTCCTTTTAAGTGCTGCCACAGCTTTGATGAGGGAAAAATAAAAAAGGTCTATTGTTACCTACAAACACACTTCCTTTTCAGTGGATAGATAATTTAGTATGTAGGCTCTTTTGCCATTAAAATCCCCCTTATGAATCTTTATGAGACATCACAAATGTGCAGAGCGCAAATACGATGGAGCACAGTTCAATCAGCAAAGGTTAATGAAGACACCCTATTAGTATCTTGCTGGGTTTGTTGCTGAATGCATTGTAGTAATGCCTCGAGGCTTTGCTCCCAAGGGAGTCCCAGTACAGTACAGCAAGGCACACACCATATGCAGACAGAGAATGCTTGCAAGTTCTTAGAGACTAGGTTGACAAAAGAACTGTGATTGAGATGAACGACTTAAAAATAAAATTTAAACAGCGTGCAAGGACCATTCCCAAGGGTCCCTATCTCCTACTTTGCTAACCGGGCTGCGGAAATGGGTAAGTTATTTAGCACGTGGCTTGAAAAGGGCAGCAGCGAAATTCTGTATTTCAGTGAAAATGTGGCCCGAAAGAATGTCTTGGTCTCTTTTTAACAACAGTACTTTGCACTGTGACTGTCCCAGTCAAACCAGTATTTTTCTAACTTTACAGTGGGAGACTAAAGATAGATGAAATTTCTTCTTGTAAAAGTGAATGGGAGTGACTGGCTTATGCTCAAGGTAAGGAGTGGCAGAAGACGTATGTCTGAGTTGTAAAACGAATTCCCATCTCCTGCCTCACACTTCCGCATCAAAAGTATTATCTTGCATTTGCAAGATGGTTTGCATACTTGCAAACCTTGCATTCTATGTTATTCTAAATCCAAGTGCAGTGTCTCATATGAAACAAAAATCTTCAGCACAGTCGTTTACCAGTTTTATGCTTTTTCTGAATTTTCAAGGCATTATCCATCTGTAATCAAACCCTTTCATTGGTAAATTCAAGCGAGCTCTTGTGCATTCAGGGTTTGAGTCAAATCTTTCAAGGCGATGACTTGCTGGGGACCACCCTGCTCCTTCCAGTTTTCCTTTTCAGTTTTGCTTGGAAAATATTTTGTTGCATCACTCCTGGTGTTCTTTGCTCCTTTTAGAACCAGTATATTACTGTGTGGTTTTTCCACATTGAGTCAAAATGCACTTAGCGATTGCTATATTTGTTCTTCCTTTTATTTGCTAGTTCTTAGCCTGTAAAACATTGTTTGGTCTCTTTTTTTTTTAAATCTAGTTAAATTACATTACGTGCATAGGTATACATTTTAAAGGACGTCTATCAGCCTAAAGCTTTCTATTTGTCTTTCGCTTTAAACGATCCTGTGCTCCTGTGGTATTGCAGAAGAAGAAATGATGGCTAGTGCTAACAGGGAGACTCACAGAATGCTGATGCCAGAAATGCGTTCCCAGCTCTGAGGCTTGCTTGTTCTGGGACCTCTCTCATGCCCTGTCGTACTTCACTGAAGTTTTCCAACCTGGGCTCTAAAAATTACTCTCTCTCGTTGCCTATGGATAACATGCCAGTGCTCATTTTTCAGAGTTGCTGAATACAGTTTCCTCACGCTTTAAATAATTGCAGGCCTCCACTGCCTCCAAAAATCAGGTTGTTTCCTCTAATGCCAAGCTGTGGATATAGGCTCCTCATGTTGTGCATACATTTGACTTCGTAGGTCATCCACCATAGTTATTTAAACTGTCTCACTCTGATGCATTTTTCACTTGCTTTTTTTTCCCCCAGACCTCATGATTTTGCCTCAGGTCACTTGGGTTATTATTAACGGTACGTCTTACATTGACGGGAGGGGAAAAAAAGACATTTTAGATGAGTCAGGCTGAAATACTCTCCTCCCCCTTCTGTGATTATCAGAGGAAAGTGCTGCTCTTTGCTGCCAGGCCAAAGTCAAGAATCTGGGGGTAGGTCAAGTCATCCGAAGGTCATTAAGACCCAGGGTCTAGCTGCTTTATGTACCAGTCTGGGAAGGGATGCTAGAGACCACAGCACAGAAGCCGAAATTGCTCAAAGTGTTCCAGTCATTGCAGATGAGCACCTTTGAGGACAAAGACCTGCTTTTGATTCTAGGGGTTTGTGATCTGGAAGAGGAAGGCTGTTTTGGTACTGAAGTTGTTTCTCAGGGGTGAGCTAGAGGGTAAGCTGCTTGCTGATAGCAAATGACATCTGTATCGTCTGTCGGAGGCTTTCTAGATTCTCTGTCTTGGTTTTGAATGCCAGGGGAAGGTCTGGCCTGCCTCTTTTTGGAGCTGACTGGCAACCAGTGCTATTTTAAACAAGTCTTTTGCTTCTCTGAGTGCTGACATACGCAGGGTGAAGTATTATCATTTTATGACATTGTGAAGTGTTGCCAACTCAGGAGCTCCAACCTCACAAGTCAAACACCCAAATTATGAAGTGTAACTATTAAGTTTGTTAAATTTGCATCGTTATTGAAACTCGAAGAGTTCTAGATTCCAGGCCTCTCTGTGTTATGACAAGAAGGGCTAGAAACAGGTTGCTGAAAAGCCCAAAGGAAAATCAGAGGTTCTTCAGTAGCTGATCCCCTTCATCTGTAGTGAGAGCAGTAAAAATACCAAATATAGCATGGCCTGGTGACTCTGAAGATACCATATCGTGCTGCAGGAGAGAGACGTTTGAAGGAAATCTTTTTTTTTTTTATTATGGTGCCAGTATTCTGGAGCCTGAAGACATCCTTCTCATGTTATGGCCGCCTCCTGCCAAGCTCTGTAAAATGGACAGTTTGTGCCACGTGGCTTAAATGTGGGGCATTACCAAATGCTGTTGCAGAATGGTTGATAGGAAAAAACTGCCTCCTCCCTCTTGAGACATTCCTTGAAGCAAGAGCAGAATTAAGAGGAACAGTTTGAGAAATGTTTTTAAGCTAGCAAAAAGTCCTGTAATTTGCGGTATCATGCCATAGCACGGCAACAATGTTTTTAAATGCTTGTGGCTATGCATGCTTTAACATGAGATTAGTGTTACTCTCTTGTTATGTATTCTAGTTATATCCGGATGTGCTTGAAAAGTATGTTAAAAACAATATAAGCCATTCATGTAAATATTTCTCTTTCCTGTGAATGACTTTAAGCATAGAACGTTCTGATATTTGAGAGGTAACAAATGCATTTATAAAGAAACTACTCAAGTCAATGGTTTGTGAAGGATGTTAACATAAGTTAATGCCATCTGGAAACCAATGATTAGATGAAGATGGAGAAAATAAAAATTGGTGTGGCATAACTTTATTAGATGTTATTTGTCCATGTCTAGAAGTCTAAGCTGTATCCTGAGATAACTGAAAAGTTACCTTTATTTAAATTTCAAGTGAGTATTCATTTATCGAGTATTGTAAAATTCAGTAAACTGTTTTCTGCTTAAGAAGTCACATGCAACTTCATGAGCTTAGCAGGCTTGAAAGTTGCTCTCTTTTGAGGCAGGTTGCAGCTATGTGGAACAGTAAGCGTAATGATGGCTATAGTTTTTCAGATTGGTTGCTTCTGTATCCTCTTCGTTGACCTTTGGTGTCAAAGAAGGTTGAATAGCTTATCACTAGTCCCTTTCCCTGCAGCGGAGACGTGCAGTTCTTTAGTGTTTATGACATATCAACATGTAGAAGTTTAAGAACTCATCTTTCCCTACCTTGACTACTGAATAACTCCTGTCCAGCTGATGCACTTCAAACCACAGGGGTTTTTCTGTCTATGTGGAGTGCTGCTCCTTGGTGGACATTGTGCTAGTTGGGTCTGATAGCATTTACAGTATAGTCAAGCTCCAGCAAAAGGCCACCAGGTGTTACATATCATTTCTGTTCGTTTACAGAGACCGGACAGATTGAGGCTTGTGGCTGTGTAATGCACTGCTGGATGTTTCTTGTATGACCTCATGTTCTTTAGTAAAAAATTTTTAATTAATACTTTAAAAAACAACTATAACATATCCACATGGTTCCTATAAATTTAACAGGGTGTAATACAAAATAATGCATGTGTGCAAGAGCATGAGTTGTGATGCCTAGGGGAACCATAACTTAGCATTTCCTGACTTTTGAGCGTTAAAGTGGCTTTTAAATTCCTAGTCATACCATCATTGATATAGCTTAGTGCAGCAAATACCTTTCCTGGCCCTTGCCCATTTTTCTTCCAGGTGCCACCACCAGCTTCACTTTTTTTGAGGGGGGAAATAAACAAAAGTCTTAGTATGTGCTTAGGATCAACTGATTCTTACTCTACCTGAGTTAACAAATCCAGGTCATACGTTAGATAAAATAGCCCTCGGTATTTTACTTAGTTTGCACAGCAGGAATAAAGGAGAAGGTGAGAGAGCTATTCAGCGGTGGGTGCTTGTTAAACAGTGGGGAATGCAGAAGCTTCTAAACAAAACAAATCATGCTTGCAGGCAGAAAACGTGAAAAAATGAGTTTAACTAGAGCACTACTGCTTCTGTTTAGCACAGAGGGGATTTCACAGTGCTGTAATAGCAATTTAAAGGTTAATGCAGACCTGAAAATCTGGGGTTGTTTCAAACTTAACATGATTTCCTCACTGTGAATATATTAGTGGCAGTTCTGAACAGTGATCGTCAGCAGTGAGGAAGCTGTGTTATTCTCAAAGGCTCTATTTAAAATATATTTAAAATTAAGACGTCTGATGAGAAGATGGTGGGCCTGGACTAGAATACTGCTTCTGGAAGAGCCTGGAGTTTTGATCTTGATACTGATGAACATGTTTCCTTGTTTATTTCCTTGAGTTAAAATGAAAAAAATTGGTGTTTGAAACCATGGTGATGGGGAGCAATATCTTCTGCCTTCGTGAACCCTGTAACAGTCTCTAGACCATTAGTGTAGGGCTATAAAAGGGAGACTTAAAGCATGAGCCGTTACTGCCTGACCCATTTCCTTTCTGAAATACTGGCAGATGCAGCTGTAGAGTTCCCCATTGAAATTCTCATCCTGGCACTGCCTCAAAAGAGTGTAAAAATACTCAACATTCTTAATAATTCTAAGGGCATTCAAATTTCTGGTTAGCTTGGGGTTTTTTTTGGTTGGTTGGTTGTTTCCTTTGGTTTTTTTTCCCCGTGTCGTGCATCCCACTGCTCATTTCAAGGTAGAGAGATTACATTTTATTTTGTCCTGTAAATATTTATATTTGGCCATCTTAATCACAGGTGGTCATAGTGGTTAGAGGCAGAAATTCTAGCCTGAAGTCAGATACTATGTCCCTAGGACAAAATATTTTTTAATATGGATAGAGAATTGTAGCTACAGACAGTTAATGCAATGCAGAGTACTCTGTATTTTGTACGTTGAATAATAGGTTCAGTAATTCTCGCAACCATTTATTCTGTTAAGTCCATTTCATTTCATTGCATCTTCCTAATTTTGCTGCTCCTAGCACTTGTGCTTACTGGACTGGTGCAGAATTGATGAAATGCCTATCATTGAGGCGGCTGATAATCACATTTGTTAGGATCCATGATCATACAGTGCAGACACAATTACACAAGGGATAATACCTTCATTCTATGCACTTCCATTTTATTTTGGAGTTAGTGCTGCTACTCCCCTAGTTAACATTAAGCTCCATTTTTCACTTTAATTCTATTTATTAGTTTTGTGCAACTAAAACAGCATATCTTACCTAGGTTCACAGCACTTCTCGTTGTGTAGAGATTCAATGTTTTTGATAATTTAAGTTCAACTCTTAGCTTGACTTAAACTTTAGAAATTCAAGAACCCTTGTAACTAGTCCTGTTTTCTTTGTTGTATTACACTTCAGAGTTTTGTATTATTTCCTGCAGTTTCACTGCTGAAAAACTGAATGCGCAGGTATCAGCCTTGTTACTTAAGAAATGAGGCTTACATGCTGTGCAGCTGTCAAGTTTATCACTAATATTTTTTTAACTCATTGCCTGGCTTCAACCATATCGACAGAGGATAGAGATCTCAAAGGCATGAGAGGTCTCCAAGCTTGTGTAAATTGGTGGCTGGATAGAAGAGGGAGATCCAAATCAGTGTCAATTAGACGGTGCCAGCGATGCCAGCCAGCTGAGAGGTGCAGCAGCCAGCCGGTCCGGGAAGGCTGTGCTCTGAACTGCCCCTGGCACCGGCTGCCTGTGGAAGAGGCGGGAGACTCAGAGAGCGAAGGGGATGCGGTGAAGGAGGAGGAGGAGAAGGGGCTAGAGGGTGGCAGTGCATGCAGAGCCATACAGCACTGACTGTTCTGCTGCCCGTTGAACAGCCTGTTACAGAGATAATGTAGTGTAGGTAAAATATGAAGGATTGCTCTACATATATATGTAATTGCTTTGCTTATATTAGCTCAATAACTGCAGTTATTTTCAAATAAACCTGCGGTGACAGCAAAGGTAGTTTTCTCAGCCACTACCTTGAGGGATTCTGTTGGTAGAAATAGGTGAGGGGGAGCCTGAGCACAGGTTGGTCATACTGGCAGATTACTTGCACCCACACCTCCTCTGCAAACGCCCCCCTATGGCTGCATGATGGTTTCCTATATTAGTGGAAATATTGCTTTAACAAAATCAAATTTGTAGTCAAAGTCATGTCACCAGATGTCATCACTGAAGGGTTTGAGCGAGTGTGTCACTTGCCATTCCTTTTATCCAAATTTCGTTGTGTTCTCCACTTTGTATATCTTTGTAAGTTTTCTTTTCCTTTTGTCTAGGAAAACTAATGATTTGTCAAAGCCCAGGTTGTTGTGATATTGCTAATGTTATGTATTGTAACATAAGAAAATAGCAGAAATAATGTGGATTGTTGTGGATTCCAAATACGCTTTACAGTAAAAATCATCAGCTAGTATAATTTTAAGTTAATGGAGCTGTAAAACCGTGTAGCTGCTAAGATAATCTATGATTATTGCTGAAAAAGTTTATTATCCACTGTTTTTGATGGTACAATATGCTATTACATTTTCCCTTCGTGCATATGCCTCTGCCTGTATAGTATGCCAAATAATGCATCATAGAATATTCTACAACCTGAGGAACTTTGGGGATGAAGCTTGGTAGTAGTAGTTTTGAATTACAGTTTTCTACATAATTCTTAAGCGTGCTAAAATATTGTCATATGTTGAATTTGAAGTCTATTTGATTTTGTATAGGGACTAAAGGAGTAGAGAGCTTACATAGTAGTGAGTAGCTTTGTGCTCCAGCAGAAACATTAGGGATATGGTACATTATACTGTGTAAACTGTTATGAGGGCTAAATAGGGACTGTTCCTTTTATTGGGATGGACCTGATTAATTCCTGGAATAGCTGCAGTTATGAAGGGGTTGATACACTGTGTGGGATCAGCCTAGCTTGGTTGGCAGCTGCCTTATGTCCTCTTCTACTTTGACAAGAATTGTGATGTGCAGTCTTGCAGCATAGGCAGGTTGCCCAATATCCAGATTGCTCTGTATGGGATTTTCACCTTGCTAGACTGGGGAAATAGTTATGGCAAATAGTATCTGGCCTTAAGTTCCTGAAATTAGAAATATCCTGGGGCAAAAAAGAAAAGAAATCCCGGGCTGTTGCTACTATACTTTTTGCAGTTTGGGAGCACTCACCAGTACGTTTTCATCTTTTTGTAGGGTACAGATGGTGCTATGCAGCCATATGGTCCGCCTCCGACAGTGGATTTTTAAAGCTGTTTGCTTGCCAGCAGAAACAGGAGATGGAAATGTATGCAGCGTCGTCGTTTGAAGAAATGGTGTTTCCTGCGCTCTGTGGTTCATGTGGAAGCAGAAGAGAATGTGTGCCAGCATGCGTGCATCCTCAATAAGTAGGCGTATTCAAATTGTGTATTTCATTGCTGTAGAAGTTGAGTCAATCAAGGTAGTTGATTTGCTTACTCGTGTCTTATTCTGGGTCTGTGAGAAGAACAAAGATTGGTGGGTAAGGATTTCGTAACAAATAGGATATGGTCTCCACTGCAAGGAGAACTTCAAGATATGAAAAGGGACATTTATGTAGACATTTGCTGAACTTTTACACTGGAGCAGTCATTTGACTCAGCTGCCTGAGGAGGTTTTGGGTTAAACTTAGCATTAAAATCAAATTGATCAAGGTTCTGACTACGGTCACATTTATGAAACACACACCATTCTGAACTGAGAAATTGTTACTTTACATTTTGCTGTGTGACTTCAAATTTACGTCTTTCCTGGGATTTGTGAACTTAAGTGACATTAAAAATTGCAAAACATTCTTCTCTCTTCTGTAGTCAAAGGTGATTTCAGTATTTTCTCTGCAGATTTCCTTGCCCTACATCCAAATTCTGTTACTCTGTAAGCAAATATGCTTCTCTACAGATAGCAAGCTTAAGGAGGGAGTCACTAGGAAACAGATAGTACTTCCCTGAGGCACATAACACCTGCTAACAGTTTGATTATACAGAATAAAGCTCAGCTTGATTATAGTCTTAGAGAAATGTAATCTAGTTGCTCAGAAATGTTTACTACTTGCACGATTTTTAGCTTAATCGACTTCTAAACCTGTTTTTAAAAGCCTGTAACAGGTCTAATACTTTTTGGTAGTCATGGAAATTTAAAGAAAAAAACAAAAGACATTTAAAAGCTGTTTTCAGTTGTACTTTAATGTCTTTTTTCATAGAGACTTTAAATTATTCTATTTAATATTATTCTAACTTAAGTTAGGCTCATTTAAAGGGTGTTATTGCAATACGCAGGGTAATGTAGTCTCATGAAAAGTGATGTTTAGATTCAGCCAAAATCTTCCCCTCACCACCTCCAACGGTTACTAGAGACGTTTATGTGAAAGTTGTGGGTGGGCTATATGTGTGTATTTTGAGCTGGATGAGTGACTACTGCAGGAAATGATTTGAGAGATAAAGCTGCATTTAAATGAACTTATTATTGAAAGAGGTGAGAAGTAATAAAACGGAATTTACACTATGAAAATATGTGTAGGAAGTTAATGCAGATATGAGAAACTGATAATGTCATAATATTATTGTCCATTTATCTATAACAAGGTTTTGCCTGTATTTCTGATATTACTTATCGTTTTAGACTCAGTGTTCTGAGAACAGCTACAGCACAAGTATTCAATTAAAATTAATTTTGAGATATAGAATACTTAAACTTAATTCCTTTAGAAAAGAGCTACCTGGCTTTTCATGTAATGTGCTTTAGTTTATAAAGTAATCTCTGAATTTTCCATTTTTAGAAAAAGTTTGTGTTTTAATGCAGGTGAATGCCAGCAGTGAGGTGAGTGTTCTGAGAGAACATGGATTTCACACAACTGTGGGTTCTGGACTAATTGACAAAGAACTGAAGATTATATTTGTTCTAAATTTAGTAGTCAGAATCACAGTAAGTGCTCTTTGACAATTGTGGACATGGTAAGTAGCTCAAATCTAATTTCTTGCAGGCATTTTTTTATTTACTGAAAATGGCATTTGAGAAGTAATAGAAATTTGGAGAGGATTTGGCCAGTAGTTCTTTCAAGGCAATAACAAGGAACAGATTTGGAGAAATCTGAATCTTTCATGTTAGCATTTTTCAAAGTGAGGGTTCTTCCTTTTTTCATCAATATGCAGCTATTCAGAAAAAAAGTGGAAAATTATAATAAAAATAGAGTTGTGGAAAAATAATCTTTTCTCTCAATCCTTCCCCTTTTAATAAATTATCAGAATGTAGCAATCTTCTGAAGGTGAAGAAAAGTAAAAAAATTGTTTGTTATTCAATTCACATAGCTAAGAAAAAATAAATACACTAAATCCTTTACCCACCTGGTTTTAATGCAATTACTGTTATTCCATGTTCTGCTTAAATCCTGTGTTAATCTTCATCGTGTATTCTCATCCTCGTGACCAATTTCAGTCATCACATTAGTAGGTGGTAACATTCTGTGGAAAGAGAGAGTGAGAGGAAGGTGAAAGCTGAATATAACTTGGGGTGATTAATGGATGTCTCAGCTTGTTCCTTCTTTTTCCTGTTCATGGTTTGTTGGAACACAACTCTCTTTCCTTGTTGCTGGTGCTAATATTACTTACTTGAGCATGTTTTTAAAATGTAAAAGAATGTGCTTGAAAAATTCAAATCATTAGGGAAAGATCTAGACTGTAATCCAATGCAATATATCACACAGGTTTATTTGTGTACTCTAATTTTACCTCTCCTGAATAGCTCTGTAATAACTGTCGTTTGTGAAGATCCTCAAAAAGTCAGAATGAAAGGGGAAGGAGATAGTAGTAAAATTCTTGGTCAGAAAGTCACCTAAATTATCCTAAGTATGCTATGTTCAGTCAGATTTAGAAAACAATAGCCGTATTCCTCAATGAATCATCTACTGCCAAGGTATAAATAAAACCATAAATCAAATGTATTTGTTTAGTAGTTACTATTCCCATCAGAATATGACCAGAACCCCTTACTAAGACCAAAACTAGTTTACAGCTGTTGGTATTTTGAATTTTTTTTTTTTTTTGCTAGCAGAAACTGATTATTCATGATGTGAAATTAGTTTATGAAAATATTGGTTACAGCATTTAAATGCAACCTGATAAAATAATGAACTGATATTAACAGAATGATGAATAAATAATTTGCTAGATAGATCTAATAGCCTTGACTTATTTTAACCTTATGAATGAAAGAGTTTAAAACAACACTGGTTTTATACAGTTATTTTCCAAAATAGCTAGAATGGTGGAGAGCTTATTTCCGTGGACTCTTACTGAAAGACTCATTCTTAAGCATCATACAGGTGAATATCAAATCCTTAGTCACTGCATGAGATGATTTTCAAACTAAGTCACTCAGTACTTCAAAATAATTGAATTTACTTGTGTGTCTTCCCAAAAGATGTATCAAGGATGGTCTGAAGTAAGCAGCACTGTGAATCTGCCATGATTATACCAACCATGTCAAGCATAGTATTGATATTTACTGAAATTAAATTTTAGGTTAGCAGCCTTAAAACATTTTAGATTTGCTCTTTACTTTAGCATACTGCTGCTACTTTTTTTTTCCTCTTATCTGGCTTGATGTGTGGGATCCAGAGAGCTGAAGACTGAAGAAAAGATACATTGATCTTGCAGTTTAGTTTATCAGAAGAAGCGGTACAGCAATAGCAGAGGGCATAACTGGAAGGCAAAGTGTTTGGACCGTAGGAAATAGTCTAAAGAAGAAGGGGAAGATGGAGAAAAAGAAATAACAGCTGACCTCTGTGGGCCATGTCATATGTAAGAAAAGCGGAAGCTACTTTTCAAAAGGAAAAAAACCCGAACAATCCAGCCCTAGCGAACAAAATAAAACTTCCCTGGAGTTTGTTGTAAACACTTAGAGCTCAGAAGTAATCTCAGAGTATTTAATTCAGGCATCAGTTTTTAGAGTTATTCACTGAAAAATCCCTGAAGAATTGTGAAGTAAAAATCGTTCTTGTTTACCTTTAAAGCATTCTGAATTCTGCTGAAATGAACATTTTCTATTTGGTTATTAGGAAATGTTAACTTCACAAGATAAAAGGTTGGCAGATTAAGAAGTTGTAATAGGAGATGAACACAGATCAATAACAAAATATTTAGTTCAACGCTTTCAAACTTTTGAGATGTTTTATAACTAGATTTAGCTCTGAATTTGGAAATGAAGTTAATTTGTCTGTGTCCTATTGGGACAGACCTCCTCTATGAACTTGGAAAGTGTTCCTGAATGCCTATGGGACTGGACGTCTACCCCACAGGGAAATTAATTTGAACATTTGAAAATAGCCACTGTCATTTTAGGTATGTGAAGTAAAATTCTCTGTTTGAAGTTTCCTAAATTTAAACATACTGATAATCAGAGTTTTTTTTGACTACATTCTTTTCCTGGTTAAGTCATCTTTTATGAGTGCTTGGTAAAAATATATCACACAGGCAAAATTAAAAAAAAAAAAAAGAAAAAAAAAAGGTGAATGCTCTCTTTACCCTAAATATGCCTGTCTGCTTTGCGGTTTCTTAATGCTAATATTAAATGCACATGGGAAATAGTGGAAAAGGCTCTGTTCCAGTCTTTAGTTGTAGTGACATGAAATGCTACTGCAGGTTCAAAGAAAGTAGATTTTAAAGAAAGGTCAGTCCTGTGTTTGTGAGGTGTTTGTCCTATGCTGTCTAATTAAATAAAATTTGGAGTTCTGTATGTCTAAATGATGCAAGAAAAATGGAAGTATTTCAAAATGCATTTGGAAATTTATTTAGCAGAAATAGATGGAGATGAAAGTAAGGTGAAGTAGTGGTGCCTCTCCCTGATACATGCTGTAGAAGAGGATTTACTGAATATTTACAATAACTGCATGAAGATCAAAAAAACAATATAAAAGATTGAATATAATGATCAATTCTCAAAAAATTGCTTTTTTGAGGAAATGTCATGTGAACGTTGCAGGTTCTTCAGGTTTCTGCAGGGAGAAAAAAAATAAAGAAACCACGATTCGATATGTAGTGGATTAGAGAGGAGCAGAGGATCCTGGGGCTTTGGGAATCTGTTGAATTTGCTAACATAGGAGAGGAGAATGTGCAGAATCCCAAAGGGGTGTTGGGGGAGAGGCTGACCTCTTGATGAAGGCTGGTAATGAAGAAGAAAGGAGAACTGGGACAGCAAAGGAGGAAAGATATTGACAAAACTATGTGGAATGGCACTTTAGCTGAAGCTGAAGTAATCTTTTCATCTATGCAAAAGGCAACTAATACTTTTAAGATCAGTGGACCATTAAAGCCAGAGCATTAAGATCAATGGGATGCAGGGAGGTGAAGGTAGGAAATGCAAGTTTTACATGATGACTGAACAGTGTAGTTATTTGATTGTCATATTCAATGACATGAGTGTGGAAAATATACTGGTAAGACAGTTTCTGTGTGGGTTTTTTTTGTTTTGTTTTTTTTTTTTTTTAATTTTATTTTACCTGTCTCTCAGCTTTATGTTTCTCTTGCATTTTTTGGTCTGCATTCATGTATTTCAAAGCAGGTCCTTCTCATCCTGTGGAATCATGAATGAACATAGATAATGTTGTCATTAGGTTTGGTGTTAACTCAAATAATAGAGGGACAGAAAGGGAAGCATAACACTTACCTGGATGTTTTTTAGATTCCAGGACATTATTTGCAGGTGTAAATAATACCACGTAAAGACATAACTCTCTGTGATATATGCTCTACTGGCTGATATCTAGCTTATGTTTGTGGTACAGCATTTGTGCAGGAATGAGTTTCACATTATTTAAAAAAAAAAAAAATACAGCACAGAATTGGATTAATCCCCACAGATCTGATAAAGTAATTAGATTAAATGACTGTTCATTAATGCTTTTCAAATGTTTACCCTCTTTCAGGAACATTTGCAAAAGTGGAAGTGAAAACTGTTATCTATGTAAGAGTACTGTGGGTCAAGGATCAGTGAAGAGCTATAGAAAGTGAACTTGAAGAACTGAAGAAATAGTATAATACAAAGGGAACGTTCACCGAAAAAACATGTCTCTGACTGTGAATGAGGTATGTTATCATTTAAACTTGACTTCAGGCGACTGTCATTTCGGAGCAAGGTCTGGCACTATAAAGAGCACAAAACCAGAGGCATCGCAGATGAGAGTAACAGGCTACACAAGAACTTATACCAGGGACAGGAAAACATGTATTGCCCCCATGACAATATTATTCAGTGTTAGAAAAAAGCCCATACCTCTTGAATGTCCCCAAAGTGTAGAAAGGTGGTAACATGTGGCTGAAATCAGCGATTTAAGCTCAGTGTTACTCGTTACCCTATGGAAATGAGTGAACAAAAAGTCAGAACTATGGCATGTATTTGACTCTGCCTTCAAACTTTTCTGTGAATCATATCAGGATTTGTTTTATCGGTGTGGCTGCTTACTTGGTGATCAAAGAAGCAGAATACATCTCTACAGGAATAATTTGGTGGAAATCTAATGTGGCTTATGCATGCATTAATCATTGGTTACTCTACTACCAGTAGGATAACACGCATGTAACATTAGGACTTGGAAAGGGCAGTCCGGGTAACTGCTTGCTCTTTGGGACATATTAGAAGTTGGCTACCTTTTCAAGGTATCCTGAACATTGATGAGCAACTAAATGGGTATATTTTATTTACTGGGAGCCGAAAGAATGCTGAGCTGCAAATACGCTTAGGCTCCAGAGACTTCTAACAGGTCTGTAAAAAGAGAACTTTTAAAATTTGCTGTCAGAAAGAAGACACTGGCTCCTCAAAAATATTAAGTTGTTTAAGAATTAGGTGTCTCCTCAGTGTTTTCATAATTTGAACTAACAGAAACATAGTCTACTGTTCAGTAATCACAGGTGAAAACTAGGCCTTGTGGGAGTCAGTACGAATTCTGCCATCAGCATCGAGGGAGCCAGGATTTGCATATTAATTTCTGGATGTGTGTGCATTATATTAATGAATAGCTAGAGTGAAACACTATGCCTGTATCCGTAAATCTGCATTTCATGCTTCTACATACAAAATAGGTATAAAATTGTGTATACTGCACTCTGGGGCCTATAGCCTTGCATATGAAAAAATTGGGTCCTAAATATGTCTATTGACAAATGTACAGATTCCCTGAGAAAATCCTTTAGATGCAGAAATTTATTGCTGGCCATATACAGTATGTGTGCATATCAATTGCAGTGACACATAAAGAATGTTTGGAGGAGTAGTGTGATAGCAAGTTTAAAAGGTGCTTGAGGAATATGAACTATCAATGAAAACTGTAGGGAAGAAAAAGTAAACTTTGTCTCTATGTATTAGAAGAATGGTGTTAAGACCCTTAAACATGGTGGAGGTTTAAACTAGCTGCATTAAGGTATACATTTTACAGTGTATATAATACAGCACCATTTTTAGGAACGATGAATAGCCCACTGAAAATTTCTCAAGTTTTCCTGCAAGGGCATGAATTCGGAGAGAACATGGATCACTAATATTTTTTTTTGATAAGCAGCGGAGGTGGATGACCATTCATGTTTTTAAATGATACCATTTTTATGTGTGTTCTCTTTTTGTTCACTTTCCATGCACATTTATGTGATCGAGTTTTATTGGCATGGCAGTTTGCAAAAAGTGAGTTTCAATGTCATGTGCCTGATGATGAAAGGAAAATGGATTTTAAATTTACGCGCATAAAGTAATCTCACCCTCAGTGTTTGCACATTCATCTACTCTGGAAGCAGGTCTAACGGTGATGTTCATTTGTGTCTACTCACAAAGAATGAAGTGCACAATAACTTGTGAGCTCTTTAAAATTACCCTGAGAACTGAAGTATTTCTCAGAAGATTTTAACAGTTGTGCTCCTGCATTAGGTTGAGTGATTGCAAAGATCTTGTCATTTGGTACAAAATCATTAGAAGGGTCCAGTAACCAGATAAGCTGGAGAACATTCTGCTGTAACTTTAATGTAGATTTTATTTTCATTGACCTTTTAAAAGCACTTGTATCACTTTTTCTCAGCTGTGTTCTCCCAGCTTCCCCCTACAACTCATCCCAAGCTCACTTGGTACTATCTAAAAGAATGCATTTTCTCCCTAAGGGGATAAAAATTAAAAACCATTCAGAGCTTCTCAGAGTAGCCTATGTTTTATGCAAATTGTTTTCGAAGAGTAAAGTTGTACTGCAGTTCTACAAAGCGTTTGGAACCTTTGCATTGTGATGTTGAGGTGCAGTATTCATACACCTTTCGTGTGAATCTGATGAACAGAATTGAATTCCAGTATTGGTTTAAAGGTCTTGATCAGTTTGAGTTGAGTTGTTCTATCGGATCAGGACCAGACAGAGGGAAATTCTCATTTTTGGGTAATCCTGTCTATTCCTTTTTGAATAGAACTTCATTTTGTCTTATGTTGTGCTTAGGAGCTTTGTTCAGGCTGTTTTTTAAAAGGCTGAGTGATGGGTCTTCCGGTGGGAACCTACCCTTCCCTTCCAGTGGGAAGCTTCTACTGCTGCTGATGTATGAGGGAATTGGATATGCGTTAATGTATGTCTTTAATCAGAAGTTTTGGGATACAGTCTAAGTTCTAATGGCTGGATCATTTTATTTCTCAATGAAAGCTGAAACAATGCTGTTATTTAGATATTAAGCTATTAAAAAAATGTAAAGTGACTGGGTACAGAAGGTGTTTCTTCCATTAACTGAGTTACATTTCCCTCTGTGACACTCAAATCCAAAGTTAAACTTGTAACTAATCTGATCTAAATATCAAAACATGGTCTCTTCCACATGCCAGGCAGTAATGAGCAGCCTGCAGTCACACAAGTTATGTTTCCCTTATTTAATTGCTCTCAAAATTAAATAAAAAAGGCTCTTTTTTTCTAGTTTTCTCTGTTATTCGGTGAAAACCCTAAAAATATAGCAGTTTCACTGGGCCAATACGCAAAGAGATTTCATTTTCAGTCTTTAATACCACATTTACATTCTCTTTCTAGATTGCTCTATTACTTCTTCCATTTTATCTGTATAGAAATGAAATGCTGTAGCACAAATTCATGTTGCAGAGAAAAGTCTTTACTAATGAAGGTGGATTGTTTCATTCCTGTTTGCAAGAGTTTTATTTCTCTAATGAAAAAGTTGGTTGTTTAATTACAGAGTTAAACTAGGGCATGTAATTTCAAACTTTGTCCTTTATAGTCTATTAACTTAGCTTTTGTTTCTTCACATTTTTCATTTTCACATATGGATCCATTATATTGTGCCTAACTGAAAATACAGTCTTAGAGTCAAAACATTTCATGTTTCTTTGACTTGCAAGTTAGCTTTGTTCATATATATTTTTTTTTTTTATAGTCTCTGTCAAACTAGGTGTCAAAATTGTGGAAGAATTGTAGCCTAAAGGGTCCTAGTAACATGTAACTATGTTCAGCTTGAGCGTGGTTGACAGCACAACTATGCAGTGCCTATGTCAGTTTAGAAGATAGTGATTCCCAGGAGAAATCCCTTTGTCCTTTGATGGGGTGAGCCTGCTGATCAAAGGCTTACACACACCTAAAATGTAATCGAACTTTACATGTACTCTGGCAGAAAAAACAGCGTGTGCACCCCACTTGCTATTCATTCTGCTGTCATGCTGTATTTTGTTTTCTGCTGTACTTCAGTACTTGAAGTACTTCAAGCCAATATGGAAATGATGAAAGTCTGACTCCTTCAGGGTGTTTTCCCCTAATTAAAGGTATTGTAGAACATATAGCTTTAATACTTCATCCAATTTTTGGTGTACCAACAAGAACCCTGTCTTATATTGTAGGCAGAAAGATGTATAGTAGATAGACCCCAAGCTACAGGGTCAGGAGAAATGGTGTGAAGCCCTCCTCTGCCAAAGGCGTGCTAAATACGTATTGACATTTTTGCATCACTATGTAATTAAATGCAGTAAAATTGTGTTTTCTTTATTGACTATACTTTCTTTGTGTGTGTCTTCAGAAAGCTATAACCCATGTGGTGATACTTATCCTCTGTCTGATGATAGAAGAGGTAGAAGTTCGGGGCAGGGACAATCTTATTTACATAGAATTGGGGTTCCTACAGTGACTTGCAAACCAGCTTGTAAGGTGCATGCAATGCCAAAATTATGCATTCAGATCCATAGCCTGGGTCCTCATAATGTTTCTTTGGGATTGATAAAGCTCCTTTTTTACAGTACAGTATAGCCAAACATCAGTATTAAGCACTTCTATTCAGTCTGATGAACAGAACTAATTTAAATTTAATTAAGTCCAAAGTGACTTAACTAAAAACATTACTGGCAGATGAAAAGCATGTAAGCAAACTGCTATCTTTTCTTCCTTCCTTCAGACAGTTTTTGTTCTCCTTCAGTAGTTTTTTCTGTGATGTATTGAAAAGGAACATATATGGTACCCAAATAACAGAGTATTTCAGTAGACTCACGTTTCTTGCATAGAAGGAAGTGAGAACCACAAGAAAATTAGGATGCAGCACATTGTTTAAAGGGATATGCAAGTAAAATGCCTTTTCTTACTGGGTATTGTATATTTTTTCCCCAAGCGTATGTTTCTTCTGCCCTTGTATGTATAATTCACTTTATCATAAGCTCCAATTTACTCTTTAGTAGCTCTTTTTAAAAGTCAGTTCAAGCACAGGTGAAATTTCACTGTTTTCTAGTTTAGGGGTATCCATATTTACCAAAACTATTTACATAGGATTTTTTTTCTTTACTGGTGAATTACAGGTAGGGTAGGACATAAAAAAAAATCCATAGGTAGTTAAAAAAAAAAAAAAAAGCTAAGATAAGAAGGACTTTTTATTACAAGACTTCTCCAGCATGTATTACCTATCTCCGAATACATAATACTGCTTTTTGCAACACCCCCTACCCAGCTTTTAATGAAGTTCAACCCTTTGGTAAAGCTTATGCTTTCTTCAGAAAGTCAGAATTTTTCCAGAGCAAATGATTGACTCAGGAATGAAATAAATATATGAGATCAGATATTTAAGACTTACTGTATACCACTGCATGAATTCCCTTCTGATTTTTCTCTTCTTCACCATGTTATTTTTTAAGACAAGAGTTACATCTATGGACAAAAAAGTAGTTAGCAATGGTTTGTTATGATTCCCCTGGATGTGAAACAATGTATTATAAACATCATCCTATCTAAGAGTAATAATTCTAATTTCAAGAATGTTTGATTAAAAAACGGTAAACTGCTGTGAAGGAGGGAAGTTAGTATTTAGTCACTGAAAACATGAAGTTCTCAGAAGTTCTTTTCCTTGCATGTCTTTTTGTAGTCTTGGCTACAAATGCAAGGGCTAGGATGATACCTCATCTAATGAAGCAAGGTCTTAATCATTAAACCACATACATCACTTTTGTTAAGGCACGCAATTCTGTACAGATACAAGAAAATAAATGCAAAAGAATGATAGTTTATAAATCTTTGGTAGCTTAAAAAAAAAAAACAAACCAAAAACAACCCGACCAAAAAACCAGCTTTCATTGCACATTCTAATTTGCTGGTTTCTACACTGGGAACCAGACTTCATCACAAGTTAGTGTTGTTCTACGAATATTTTATTGATTGGCTGATTCAGTCCTCCTCATGAGAGAAGAGGATGAACTGAGAGACACACTTTAATGCAAGTGGAAGGTGACCACCCTCAGTGGCCCTCACCACCAGCAGCGTGCGTTTCCTTCAAAATTAAGGAAGTCAAAACCAGATCAGGTAAATTGCTTACTTCAGACTAAAAGAAGCCAAATAAACTGCAGAGTTGATACAAATATAAGAATTTTTCCCCCACATTTTAGTAATTATTTACTAAGCTGATAGAAAACCATGTGTTTGCAGTAAGCCATGTAATAAGCATCATGGGTGTCTGCTCGCTGTTATTTGCTCCATGATGTCTTCCTTCAAATCACATAATATATTTGTTCAACCTGGAGAAGAGCAGACAAAGGATATGATCTAATTTCTGTCTTCAGGTGCCTGAGGGGGGGGGTTACAGTGAAGAGAAAACCAGACTCTGCTCTGATGTAAGCAGTGAAAGGTTGAGAACCAAAGGACAAAAGTTTCAGCACAGAAAGTTCTTATTAGATGTAAGGAAATGAAAGTGGTCAAACAGTGAAACATGTTGTCCTGAGAGGTGGTGGAATCTCCATCCTTGGAGATACTCCAAATTCAGCTGCACAAGGTCCTGAGCGACCTAATCTGACCTTGGAGTTGGCTCTACTTTGATAGTGCATGTGTTTGTAGGTTGGATTACATAGCCTCCAAAGATCCCTTCCAGTTTAAATTATTCTATAATTATATGAAACAGCTGAAGTGGGAAATTCATTGCAAAGTGGTAATACTAGATGATTTTAAATTTAGATTGCAAAAATGAGTATCCATACAGAGTCACCTGAACGCCAGATGTCCTACAGAGTTCCAGTGGGATAGTTTGCAGAGCAACAGTCATCGCATTTTGAGTAAGCATTGCAGAAAGAATGGATATTTACTTTGGAATCTTTCCAGTGGGAGCAAAAAAAGTAAACCCCGATTCCAGAAATCAGGAGACTAGTATAAAGCTTTGTTTCTGTATAACCATGTGCATGTAACCTGAGTGAGCTTGGCCAAACTGAAATAGCGTTTTCAAGCTGATGCATATTTACAAGGTGTGCAAGTAAATAAATCCATTCTAAAAGGATCTGAAGTATGTTTGAGTGCTCTTCCTATAAGCAATCCAATTTTATAAACACCAGTTAACTCTGCTGTGAACGATCCATGCAAGAAGAAAAATCTTGGATGTAAAAGTGAGTTGGAAAGCTCCTTAAAAAACCTGTTTTTTCTCAGAGCTCAAACTGACGATACCCTTCTGCTAGCTCAATGGAATCTGTAGGGGATTAAAAGAAATCCTTGAATGATTGTATGATACATATTACCAGGCAGAAGAATAACAATACCTTTTTCTGTCCACTGTACATCTTTCCCTCATTCTGTTTCCTCCTTTCAACCACAAAATACTTCCTCTTCCTTACCCACACCATGAGGCTTTTTCTATCAGCCAGATAGGAATTTCAGTTCTCGTTATGGACTTGCAATCCCTTTTTTTTAGTGACAGCAACCATAGGTTTCATTAGAAATGGGAATTATTTGTCCCTTTTGGTGTCCCTTTTCATCTCACTCAATGTTATGGCTCTGTGACAGTTTTATATAGCCAGAACATTTTAGCAAGCTTTTATTTGGGTGTTCAGCAAGTTTCCTTCAAGGATTTTGCAAGTTACTGCCAGATTCTATTTTGTAGAAGTATTTGAGAATTTTACATTTTTCATGGGAGCAACAAGCTTAACACCTAAGAAACTGAAGTGTGATGCTACATGAGCTTTCCAAACATAATAACTTATTGTGTGTTTGGTTATTTATCAAATCAAGAAGGCAGAAAAAGTTTGTATTGCATATAAGTTCAGCAGAGTGATGGAAATAGTGATGCTAAGCAAAAGCCAGGTCCTGTAGCTGGTCAACGCTTATTTGCAGCCTGATGGTGAAAGCAGGGGGAATGGCATAATAAGCGATTTTGGAATAAGAATGATTATAGCATTCAGTTCAGCTGAAGGACAGGAAGGCAAGTGCATTTAGTCCTCCAAACTTAGGGGAATCTATGAAGAAACCTCAATTTTCAGACAGTCCCAATGTCTTGGATTTGTTCTTAGTTGTAGCCTTAATATATTTAGTACAGATAAGAATTAAACTTTGCCTTTTTTTTTTTTTTTTTTAAAAAAAAAAAGGATCAGATTAAATATGAATGACAAAAGCCGCGCTGACCTCTGGGATGATCTCTGGGCTGGACTTTTACATACCTTGTCATCTACAAAGATGTGCTGGGAAAAGCATGAATGAAAAGACATTCTAAAAATTTGGGTGAGTTTGTTATTGATGTGAATGAATGTGCTATTAGAACGACATAAGCTAGCAGGCAATATATTAAAAAAAAAGTGAAATCCATTCATGTTCATTTATTTGCTTACTTACAACTTAGATATGAAATGCAATCTGAGAACAAATTAATATTTCTTTTTTGCTTAATAAAACTGAATTGAAATAAGTGATACTCCAGCTGAGTTCTGCATGGCATGTTGATTTTTCTAATTCCAGAAGAAATTAGTGATCCAAATTTGCTTTAAAAAAACTGCTGTCTAAACCATGAAGCTGTCTTAGTCTCTTGTTCAACACAACACTAAAATAAGTCATTCTTTAAAACAGCCCATTAGAGAGCAGAAGTGTAAATAACTATTTATTCCAGTTCTCTGGAGGAAAATGCATCTAGTTTTGGCATTGATTCAGCCCTGAAAATTATTTGATTGTACTTATAAAAGACATTCTGTCAAAAAAAAAAAAAAGGGAAAGAAGGAAGGAATTAATCTGACAGGGATTTATCAGCGTTAGTATAGTAGTGAAAAACAAGTTAAAGGAGTTAACAAACTATAACTTGTCCTGAGGGAAATGAGGGTTTGACATGAACATCTTTTGCTACTGTTAACATCCTAAAGAACAGTATGCAAGAACCATGCAGGAAGGAGAAGCATGTCAACAACTAGGCAAACATCACCAAGCTACCCCTCATCTAACTGTGCTGCGCAGAGATTGTGTTGGTGATAACATCTCTGAACTGCCTTGGGGGGGGGGGGGGGCGGGTTTTTTC
>RSEF01000004.1:25899851-25920178 GCA_003993805.1 Himantopus leucocephalus | reverse complement strand
TTTGATTGCTTCTGTGGGAATGGATCTTGTCCAGAATTTCAGGTATTAAAAATATATTTTCTGGAAAAAGCAGTGGACAGAGAACTGATGACTCCTACTGAACCATCATGGAATGCTTGGTTAGTGAAAACACAGGAGGACTGATGACCAGCAAAGTTCAGCACATGAATGTTTAAACCCTTTGATCAGTGCAGGTATACACGGAGGCAGCAAATTCTGTTACCTGAAGCCACAGCAGCAGTAAACACTACTCCACAACCCTTAACAGAGATTTCCATACAATTGGTCTCTGATAACCTATGCCAAGACCTGTAGGAGGCTGGTGGCTGTGTCAGGCTGTGGTTGCGGTTTCCCATACAACTGACGCAATCGTGGTTGCAAAAGGGAGCTGCCCTGGGCTTGGCTGCTGCGTGGTCCTGTCCTGTGCAGTCCCTTCTCAGCCAGCTGAAGGACTCCACCCAATCCTGACACCTTTTCTCCTCCCTTTCTGCACAGGAAGCGATGACGTGATGACTGGACCCTCATGGTGCCTTTAGGAATTGTAAGTTTACCTCCCTGTCTGAAACCAATCATTGCTGATACATAGTTATCGGAAAGTGAAGACCTGCCTTTTTGCTCTGCTGCTGATATACCAGGTCACCTTTGCAGGACCGGCAGACTCGCAGGGAACAGGTTTAAGGTTTGTCTATCTCAAATCCATCTGCTAGTTTGCCTGCTCTTCCTCCTCCCTTTCCATATGTAAGCAGTCATTACCTGGGTAGTATTTACACACACTTTTCAATAGATGATAGTTTACTCAATAACAATTGTTTTGTATTTGTTTGGTTTTCCAGCTGATCTGACACTGTTTGAATACAGTATTCTGTAAAACTCGCTGGAAGTCTGGGTTCTACCTCTCACTGAGCATTTATAGCCTCCCTCTCTGTAAACAGACACTCACAAAAATGAAAGAATACTAACAGTGGGTAAGAATGGCAGAAAGGAGACTAAATAGCTGGATTCCTTTCTCAGTGCTGCTCCAGAAGTGTTGAATTACTGACCTTGGGATTGTGACTGGTCAGAATGCAAGAAGTAGTATTACTGTGGAGGAAATAGATAATAATCACATTTTTAGAAGTATGTGTATCTCTCTCTATCGGCTCAGTTTTGTACTGTGATCTACTGGAGGAGTTAATTTGTTTTCTTGGACAAATGAGTAAACATGTCAGCTGTGCCAGGAGAAGGAATTACTTTGATGAATGTTCCTTTCTGTCAGAGATTATTCTGTGCTGCTTGTTGAACAGTTAGTATGAGTACTTGTGTACCTGTTTCAAATAAAATTAGCTGGGTTCCTGTGCACTTTTTAAATAGTAGATCTTTGATAACTTGGCTCAGATTGTGATTGTGGCCTTAGGGGTGGTGACGGTCACAGGGACAAATCTGATTCAAAATGCCAAGGGCTGGCAGTATCATCTGACTGCAGATACACTAGAACTACAGCAGCAGGACATACCTTTTAATGTTGGCAGGTAATGACTGATGCAGAAGTGAGATCAGCACATGGTAAAAAAGACACAGAACTGGAAGCAAAGAGAGCCACCATAATTTGGGGGAAAACCTACCCTCCTAAACACAATAGAAGAGAAGACATGCTTGATACCTTGGGCCAGAGAGGCAGGCAGGGTTGCCAGTGCACATCGATGGTGCAGCATCCTTTGCCCTTTTAATTCAAGAAACCTAAACAGAGTGTGCTACTTGGTTAACAAAGATCATTCAACATAGCTTCCAGGAAAGATAAATCTCCAGGGTTCCTTTGGAGTTGGTTGGAGGGTGATTTCTATGATAAGAAACAGGGATGCTGAAGCTGGTAAGACAGATTTTGATGTTGTGGAGTTCTGTGGCCTAACTTTGTGTTTGTAATGTACATTGTATCTACAGTAGATCAAACTCGTATCCAAATTGTATTTAAACTGTTAAAATCTCAAACCTGGAGTCACACAGACTACATTTTGAACATGTTGATGCTCCAGGTCAAGGGCACATCAATATTAAAACTGAAGAATTTGGCAATGTACTTAAACATCAACTTTTTGAAGTTTGTTCCACGTGTGCTTCTGGGTCACATCAGGTTGTTTTTTTCTGTGAATTTTGTTTCCCTGCTGCAGTGCTTTACTCTTGCACAGTGCCTATTTCTGAACCAGATCGGTGCCGTTTTACTGTTTCCCACATGGTAAAGCACTGATACTCAAACATTAAAGATCCTAAATAATACCCTTCTTTAATGACTGTGTGTGTGAAAGCTTGTCCTTTTCATCTCAAACATATCAGCCTGGCTACGAAAAAGGGAGCAAGGATAACACTTGATGATGATGTCCTGGTTTCAGCTGGAATAGACTTCATTTTCTTCCTAGTAGCTGGTATAGTGCTGTGTTTTGGATTTAGTATGAGAATAACGTTGATAACCCGCTGATATTTTAGTTGTTGCTGAGTAGGGCTTATACTGAGTCAAGGACTTTTCAGCTTCCCATGCTCTGCCAGTGAGGAGGCATATGACGTCATACTGAGTATATAAGCTGGGAGGAGCTGGCCAGGGGATGGCGATCGCTGCTCAGGGGCGGCCTGGGCATCCATCGGTCAGCGGGTGGTAAGCAATTGCATTGTGCATCACTTGTTTTGTACATTCTATTATTTTAATTACTATTCTCTCTTCCTTTGTTATCCTATTAAACTGTCTTTATCTCAACCCACAAGTTTCACTTTTTTTTTTTTTTTTCCCTTTTTTCTCCCCATCCCACTGGGGCAGAGAAGGGGGGGAGTGGCTGTGTGGTTCTTAGTTGCTGGCAAGGGTTAAACCATGACAGATTAGCAAAGGATGTCTAAAAAAACTTCCTGTCTTCACTCCAGCTTCTCACCTCAGTCACTGCCGACTGCAAAATCATTGACCTTTTGTGCTCAGTCAGCACTCCCCTAACACAGGAGTTAGCAAAAACGCAAGGACACAGAGGAAACACTATTTTTCTGCTTCAACAATTCATTACAAGTTGTGGACTGTATTTGTTGGAAATTCTTAAATTATTAGCAGTAACTACCATGGTTTTGCTGCCTAGTTTTAATTTCTGTGAAGGAAGATGACCTAAAGTACAAACACAACTGTGTACACACCTTTTTTACTTAATATTTCCCTTTAACAAGGCTGCCTTTGCTGACCTGCTGTTACTTTTGGTCTAATCGCTGTACCTGTACCCTGTGCGATTTTTAGCTCACTGTCTGAAATTTAAGGATAATTTTTCTTTTGTTAAATCTTTTCCAGGATCCCTAAGGAAAATATTGTGTTTGAGCCAAGTACTGAAATTTTTAAGTAAAAATGATGCACCTCGGTGGTGGTTTCTCACTCCTGTTCTTGCTAGTTTCTCAACGTAGATTATGTCAACCCGGTAAATTGTAGTGGGTCTTTTGCTTCCTTGTTTGTTGGTTCAATTAAAAAAAAATGGGGAAGGAATTATAAGGGAGGGCATTTGCAATCTAAATGGTTGAGGTGTTGTCTTAATATAAGACCTGTAGAAGATGATGTACCTCGTGGCTTTATACTCACAGATGAAATATAGAAATTCCAAAGCCATAAAGCAGCTGATAGGAACTTTGGCTTCAATCTGCTTGGTTTGGATATTACTGCTGTACTTCAGATGTTTTTGAGGTTGAGGTTTGCTCAGTTTTTAAAATGAAAAATGAGGTTCTCTAATCTTAAATCCTGTAACTAATGGTAAGATTCTAATGGATTGTGATCCATGTTACTACAGTGAAATATTTACAACAGTTGGAAATCTCAGTTAGATTATAGGGTATTTACCAGATGGATTTTATAAAAAAAACAAACCAAAGATAGGCACTAGGAAATCTTAATTTATTGGAATGCTGCCAATGATACTCTGGAGATCAGCCGTAATTCGGGCGAGTGTAGTGTCTGCCGTTCTGGGGATCAGTGTTTGCTAGGTGGAACTATCATTGCCAAACATCTGGACTCCAAAACAGGGCTGCATAAAAAAAAAAAATAAAAAATAAATAATTATAAATATTCACAGCTACATAGAGATCAACAGAGAATTTATAATAATAAAAAGGTAGGGATGTCAGGCATGATTTGCAATATAACTGTCAATTACTCTTGTAATGATGGGAAGCAGTTCTTCAAGCACGCAAGCTGATCAGCAGGAGTGGAGAGTTTTCACTCTAAGATTTCCGCATATTGTTTGGTGTCTTGTTCTTTTGCCTGCCTTCAGTCACAGAGGTGTCTCTTTTGTGGAAGATATTAACTCAATGTCAGATAATCATACTCCTAATCGAATAAAGGAAGGGGGAACAGTGAGACCAGTTAAAGGAGCAGTTACTGAGGTATATCCTTAATACACTGTGAGCAGTTGATAGTGTTATTAGTCATTCCCTTTTTCATTTTCATGAAATATTGAGCAGAATCAGTCACTTAGCAAATAAACACTTAAGAACTTGGGACTTTTATTCCCCCTAATCCATCCTAATATATTGTCTCCACAACTTTTTCCAGTAAAAATGGTGCAGAAGCCTTATAAAGACCCATCCTTCTAGCGGCTTTGTAAACGGACTTAAATAGAACAGAGATTAAAAAGAAAAAAAAACATAAGAAACCAAGATGCAAATCCTTTTAGAATTTTTTCATTTGTGTTTGAGCAGAGAAGTGGTCATGGGCCATAGTGACTTAATTTATTGAAGTGGTGCTTTTGTTCTAGTTTGGATTTATTCATATTCAGGTATGAGCAGAGGCTGATTTCCTCACTTTAATTCTCTCACTCAAAATGTAAAAAGGAGTAACTGCAGCATGTACTCAGTTAAATTATATTGATGTAAAACTTATGTGAAAAGAAGATTGGCCTTGTGGTTGGGAAGATCTCATACTGAGAAAGTGAGTGGTAAAATTTATCCCTGAATTTGCATAAGCTGTGACATTCTCATATATATATATAATGCTGTTATCATTGAAAAAGTACAAGATAATGGAAAAATGATATAGCAGATGAAGAACAGCATTCTATCATTTTTCTGATCATGCCACGCATATGTATAAAACTGACCACACTGCCCAAACTGTATAAATAGGACAGTGAATTAAGGACAATGAAAGAAAAAAAAAAGAAGCTTCTATTAAGACACTGTTGTTCTTCTGTTGTTAGGTCTCCATCAGCTCTGCCAAAACCTAAACTAGCTAAACTACTAAGGTAGTGACTATATTTGGGTAATGGCACAGATGGCCATTACTGTCCTGCCTCACAATGAAGTGAGTTAGCAGCAGAAAAATTTGTATGATTTATTCTAAGTGTTCAACATGCACGTGCACAGGACTGATCATTCCTGTCGGACAGTAGGTCAAGTCAAAGTTCCAGATGAAACAGTTCATATTTTAGATGGGGAAAATACATGAGCAAGACATGTGCAGAGACTTTCTACACTGTGACCTTTCAGCTGCCCACAGGGTTCGAATGCCAGTTACCACAAGAAATACATCGGTGCTGGTTTCCTTTGTATTTTCTACTTGTACAGATCGTAGAATCAAAAGTGTTCGCCTACCCAAGCCGTTCTGGTGGAGTTTTCTTTTTCACATCAGTATCACATATTTTAATTAATTGGTTGCAGCATAAATTTTGTCATCAGCTTTCTTCACTCCTATTATGGAGCACTTATTAAAACTTAGGCTCCTTGGCATTTTTGCCTTTCAGTATATGAAATTCATTACACCGACATTTAATCACTTCAAGATTGCCACCCCGATTTTTCTAATGCGTGTAGACTGACATCAGAGCAAAGGTACACTCTGCAATTTGGCTTACAAATGAAGTACTGGAAAGTCTGATGAATCAGAGTCGTTAAGCACATAGTTAATTTGAGCTGATGCCCTCTTGACTTCAGGAGGAGTACACCCTTTTCTTAAACGTTTGATCAGGTCAGTAAAGAACATCAAATGCTGGCCTTTTATGCATCGCTTTCTGATTAGAGCTTTAGAAGACAGATGACTGCTATGTGATTACTGAGTAACCTTCATGTCATTTTAAAAGGAGCTCCACTACTCCCACTTATTCTTAGAACTGGAAATCTTTCAAGATCACATAAACTATTACAGACAGAACGTGAACGTGCTGGAGGAACCACAGGGACAAAGTCAGGATCTGATCTGTGTGAGGTGTGGGAAAATAATCTTTTGCTGACAGGGACCTTGATGGGACACTGAGAGAGGGAGAGAGAGAAAAGCAGGACAGATTTAAGTGTCTACAAAGAGCAGCTGGAAAAGAAAGGTAGAGAGATTTAGAAAATGAGATTTCCAAATACAGTATTTCAGCTTTCCAGCGTAGTTGGGAAATTGCTGTATGGATAATTTTTGAAGAATAATACTACAGCTTACAAATACATTTGTTGCTCACAACAACAAGAACAAGAAACTGGATGCCTAGAAGTTCCCTAGAACAAGAATAAAAAGTGGTCTGCTGCACTTCAGAAATTTGTCTGGATATATTTGACAAGAATGAATAGCTGGTGCAAATGCCCAAACCAGTTTAATATTTAACAGTGTTTTTAGGAGTTTACTGTAAGGGAAATTCATGTTCTCTGGGATGTCTTTTCCCACTTCATTGTCAGTTATTCTGAAATCTATAGAGCACCCAATATAATTATCTCTCAGAAAATAAATTGCTATTTAATTTCTAGCACTTAGATGTCCTACTCACCAGGTATCGTGTTCTTCCCTGTAAAGAAAAAACACAAAATAATTAATTGTTAAGAGGTTTTTATGCTTTTCACACACAGAAATGTTAGGGCAATTTTGCCATATGCTTTATTTTCTTTTATCTGGAATTGAATTGTTTGAGTTTTTTATGGAATACCAAGATCACTGATGATGTCCACTAAACTCTTGGAGTAAAATGTCTTGCTTCTTTTCACAATGCTGTGTTAAACCCCTACTTGTGTTAACCTTGTGTTAAAAGTGACTTTTTTTCTGTAACAAATGCTAAGAATGAAGAAAAAGTTTCAGTATTTGCAGGATTTTTCTCACCGAACTGCTGACATTTTTTTATTTAATTTCTAGTGGGAACTTAGAGTACTTATGTTCCTTTTCCTGTAAAGGCTTGACATCTACCAAATTCCTTTTTCTTTCATCTTACTTGAAAGAGAGATGAAGAAAGTACTGGCATCCAATACAGTGTAAACATGCTTGCTAGGCTTTTACTAAAAGAAGTGTTTTTATTGTAAGGAGAAATTGAAATTTTAAATTGTAACTGAGAGATTCTGAAGGTCTTACGACTCACCATCTTTCATGGCTCTGTCTTCTAGCATATGGGTGGAGATATGGACTATTTTTTTAATCAGAAGTAAGCAGGAGGGCATGCATCACCTTCAATAAATAAATTACCTATTCAATTCCTCTAAGAAAAAATTGCTTTCTTTTTCTGTTAATCCCATCACGAGTTATCCTTTTCTCTTTTAGTGATTACTACTGACTAATGAGCAGCGTTCTGACAAAGATCCACAATAATGTTTAGTTAAACATCTGGCAAATGTAGATAGTACTAGTTAAAACTCTTTACTCAATAAATGAGCGTTTCAGCATTCAGTTCAGAAGTGCTTGAACCTTTTAATTGATGTACACTTTCTTTAGTTTATTAGACTTTAACCCCTGTGTTTAGATCAGACTGTACCCTGCACAGCTGAGTATAAAGTGTATATCAGTGCAGGAACTGTGACAAAACTAAACAATTTTATCCTATGAAAATGCATAGCATAGACTGAATGTTAGCGTTCCTTTGCAGCAAAGCAACCTCTCTGATTTGGAAATCCATCAGAAAGAAGGTCTAAATTATTATCTGGGTGATTAGGAGAAGTTACGTGGAAAGCAAAAGAAGGAAGCCTTTTCTGACGGAAAAGGAAAACAATCATGTATTCTTACTGTCCCAAAGTTTCCTCCATGTAAACCGTGAAGTTAAAGGACTCCAATGAGTTAAAGCAAAATGATAGGTGAGCACCTGGAAAACAGCCACTGTTATATTTTATGTGGGGTGAACTGACTGACTTTGCTTTTTTTTTTTGAAGAGAAAAGAGAAGTAAAGTGTGATGGAATACTTGAGTTATAAATGACAGGGTGGGTATGTACTATAGGTGAGGTTATGCCAGTTAAAACTGTTGGATGTAACCACCGTTCTTTATTGTGAAAAACAGAATAAAAGGAAGTCCTTTATTTGAAGATGTAGTCTCCGAGTCTTAGCAATGGTCTACTCAAGGCAACTTAGTCCTTCAAACATTTGAGTTGAAGGGTTTGTTTGACTACAGTTGTCAGTATGAGACAGAGGGGTGGAAAATAGGCAAGTGGGGAGGACCACTCCTAGAGTTATTGCAGAATAAGTGACAGGCAGAGCCTTTAGAAAAAGTCTGGAGGTTAAGTGATGTGATGAGAAATTTCCAATTGGTTGTTACATATTCTTCATTGAATTCAAAGAAATAGTCTTGAGCCAGCTGAAGCAAAATACCAAGCAAAGAAAATGATGTGTTGTGCAAGGGACTCTGCTTTAACAGCGTGTTCCCAAAGTGGTGAAGCATGGGATGTGAAGGAGACCAGGAGGGAAGGAGTGCTGCCTCACGGGCGTTACCTCACCTTCTCTTTACTGTGGAGAGGCAGCCCGTTGGGTCTAGGGAAGGGGGTCCTCACTGCAGCCTAGCCTCTGGTCTGAAGGCTGAAATAGCACAGCCTCTCCCCAGCTTTGTTATTACAAGGGGACCGTGGCATTACCTGGATGCAGAGATGCGGCAGCAGCACAGTGGGATTCTGCACTTTGCTTTGCGTGGAAGGAAGGTAACAGTGCCAAACGGGTCGTGCCCTGTGCTGGCATCCCTTGGCTTTGCCGTGCAGTGAGGTCAGTGATTGCTGAGGGGCTGGGAAGCAGAAGGTGGAGGACATATACACTACTGTTGGTCTGAGGATCTGAACAGGAAAGGGGTTAGAGAGGGTTATGAGGTGGCAGGAGAGCATGAAGGATGTTGACTATGAAATTTTCCTAAAAGAGGCAAAATCGCTTTTGACAGGATGGCCTTTATTTGAATTTCTTTGCCTCTGCACACTGAACTGTGTGTAGACAGACTGTAGTATAAAGAGACTTTTCAGAGCTTCTTCCCATAACTAAATTAAAGGTGTAAGGGAAGGAGGAAATCACTGTAGAAGGCTTCATGTTTGTCACTGTTCACATAGATGCCAAACTGTAATGCAAGTTCAAGTTTCCTCATCTCTCAGGCTAGAGAAACTCCTAAACATCTCAATTTAGTTTTCTAAAAATGTATCTAGAATGCTGTCTTTTTTCTGACAATAATGACCACATTTTGAGAACACACATTTAGAGAACAGTGAACTTCAGCATTGATAACTATGGAATAATTTTTTTAATGCTTTTAATAATTTTGTCACCATCCTTGGTGGTGTTCTTATTTTGCTTCATTTTTTATTTTAGTGGGTAATGGGCAACAACCTTTGTATAGAATAAGGAAAAGTTTATGTAACATCAATGCCTTATTTCATTAGTCATCTGTATCTCATGCTGTGAGTGGTCTAACGTATGGCTTGCACTGATACTACTGACATGGGAGCTGAGAAGCTGATGGTGACATATAGAACTTTTCACAAACAAGAATGAGTTATTAATCTGCTGAAATGCTCAAATTATTTGTTTCAGGGTGCTTTCACATGTATAATAATAAACCAACATTTCAACAATCACTTAACTCCAGAGAGGAGTCTAATAGCAAAACATAAGGGTGTTCAATGATTAGGACCTAAAAAAGGAAAGTCACAAAGCAGATTTTTCAAAGGTGGTCTGAAACAAGTGATTCCCTCTTCTCCCTTCAAAGTAGTCTAGGCTAATTCCTGAAGTCTATAGGCAGGATTTTCAAAGTGTAAGGTGAGCACAGGTTACCTTCAGTCTTAGAGACAGAGAGCTCCAGACCCCCTGACTTAAGATCAACATGATAACTTTGCTGTTGTGGATCAGAGGTACTGTCACTCTCATGAGTGAGGGGAATAACAGAACTATTTGAATGACTTTACATCTGCTACATGAAGAGCAACATTTGGTGAGTAGTGATATGATTCAAGGCGTGAACAACTGGGACAATGTCTATGTTTGATTTCACAAACATTTTTGTGTAACTCATTTTTCTCTATTTAGATTTGTATTTCTGCTTGCCTAAAAGCAGAAAGTTGATTCAAAGTTATCTATGATGTTCCAGACTGAGGCAGTAAAATGGTAGTGTCACAAGGGCAGATAGCATTTGGAAGCAGCATGCAGCTAAGGTAAAGTCAGACTGCCTGCAGGGAGCAATATGCATGCCAGAAGGTAGGCTTTGGGAATATCCTCAGAAAAACAAGACTGTTGGAGCAATGGAAGGCTGTGACCAGGAATTACTCTTACAGCAAGTCAATCCCACTGGAAGTTGTGGAGGGTATTTCATGTGATTCTAAGAAATACTCAGCTCATTCTATGTTATGAATGTTATGAGAACCAGGTAATGAAAGATAAGATATATGTCAAGTATGTTTGTATTTGGCCTTTGACTTCTGAGGTGTGGGTTACTTTAATTGTCTGCTGCTTTAGACCCCAGGACACAATCCTTTGCCTTGTCCAGAGCCAAAGGAGCCTGCAAGTAGTATCAAGAGTATCTGGGAGCAACAACCTGGAGACTGATTGAACTTGAGCAAATTGCAGAATTCCACATATCTCAATACCAGGAGGTATAAAGGCCTGAGGGCAAAGGCACACCACAGCAGCTGAATATTCGAGCAGAACCAACCTGGTTCCACCCGTGCTGACCCCATGTCTAGATGATTATTCCTCATAACTAAACAAATCCTGATCACCGTGGATCTTCCACTAAGGTCAGTGGATCTTCACCCAGTGGTAGGTGTTGTATGTAGCAATAAATATTTCTTTGTTTTTATTCTCATTTGGTGAGAGATATGTTCATGGTGCTAGTGAATTCTGGATGATACAAAAGCAAGGCCAGAGAAGCACTTACTAGGATTTGGGTGCTACTAGGAAAACAAGCAGGAGCTGTAGTTATATGGAATTAGGAGCAAAACATCCCTCAAATGCCACTCTAAAAATTATTTTCTCAATTGACATTTAAGAACAAGTAAGATGTTTGCTTACATGTCAGGCAAACAAATGAAATAAGAACTGTTTCCTTAGGTACTATGCTTTTTTAAATAGTGAGAAATATGAGAGAAGGGCATGAGAAATAACAATAAACTGCATAAACTCCACAAATGGCAACTTAAAATGGCAAAAGATCCACTTTATGTCATTTGGTATCTTTTTTCCTCTGTTGCCTTTCCTGAAGGCAATAATAGGAATTAGGGCAGCTTTTAACCCATTCTTTGATAGAGAATTTTCAGTTTTTTCAAATAGCAAAAGTGGTACTAATTTTCTCGTCAAATTCCAGATAATTTTGTCCTCTGCTAGTTCCCCTCTTTTGCCCTAATTTTATGTGGAATATATCTACGTGTATATATATGAATTGTTTCTACTTGTATCCAGATTTGAAATCAGATGTGATCTGGACGCTCATTGCTTTTAAGCCTCTGTCTCATGCCGGTGAGTTGGATGTTGGTCTCTCTCACACACTCCGCTGTTACATGGGAAGGCAACATTTAGTGTTAAATCCAGTCTCAAACAGCTGTGTTCAAGCATGCAGGCAGCCAGTTCAGTGAGATTTGAAAATGTCTGCTAACATGCTATTGTACGCCACTTGTAATGAAATGTTTTCCATTACCGTGTCACATTAAGGTTTGTAGTACAAGGGTGAAGGAACAAATGTAATGAGTCTCAAAAAGACAATGTGAATGCTCACCAGTGCCCCATCCCCTGCACTAGCATGGTATTAGTTAAATGAAACTCCAATCTGAGCATAGGCTCTGCTGCACGCTATGGTGATGAACATGAAAGAGCAACCCAAAAACTCAAGCAGTGACTGCTGCAGACCCAACATAAGGAAAGAATTCCTTTCTGACTGTCTGGTGATGATTACCAGTCCTCTTGGATAAGTGGTTTGGATAAGTCCCACGTGCGTATGTAACTTCTTAGATATATGTAGCCATCTAGGAAAGCTTGCAAGAGGAGTAAGAATTCCTATAACAAGGAACTCTTTTATCTAGTTGTACAATTTTATATATGAACTTATTAGTCTTCGTCTTGAAATAGTAGAATTTTCCGGCTTCTTTCATTACTCTATCTGGAAGCCTTTTCCTGAACTTGTTGTAAAGATGTATTTATAGCTGATTTATTACCATTTGATCTTGTGCTGATAATACTGCTCCATTTAGTTCTGTCTAATCATCTTAGCAGTTACTGCAATTAAAGTTAATCTTCACTGAAACTGGTTGACCAGAACTGTACACAATATTCCTAATTAGGCCTTTCGGTTCCTCTCACAACAAATGTCTTTCCTTATGCATTTGTGAATTCATTAGCCTTTTCATGACTTCAGCAATCACTGTTCACAGCCATCTTCCAATAGACTACTTCTAGTAGACTACATCTTCCAATATACCTACTTTTTTTCCACTTTTCAACCTATATGATCACCCATAATTAATGATCCAGGAGTTCTTAACAGATGTTTCCAAGTGCATGAATCTGCTCTTTCTACTATTAAATTATATCTCATTCTATCAGTCAAATCAATAGAGTAATTTAATGCTTTTATAAGATGATCTGGTCTTTGTAATAATGACAATACTGCACAACTTTACATTGTCTGCTAATTTAATCTCTATTTTTCCTTAAGATCTCTAAATGACTTATTAAACAGGACTGATAAGACACCTAGTAAACTCTCTTCATTCCATGGCTACCTAGTCAGTGTAAGCTGTTGTTGATCCCTCTAGCCACATCCTTAGCTGCTTTAGAAACCTTGTATTAGCACCTGTCTTCTCCTCTTTTAGCAAACTTCTTCTGCAGGGATTTTGCATCAAATGCCTTATTTAAATCTCTGATAAATAATATTCCTCTGTCTAATAAAGCAGATAACTTTTGAAAAGAGATATTAGGTTGGTTTGAGATGATTGGTTGGTAATGCCACATTATAATTTATACTGCGTTCCATTTATCTCTCTGCCCTTAATTCTTCCTTAAAACACTATTCTAGGTCTTTTTTTTTTTTTTAATTAAGTCAGTTTAATAAGTCTAGTGGTTCCAGAATTGGTCTTTGTTCCCATTCTTTTGCATAGTTTCTATGTTTACTGATCTCCAGTCGTAAGATACTGTCTCCAAAAATCCTAGCAGGTGGACTTGCAATTTCATTTGACAGTTTCATATTTCTATATTCCACCATGGAGATTATCCAGCCCAACTTATTTTTGCTTTATGAGGTATTATGAACGTTACCATTTTTTTCTCTCTTAGGTGTCATAATTTCTGATGCTCTACCTTCATTTTTACTCCTTACTCCACTAACTTTATAGAAAATGGAGGCAAAATATGCATTTAATATGTGGATCAGACCTTGATTAATGTTAATCTCTATTAAATCAAATCTCTATTAAATCATAATTTCTATATTTACAGCACTGTAACTTTTTTATTCCCCATTCTTCATTTTTATTGTTTTAAAGAATTTTTGCTGATTGTTTCAATGGTAAATGTAAAGTCTAGTTCAAGAAATCTCAGTCATTTTCCTTCTTTCTACATCCTCTTGATTTCTGAGGAACAGTACTCTCTCTTTGTTCTCGGTAGATTTGCATGTGTACAAAAGCAGCTGATTCACTGAAGGAAGCCCATAAGCTTTTTCTATTGGCTTTTTTTCTTGCTTGTAATGTGAACTCTAAATAGTGTCTGCCCTTTGATTTAAAGTAATTCCTTACTTTCTGTGTTTTAAAAGCTCGTCATTCCTGAGTTAACTCTGTATGGTTTCTTTAGTTCCTTTCCAAAATCCCAAACCTTAGTCATAGTCAGACCTGTTGTCTGTCTTGCAGTTTGATAAAGACTGATTCAGCTCATGATCACTCAATCCAAGATTATGTTTTATGAAAAGCTGTTCTGTAAGACCTTGTTTCTTGCTAAAACTATGTCCAAAGCAGCATTAATTTGCATTGGTTCACTGGGTATTTATTAAAGAAATCTGTGTTACAGCAAGTTCAAGACCACATAAGTCTTCAGCTCTTAGTGATGGCATTTATATTGCATCCAAGTTTGGGAGATTAGTCTCCCACATTCACACAATCACTACTCTTTATTTCTCATAATCTTACAGAGATTTTTGTTCATATTCTCTCCCAGGATTCTGTAACAGTACTCCAAAGCTCTCTCTTCTAGGGCTTGTCAACTTTTATCTTAAAGCGATTGTGTTTTTTCACTACAGGATTAGTTTTCAACCTATGGTCCACAGGCCCAGCGAATTCCAGTGTCCACTCCTTTAGGGTAAGTAGAAGGTAATTAAGAGAGGCAAGTTTAATGTCAATGGGCCTAAATACCTCTATTTTCTCTAGACAGCTTCATGCCTCCCTATTAATTGTCATACTTTTCTATGACATGCCCAATCATCTCCAGTCTTATTTCTGTCCTTCTTGAGTAATTGAAAGGTTTAGCTCTTTTACTCAAATCGCAAGTACTTTTTTTGCCTGTTTCCATTCCTGCAATATCCTGTTACAATTTATGCTTGATGTTAGGCTAGCTAGAACTAGTTGAACATGTTTTACTCAAAAAGTAATTCAGTGGAGAACAGACACTTTTTTCTTTTTGAAACTAATTAGGAAATATTTGGGGGTTTTTGTAAGCTTTCAGCATTTTGTCCAATCCTTCAAAATACAGGTGGGAACCAACATATTATAATATTAAAACTTGAGTGTTTTCTAATTTTTGGTTTTTCCTCAGAAGCATAAAATATTCTATTTAAAATGAAAGTAATTATAATGTAAATATTTTTGTGTTGGGCAATACATTTCTGAGGTAGCTCCTGACCAAACTCTCCTTCAGAAGTTGTGCTTTGCTTCATTACCTGAACACTAACCAGTAAACTGACATTAAATGCTTCTGACATGAATGTAAGTCCTTTTTGAGGAAAAGAAACAAAAAAAAAATATGCAAAAGGCTGCAAAGCATCAAAATCTTCCCTGTGACAGCTATGTTTTTAAAGTTTAGGACACAATAGCAGAGCTAGGTGAGGTTAGAAAATTATAATAATTAACAGGGAAAAAGAAAAAAGAAGCAACAATCCTTCAAGCAGCCAGAACTAATTAGTGAAGACATTTTAAAATCCTGTTATTGAAGAGGCTGTATTTAGAATAAATATCGCTTCCTTTCCCCACAAGAAGACAGAAAATTTCACCTGTCGTACTTTATTAGGATTATCACGAGTATATTGCTGCTGAGCCGTCAGGCAGGACTGCAATAACTCTCAGTACGCTGGTCAGCAATTACTGCCAGCATCCAAGTATGAAAAGCTGAGTAGAGTTTCACTGGATATTTTCTTTCCATATGATTTGCTACCCTAGGTGCTATAAAGCACCTTGTTCTCAGAATTTCCCGTGGTGTTTCAAAGGGGCCTTGTGGCTCTCCTCGAGGACAAACAAATAATTTCACCCCCAAATAAACCAATGAATGGACCTTGGTACAAAAGACAGTTTTCTACTGTCTGATGCAATCTACAAGTAGATTTCTAGACATAAAATAATCAACGGGATTCTCAGGAAATAGATTTTTTTGAAGTCAATGTTCATCATAATATTCTAATATTATGATGTCAATATTTACAGATACTCCTATTGAGCAACTGACTTCACTAGTGTTATTTTAAAGCTAATATTAAATACACTACTATTTTAAAACCATGGGTTAACTACTTATGATCTACTTCTTGCTTTCTGTTGTAGGATCCAGGTGTTCACTTTCAGATCTTCTTGACTGATGATAATTTTCTGTATTTGTTCTTTTTCTGTCTGGAACCATAATTGACTTAAGTGTATTTTGCAAAAGATTTGCTCAAGAAATGAAAGATTAATGGCCATGAGCCCAAGTGAGTTATTCCACCTTTTTTCCTTACAGATTTTAATCTTGATATAATGTATAACTTGCACATTAGTCTTAGGTGCCTGATCAGCAGAAATACTAATGCACAGCACTAATACTTTGGTTTTATGAGTTCTTTCTAGTCTAGAGAGCCAAAGCTTGAAAGAGATATCTGTATGTAGTCTTTTGTAAAACTTAAAATAGCAGCCCTCATTTACAGGTGAGAAAATGATGTGCAAAAATTTATAAATTGCCAAATGATACATTTGAGTCTTACCTAAAAATAGAATGTCCTATCCTGCTTTTATGAACAAGAGACAGTATTTCCTTATTTGTCCTGACTAGCAATTTTAGCATGCTATTTTTGTAAAATCTAGTGTAATAGCTGTGAAAAGCATATGTTGTTTGCACAAGGAAATTTGTGAATTGCTATCAGAGTGTGAGTATATGGAAACAGGACCATATTTAAAAGCTTTCTTTAAAAATAAAAGTGAATATCTCACTTCAAAGCCATATTTAGAATATCTGGGTGAAATTTTCAAAAGTGCAATATGATTGTTCACATTGAAAATAACATTAGCTATTAGCTATTGCATTATTACTTATTAGTGTTAGCTATAAGCTACAAGATGTTCCTCAATATGAGAGATTTATTCTGAAATTGCTTACCTGTTTTGGGGGATCTCATCTATTGTGATTTGACAGTTGAATTGCTTAGCTGGTTCACAGTAGAAATAATTTATTAGAAAATACTTGCAGATTTTGAGGTGAGAGAAAGTTTCATGTCTTGACATTATGACAGATGAAATAATTTAACATACCTGTCTGGCTTGCAGAAAACTTTGTGTTTTCTGAGTTCATTGCCCATTTGGTTTAATCAAGAGGAGCAGGAGACCTCATGCTAATAAGTTCACTGCTTGCTGTAGGTGTTTACTGTTTAGGTTTTTTTCTTTTTTTTTTGTTTTTGTTTTTTAGATTAGGTGCTGATGTGCATGGCTCATTGCTGGAACAACTGTATCTAGGATGAGAAACACAGCTCAGTAACTTGCCTTCTAAAGAAAATGTATTTTAAGAACTGGCATTCAGATAAGATTCAGTTCAAGTCTCAAAAGTGGTCAGAAATAGAACCATCGCTTCAGATCCTAGTAACTATCTTTGCACAGTATCAGGAGGGGTATTGCATATATGTGGGGTTTTATAGGCCCTTAAATGAGACTGAAATATATTAATGAGAGAGTTTGTGTTTCTCTTGAATTTATTTTTGTGAGGAGGAGGGAATGAAGCTTTTCCAGTATTTTGTATATATTCTAGTTTTTCTTTTAGCCACTGCTTGCTCTCCCTAGATATCCTGTGACGTCAGCTTTATGCCCATGCACGCTGAAACAGATGAAATATCTGCAGCATGCTTATGAGCAAAATGAGTCCTTTGGAGTCAGTTATAATTAAGGCTGAGGTAAATAGTGTGAAGTGTTTTGAACTGTTAAATGAATTTGTTTTGAACAAGCTTTCTCCTTCTTTTCACCTCTCCTTGCTCTCCAGATAGTCTGACAATCCCAAACGTTCACAGAATGCAAACCCCAAGGTTTCATGTGCTGTGGGAAAGAGCTGCATTTTACTGTCAGTTGCACAAGTCGTTTGATATGCCTGTAAATTCATCCAGTCAGGAGAGCATGCAAACATCCTGCAACATAGCTGACCAACTGCAGCTAAGCATGGCTCAGATTTTGACTATTTCAGTTAAACAACAAGATCACTATTTTAATAGATATGAATCAAATCTGAGTATTAAATTCAAACAAATTGTAGCCTGCTGGCAGTTTGTCCTGAGCATCCACTCTATCAGTACCACTGAACGCTGTTCTGTTCAGGAAGACTGAGTGGATGAGGCCCTCTATGGACAGACAGGAGCAGCCTCACATTCGCAAGCCCTAGTCCTCAAGGGTGACTTCAGCCACCCTCATATCTGTTGGAGGGACAACACAGCAGGGCATAAGCAATCCAGGAGGTTGCTGCAATGTGTCAATGATAACTTCCTTCTCCAAGTGACAGAGGAGCCAATGAGGAGGGACTGTGGGAAATGTGAAGGTCAAGGACAGCCTTGGCTGTAGTTGCCATGAGATGGTGGAGTTCAAGATCCTTAGGGTGGCGAGGACGGTTCACAGTAAGCTCGCTACCCTGGACTTCAGGAGAGCAGACTTTGGTCTCTTCAGGGATCTGCTTAGCAGAGTACCATGGGATAAAGTCCTGGAGGGAAGCGGGGCCCAAGAAAGCTGGCTAATATTCAAGGATTAACTCCTCCAGTCTCAAGGGCAACGCATCCCAACAAAGAAGTCAGGCAAAAATGTCAGGAGGCCTGCATGGATGAACAAGGAACTTCTGGACAATCTCAAACAGAAAAAGGAAGCCTACAGAGGGTGGAAGCAAGGATGGGTAGCCTGGGAGGAATACAGAGAAATTGTCCAAGCAGCCAGGGATTAGGTTAGGAAGGCTAAAGACCAGATAGAGTTAAATCTGGCCAGGGATATCAGGGGCAACAAGAAAGCCTTCNTCTCCAAAAGAAAATAGGAGACCTGGTCACCTGGGACATGGGCAAGACGTACTCAATGACTTTTTTGTCTTGGTCTTCACTGGCAAGGGCTCTAGCCACATCGTCCCAGTTGCAGAAGGCAAAGGCAGGGACTGGGAGAATGAGGAACCACCCAATGTAGGTGAAGACCAGGTTTGAGACCATCTGAGGAACCTGAAGGTGCACAAGTCTGTGGGACCTGATAAGGTACATCTATGGATGTGGGAATGGTACATAAGACGTTAAAAACACTGGTGTCTGCTTATCTTGTGTGCGAACCTGGTGGGTGGAGATCCACCAGGTCGGCAGGAGAAGCAGCTGAAAAAGGGAATCTTGTGGAGGCAGAACCTTCCTGTTTTGGCTAAAGATTGCAGGAATAAGCAGATGAACGGTTTCAGCACAGAATATTGAACGTCATGATGTCTGAAATGAGAACTTTTGCGTGATAATCCATGAAATGAATATTAAAGTTGACACCCCTGAATATGATAATGACCTTAAAGAAGGACATGCTAAACATATATGACTATAGTACTCGACTCTCCACCCAAATCATGTTAAACGTCACCCCAGGGAGGGAAACAGATAAGGTTAGGATATAAAGGATGTTGAGGAAAATATCTCTCAGGGAAAGAAGAGACTAGAGACCTACAAGAGACAGTGGATGGGCTGCACTCCTCTTCCCCCCCCAAGACAGAGAAGCATTCTTGGTAAGCATTACATCTTCACGTCTTGGTGAAGAATACCCAGGATAACATTTGTTTTGCTAGCAATATCATCATATATTAATGCTATTGCAGCCAGCGCATTTATCAACAGCAATTCCGAATGTTATATCTGTCGCTTCAATAAATCATCTATTTTTGACTTTGTGAAACTGTCTCAGTGAAAGTCTTTGGAGGGGTTGAGACAGGCCAATGTCAAAACTATACTCATAATGCAACAGTGGGTCCTGAGGGAACTGGTGGATGAAGTTGCCAAGCCACTCTCCATCATATTTGAGATGATGTGGCAGTCCGGTGAAGTTCCTGCTGTTCCCTAAGGGGAAACATAACACCCATTTTTAAAAAGAGAAAAAAGGAAGACCCAGGGAATTACAGGCCGGTCAGTCTCACCTCTGTGCCCAGCAGGACCATGGAGCCCATCCTCCTGGAAACTCTGCTAATGCATACGGAAAATAAGGAGTTGATTGGTGACAGGCAACATGGCTTCACTAAGGACAAGTCATGCCTGATAGATTTGGTGGCCTTCTATGATGGCGTTACAACATTGGCGGATAAGGGAAGAGCAACTGACATCATCTACCTGGACTTGTGAAAAGCATTTGACACTGTCCCACATGACATCCTTGTCTCTAAATTGGAGAGACATGGATTTGACAGATGGACCCCTTGGTGGATAAGGAACTGGCTGGATGGTCGCACGCAAATAGTTGTGGTCAATGGCTCGATGTCCAAGTGGCGAGCAGTGATGAGTGATGTTCCTCAGGGGTCAGTACTGGGACCGGTGCTGTTTAACATCTTTGTCAGTGACATGGACAGTGGGATTGAGTGCATTCTCAGCAAGTTTGCTGACGACTCCAAGCTGTGTGGAGCAGTCGAAACACTGGAGGGTACAGATGCCATGCAGAGGGACCTGGACAGATTTGAGAAGTGGGCCTGTGTGAACCTCATGAAGTTCAACAAGCCCAAGTGCAAGGTCCTGCACGTGGGTCATGGCAA
>RSEF01000004.1:25882620-25899751 GCA_003993805.1 Himantopus leucocephalus | reverse complement strand
TTTTTTTTTTTTTTTTTTTTTTTTTTTATACCTTGCTTGGTGAATGAGGTAAAAGCAATCTCATGTTGCCTGCACAAGCATAGGGTAGGTATTTCTCACTAGTGCCGGCATTTCCAAAGTAGCTTGAAGCGTTGCGTGTCCAGCTTTCATTGGCCTTTGTGCCCACAGTGCCATACATAGTGCCTCCTTTGAAAACGCTACTGGGAATTTATATGCTCACCTGATATACTGTATTCAACAAATGCCTGAAGGACTGTTTCTCGCTGCCAAAGGGTACAGCCCGTATCAGACTTCTCCGGTGGTGAAGGTGTTCCCATTCAAACACCTTCCTGCCTGCCGCAGTTCGATGGTCCCTTGATCGTGCCGCTGCGGTTCTGTGTGCAGTCACGCTCCAGAGCAATCTGATTTAAACAACAACAAACAACCCACGCCATTAAGTTGTCTTACTGTGTAATGGCAGGTGCATGGCTCGGGCCTGGGGAGAGCAGGTGTTTTCTTAAAATTGCTTTGGTGTTGGAGAAATTATAACGTAGGACTATATCCTAAGATGTTTCTGAGCATAAAAAGACTGCCTGTGATTGCGGTTTAGAAAAGTGCTAGGAATAAGTTAAAATCTCCCTCTACCCCAATATGTAAAGGTAATATATTATTTCAGGAGAAACTTGAGGACTTTTTATTTGAATTATGCCAGAGCATCCTGGCCTGACAGGTGTTTTTATTAATGTATTTCTGGTGTTGGGGAATAAAATCAGATTAGCTAAAGATTTTTCTGTTGGCTAGATCTGGTTAGAATGATGATAACACAGACTCTATGCAAGAAACATTGTGATGATGACATAATATATGTCTGAAATGATACAGTGTTTTCACAAATCACAAGATGAAGGGGTAGCTTATCTTTGGATTTTAGCACTTGCTACTGCAGTATGAATTATATTGTATAATCTTTACTTCCATTCTGAAAATTGTCTGCAGTCACATATATTCAATTTAGGGGAAAAGCACATAAAGTAAATTAGGTTAAAAGAACTCCTAACTCTGCATTTTGTAATGCTGATTTAATAGAAAGCAGCCCAAAAAGAATACAGTAATGATAGGGCATAAACGTTAGCATTATGTATAAATAAATGTCAGGCATAAGTTTTCTTCTAAATTTGCCTTTAGAACTGAGTTAGGATGTATATCCCTTGTGACCATAAATACAGAATATCTGACAAAGGCCTGGCAAGCACGAAGTTTATCAGAAAGCAGGTGATAGGAAATCATGTAACATTCAAGACAGGTCTCTCTTGAGTAATCTTCACCTCCCCCAACCCACCCCCCCAGCTTGGTGCAGATGTGATTGATTGTAATGATGAACATCTTCGGTCCCCCTGGAGGCAGAGGGCTGGGAACTGGAGAAAGACTACATACGGGAAGTTTCTGAGGAGCAGGGGGAAAGCTCAGTAAAGAAACCTGGGGAAAAGAAAGACCAGATGGTGCATGAGGTAAGTCACAGGATCTATGATTCTATGACTACCAGATTCAGAAATTGAAGATTTCTCTGTTCAAGTAAAGGTTTTGGGTTTTATCCTAATAAGATATATGAAGAAGTTAGAGGTTACAGTTACTTGATACAAGCCAGAGAAACCTCTTACGTGTTAATTTTCCCCCTCTTTCCTTCATCTGCAGAGTTTCAGTGTGGTGACATTTTTGAGATGATTTTGAGGTGTAAAACAATGAAGAACTCATTTAACCATTAAACGTGAGAGATTGGTACACTATGATTTTCTGACTGAATGATGATAATAAGTGTACGGGAGACAGTTTTGACAATAGTCTGGTAAACAGAAAAGTATTATATTATTGTTCATTATCTCATGAATTGAAGGAACTTGCTAACTGTAGCTCCCATTTTCTCTTTGAATTAATGTTTAGCTAGACTTAACCAAATATATGTTCTGGCTACAGTTATTGTATTAAGCAAAGAATAAATTATGCTTTTAAATTACAGTAAACCAAGATTAATAGAAAGATCAATAGTTTAATTTTCAGGTGCATTAATGTGTCTGTGAAATATATGTTCTAGTATCTCCTGCAATCCGATTTGTATTTTTAGGCAATTTTAGAGAAGATCACATATTGATACCGATTGCTCTATCCAATAGTAAATTAACATGTGGAGATCTGGCTTGTGAATGATGGCTGCTTTTGAGGTAGTGAAAGCTAAGCTCTGATAATTTCATATTCACAGAGAGTATTCATATTCCTCTTAAATTTGTGGTCAAAACTGTTAGCGAAAATTGTTGCGTTTATGTTCTTTTTACATAGTGGTGATATCTTCTGCTGCAGATTTCATCTTGGGAGCAGGAGGAGAAAGCTGCCCTACTGGGGAGAGGGGAGCCAGGGACCAGGGGTCAGCACTATGAGTGCAGTCAGCATTGTTCAAGTCACTGATTTTGGCAATTGGACACAAGTGTCCTGATAGCACCTCTGGGGGCTCCAGCCTCTCCCCTGCCCTGCTGACTCTGCACAGTTTTTCTAGCTGTAGATGGCATTAATAGACTAAAAAAGAGAAAGGTTATAATGGTATGTTTATCCAAGTTCACAATTGCCATGTTTTCATAGACATGCCGCTTGATTCTCACGTGAAGGGAAAAGTTGAATGGTGGGTGGTAATGGAGTGGCTGACCTGATGGCTGGCTGGTGGAAAGTTTGAGAACACCTATAAAAATGTCTGCTCCTGAGTGCTGCTCACAGCTGTAAAATTTTTAGGAGATATTCCAAATTAGCTGAGTGTGAAATATGATTCTGAGGTGATTTGAATTTTGTGGACCGCAGCAAAAAATGGCCAATAAAATGGTAATAATAGTAAGAAAGTTACAAAATGGTTGTTAAAAGCATAACTCAACCCAAAAAGTAGTTCTTACAAAACCGTAATTGTCTTGTACATGGTTTCCAACTGTAATGTCTCAAAATAACTAATTCTGAATATTTTTAATATACTGAATGAAAGAAATTATTTCATGGTAATGTTGATTTTTTTTTTTTTTTTTTCCCAAATCTATGGCTGTTGTTAGGCTAATGGAATAAAAATGGAAATTTTTTGGTATGATACACATTGTTCCAATTTCATTGCCAACCATTACTACAAGGAGCCCAACAGACATCAAAAGAGGGTTTGGTAGCTACCTGGGTTTGTCTGTGCATTGAACCAGGCATGTATGTGTTCAATTCTGTTAATTTGCATGTGAATTACCTGGTATATTTAATTTTTTTTTATTTATAATTACTATACTTTGTTGTATGGTGAGGAAGTGGCATGCAAAGATTCTTCTTTCCTTCATTTCTAGCACGGCAGATCTTGCAGGGACTATACATAGGCAAGAAATTCTTATAAAATCCTATAGATCTTGCTCATGGAGATTTGGCTGGTAAATTTTAAAGGTCCCTTATATATAGAGTGCAGTTACCTGGAATGTCAGACTTTATCTGCCTTTAGGTCCTGTGGGATGTTTAAATTTCATGGAGTTGGCGTGTTTTTTCCTTTGCTCAGGCTAAACATCCAGGCAGCTTTCTCTATGTCCTCCAACTGCTGCTTGAATTTCTGAAGTTGTGTTTGATTAGCAAGCCCTATTTTAAAAAAAAATATATGCTTTTAGAGTAATTTTGTTAGGTGCGTTCAGCAGAAGGAATGGCACCTGAATTGACTGCATTACTGATACTTTTATTGTGTTCTATTGGCAAGCCCATGCGTACGTCTGCCAGTTGGGCCTACAGACTAGGTTGTTTGAAGAACAGTTACACATAGGAAAAAGCCACACTTGGTTCTAAATATTTGGCTGTATTTTCTACAAACAGGAAGCTTTTTATTACAACTAAAAAGTGTAAAATAAAAGAGGCTAATTCTTTCTAGTTTGTCCTTTGCTAATGTAACCAGTTTTGCAGTGGGTAGATCTTTCACACAACAACAGGAAAGCAAAAAATTTTTCTTTGGTTGGAAAATATGATTACAAAATCTGAAAAAAATAGCAGGAGCAGGTGTTACACCTTAAAAAAAACAAATCAACCATAGCTTAGTTCTAAAAAATACTTTTTTTTTTTAATTATTTTTTTTGGTGGGTGTGGGGGCAGGACTTCAGAATCTTTATATTTCAAGTTGGCAGCATCCTGTTAAACTGCTTTGCGAGAGCCGGGAGTGTGCTGGCTGATGAATGCATACTCTGTAGTGTGTGATACCATGCATATAAAATGGTTTATTGAGCAAAATAAACAATTCTCTGCAGTCTCTGACAGACAATTCTACATTTCTCTGCAGTCTCATAACTGACAGCTATGACCAGTCAAGTAAAGTCTACCTGCGCATTTGCAATGGCTTCTCTCTATTTCATATAATTTAACCCTAAATACCTCTTTAGTAGTGCACACCTGTCACTTGTTTTGTTAGTTGGAATTTTTTGATACTCTTAATCATACGGTATTTTTCTGCCTCCTCAGACCAGAATAACAATTTCTTTTCCATAATGTAGACATACAGTGTATTTTAAAATAATATTCAACTGGAAAGCTTAGGCCTTCATAGGCCTTCTGCTTATCTTTCTAATATCTCATATGAAGCTGTTGTTACTTCCTAAGTAGAATACATGTAACTTTTCCACCCATTATTTTCAGTTGGTGTAGGGAGGGCTCAGGTGTTGTGTGCTGTTTAATTGTTGCTTTTAAAGGAACAAAATTTATGCAATTTATTTTCATCATCCAATTTTCTTATTTTCTAAACAGAAAAGTGGCACTTACAGCAACACAGGGGCCATAATTTTTTAAAAAGTTTTATTCTCATTTGAGAATTTATTTTGCACCTGCTAAGTACATAGTTTTATTCGATCCTTGCCACTGACTTTGTGTCTTTTATTTACTTGTGCCAAAGTGCGTAGGAGGAAAGAGTAGAGATAGCAGAGCCATTATAACTTCATCCAATATGTCAAGCCGACTTCTAAAACTTAAAATGGTCTTGTTTTTCTGGTACATGGATTTTAACAGGATAAAATTTCTGCACTCTTGCAGAGTCTTCCCGCATCCTTCATTAGTACTAAGTATACCGAGAATAAAATGAATAGAATCTGTACCTTAGTGATAGCTATGCAGTTCTGTGCTCATTATTTTTGAAATCTGAACAGTCAATATTCAGCTAGAGATGAGAGGTTGATTAAAATGAAGCTAGTCTTTTTAAAGTATCCAATATAAACAATATATATGGTCTGTTGACAGCTACTTGGGAATTCTGTGTTAATGAAGAAAATTCAGAAGTTAGAGGGGTGCACAAGGCTGAGTGTCTTCGAGCTGTTGTACTATTTCTGCTGGGGCTGAGCACCTTCAGCATTCCTGAAAGGACAAAACTCTTCAAAAAGCTTATGACTGGTAGATTTCAAAACACTTAGCAAAAGGGAAAAATGAGCTTATTCCCAATCTACAGCAAGATAATTCATAATCGGGCAAGTTTCCTGCTTTGTAAATGACCTCTTTGCAGAAGTCCATGGAAAAGGTCATTGAGTTAAAGAGAAACCCAGAGTCCGTGATGGAGAGGAACAGTGTGCAGAAGTACAGACAAAGTAATGTATTTTCCCTGTTATCTTTGAGGTAGCTTTGTAATGATATCCTGGGTTAGTGTCAACAGGGAAGTGCCAGCAGGAGGCTGGGTCATTGTTCTATTTTCTTTTTTTTTTAATGGTGTTAGGAAGAAAAGGCGTCATACTACAAAAACTAGTAACTGAGAGACAGCTTATTTTTTGGCATGTTTGCAGTGCACTATGTTTTTCCACCAGTGAGATATTAAAGTTTTATCGTTTCCATTTGACAACCTCCTCAGCGCCCTCATGCATTAAAATCCAACTCTACTTCCCTAATAAAACTGTTAATTTATGACTATTGTGAACTTCTGTAGCATGGATCAATATTGATTTTCTGAAGCTACTTCTCACTAGAGGCGTTAAAATAAACAATCTGATTTTAGAAAAAAGACTTCATATTTAAATTGAGCAAGAAGGTGCTTGAGTCTTATTGCTGTATTTTGAGAATTTGAAGACTCTTATGAACACTTAAACAGACTCAGGCTTGCCTACGGCAATGCGTAATAGTTCTTATGTTTTTCAGTCAAAGAATTCAGCGTGAGGAGTAAGACCATTTCATTTATTCTAGTCACTCAGAGAACAATTAACTGTTTGAGCAGGTCACAATTCTTGGCTCCCAAGGGCAGATTGTTTAGACCCGTTTGGGTCACCTTGGCAAACAGGCCACGTGCGTAGAATCAGACTGTCCCATGGCACTGCAGAATCTGACATGCTGGCTGCAATTCATTGTCTTCGTGGAAGTTTCTAGGGCTATTTGAGATGCCCTCAGGGTATCCAAGACGTCTGTGCACAACTGGCAAATATGACACGAGACCAACGGGACACCCATGCTGTTCTAGCATGCCAACTGAAGGCGAAGCTAAAAGCCCTGAAGCATCTGAAAGGGCACTAGATGTATGGGCAAATGTATCAACCCCACTAGACAGAGAGTTGGAGAATAAGCAGCTTGCTGTTCTTATTGAAGCCCTGAGTGGATCGTTAGGGTGCTTTTGAAAATTTTGTTTCTACACTTCCTCCCCTATTCTTCCCATTCCAAGCTTTCTAGTCATTATTGATCTGTTTGGGGTTTTTTTTTGGTTTTTTTTTTTTTTCCCCTGATGGGGCATTTTGGCTTGGCAGATGTAATATTTGGTTTGGTCTAAAATATTTATTTTCCTATTTTTCACATTTTTAAAAATTCCCTGAATTCTGGAAGATAGTATTGTTTGTTTATCTATTCATTAAACATGAACCTTGTCTATGACTATAACTGGGGAGGGTCCCGTGTTGTGTGCTTTGAATGTAGTAAGTTAAATAAACAGCCTCTGTGATGCGGCAGTTGGATGTAGTCATGATCAACTGCTCAGAAGTGAAAGGTGAAAACACTGATCAGAAGCAGAAGTTGGATTTATTGAGGCAGAGAGTCACTAAAGGAAATTCAGACATTAGCTGGTGCAGTGCAAGATCCTCTGTTTTATGATACAGAAATGGATAAGCTCGCTCCCTGTCTTCCCTCGAATGAGCAGAGAAGAGAAGCCTAAATATTCAAGGAAGAGCTGGTGACTCTGTCTCCCCAAAGTAGTGGTTATTTCTGATCACAACCTACTATTTTGGTGCGTTTTCCATAACAGCACATGCACTCTAATTAGAAGCAAGCTGCAATGAAAATGTTTGAAAAGGAAATATTTTATTCCCTCTTTTTTTTGGAGAATTTTTTTCTGACCATCATTAAAAGAAATTACCCATCACTCATGATACAGAATTTGGTTTACATATCTGCAAGCAGAATTTGAAATCAGCTGGCTGGCTGGGGTAAGGGCATCACATGTGAATTCCATATGAACTGTTGCTTATTAGAGCTTTCCTGAATTATAGTGTAGCTTTTCAATGTTAGCTGGTGCCAACATACAGCTGGAGAGAGAAATGTTGATTAATGCAAACTTTATGGATTAATCAGTATGAGAATCAGTACCTCAGAGATTCAGAAATATGTGCAAACTCTGCTGTTCCGCTGCCCACAAATCTCAGACAGGTATCTTGATTGAAATTGTTGTGTGTTTTTTTTCCTCTGAATCACTAAGTAGTAAGTGAGAGATTGTTGCAGAAATAAAAGCAGTTTATTTTCAGTGACAAAGAATGTAGGGAAGGAGGCCATAGGGACTGTTCTAATCTATCCTTCGTGGTTATAGTGATTGTATCCTTTTTTGTCTCGTATTTTTTCTGTTCACCAGAAAAAAACAAGTGCTGTATCTCTTGTTGTGTATTTTCCTGAATTAATTGTGTCTTTTGTGGACCTCTTACAGGCAGATTCAATTAAAAAAAAAAAAATTCCTATTGGGAATCACCTTTCACTTGATCTTGAATTTTATGTGAAGGATATTGCACTAATCAATGCAAAATAAGGAAAATACTAACGTGATGTATCTAATAATCTGCAGGTGAGCAGATTTGTCTGAAATTTACTCTGTTGTCTGTTTTCTGCTGTTCAAGAGCTGTACAAAACAAACATAAAAACCCTGCAGTTAAGCTGTGTTTGCTTCTTTTTAACCTCATCAGAGAAATGTGAGGATGATGGAATGTATAAAGGGTTTCCTTTGCTTCACCTTCCTTCTTGTACATTTCCCAGCACGCTTGTGCACCCCCTTTGTGTCCTACCATCTCTGGAGACTAGATCTGGTAAAAAGAATAGCTTAAGCAAAGAAATATTTATGGTTGATGATTCCTTTTGCTGCCCTTCTTCAGAACTGAAAGCTTTGGTCTCAGTAGGCGGAGGAATACAATTATCTCCTTAGAAGAAACTTTGCAAAGTGTTGGCCCTTTTTCAGCATGAACATTAACTCATATTAGTCTCAGTGGGAAGAAACAGGACAGTAGCTATCCTGTCCTGAGGTAATGAGGAATAGGATATAGAGACAATAAATATCTTTGATAAATAGTCCCTGAGACTGATGGGAGAAAAAAAACACTTGTGCAAAATCGTAGTGAACTAAAAATGTAAATGGTTCAAATTATTCTAGTGACTCTTAACCAAAAGGATCATAACTGTGGAGGAAATTGTATTGTGCTGAAAGCATATTAATCAGTATTAGAGACAAATCTTCAGAATTTTCCAGTTCCAGCAGTTGTATCTATGTTCTTTTACTGGAGAGCAGCCCAAATTCTGACTTCTGAGAACTAGTATTTCTGTAATTTTAGCCCAGGTTTACCTTTTGTGTATCAAAAAGCAAAGTACAAGTAGCTTGTAACCACTATGATTGTGGAGATGATCATATGAGTTAAATATCTTAGTGATTTTTAAACCAATTTTCTTTTCTTAGGTTGTCAGAAGTCTGCCTATTTAATTGCCAATCTACTCCATTGGAGCTGGTTTTGATACATCCCAGGGACAAGAGAAATCCTTGCATTTGGGTCATTTAAGATAAGTACAAATTATGTAACAAATTTGTTAAGGTCTTAAAGGAACCATTTCCAAACAGATTTTAATTCCAAGTAGCAGTTGCTTTGTATTCTCAGACTATCCGTTTTATATTCGGAAATACTCAGCATAAGTGCTTTAAAACTAGGTAAAAGAATACCTTGATGCATTTCAAAGATCTGGAATTGCTGTTTTAAGCACAAAACTCCGCTTACCCTTTATAGTGGAGCCAGAAACAAAGCTCCATAAAATGTGAAATCCTACTGTTAAACAAGAAGCACACCCTTGGTGTGGTGGGGGTGTGTTGCGTGGCCCTTGTTTTTACTGAGGAGTTGTGTTGTGATCCAAGAGCACATGGGAGCCATGGGTCGTCTTTGTGCCAGGCCTAGTACAAACCTGTAAGAAAAGGGACAGTCCCTGGATGAAGTGTTCAGGTGCGCTGGGCTTTGCATTTGTGCTACAGAGACCTAAAAATCTCTTAAGGTCTATGTTCATTTACCTGTACTATCTGATAATATGCAGAAAAGTCATTGAGTGAGCTGTTCATAATCTTTCAGATGAACTTGTGCAGCATTGTAGTGGTAGGACCTGCAATACCACTGAAATGCAAACGGCATTTGGGGAACTCTACTCGCTATCTGACTGCCCCATGAACGTTGCTGAGGGCAGATGCTGTCTGGTTCTTGGATCCTGGTTTGTTTTTGTGTTTTGCCTTCAGACTCTCTCAAAATCTTTTTCTTAAAAGACACACTGTGCATCATATAACATAATCTACTCAAAGTAGGGCTGTAAATAGGACTATACATCTCTATCCTGTCCTTGGGAAATGTTTTTGTATGAGCTTTGTTCTTGTTATTAAAAAAAAAACCACCAAAACACACCGCTTTGGTACAAATGTCTTTGATGATGCTTAATAGTTTTATACAGTATAAGAGAAAAATAATGAGGTCACCTCAGGAACCACAGAATTAGCAGCAGAATTACAGCTTCTGTAGAGTTTGCACTTTCTTTGTATTTACAAGGTGCCTTTGGTGATAATCTTTAAAAATTCATCTTCAGTTCTGTTTTCTTCAGCCATACATAGCTAGGGGCTGCAAACTAAGGCTTGGGATAATCACTGCTATCCTACACTTCTCTACTGATCGGCCCCTTCAAGTAAGAGAGCATTTTCTTACAGTGATAGAGTCATGGGGTTGGTACAGTTTTAATGACCATTATTACAGCATTTTCATTCTTTTTGTTTTTCCGGGTGCAATTTTATGGTTTTTCCCTGACCTCAAAATTTGGCTTAATAGAACTTAATATGGCTTGCATGTGACACGTTGTTATGTTGAGACTTTTTACGTATGGTCAGACTGAGATGAATGCCTGCCTGAAACAGCTATTCATTCAAATTGCCTGGGAATATGGTGCAGACAGAACATCGGATCTACCAAAAGTTTAGGCACTGGCCAGATTTTGATCTCAATTAAAACATGTGTGTTTGAAACTGATGTCTGTGGCACTTATCTCAGATTTATATCCATGTAATTGAGAACAGTGCCTGATCCTCTCCAGCTGGTCTGTCCCCTGGATTTTCTTTACTTATGCGCTAAAAAGATTGGCCCTGTTGTCTTTTAATATAATCTGTTAGATACATGTCTCTTTTTGGTCAAGTTATTTATGACATTTTTGTATCAGTCTTTATTGGGCCTACCCTGTTCATTACTGTAACTTATCCTAAAGCTTTTTGAATGAGTGGCAGTCATAGCAAGTGAGAGAAATACCAGAATATTTTCATCTAACTCATTCTGATATGGGTACCTATATGCATCACATGGTAATTGCTTATGGATGGGTTGAATATTCATTATTATTACCGTTTTCATGTTCAAAAATATACTGAACAGAAGTCAGAAGCCTTTGCAAAGCGGGATGGTATGTGAAAGGAGGTCCTTAATGTTGAGTGCCCTGGATTAACATTTGTTTGCTGTCTGAGGGATAGGCCAGCTGTGAGGGCAAGGCTGCTCAGCAGTCCAGTCCTGGCTGCAGCAGTCTTTTGCTCCGTGTGCTTTAGTCAATAATTCAGTCATGCTGAGAGAGGTTTTCAAAAGAGATATAAGTTACCACTTTCTGTGATGCTTTTGTAAAGTCCATCTTTGGAGGTAGAGTGGGCTATGCTAGGTCTTGAAAGATGCTGAACCATCTTTTCCTCTTCTGACAAACATGTTTCGGTATGCCACCATAGGCTTTGACTCATCCACTATGACATTGAACACTTAACCTAAGTACTCTAGTTACCATAGGTTACCGCTAAAATCAACAGAGGGTGATAACACTTACAGAGTACAACTCAGTTAACTGAACATGTGAACTGTCTTCTAGACTGGCCATTTTATCTACATTTTAAACAGGGACCCCAGACTGACTTGGTTCCTAATCTAAAATGTGTTGAATTCAAACCTTCATGTTTCAGGACTTTGCAGTAAAAAAAAGGTTAAAATAATATTCTTTCCACACATACAAAGTGAAGAAAATACTTTAAAAGTTGTGGAGGGATACCTGCATCTAAGATTGATAGGGCTATTTTCTTCAATTTTAAATCAAGTGCTGGAAGTACGTACTTTCTAACTGTAAAGGATTTTGTGAAGATTCATTCTTGTAGAATATTTGAAGATGTAAAACACTGAATAAATGGTACTTTCTATTATGTTCTGTTACTTTTATTTTGTGGAAAAAAAAAAAAAAAGAATTTGCTATACTGTAAAACAGGTGAAATAATACAGGAGAGGTCTCCAGTACAGTGATTGTGCTTTGTGATGAAGGAAGTGCCAAATGGTTCAGTGCTCCTAGGTGTACCTGAGTCACACTTCTGTTCATCTCATTCTGAAGTGAAATGCTTTGGAAATTGAGTATATGAGCAATGCTAGATAGTCAGGAAGATACTGGTAGAATAAAAAGTAAGTTGCTTGAAATTAATTATTTGGGAAGCGCTTTGCAAAGCAGAACTGTAAAGGAGGTAAAATTTTCAGCTGGCTCATTAAAATGTGAGCACGTTATATTCATCAGTGAATTAGTGATTAATGTCCCGTTTTATTTTCATGTAAAGTACAATATCTGAAAACTAATGTACGCTTATCTCCAAGATACGCAGCCTTCAAGTGGTTCATCTGTGAAGGTGTAGTTTAGTTACTCATTTATTATGAATTTAATCTTTTTTTTTTTTTTTTTACTTTAAACATTGATTTCACTGTTTTGAGCTCCTTGATATTCTGAAAGTTGTGTGATTTCCAGCTAAACTTCGATCTGAATCCCACAATTTTGTATTCTGTACTTGATGGTTCTTCCTCGAATGGGTTTGTACGGAATAATTTTCAGTTCTCAGTTAATTTGTTCCTTCTGTCACTTTTCTAGATGTCTGAGTCCAAGGCTAAAAGTATGAGTGCACAGGGGTAAGATGTCTAATAGCGTTGAGGTGTCTGAATGTTTGGATAGGTTCTTAGTGAGTTGTTTTAAAGAGAACTGAGTCACCTAGCTCCCCTAGTGATTTCAGGCACTGAATATCAAAACACAAAAACCCTACTCATTACCCCACTGTCCTCATGATATGGGCACCAAATCCCATTTAAGAAAGTGATTTGGCCTCAAAGCCATTGGCATTTGTTATACTGCAAACGCCTACATACTTTCTACAGTTCAATGTGTGTTAAATGGATATACATTTTTTTGTGGAGGCTTTCCTCTGGAAGGAGACTCAAGTATGTTAGCAGGGATGGAGCTGTGGTGTGCTCCCATGGGAATCTCGGTATGGACATTAAACAAAACAGGCCCATGGGGTGCACTGAGTGTGTTTATCCCACATTATTGAAACTCACACTCACTGTGAGCTGGACACTGAATAAATTTGGCTCTGTAAAAACCAGTGTTTCTAGGAATTAAGCAACCCCCCAGGGTTAAGCAAGCAACCAAAGGGGGTTTCTCGGCATTGCAGTTTTGGATTTGAACACTTTGAATTTTGCCTTTGCTCCAGACCATTTTGTACCTCAGCCCTTGACCTGTACTTGGGTACTAGGGCAAGTATAAAAGACCAGCTCTGCCGTATTTGTAACTTGCACCAGGAAGGGCATGGCAAGTTGAGGTACCAAACAGCTTGGGTGTGCAAGTAGCCAGCACTGCTTAAGACATTGCCCCAGGAACTGCGGCAGTGGAGATGTCATGCTGCAAGGGGTCATGCCCGTGTGCCGTGCTGGGTTCAACTGTGTCTTCAGAACCCTATGGTCCATTTGCTGTAAATAGTGCCCTTCATGGTAAATTGTGTAGTGCAGTGTGGAGCAGTTATCTTCAGGAGAAATCATTTTACTCTGAGCCAAAGTCAAATTTGGGTGTTAGTGGCTACAGGGGAAACTGAGTTCAATCACTAACATCCCTGTTCCCCCATTTCCATACCGATGATGATTCATTGTGTACCTAGATTCTCTCTGATTCTTAATTAAGAAGCAATGAATTGAAAACTGGCATTGACTTTTCAGAATAGTGCAAGGGCTAAATCCCTGTGGGTTTCCACCCCTCCTGCAACTGAACGCTTCAGCCTTCAAAAATTTGTTTTGGCTTCTGAAGTAGGGATGTCATATCATTTTACAGTAGTGAGTGTTTCTTCCCACTTGCGGCAATGTGGAAATCACCACAGGGACCAAGATTGTTCAAGTGTTCAGCAAGAAAAGCTATATCCCGTTCATAAATCTCTAAGTCAAATCTGAAATAAAAGTCATGCAGCAAACCAGAAAATGAATTTTATTTTAAATCGAAACAGGGATCAGCAGATATAGCCTGGGATTTGGAAATGATTAAGTGTAAGATTCAGTTAAGAAGTTTCACCTCTCAAGAAAATATAAAGCAAACATTCTTATTCCTGACCTATAGATCTTTACTGTGTTCAGAATAATAAAATGACTGATCCAATCCCATATTGATGCAGAAAATCTTGGAGCATTTTTTACTGAGACATGAGTCAATAATAGTTTTTGTGGTTTGGGCTTTTCTTTTCTGGTTAAATCATGTTTTAGCTTCAACTCCTCTCCCCCTAAAATTGTAAGTCCTACTGGTAGCTGTTAAAATGTGCTGAAGGTTGTTTTTCATCTTATCTCCTCTTACATTAACGGGAATCTTAGTGTAAATTGAGATTGCAATCCTGAAGGTCCAAAGGTGCTTGCTTTATTTCCTCTCCTGTAGAGTCATGTTCAGCAAAGAAATTGAGATTCAGAAGGAAATGTATTGACTAAAGTATGGAAATCCGATGTCGCAAGTGGATAAAATTAGAAAACTAAATTAATGGTGTGTCTAATTGATTCAATGTGTGCTCGCAGTTTTCAGCTTTGAATCCTAGAAAGATTCTCAAAGCCTGCTTAATCCTGTCTTCTAGGGACTCCTCCCTGTGCCGGCTATTAACCAGACTTTCCCTTCATTCGTCTTGTCTCTCTGTACTTGTTTTGGGGGTTTGGATCATGCTTTCCTCTACTGCAGTTAAGATGACATCTTATAAATCTTACTTCTCCAAATTTAAAAGCCACACTGCTGATAATGTTGCTGTATCTTGACTAATGATACCGATAGCTGTCACATTTGGCTCCTGTTTCTCTTTACTCACTTTGTTGAACAAAGGAAACAACTGATATTAGGATTTAGCATAGCCTGTGTGGTAAGTTGAGGTGGTAGGAAAAGTATTCAGAGCACTAACATAAAAACCTAAAATAACCCTATGCTTACTTTGCATAAATTATGCATCAGCATAAATTCCAGCGGGCAATTTGAATCTGGAAAAATACATGACGGAGAGGGACTTTCGCCATTTCCAGGAGCGGATGCTCATACTTTTGATGTGAAACATTGCTTCTTTTGCTCCATAGAGGAATCTGGTATATTTGAGCGTTCTTCGTAGTCTGCAGCCAAAGATAGGAATACAGGACTCGACTATTAATCCCAATCTTGAGCTGTCGCTGAGGCTGTTCACTGGCTAGCCTCTTCTCAGAAACAAAATGGTAAGAAGTTGAAGTTACATTTGTAGACATACACACATGCATGGGGAAGCTTTTCTCATGGGGACACAGGTGTCAACGTCAGGGATTTTCACCTTTGGGAATAGGATCCTGGGCATAGGATCTCTATGCTTTTCTGAAATTTCTCCATGCTCTCTCTCGTGCCTTTACTTTTCCTGTTGTGATGAATTCCTGTGACTGGAAAATACATTTTGTCAGTTGCTGTGCCCCACTGAAGGGAAGTAGGGGAGAGTTTTTAGCTCCTATTTCACCTAGATGCTCAGTGGGCAAAATTCTCCTTGCTTTGGCATTTTCCTGCGAATTGGAGCAAGGGATGCTACTTTTGATTTGATATTATTTCAATTAAGCTTTGTCAGATTTAAGACAGAATCACTCGAGCAGTGATCTCTGACTCGGAAGAAAACCTGTTCAAATCAGAGCTCTCCCGGAGAGCGTGATGTGTAGATAGGCAAATCTGTCAAAACTGGCTTTAATCCAACACTGGTCTTCCTAAAATTCACGTATGTGTTATTTACCTTCCATTGGCCTATTATAAATGCATCTCCAAACAATTATATGTATCTAAAATTCAGAAAATAATGATTTCAGTCTTCTGGAGCCTTAACCCGACATCACGGTAATGTAGCGGAGTGGAAGCTGCTGCTAGTATTTGTGAGATCTAATGCTTTGTCTAGCTGTGTTGAAATCGTTTACTTAAAACATCAATACTTGTTTTTTTCCAAAATAAAGACCTAGTGTAAAGGAGTCTCATAGATGGGAAAAGGAAAGCAAACACAGATACTTGGTTTAGCTTAATCTGAAAAGTAATAATACTAACACATGCTGCTGCATCAATTCTGTAGTTAAGAGACTTAAGCATCTGGAAATGATGATGTGCTAGTGCTAAGCTTTTTTAATAGAATTGCGATCCTGGGAGGATGTGAAAAAATATGCTTAGCTTAGCTTCATGATGAATAAAGTATTTATTATTAATTGATGCTTTGGAAGATAATGGTGTAATAATGGCTTGCAAAGATCAAAGGGCATAAATCTTGCAGGTTTCAGTTCACATAAAATTTATCTGGAGAAGTAATGCCATGAAACTTGGTACTGAGGTTGGATAGGGAATTGTGAAAGTAATTCTGGAGACAGTATTTCAAGATAAACTACTGTTTGGATTAAAAAGAAATATGACTATTTTGTTAGCCTTTGTTTGCAGTGCCCTTCATCAAATTATTACTTTTGCTGCAGGCTGTTTCTTCTTCCGTCTATACCCACACAACTCAGGATGAACTCTGCTGAAATCGGATTGAGCAACCTGGTCTGAAATCAGCTTTGACTCTGCACTCTGAATGGCAGATTAGACTAGAGAACCTCCTGCAATCCCTTCCAACCTGAATTACTCTGTGATTCTGTGTTGTACTGATGAGAGACCAGAACAGGGCCCAAGTAACAGGGGTTGTATTTGAAATTTCAGGTACACTGGAAATGTAGGCAGCTGCCACAGTACAGACAGAGGTATAATTGTACCTTCCAGCATTAACTGACTTGAATGGAAATCTCCTACTTTTCTAAAGAAATAAAAAAGGAGAGACAGATGAGAGTGAGTTAGGAAGGAAAAAAACGTATTGGTGAGATGCTTTAATCCATTGAATTACATGGTGCTGAAAACATAGTAATAAAAGTTTGGGGACATTGTTTTAGGAGGAATTAGGTACTAGAAGGTGTTTGGTAAGGGACAAGGTGACAGTGGCCTGGAGAATGGCAGCAGAGCAGTCAGCAGCGAGGAGCTCCGGAGTGTTGCGTCAGTGATTCTTCACATTGCAGCCTATGACAGCACTGCCAAAATGTGTTCCCACACCTAGGAGTTAGGCTGCTCTCTCTAGGAGGCAGGTAAGTTTCAGCTGTAGTTTCACCTCTGATCCTTCTTCCCCCCCCGCCCCCCTTTTTTTCCTCTTGGCTGGTATTGATGTCATTGCTTTTTAAAAGGTAATTCCAATATTTTCTGTGCTCAGCCTGACCGACTCAATCTTCGGTCGGTAGTCATCAGCACCTGTGTTTTGTGCACTGAACTGAATGACCTTTTCTACCTACTCAGGACAAATCTTTTTTTTTTTTTTTTT
>RSEF01000004.1:25862545-25882613 GCA_003993805.1 Himantopus leucocephalus | reverse complement strand
TTTTTTTTTTTTTTTTTTTTTCCTCAGCAGATATGGGCACTTTCTTCATCAACAGTGAACATGTCAATTTAAAGCTAAGTGGGAAAACTGAACTCTGGCATACTAGTTCCAGCAGGCAGCCTTAATTTATATGCCAGCAAGTTGCATGGATTTACAACACACTTTTATTCAGAACAAAAAAGAATAGTTGCCATAGTTACCACAAAATCACAAGATACTATACAAAAGTGGGAGATAAAAAGCATTATCATTAAAGGACACATTTGCCAATGAATAAGAACAGCCCTTTCCAGTAATGTTTTAAGCAACAGAGTGGTGACATCATGCCAGTTGCTATTATATGCAATGCTAAACCTGACAATATTGAGCCCTTCATGGAGTGACTACATAAACGTATAGCTAGTGCATTTCCAAATGTGCCTCAGATGTATCCCTGGAACGTTTCCAGAAACAGTCATATGGAAAGAAACTTGTGCTTTTACTCTTTTTCATACAAGAAAATATTTTCTTTGTATGGGGAAAATATATTTATTTCGCACTGCGTATTTTTAAAGCATGAGAAAACCAGGTTTTCATACTGCTGGTAGACATACTTAGGCTTTGTAACCTCTCTTGATACTTTACATAAATGGCTTGACTTTGCTGAGAGTTGCACTGCTAGTGAAGTTGGTGAATCATGAATATACCAAAAGTTTGGCGATCTAGTTAAAGCAATTGTCATGCTTCTGCTAGCCTGTGTTGGTAGGAATCAGATACCTATGCATGGCCATCTGTACCAGCATGGCATCTTGCCACAGAGCATAAGTGACCTGGATTTGGGTGGGTAAGACTCATTGGAGAGCTTTACTGCAGTGTTTTCAAGACTGGGGAGTTCACTGGAGGAAAGAGAAGATGTTGACAAAGCTGCTCAAAGGTTTAGGAGTAGAGGAAATTTCATAGACTACAGAGAAGAGGAAGCATGCTACCAAAGTCTGTCCAAACATGTAGCTAGCTTTGAGAAAGGTCAGGCTAAATAACACAATTTAATATTGCTTAACCCTTTCCTTTCCTGGAGCTTAGCTTTGCATTCCAGAGAGCTCTCCATTAGGAAATGGTGGGACCAAGTTCACCTTTAGGTATTTATTTAAGATAAATATGTAACTGGCCAGTGATTTTTCCTGCTTTGAAATTACTGACCTTTTTCAGAGCAGTCAGGTCTTTCTCTAGAATTTAGTTATATAGGTATCCTTGATAAGGTCATCAAAGGTCAATATCTTTTTGAGAGACATCATTGTAAGATAGAGGTCATGATTCTAGGTTAGAATAGAAATGCTGAAACATATTAGTATATCAACAAAAACAAAGTAGGGTGTAGAAGTGTATCCTTTTTGGTCAACGTAATAGCACAGAACAACAGTGACTGGTTCCCTTGAAAACTCTAATTAAATCTAATGATGGTGGATATTTATTGCAACTGCAGTCACTGAAGACAAATCCAACAGTCAGTGAATAAGCTACGTACTTACTAAAATTCTATAACATGAATGAAAATGGATGAATAGGTTGCTTCCTTAAAAATCTACAAGTCATTTCAAAATAACATTTAACACAAATTCACATCAAAACTTGAAAACATGAACTCTCTAAAAGTAAGTCAGTAGCAGTTGGTTTTATTTCTTATAGAAATATTATTGAAGCTGCTTCATTATTTAAAAAGGTGGCTAGGCTATTTGTGACACATAATTATGCTATCAGATATGATCTTAATTACAGTAGAAGAAAATAAATCAGAGGATTATTGTCAGGACTCACTCAGGACTTTATATTCCATGGATGTTTCTTTGTAGTGCAACTATTTATATTTATACTCCAAAATCTTTATTTTCTGTGACAATTAAGGTAATAAACATTTCCCTTATAGTGCTAAAAATAATTTGCACAAAACCTCTCAACTATCAAAGCGTGGATTGCGTTTATAAGACATTTGAAGCACTTTTGCTGCATGCCAAGCAGCATTTTGTGAAAAATCACAAACAAGTTTCCATCCTGAGTATTTATCACAGCTTTATTTGTAAGTACTGTATTTATTCCTGGAGCGAATGCAAGGATCCAGGAGGTGCGTGCTCATCTTTTTGTAAATGTGCAGGTGATATCTGAAGCTCTTTGGGCCAGTCCAGTGGAGATACTAATGTAACAAAAGATTATCCTATTGAATAAAGCTCGGTAGAAAAGACCACGTTTAACTATTGTCTGTTAACTTTCTTGCCAAATCTGATGACTTCTATTTTGAAAGTTGTTGCATGCAAGTATTGCTCTGTGACTAACTAGGTTTGAGGTGGTGTCTTTCCTTACTGTATTTTTATTGCTTCTCTATTGTTTCTACTGTAGCTTCCCAAAGGAATGATCAGGACTCACAGTGGGCTTTACAAATGTAACAGTGTGAAGACTATGGCGGCTCCAAAGAAATGCCATCTTCATCTCTGCAGACTTCACCAGCAGAGAGATAAGTAGTATCAGGGTCTTCCAAGTATTATAAGTAAACATTCTTAAATTCATTCTTCTATGTATATATAACTTCTGATTCATAGAAATGTAGAGAAACTGCTGACTCAGCTTTCTTACCCCCCTCTCCTCTGTGAGGCTACCTGGAATAATCTGCAGGGTGGCAAATTCTTCTCCCATGACTGAATAGGAGGAAAGCCTAGACAGAGATATGAAAATATTTCTGTTGGCAGAAAGAAAGAAGAAGCTTAAAGATGCTCCTTATGGTGATTATCTGAGATGATGACAATAATTGCAAAGAGGATGCAATTCGCATTCTGAAAGGCTGGTCAGGAAGATGATTTCATACAGCACGGTTTATCACCAACTCTAATATTTATTATTATTATGATGACTGACAAGGACTTCATAAATGGTTGTGCCTGACAACCATGAAATAGGATAAAGAGGAATAAAATAAATACAAATATAAATAAGATAAACAGGAAAAAGTAAATACCATAAATTCTGGCAGCTTAAATATAAAATATTATTCAGCAAGCAAAAGGGGAGTGAAAAAAACCTAGCTAAAGGAACAAAACAAGAACAAAATAGCTTTTCCAACATTTTTGGAGAAGAAACCTACCAAAGGGCTGTACCATGACAGCGAAATTATAAAAGGAGCACTCGGAGAGGACAAGGCCATTTCAGGGAAGTGACATGAATTTTATGCGTTGATGTTCATTGTGGAAGAAACTGGGCAGCTTTGCACCCTGGGATGCTCTGGCAGAGGAGGAGAGGGCTTGGCATAGGATCTCGTTGAAAATACACTGACTGCAGAAGAAGCTGTGGCACAAGTAGATGTAAGGAACCTCAAAAAAGTCACCAGGACTGGGTAATATTCACATGCAAGTTCAAAGACAGGTTAAGGGTGGAGTAGCTGATTCGATATTAGTACAGCCCAGGTATCCAGACCCCTTTGGAACAGCGCTGGTGCCCAGAGACAGGAGAATGGCAACTCCAATGTCCAAAAAAGAAATAAAGTTTTGGTGGGAGCAATGTGGGGAAGTGCAGGCTGGCATTCTGACTCCTGTACTGGACAGATCAGCAGCAGCTCTGACGAATGGTGGAGTTTGACAGACTCTGGGGTGGTGGTGTTCAGCACAGCTCTGGTGGCAGAGATCGTGCCTTTGTAAGGCTTCTTGGAGTTCTTTCAAGGCAGCAGCAAGCATATCCGTGGGATGATCGAGTCTGCTAAAATAACGTACTGAACTTTCCAAAAGGCAAACCCTCTCCAAGGGCTTTTAAGGCCTCAGTGGGTCAAGAGGAAAGATTGTAGCATGGATTAGTAGTTGGCTGAAAGATAAACAGGTGAGTGTCTTGGTTAAAGACAGTGACAAAGTGCGCAGATGATACCATGTTATTCAAGGTAGTAACGGGGGGGCAGCAGCAGGCAGCGTGGACTCATATAAGGACTTTATAAGAAACAGGTAATAATGAAATGGTAGGAAAAATTTAATATAGATAAATGTAAAGTGATCCAGTGGGAAAAACGGTCTGGGCTTTGTATATAACACAATGGGCTCTGAACTAGCCATCTCCCAGTGTTTTCCATTGTGATTATCTCGGGTTTAAGTGGGATCCTTACACGTTTGTAATGGAGAACGCAAAGTAAATCACTTTCTATGTGTGCATTTCAGGAGAAAGATCATCAAAGTCAGTCCACAGTCATTTCTGAATGAGAAGAAGGTCTTGAATCACAGTGTAACCTGTTCCATTAATTGAGTAGCATAGCAGTTTCCATTTTTAGATCACTTCACAGTGTGCTGCAAGGGAGCAATTTCTTTGCCTTCCCAATACAATCTGGGCTTGACTGTGGATATGGGCTTTTTAACGAGTTTCCCCCCACACACGCACACATATTTACGCAGGGAAATTTATTCAAGAAAATGCATTTTTGGGCACATATCCAAGTTTCATGAGTAAAATAGCATTGGATGTGAAAGAAAGCAGAACCATTTCAAATGATTATGTCACCCAGGCAGGGAAAGAAAACAATGTAATGTGAAAAAAACAGATGACTGAATATTCATGAGAATAAAATCTATTTAAACCAAAGTTGTTGCAGTCAGCCATTTATAAGCAATCCACAGGTGGAAATTTGTGCACCGTATATATTTGATAAAGAACTGGAAATTGTAAACAATGAAGTAAAAGTCAGTCAAATAGCAGGCAATCTAACAGTAGCAAAAAGGACAACATTTAGCAGCTTTTTTCTCTTTTTGCTGAAATTGTCTGTGCTGCTTTAATATATCATGGGGCTAGAATATCACCTGCAACAGAGCCTTGTTTAATGAATACGGGACCTGGTTTTGGAATCCAAATTTCTGATGCCCCTGGGAGTTGATGGTGTTGGCAGGTAGCTCTATCACTGATTATTATAGCACAGAATAGTCCTGCCTCATGGCTGATACTAGGGGCTTGGGACATGCATGACTCATTTGGAGACACAGTCCAGCACAGTAAACATCTCAGATGAATTCCTCGCTTGGCACTGCAGTTATATCTGAGTGAATTTTGTCAGTTAGCCAGCAAATCATTAAGGAATCCTGTCTGTTTTCTACAGCAAAAAAACATGACACAGCAAGAAAACCAGTATACATAGAAGCTGTGATAGTCCAAGCTCATGCAGCAGAATCAAGACTAGAACAGAAATTGCCTGCTTAATTTGCAAAGTATAGTCTTCTGTCTAGCTCTTACCCTCTCGTAAACAGCTTATGCCTTTTCATATGGCTTAGGAGCTTGCATGGTTGGTCATCATCCTGCCCGTTTTGAGCATATTAACTGTGTATGTGCCTGTGGCACCAATGCATTAGAATACTACCTACAAAATAGTGGCAAATCTGTAATGGGGATAATAATGGTAATACCAGAAAATGGTGGCAATAGGAAGATAGGTGTAATGGCACTAAAAGGCAGATACAGAAATTGGACGTTCTTATTCTGAATTCTTTGACTGGAAACATAACTATGATTTCATGCCACCTTAGGCTTGTTTGGAAAAGTTAAAGTCTTTACCAGAAGGCTGTAAGTAATATATACGCACTAGCTAGATGTTGCTTTAAACTGTCCTCCGTACAAATATAATGATATCCACTCAGTCAGGGAACAGAGACAACGCAATGTAACTGGTCATGTATCTGGGAGCCTGAAGTACGGGAAGCTGAATCCTTAGACCAGTTAACTGCTTAAGCCCAAGCCATACTGGAAAAAAAGTTGTTGTTGAATTAAAAATACATGTGAGGGTATAAGGTTTTTTTAAAAAATATCTTGAAAATACAATAGACAAATTTGTCAAATCATGCACTGTGTGAAGACACACTACATCCAGCTCTTTATCCATGCGTGTAATATGGTTGCAACGTGGTTGGATAGTATTATGACCATTAGCTGGCAAGTCACTATAGCGGTCTAGCTGTGAAGTTCCTGAGGTAAAGAGCACTGTGTACCCAAAACATGCAAAAGTAAACTGCTGCCTATAGTGCTTTCAGTTACAATAATATTTTCCAAAAATAATGACTAGATAAGATTATCTTTGGTCGTGAGGAGTAACTGTAGATGCCAAACTAATATAACAATAATTATTGCAATCTTGCACCATTTTCAGGGCTTGGAAGGAACAGCTCCCAGCTGTTTCTAATACAGAGCATCTTGGAGTCAACAGCTGAAGAAATTAAATAGTAAACCTATTGCCTGCACTTGAAATGCATTACTTTTCCTTAATATGTTATTTTTTATGTTTCCATCTTTAAGGATAGCAGTGAATTTCCTAAAAGCAAAAAACTCTGCACATTAAAGCCTGGGACAGAGAGTGATTTTTATCAGTCTAAAGAACAGAAAGAACCTCAGGCTCATTGGATCTTGAGATTGCCTTAGGAAGAAGGAGCAGATGGATTTTGGTGCAGATGTTTCAAAACATAGATAAAAAGGTGGGTTTATATCAGAAGAAACTTAAAAGCCATACTGATGTTCCAGAGCGTGCACTTGCTGATCAGGAGATGTATAATGATATACTGAGGAAAACCGCAGAACACCAAGTGCACTTAAAAAGTCCATTTTATTGCAGTTTTTTTTTAAGATATGCCTTACACTAAAATAAGAACCAGTGTCTCAGTAAATGTCATGGAATTTTTAGCGTCCCTTCACCTTTGTGAGTGAACTGTCAAGTAAGTGTTCTTTATCTAGCTGTAGAGCTGTATTTACACCTGAGATTTTTTTTTTTTATTTTCTATGTTGTGTAATTCTAAAGAAATTCCATGATGAGGGATGTGCATTTCTGATGATGTTTCCTCTCTTTCTTCATCAGCCTCTTAATTGCTGTTTTGTTTGTTCGGATGTTGTTCTTTCTAAAAGTCATCAGATGTTTCCTTTCTTTTGCACTGAGAAGTCTTGATTAGGGACATACAAATAACTTCTCTTTTAGGAATTACTGTCCTTAGGAATAATTCAATTTAAAGAAACTTTTAGTAGACAATAGCAGACACTGTTGTCTTTGTTTTTTAAATACCAGTTTTCATTTTCTTGAAGTACATGAATGTTTTTGTACATCATATAAATGGCACATTTGTCAGCATTTTGCTTTTACTTTTTGTTAGTGTCTGTTCTCACTTAGAGTTATATTAACTTATAACATCCTTATCTTGGCATGTAGAGTTTCTTATTCATACAGATAAAATACGCCAGCACCGGACCATTTTCTTCAAGAAATTTGGACAAATGCTTTCGGGCTTTGCCCATCTTTGAAAGCTGTTTTCATCATTCATTTTATTCGGCCTTTTTCTACAGCAAGACACCCAATTCCATGTTGTCTTTGTCTCCCTTCTACTCTCCTTTCAAGTTTCCATAGTAAGAGTCCACTTCGCATTCAAATAGTTACAGCTTCTGTTACAGCCAAGTAAGGAGAGACACAAGGAAACACTTCTTGTCTGAGTTTCAAACTCTAAATATTTACTGCATGCAAAAACATAGAATATATAGGAAGTTGGCTTTTATATCTGGGAAGCCCGATGTCACAGTGTATCTGAAAAGTTCAGTCAAGGTTTGCGAGGCTTTATAAAAGCTTTAATTAAGGCTTTTAAAATTGGGATAACTTTTATGCTTGTATAGCTAACAGGTCTGTGTAGGATCCTGTTTATGTGATGATTTGGAGGATTGAGTTTGTCTGCTTCGCATAATGCTGCAGTGATGCTGTATGTCTCAGGGTTAGAAAATTTAATGCTTTGAGAAATTCAGTGCATATTTGCAGTTGTGGAAGTTGCGCCAATGCTGTCTTATTGATGATGTTTTGACATGAAATACCCCATTTATAAATTCCATCTTCACTACACATAGTATCTGAAAAAAGGAGCTTTAAGCACTGACCCTAGTAATGTATCAGAGTAGAACCTGACTCATGCTATGAAGGAAAATGCAATGACCAAGGGTCACTTCTAAGTGGGTCAACAATGGAAAGTCTTTAGAGACTCTTACTTGTCTTATTCTTTAGCTGGGTTTTTACTTTACAGCAAAAGTCAGTTAATCTGATTTCGGTATATGTAGTAACATTCTGAAGGTCAAAATATGGCAAAGTTGCTGTGAAGCTAATGTAGTTGGTGACTGGAAAAGCGCAGGTGGGAAAAAGGCAATGGACGGCTTCTGTGCTGCTCTTGCCTGCTTGCTGGTGTGGGAAGCTCTCAGGTATCTTGGAAATTTACTTCTCCCTGGTGAAATGAATGCAGAATTTTCTCCTTGGCTACCAAACAGCTTAAAACTCAATAAATTTAACTTAACAGTTAATTGCTCTTACATTTAGATGCACCAGTAAATCCGTCAATATAAAGATACTAGACTCTGCATTCTTCAAAGGTCTTCTCTTTTGTCTCAATTAAAATGCAATCAATATAGTCTCAAGTTCAGTAGCTTGTATGCAAGTTATCAGTCAATTGTGGGCATACCTGTTCACTAATCTGCTCTACTAGAATAATCATTTCCATCATTTCTCAACTTTAAAATTCATACAGAAGTCTCATAGCAAGCCTTCTTTTAATCAAGCAAAAAACCAAAACCAAACAAACAAATTAAAGGCTTCACTGAGAGTAAACCCTAAATAACTTCCTTTGTGGCTATGGTCAGTAAGATAGAAAAATGTCAGTAATACTTTGGAAACTCAAAGCTACAGGCACCCGGTACTACCAAACCTGTGTGTGTGACTTACGCACATGTGTTTGACTGGTGTGCAGGCTAACAAAATAATTCATTTCAGTACTGATGATCATGACTCTAGATATGGAAGAATGAAGATATGGAAGAATACAGACTTCAACTGTATCCATAATGAAAATTATAAATTTATGATCAAAGCACTATTCTCACTCCCTTCACCGAGGAACGCTTCCCCAGGTATTCTAGATTCTTGGTTCAGTCTTTGACTGCTTTACACTCGTCTGTTTCTCTAATATCAAATGAACAAGGGGATGCTTTTGCATAGAAGGATTACACAGCTAGTGCTAAATTCCTAGGAAACATCTTCCTTCAGGTGTATGGGTGTCACACCAAAAGGAGCATCTTTGTTGCTTTTATAGTGCCCACAGACAACTTCAATACCTCTATGAAAATAGCATGGAGCTGCACTTTGACCTACCCAGAGTGATGATATAAAAACAATGTAATAGTCCTTCTAAGATGAAAACAGGTGAGGAAGAAGAGTGAAAGCATACACAGATGTAAGCATCGATCAAGTTTTGTCTTTTTTGCATATTGTTGTACATATTTTTGTGAGGGATGAAGTCATAAAGAAGTAGAAGTTTTTGTATGAAAAGGGCCATGGAAACAGATTGTGGAAGCATGAAGGACTAGAGAATAAAGAGAGAGAGTAATTAAAAAGAGCAGTGTAACAGATCTGATGTGAACAAAGAAGTCAAGGGATGGTGGAACAATTAAATGTGAGAAATCAAAAACTTTGCATATGTACAGCAACTAGAACTGGTGGTGGGATGGTCAGTCAGAACTAGATCCTCCATTGTAATTAATGTTGTGCTCCAGGGAATTAGGAATGATTGGTCCAGCAAGTCCAGGGGGCCTGTGGATGACCCTTCTGCAATGGTTAGATGAATTCACAGATCTGCTGGTCACAATCCTGGGAATTCAGAGGCTGCTGGGGGACCACTGTACTCTTGGCCATCTTGCAGGAGCTGATATTGCTTTGGAGGTTCAAGAGTCCACCTGCTGACAACCTAAAGGCATTTTGTTGCCTGTAGATTTCTATAAAATACTAAAGGTTTTTCTCTAGGGTAAGGCTAGATTACTTCTAGAAGCACAAAACCAAAAAGGTGAATAAACTATTTTCTCAAGGGCTAGAAAGGAAACATCAATCTTCTGAAAAATCCAGGAATACTAAATTACAATTAGTAAAATGAATGCAGGTGTGACTTATCTTGCTGACTGGTAAGTATCTGCTTTGTTATTAGCTCCCTACTAGCCCATTTGAAGGTTGTCTTGCTGCTGCACTGATTTAATTCCTTTGGGGCAAGGTTTTAATATCCTTTCTCTTGTTTTAATGTCACCTTACTGCACGACTGACCAAAAAGAAGGTAGCTGATGAGAATGAGGATATGAGAACCTGGACCTTAGTAATATGTTTTGTATACAGTGTTCACTTTGAAAAGAATAACTTATAAAATATAAGATTATCTTTTTGTCTATGATTCATGCAATATTTCCAAGTAGGAAAATATGGGAGAGACCTGTTTTGGAATACTGACAGTATTATTGAGTAGTCTACAGCAAACATCTGGTGGTCCATGATATCCTCTGTGGCATTTACTGCCAGCTTGTCAGAAGCTGCATCATAATTTTCAAAATATGCGTTTTTCTTTTTATAAAGCAGATTTCACAGGAATGCATTTACTGTTTTTAAAATCCTTTAATAGCAGATGCAGCTAGTCAAGGATGACAAACATCTCATAAATGTGTGGTGGACTGTTTTATTCATTCATGGTAATATCATACAAGGTACCATGTGTATTCCAGGGATTTTGCAGATATCTTGTCTGCTGACACTTTATTCCTTTAAATAAAAACACTTTAAATAAGTAGAGTCAGTTTCCCTTTCATTGTATTTCTGAAGGTAATTTTTGAAATCTAGTCATGACTAATGTGCAGAAGATATTTTATAAATGTTTTATGAATTTCTTTTCTCAAATGATTGTGAAATACATAATTAGACGTAATGTATACCAACAGGCAAGTTGTAACTGCTGAATGTTAAATAATTTCTTATTTTTTAGTTACTCTTCTGACCTTTAATTGACCTTTCAAAAAAGAAACGGTGCATGCATAAATGTACTTAAAGTCTACTTCTTAAAGTAATGATTTTTCTCAGCCTTGGTTGAATTCAGAAATACAGAGTTAGCAAATTTTGTTTCCTTTTATATTTGTGCTAATTAGTAGTAGGGTTTGGGCTTTTTTTTTTTTTCTCCTGTACTTCATTTAATCATTACTTTAAATGACGAGAGGAGAATGACTTGTAAGAGAAGCCAGGGTCCATTCTTGCAAGCTGCTCTCACTGCTGGGCTGTGTCTGGACCTTTTGTTGAGCTCTGGGCAGGCACATGGGTTGTGGAATTCACATTTATTGCAAAGAAATCGGGTATGGATTAGTACAGTAATCCTCTCTTCCAGAAATCAGGTACTGTACCTGGGGTTTGGGAAGAACCACAGAACCACAGAGTGGTAGGGGTTGGAAGGGACCTTCAGAGATTGTCTAGTCCAACCCTCCTGCCAAATCAGGTTCATCTGCAGCAGGTTGCACAGGAATGCATCCAGGCAGGTTTTGAATATCTCCAGAGAAGGAGATTCCACAACCTCTCTGGGCAGCCTCTTCCAGTGCTCTGTCACCCTCAAAGAAGTTTTTCCTCATGTTCAGATGGAATTTCCTGTATTCCAGTTTGTGCCTGTGGCCCCTTGTGCTGTCGCTGGGCACCACTGCAAAGAGTCCGGCACCATCCTCTTGACACCCGCCCTTTAGATATTTATAAGCATTGATGAGATCCCCTCTCAGCCTTCTTTTCTCCAGGCTAAACAGTCCCAGGTGTCTCAGCCTTTCCTCATAAGAGAGATGCTCCAGTCCCCTGATCATCTTTGTAGCCCTCTGCTGGACTCTCTCCTTGTATTCTTATTGTCCTGCAAAGTTTTTGTCTTTCTAGGGGCATTGAATAATGCAACATCTCTGAGTATTGCTCCTAATCCGTACATGTTTCATGGAAATAATTCATGTCCATTTGGTCGATTTTACATCAGGTGTCACAGTTACATAGGAAAATGTTTTCTAGCCATGGATTTCAATAAATGCCTTCTGATTCTCAGTCTAGTTTGTACTCTCGAACCTTGCCCCTCCTTACAGTCTTTCTTCCACCCATCTTCAGAATTATCATTCCAGAGAGTTTTATAATTCTCTGTAAATTTCAACTATAAAACTAGTTCAGACAGTTCTTTACTGGTCAGTGATTTTTGTGGTTTTCTCTCTGTTGCTCACTTTCTTTGTCTACCTGCAGCATAAAACTTATTTGAAATATAAACTACTGAAGTTAGAAAAAAATCATGTGAGTTGTATTAGCTTTGGTTGGTACAAAATGAGTAGAGAAACACAATTCTTGAACTTTTCTGTTGTTGAAGAAAACAGAGCGTGAGAAGATGGGAAGGATCCTGTTGAATTGGTTTCAATGTTAGTTCCATTATTGCGATTGTCAGCTAATTCTCTGCTGATACTTTCTCCTTTTTCCTGTTGGGTATCTGGAACTGGGAAAATATTTCAGTAAAATACCTCAAGAAATTTTCATGGCAAATACAGGCTTTTCTGTAGTATATTTAAACTTTTCAGACAATTCACATACAAGCATATATAATCTAAATATTAATACTTTTGTTTTCATCTTGTTTTAATTTTGTGCTATGTTTATCTTAGGACATGAGTAGAAATACAGTCTTTTTTTGGGTTTTTTTTGGTTGCGAGCATTTTACAGCCAGTTTTGTTTTGGAGGCTTTATGTTAACAAAAATTTTAAGTACTCTTAATAAAAGTGATCTCTCCAATGAAAGTGAAGGAACCTGATGCTAATGTTCTGTGGTTAGGATACTTATGTGGAAATGGTGGAAGAGCTGGATTATTGTTCTTGACCAGAGTTGTTTTTATGTAATTCTGCAATTTTTTCTAACGTACACTACAGAAAAAATTCTTGGAGGATGCCCAGTTTCTAACAGTCTGCATGCATTAAACAGAGGACTAGTCTAATTCTCCTGTCTGGCTGAATTAATCTGTCATTCTTCTATGCAAAATGCAAACTCTGTAATGGGAGTTATTGATCCAGGCATGCTTCTTAGTAGTCTATAGTCTCATCTTTCACGTGTACCACCCGTTTTAGTCTCATGATCTGAAAGTACTCTGAGCATTAGTATCACATTAATGTGTTGCTCCTCTTTCTGTTCCTGGTTTGGACAAGAATATCTAGGACTCAAGGGTTTTTTTTTTTCTGGCACAAGATTTTGTGGTCATCTCTTATGAAGAGTTTCTGTTTTCAAGAATTGTCATTTTGCTTTGAAAATGTCCTGTCCAGGTCTAATCTTACATCATTTAGAAATTCTTAAAGATTCTTTGAGTGAAAAAAAAAAAAATAAAAAAATTGTTGCATATGGTTATAACTGTGAAATAAGTGCACACTTTTGTTTGAGCTAGACAATTAGATCTGGACATAAAGATTTAAACTTGCCATCAGTATGTAGTGGATGATGCATTTGAAAAGCTTCATCTCTTTTATTTCTTTCAGCATATGTTTCATTCCTGCTCACAGCAAATTGCTATTCCAGAGAAAATTGGCGACTGGAAGCATGAGGCTATCTAGAAACAAAGGCTACTTCAGCTGAGGAAAGATAATCACCCAAGGTACTCTCTGTTTTACCCCAATTGTAGAGAGCAACCTCTGCCTGGGCTCTTAACCGCCCATTCTCATGACTATGAGAAAGAGGAGATGACTAGGGTTCTGCAAGCTAAAAATGATTTACAAAAAAAGGTAAAATAGATGTGGCCAACCTTACCACATATACCCATTTTCATAGGCTAACGTTTTGACACTAGTAGTACTTAAACACTATCTTGGTTTGGATTTCTATGTGAAGTTTAGAGTGGTTTTCCAAGTCGTTTGTTTTAAAATGTGTTTTATGTGCGAAGCTTAGTTGCATTTTTTCACTCCTATAAATTACGCTCTAAACCTATAGACCGTACTGCTGTGTGAAAAATCTATTATGTTCCTGTGTTTTGTCATTCTTCTTTATGAAGATATTGTCTTGGTGTTACTGACGTATACTTAAGAATTACGCTGACTTGCTTAAAAAGATATAAATCTGCTTATTTGGCTGTAATAATTGTTGATCTTTGTCTCTTTTTTGGAGGGTAATGCAAGACCAAAGACATCACTTTCACTACCACATGGCAAGGTACAGGGTGCTCCAGTGAAGCATCTGCTTTTCTAGATAGATTCCGTGAAAGAGAAAATTCTGCCTGAATGTAAAGTTATGTAACATAGGAAACTGAGATTCAGTAAGATGTTCTACAAGTAATTCTAAGTGCTGTGACTAACACTGTTTATAATATTCAAAAATATAATCAAAACAGGAAGTCATTTGCCTTGCTTTACGCACACAATGGGTATTTTAAAGTTTCCATTTGGCAAACAGCTGGGCTTGTAATTGTGACACCTATCTAAAGGAAAAGCAAAATACGATTTTTCTGAACACTCTTATCACAAAGTGTAGCTGTGCCTATGAAACCATATTCACATAACATCACAGATGATGAACAGTTACAGATGTATTCTTAATGCCTGTCCAGGTTTCTTAAAAATTAAATCTGGATTATTTTTTAAAAATTGATAAATAACATTTTAGGGCATGAAATTGTATACCTGGCCAGTTACAATAATTTTCACCTGTCTCTCAGAGAATTAGAAAGTCATTGTACTCCTCTTAGAAACAGAAAAATGCAGCCTTTCTGAGCTGGAAAGTGAGGCATGCAGAACAAACTACCCCAAAGGGTTTAGAGCAAATGATAACAGTAGGATGAACTATCCCTACAAAACACCCCAGTATTATTCTTTATATATTTTTTTGGTTCACACGAGGTTGTATTTCCTGAGCTCTTTTTCACATCCAAAAAACTCCCCAAAAGAAAGCCAAGCCAAATCCTAGATGCTGTGCAATTTATCTGCTTTTGATTTCCCTGAAAGGGGGAGAACTCCTCCCCTCTCAACTCCACTTCTTGTTTATCATGAACCTCCATTTAGGAAGCATTTGTAATAACTGTCACATGTTGCTCCATTTAAAATCAAGTGAACTTCAGTGGGCAAGAGGAGAACCGTCTTCATGCGCTGACTGAAAAATTCCCTTCCAAGTTGTTATTCTGGTGTTCTCTGTACTGAAGCTGTGCTTTCATGCTCCTGTAGGCTAGGCTTTAAAAAAATCTTCTTAAAAGCCTGGAAGTCCTATTGCTGTATTAGCCTTATCAGTGAACTCTTTCAGGGACAATGTTCGGAGTACCTCCCTTAATCTAAAATACAGGGAGAAACAGCTCTGCTAAAAATCCACCTTTGGGCTCCATGCAGATAGCAAGGAGCAATCAAAGCACAAGAGGGCAAGCTTAGTCATCACTGCCCAATTCTTCAGTGGTTCCCTTATGGTCTTTATGTACCATAAATGAACTTGGAGCCCCTAGGAACTATTGTGATTAACTTTTGGTCTTACGGACCATGAGTTAACCACCCCCTTGCCCTTTGGCAGCCAGAGATGTCCAGCAAAGGCATCTGTAATGAGCCATGGCAATGGGGGGATGCACGCCCAGGGCTCCCAATGAACACGGCAGCTCAGATGGAGAACTAGCAGGCTCCCATTTGGGTTACCGCTACCCAGTCACAACTTAAAATTGCCTTTTCTAAGCAAAGCACTTTGATTTAGTATGTGACAACACACCCTCGTACACGAGCAGAAGTAAACTAACTTGTCACACGCAGGCTATAACAGCAGCACAAAGCATGCCCGCTCTTTCATCTTAGTATGAAATGCAGATTGCCAGAGTCCTTCCCCCAAAAGAAAGGGTAATGGATAACTGGTCAGCCAGCCTGCAAATTTTACCACAGCTTATGCAACTTCACAAGTTTTCTTCATTTCTCTGCATGCCAGCTGTCCAATTTGCTGAAATAAGAGCAAAATAAGGACAAATAATTTCCTAGGTATTTATCTTTATATGGTTTGCTTTAGTTAAGTAATATTAGGGAGATATACAGGGGGATTGTGCAGGCAGTTGTGTGAAAAATTTATATGGTTAATTTATGTGTGAATTTTTTTTGTTCCCCAGCTGCACATATCTTTCACTTTGTGTGCCTGTGCTTCCAGACATCCAATAAATTGAACAGTTTTCTTTATTCATATAAATATACCTCAGAATGGCATAGCAATTAATTTATATAGTGGATAAGTTGATTTGACACAAAGTTGCCAAGTGACAAGGAAAACATATGTCTCTGGATAAAAGCTATGCAGCAAAGTGAAAGCGTTCAGTTGTTCAGCATAATTACTGTCTTGAAGTCTTAGAATACTGCTCTGCGTATAGATCATGGCTGGTATAACGTGCCTTGCCCTCTTTAGGTCCGAGCCACTTCAATTTCGTCATATGAAATCCTGTATCATATCTGTTTGCAGTGTGACTCCACACATGATAACAATTTTTTATATTCTTTATGATGAGACTTTGCCTGAGTCTACATCTTTATTTTGGGTTTTGATGCTCCTATGTGAGCAAAGCTCAAAGCTGACTCCTCAGGAAATTGTGCCCTTGCTTGTAAAGCAGACAGATACAAAACTAATCTAAACGTTTATATTTTGTTCACTAATTGTATGTAGCTGCCTGGTGGCTGGTTGTGATGAGATTAAATTGCTAGGCAAAAGTGCCATCAGTGTGATGGTAGTGTATTGGAGGTTATCATTGCATATATCTCTTTACTCTTAACAAATACCGGGATGAACTTAAAATTCAGGTTCTAATAAAGTAGTAGCCACACGATAAGTGAGCAAGAACAACAAAAAAGGAGAAGAAAGAAGAAAAAAAGCTTTCATTAACACTATTGAAGAGTGTCAAAGAGGTTTTTCATTTCAAATGACAGGTTGGCAATCTGTAGTTCATTGCTGACAAGCAGAATTGCAAGTGTTTTAAAACTGAGCAGGTTTTGAAATTGTTGGTTCTGTCTAAAACTCAGTCTGGTTTGTCTGTAGCACTGAATAAATTCATTATTTACTGTTAAAAAACATGTAGACTGACAGTTATTCTTATCCAAGAAAACTACATCAGAGAAAGTGAGTGTTAGCCTTACCATCTGGCTTTTTAGATACTGATGAGAAAAGAAAGTTGGAGCTACAATAAGTGCCCTGCAGGCAAAATCTGGGTGTTTTTTAATGGCTCAGGGGATGGTAGGTGTAACCTGAACTGTAATGCATAGTATGAGAGAAGAATTGAAGACTGAAGGTTAGAGATGGTGTTTTGTGACAGTGCCTGTGTGACAGATGCTTAGGGCAAAAGAAGGTGGTCATTGATCTAAAGGTCAGAGGAAATATGAATGTCTGTATTTTCCTGCCACTTGCTTGTGTGAGATTTGGCATTTTTATTCTTTGGTAAAGATCTTTCTTCTAATTCAGCCTCCTAGCAGAAGTTAATACTGAACATTTCCTATTTTTTTTAATGTGTATCTAATATATACATTTATGAATATATATTTGAATAAATATTAATTCAAATATAAATTCAAATAGCTGTTTTACATAGCTTTACATAGGGCATGTAATAAAACCATCAGCGATATGTATGTATACTAGTCAAAGGACAAACATGTTCTTTCATTTGCCTAAATTAATTAGGAGGCAATGGAAATTGCCACATGAGTTCCTTTGAAAGAGGATACGTATTAATTTATTATTGTTACACTAATATTTATGTGATAACATATTTGCTTTAATGTTCTTGGTACAATAATGACACAAAGCTTTTTACCTCTGCCTCCCACTGTGATCCTAGATTAGAAGCAAGAAGAGAGAGAAGCATACATGAAAGTTAGCTTGTGGGACAGGTTCCAACAAAATTGAAATGATGCTATTTGTTGGTAAAAGCTGATAGAAAAAGGATGGATATAATTTACGATCTGTTAGTTTGTAGCCTGAGGGCTGAAATGAATGGTTTCATCCAGAAAAAGAAAAGCATAAAGAAGATAAAATGAAATGTTTTATATTTTGATTTTGGACTGTTGATTTTGTCAACTAATTTCACAGCAATAACTAGTACGCAGTCCGCTTTCTGCTCCGCCTGTGAATGGCTGGTAGCCTGCTACTTCCTTCTTTCAGGTTTTGCAGTTAGCACTCACCTTTTCATTAGTTGCATCTTCAACTCTTGAATTCTATGGAAGCTGCAGAACTTCTTTCTAAGTTCCAGAACTTCACAGATTGTCTGTTTTGTGTTTTCCCTCTCTACCTCCCCTAGTAACATTAGACCCGTGTTCTTGGATGGGGAAAGACCAATGACTTGTTTCCATATTGATTTTACATTTTTTGTTTTAGAAATACAACTTCCTGGAAGGCAGAAATTTTTCAGAAGAAATTTTCCACTTGGGAAATAAAGANTTTTTTTTTTTTTTTTTTTTTTTTTTTTTTTTGTTAAATGAAGGAGATATGGAAAGGTTCAGGGAAATGAATATTTTTTTGCTAGCTGTGGTTCAGAAAGTCTTAAGTGAACTCAGTGTTACCATTTGGGAGTAAAACTAGCTCATCATTGATGTAGGGAAGTAGATAACATATGATCCATTAGTAAGAATATTTAAAGCTTGTAGAATCATCCCTGTTCCTTACTTACTCCATTTTATGGATTTTATGGTCTTTTAAATTCATGCTACTCTAACTATGTTTGAATATCATTCTCCCAGTTGAGAGTATGAATATGAAAGTTTCAGTCACACCATCCCCTATTTTGATCTCCATGTCTCTCTCCATCTTCATCACTGGATGGCAATCCTTTACACAATGTTTTGATTATACTTTATACCTCAAACTTGATGGGAGAGAGAATTTTGCTAGGTCATACAAGCTTCTCTTCATATATGTTACATCAAAACTGATACAGTAGTTTTGTCCCTCTACCTAGTAAATACATTCAGTGAAGTTTTGTGGTGGTGTTATGAGTAAAAGTTATGTACCCTAAAACCTAACGCTCTCTGTATATTTGCATTGTCACTAAGCTTAGGATGTTTTTCCTAATTCACGGAGAGGTTCTTCTAGTTAGATGCATTGAAACTCTCCATATTAAAGGGCAAGAAAAAATATTGCTTAATCAAAATCCCCATCACTGGAAGTGTTCAAGGCCAGGTTGGATGTGGCTTTGAGTAACCTGGTCTAGTGGCAGGTGTCCCTGGCCATGACAGGGGGGTTGGAACTAGATGATTCTTAAGGTCCCTTCCAACCTAAACAATTCTATGAAAATGCTTTTTCATTATCAATACCTTCAAAACTCAAGCAATGCTCTTATTTACCCCAAACCCTGTAACTGTCAGCACACCTGAATAACAGTGAAGAAGAAAGTAGGTCATGCTGTAAACTCCTGTTGTTTCCCTAGCAGGAGTGTTCTGTGCCTTGTTAATGTGAGTGAATGTTGTTGTCTGCTGCTATTTTTAATTATATGTGATGGCTCACAACATCCTTTCAGAGTGATTGAAGCTGATGAAGACTCTTCTTGGATGCTAATTTGAGACCACACCCCTATTTCAAATTCTTTTTAAATTGGTCAACAGATTGCATAATTATTCTGAGGTGAGCTAAGAGCCAGACATAGATGCAGAGGTAAGAGGCAGACATGCCTGAGGAGTGTGTTGACTGCACAAGCCTTTCTTCCCTAGGACATCATGCTAAAAATGAATTGCATTAATAAATGTTATGAATGACTATTGTTTAGCTCTCCACATACAGCAGTGTTTTATCCTATTATAAATTTATCCAACAACAGCAAGTCAGGTCCTGGAGGTCTTCAGAAGAATGCTCCATTGAAAGAACAGACTGAATTTCAATGTTCAGTGTATCAGCAAAAAGTTGATCTTTTAAACTTATTTCTCTCTGAGAGAGAGGTGTCATTGTTGTAGGAACTCCTCTTCAATATTGCCCTATGGGATAATAGATAGTGACATGTGCAGGTGACCTTGACTGCTGGGACAAGGAATCCGTTTGTAACCTCTTGCCATGTCCGGGGCAACCTCTCTGTACCTTCTCATCCCCTGGCTAGGCAGCTGCTGTGCTGTGCGATGGAGCATGGTTCCTGGAGCCCTGCTGCAGAGTTAACTAGCAACCTAAGCTCAGCTTCCCTGAAGTGTTGGCTTCACTGCTTATACTCACCTATTTTCCTGGTTTGGCAAGTGACTAGTCCAGTGCAGTTGTCCTGCCAGCGTCATCACAGAATTGTAGAATCATAGAATGGTTTGGGTTGGAAGGGATCTTAAAAAT
>RSEF01000004.1:25833540-25859958 GCA_003993805.1 Himantopus leucocephalus | reverse complement strand
AAAACCCCAACAGAATATAAATGCTCCCATTCATACAATCATTCAGTGTGCCTTTTAGGAGACACTCTTCCCTCTGGTCATGTTAGGGCTTACCAACAGAGCGCTAAAGTGTGCAGATAATGTCTGAGTATGATGAAAGAATGGTCAAAAAGCATGACTTAAGACTCAGCAGCTGTGGAAGAGGTGGACCTGTTAAATTAATGCATACGAAGGAAAATGTTAAGTTGAAATGAAGATAACATACTTGCAAAATCTTGTAGAGCACAGTGAGCAGCCAGGTCATATTAAGGCAGAGATCATCAGCTCTGGAGTTACAGCTCTCTGTAAGGAACTTACTGGCACAGTCCTTTTCTCCTAAGACAGCCCTGGAGATGTGTGGCTTATGCATCACTGGTACTAAGGAAAATTAAATAGAAAAAAAAGTCTTTGGCCTTAGTCGCCGAGAATAAAAATAGTTTGATTTCATTATTTACAGGTCAGTGTTAGCTGAAACTAACTATAAGCCACTTAACTGCCATTGCCAAAAGGTGTCTGGCAAACAGCCTCTAGTGAATAAAAACATCATTTTCAGCTGCAAATGCATGCTTTTTCAGAAAAATAGGATCTGAGGAAAAATTGGGTGGTTGGAGATACAGATTCTCAGCACAAAAGCGAATGGGAAGGACTCCAGAGCTAGGTTATATACCTGGCCGTATGATACAAAGCAAGCAAACAGACCTGCCCTGCAAAGACAAACTGAGGGGTGATTCCTAGTACTACCATCATGATATCTTCTAGGTGGCAAAACAGACTTTCATCCCTAGGCAGGCAAGCATTTTAATAAAGAGGATTTTGTTGAAAGATACCTGAAGAGCTACAGAACAATATTGTAACAGGGGGATAAGAAGGTGATGCAGAGTTGGAAAATATCTCAAAAAAATTATATTTTATACACCATGAAGACTAATGCTAAGGAATTCACAAATATTTGTTCCATACATCAAAAATAGGGGATAGTTTAAGTCATTTAAGAACAATAGTTCTTGTAGACAGCTCAAGAAAAAATGGTTTCTGGAGTAATGTAGGCACAGAGGTATTTGCACTTAGGAAAAAAAAAAAGTCGAACATCCCTCTCTACTTTGTATTCATTCTGGGCTGCTGTTCTCTCTTCTGTTGTTAGAACTATGTATTTACAGATAAATCTATGCTATGCACATCAAATGCATCTTCATCAGACATTAACTAGACATTAACTATATTACGTAATAGTTCACAATGGAGTTCAGTTTAGGGGATATAACATGATCCACTTCCTATCTAACCTATTTAAAAACTGTTCAAGTCACCCTTTAATCTTTTCCTTGGCACTGTCAAATATACTAAAACAGCAGAAGGGGTGTGTGCGTTGTTACCTGCTGGCAATTTTATCAGTCTAAAACTACAAAGTAGGACACCTTGCCATGTTAAAAACTGCTGTCAGAGAACCTAGTGATCTGCTGTTAAAGGTGCAGATAAAGCAGATCTAACTTTGTATAATCTATTGTCTGTAATAACCTGTATATGGAGATATGGAACCATGTCAGGAAAATGCTGCTGAACCAGCCTCTCATGATCACGGAGCTTGTCAGTCCAGAAATGCATGTACTGCTGAACTCTCTGCTTCCGAGCAGAACTTCTTTGGAAGAACCAGACCCACCAGGTACAGACAATCGTTTGGGTTTTTTTTCTAACTAAAATGGAGGGCTGAGTGATGATTAGTCTTTGATATTCTACAAGTCTTTTAGGATGGCCGTCATGGTCACTAATCCTGAAAGATGGTCTAGCATCCTCTTAGAATAATAGGAAGGAGAGGGAGAGCTGATCATGTTTGAGGCGCAATTAGGTTCAGAGTAAGCCAAATGCTTATAAATGTAACAGTCCCTTATGAAGACCTGCTTTCTGTTGTTCGCTCCCTCATAACCATCAGATTCATGTTTTAACTCCTGGGATCCGAAGAAGAACCAGAATGTGACTCACCACAGAACCAGAAAGGTGCCCAACAGGTCCTCAGCAAACCTCTAAAGGTTGTTTTGCTATAGCCCCTAAACCAATATATGTTTTTACCTCTAGCAATGTTAATTTTCAGGATTTCTTTCTGCTTTTTCCGAAATGTCAGGCTCAGGCTGATAAACTGTTAGATGAGCTCTTGCAGATATCCCTACAGAGGTGCGGGATAACATCTGGCAGGCAATAGGTACTCTATTTTAGGATTGCCAGGCTGCTGGGAATGTCCTTGAGGAAGCCTTGCAAAATGCTGTACTGTCAAGCAGTTTGAGCCTGCCTGTGACTGTCACGTTTTGGTGATGCTGGATAGCTGGACTGACCTTCCCAGGGGAAGCTGATTCCCTCCTCTGGTGAGAGCGTGCAGAAAACACCTGCAGCTCACACAGTCTCTCTGAGGAACACCTCACAGCAGGACAGCTTTGCACTGCATGCCCAAACCTTCCCGAAAAATGCACTTTGCATAGGCTTATCGACATGCATAAGTCAAGCTGGGAGGTGGAGGATGACAGTAAACACATAGGGAGGTAATGCAGGTAGACTGCAGGCTCCTCCCTTGTGCATCCCAAAGGCACAGCTGGACTGTCCTGGGACAACCCAGATCACCTTCCTGTGTGTTTTGCCATGCGCTCACAGCCAGGGCTACACAGCCCTGGCCTGTGGGAGCATTAGTGACGTGCCGAACTGTTCTGGCTGATGTCTCAGGTACAGGGGCAGGTGGCTTGGGAGAACAGTAACCACAGCCATGTGGCTGCAGAGAGAGATGGCACATATGCACGGGTGCGGCTGGCAATGTCGGCTGGACCAGGTCATCCCAAACTCTGGCCAGGTTGTTGGTTTCCTGGCAGATTTTGAATAGCGGGAATCTCAGTTTGTGGCTGAGGGAGATGGACTTGGGACCTAAGCAGGGGGTAATGTTGTCTGCAGGCTCCAAAATGTTTGGTTGGGTCTCTGAGTGCAGCCATGTGGCTTCGCCCCGGAGACAGCTTTCAGTTTTGGGTGAGAGGCAAGATTTTGCTGCACTCATTTCCTCTTGTATAGTGTGATCCTGCGGAGCATTTTGGAAAGGAATGCATTTTCAATGCAGAAAATATCCTTCCTTACAGTGTTGCCAGTGGAGAGGCCACGTAAATAACTGACAATGCCAGGAAGTTTTTGTAGGGACATGCTCTACACGAAGCTATTCTGGCAGTAGGGTGTAGATGGTGATACTAGTGTCGGGAGCCATACTGGGTTGTCTTGTGGAGTAAGTCTCGAAAGATAGAAATGTTTCCTATTGCAGAGAGTCATCTGAAGTGCCAGAAGGAGTCCTCTATCACATACTTTAAGGATCAGGTGCTCTTGATCAACTTTCATGCTCAGGCATAGCAGGATGCACTCAAAGAGCTCACTCTAGATGAGAGATTTGGTGTTAAGGACACCATGAGGGTCAGTCTAACAAAACAGTATGCATACAAGCTATGAAACTAGTGGAGCTACAATGCAAAAAGAGAACTGGTGAGCTGAGAGATGCCAGAGCCCTGAAAATTAAAAAACACGAGCAAACAAACCCCATTAAAGACCTGAAAGTTTGAAGTGAATGGTTGCAGTTGCAAAAGGTTGAAACAAAAATTACACTTACCATCTAAAATTGCTGATTTTTTTTTCCTAAGAAGGCAGCTGAAGTTTATGTTGTTTGTTGACTTGATTTATCCTTAATGCATCTCATAACACACTATTTCACTTCAGCTGGTGACCATAATGTTTTTTGAAGTAGATCAGACAAAGCAAAGTTGAAGCACAGTTCTATAATGAAAGGCCATGCAAAGTTGAAATGGTTCATTTAGAAATGCTAACACAATAATTTCCAACTTCTTGAATTTTTTTGCTTTGTAAACTTGAATTTTTTTTGGACTGAAACAACTGATTGGACTAGGTAACAATTTGAGAATTCTTTCAGCTCATTTGGGTCTGCATATTTTGATGAAAGAAATGAACCAAATATTGACACCCAACTGTACATTTGATCTGAGGATATTTTTATTTTGGAAATGCTTAATAACTTGCCTCATCTGTGAAAATTTTTTGTTAAAACTCCTGTAAAGGCATAATGGAAGACCCAGGGAGTCTCATATCTTGGACTGTGAGCTCCAAGAGCATGTCTGACAAGAGAAATAATGATGATGGAAAGAAAAAAGGATTCTTTATTCGTTATATTTTGGTCATCTTGCTTGCTGAAGACCTGTTGTATTTATTCTGCTCTGACCTAAAGCAATTTCTTTGGTAATCAATGCTGAGAAAAGACCATAAGGCAACCATGAGCACAGGATTCATGTGGCAGCACAGATGCCATTCCCAGCAGGCTTTCAGTGAGTGAAAATTGTGCTCATCTTTTATATTCAAGAGCAATCTTCTCTAGCTTTGCCATTCACATATTTGCTCTCACAGTGTCTTACATAGAAAAATAGTGACTGTGATGTTTAAGAAATGAAATCACAAATTCTCTGCATCAGCAAAGTTCCTTTTTTTGCAGGAGCTTACGCTCTTTCTATTCAAAACAGAAACTGTAATAACTTTTTAAATAAACAATTTATCACTGAGAAAAAAATACAATCTTATTTCTTTACAGTATCTTTATGTATGTTCTTAATCAAAGTTCAGATCTTAGATTTGATGAAAAAACTAATATTAAACCCTGTGCTCAGTTATGAAGGTAAAATGGCACATAACTGCTTTTTTGAGTTTTCACAGTTTTTTTTTATTTTTTTTAGATTTCAAATATAATAGATCAGTTCATTTCTGAAGTCAAGATTTTTCCTTTTATGGCTTGATTATAACCTACTAAGACTCCTGGGATAGAATTCTAACATAAGTAGGTTTGTCCTTAATATATTCAAACCTCATCAATTTTGCTTAAATGATATTCAAGCATGAATGTTAACTGCTAGAATTGTAGGCTTTGAATTTTTGTAATCGCAGTGGAATCACGGTGGAATAAGAAAGATGAGAGTTCTTTTATGGTTCTGACTGCAGTGTTCAGCAGGGACATTGTGCAAATCAGTTGATTTAATAGAGACTGATTCTGAAGTAAGTAAAAACAGAAGAAAGTCTCCCAAAGAGCATTTTCAGCATGTAGTTTAAGGGAAGGTAGTTTACTTGCTATGATACTGCTTTTTCATTACCAATATTGTCTCCTCCCTGTCTCTTACTGCAAAGTTACATAGCATTTGAAGAAGAAACAGAAAGGCATGTGTTCACAGCAAGCTAGCGTAGCTAAGGAGCTATCTCAGGATCGACCCAGAGAACTGGGGCAGCCAATGCACAAGGGGCTGTTCTCTAGATAGGGCTTCTGTTCTGATGAGTATTTTTATATTCACATTGCTTGTTATATATATATATATTTGGAGAAACTTACAATGTGTAACTGCACACACCAGTATGCAGCCCTAACTGATTTATATAAGGAGGGGCCCTCTGTGAAGCATGCATGGGAAGAGCTTCTCAGTAGTGTAAGCTAGAAAAGTCCTGAGCTCTTGTACGTCCTCTCTGTTTTGACATGCTTTTGCTCTTTTGGGTCGATGATCTGTTTGACTTGCTTTTTTTTCATAGTTGATAAGCTGTTCATGTTGCAGTCAGTCTTTTTATCAGACTTTCCCCACTCTTTTTTAACAGCTTGACCTTGTTGTAGAGATTTTAGTTCTAGACACTTTTACAACAGCTGAGTTCAAAGAGTGCTTCTCTGCATCCCCGCCGCTGCTCTCCTGAGGCACATGTTCTAGTGCGTGAGTCAGCCTGCAGCTTCCCTTCCCTTCCTGGTGTGTTGTGTCGGGTGCCAAGTCTGAGTTTTGTGGCTCAGAGACTTGCCTGTTTCTAGGAAAAGAAGTACACTTGATCAAGAAGGATAATTTCTGAGCTATTTATATTTGAGTTTCAATACAGTTCAAGGATAGCTTAAGATACAGAGCACTTGCTTTCCCTGCAGCATTTTAACATCTCAGTCCAAATCTTCAGTCGCTGTTAGTTAATGACGAGAAGACTGATGCACTGATTGTGTTGATACAATGATATGAAGACTTCGTCTTTTTCCTGGTACCCTAACCTAAATAGTTCAAATCATTTGATAACATGGCTGATGTAAGCAGGTAGACCGGTTTGAGTCATGATTTCTGACTAGGAGAAAATTCAGGAAAAACGAAAACTCTAAAGAATGCAACATGACATAATTTTTTGCATTATGTCATATTGATGACATAATGAAAATAAAATTATGTGGGGAATATAACAATAAAAGTTGAGAATGCAAAAATACCCCACCATGTAGAAAGGAGAATTCTGTGAGAAAAGGTGGAAGAGAGTGAAGGAGAGGTCGTGTCTCAATACATGAACAAGCAGAGAGACTAATGCATGAAAAGGGCAGAGGAAACCTCCAGGAAGCCAGGAGGAAATTGTTATATGGCATTTGTTGGTCAAGAGTTTTTAATTTGGGATGTGTAATAATTTGAAATTAGTGAAAATAAGATTAACATAGCAGCACATCTGAAATGCCACTCTACCACTGTGTCTTGGGTATAACTTCAAACTTTTTAATCTTAAAATGCCATGGGCTAAGAAGTGATCTATTACACTTGTGTACCTCCAGCAAAAGCACTTGAATTCAATGAAATTACACCAGCTACTAATCAGAGCACAAACCTTCTGGCTTGAGATAAACGTGATAAAGGAGAAATAAGATAACTGAAATAAGAAATAAGTTCAAAGTACAGGAAAGCACTGAAAGTGAAATCCTAAACACTAGTTTAAAATTAGCAATGAGGACCTATGAACACTGCTATGACAGTCATTAAATAGGAAAGAAGAACTTACTAGAGAATATCATTCTATTTTGGGTGTACACAAATCTTTGACCTTGCTGCATTATTCACTCTTTGAAATTGAGGAACTCAAAGGTATTACATTATATATAGGCCACTCTCTTAATTTTTTATCAGTACTTTTCTCCCAATGTTATTTTAAAGTCAACAGAGCTAACAAAACCATTTGTTACTACTGATCAGGATCATTGCTATTGAATATTTTGCCATAACTGAATGCTGTTAGAGATGTCATTTGAATTATTGCTGTTGTTTACTGGGTTGTTTTTTCAGATTTGCTAGAGGTTCTTTTCCATAGCGGAAAAAAATGTTACTAAGAATTAAGCTTTAACTATGCCAGAAAAGAGAAGCAAATACAAGGCATGGTATGAAGGCAGTGTACCTGATAAGCACACTGGTCATGATGTCAGAATTAGTTGCTACGAATGTGACGTCACAGTATAAACAGTGTCAGAAGTAGTGCTTTTACGAAACTCTGGGCAGAGTTCATCTCTAACCGCAATGTAATCCAGAATTACTTTTTAGACGTGTACAATTAAGATTCAGAATTAAGGCCAAGATTCCCGTCCTTCATGCAGCTAGTGCTAAAAAGAGAATGAATATTATGATTGTCAATACCTTTGTTCAACACTGGAAAGAAAAATGGTATCTTTCTAAACTCATGAAAAAGTACTATTCATTAAAGATAAAGCAAAAGATACTGTCACTGCCCACGATTTTGTTGTTTGTAACCTGAGAATTATTAAAAACAAAACAAACAAAAAAAGCCCAACACACATCACGTATTATATTTTCATTGTTTTGCTGTTTGAGAAATGAGTTCAGGAATGGATTCACTTTTTGTATATTGAATAAAGTATCTGTAATAGACTTTGAAAGTTTTAATGGCATTTGACATTTCATCCTTTATTTGAGCAAGGGCTGACATTAACTTTGGATTGCTAACTTTTCCATACAAGCCAAAGCTGTTCTTTTGAGGTGTAAATTTCTTTGCTTCTTTACTTAGCTGTGAAATTTCCTTGACAACCTTGAGCTCTCTCTTGTCTTTCAGAGCAGTCACATGAAAGTGAATAGATATTATGACCACTGGAAGGAAAGTAGCAAATGACAGAGAAATAGTGGGCAAGACTTGTATTAGAGAACAAACAATAATATGTCATCATTTGAGATGCAAGCTATTCTCTACTGCTGGTAAATTTAGTAAGGGTAGAGAACAATGAGCAGTTCACCAAATTTGGACTATTAACAGCCTTCCCCCCTCCCAGCTGTGTTATTAAAATAATTACATTTAAATTAATTTTCAGATGTATTGAATTAGTGTACATTATACTGACAAACAGAAGATGGCTTGCTCTTAGTTAGGTTAACACACATCCAATACCTAAATATTTAACATATGTTTTTGAGATTTAGGTTGCACTAAGGAGTTTTACTGCTGTTCCTCAGAAATGCCAAACTTAATCCTCAATTGCCCAATTCAAAGGAGACAACCTTTCTTCAAATAGTTAATATCCTCATTATATAAGACTTCTCTTATTCACAGTGTCATATGAAATAATTAGTGCATACTTGAAAAAGTAAACTGACGAGGACTAAATATGTAATTTGTCTCATAATACAGTAAGAGGCAAATTTGACTTATTTTGCTTCCTCTTTAAAACTGAGAAAGTCAAGTATTTGGCTGATTTCTTTATGGGCTCAGTCTTGAAGATATTGAAATAACTATAATGCTGTTAAATTCAGTGATTGCGTGACTTTACTGAAGGCTATGTGAGTGCTACTTCAAAATTTCCAGAGTAGAATTCTGGTCTGGACAACTTGGAAAAAGTGGCATAGGTTGTTTTAATGTTTAATAATTTTACGGGGCCTAATACATAGCGAACCTGATCTTTAATGGAGCCTTTACACAGCTGTGCAAAACAGCTACTACTAATGGGCCACCAAAATTGCTTTAAGTATTCTTACGGTAATGAAAACCAGATGGTCAATAACATTTTCCACAGTGTAACAAATTTAGTAGATACTTCTTGTGTAATCAAACACTGATTTACTTAGTTATAAAATGATTTTGTGATTGGATAAGGATGACGGACAAAAACAGGTTAGAGGAAAATACTGATGTCAGTAACATAATGTTATTCACTTGAAGACAATAGTTAGTCTGGATTTATGCCAAGATAGAAGATAGCATTTAGGTCACAATTCCTAGCTCTTGATTTTGAAAGGTTATAAAGAGAATGAATGTCTTGGTACAGAAGCTTGACAAATACTCTCCACCATAATTTACATTCATAATCAGCTTTTTCTGCATTCAGTTGCTCCTGCTTCCTCCCCCCACCCCCTTTGCCAACAGCCTAAACTATATTGTTGAAGATGAAACTTTACAGATTTGAATAGCTATAGCTGTGCTCCTCAATTAGATCGATACACCTCCTATTCAAGTGAGTGCATGTCAGCCCTCACTGAACAATTTTAGAGCTTTTGACATCTTGGTACTCTCAGGTACTGCAATGAGACGGGTTGTATGTATTCCATGTCCATGAAGAAGTGAGGAATTAAAGGTTGCTGCTGTCTGCAGCAATGTTTCGTTTTGAAGAACTTAATTATTAGTATATTGTCTTTGTGACAGAATCTGCATTCTCAGATTGGTGTAAAGTTGTTCAATGGAGGGATGTAGGTGCCTGTATAAGTAAGGAGTTCAAATGCTTAAACTATCCCAAAGAAATGCCTGAATAAAGCATGTATATTTAAATCCTTATTTTTTTTTTTATGATCCCTAAGTGCCTCCTTTTACACGCAGTTAGACACTAATTTTTTTTTCCAAGAAGCCAATGCCTAGGTTTTTTTCATTCACACAAAATTCTGAATATGTTGTAAAAAAGCTGCTCTGTGGCTAGCAGCTCAGTAGTTAGTGCACTCATACAAAATTTGAGAGATGGTGCAAAAGAAGAGGGAAGGAATTTCTCTTTATGCTTGAGAGAAATTACTCCCACATCTACCATCTATTTAATATTCTTTAACTATGAAAAAACAGTCTGCTAAGGAGAGGCAAAGATTGTTAGGTTTGGCTGCATACGATATCCCACTTTTCACGAAATAGTTCAAGGTTCATTGGGTAAAGGAGAAAAAGACACTACACACAAGAGGGAGTGTACATCTCCAAATACTAGATAGGCACATGGATATGGGGAGGGACCTTGTGTTCCATGTGAAATGGTATGATTTCTGTAGGAGAGCTTAAAAGGCCCTGCAAGCAACATACACAGCAGAATTCATCATTTCTTGATCCTGGCAGAATTCTGTGAAAATTAAGAGTCAGATTTTCATCAGGTATAGCTCTCTGTTCAAAACACGTCTCTGGACATAACAGACCTGAAAGACCTAAAGCAGTTCATTAAGGAATTTGGAAATTAGAGGGTCGTGATTTTCATTCTACAGTTCTTAAGCAAAATATTGAACTAGATGTATGTCTGTCTTTTTGTAGTCCTGCTCTTAAAGCTCTTCACTTTCTAGGACTTAGCCTTCCAGAGGCCATCCAAGAAGCCAGTTTGTGGAGATGAATTGGTAGCTCTAACTCGTTTAGCTGTTAGGAAGCAAAGTCGAAACCTATACTTTCAAAGTAGGCTGTGCATACAGAAGGAAACAAAGGCACACTGTGGCTCTGTAACACGGGGAAGTTGTAATTTTCTTCATTTCTTCCTCCACAAAGATTCTGGGAAAAGGGTGAAAAGGAGAACTGGAGTGGCTTGGTCTCCATTATGAGTTCGTATCAGTATCTGCAAATAAAAATGAGGCCAAATGGTAATGTAAGGAGACATCATGCCATTGCTTTTTTTTTCCCCCTTTTTTTGGTCTCATGCTCTTGCTTCTTTTAATATTCAAAATTGGTTTTGGCTGAATGTGGTATCTCAGTTGAGTCCAAAACCAAATATCTATCCTTTGATGCTCTGAATAACTTTACAGTCTTAGTAAAACTTGAATAGCCAATGGCTTTCAGTCCATCAAAAAGATGGAGCGATGCTAAGGCAATCTTGCTGAGTAATTACATCCAAGGGGTTAAAGTCTATTTCAGTGATGCTTTCCGGTTAATGGAATTGATCTTGACCTTTCTCTTGCAGATATGCCTGCACAGAATTTTATATAACATCAATGCTGTTCTTCTCGGCATATACTTTGCTTAATTCTCCAGCAGAACATACACCTCAGCTGATACACTTGATGCGGTACGTGTAAAGATAAGCAGTTCTAATACAATAAACTGGTAAGACAAACATAAATAACTTCTCTGTGCGTATGCATAAACATCTGCCTTCTTTTCTCCCAGTAAAATCCCTGAATCAGAACCCAAACCCACATAAATCTGCATCCCTCTGTGGAAAGCACACCTGATTTGCAGCTTGTCCTTATTGGATAACTCCTCATTTTGTCTGTCACTCTAGGTGATTTGTCTGTGGAATACAGAAGACACATAAATACTACAGAATAATCTAACTTCCAAGTTGCACTCAACAGCTGTGCTTTGTGCTGTATGCAAGTTCTTATTGAATATTTTGTTCATTTCCTTAGGTGTGCAATAGATGTGTACAAAAAATGATTTTCTCTTGTACATAGTTGTTGACAAAACATTTTTTTTTTAAATAGAAAACCCAGGGGGACATCACATAGGCTTTACCTTTTACTGTAGTGACCTATTTTTTGCTTTCAAACCATGTTTCTGATTCATGAAACATTTAATTAAGTACAGCTAAACAACTATTGCTAAATATACCTCAGGGGAAAAAGTAAAACAGTAAAGTGGTGTCTTATGAAACTAGCAGAGCTGAGTAAGGCTTGTCTATACATTGTACACTAACAGAACTAATAAAATGAGAAATATACGTAGTAACATTTTTTTCTGGAATGGTTCACTGTAGTATTTTTCGTTTTATTTTAAGCTGGTTGAGGTAAACCAAAGGAAAAAAAGTTTTTTCACTCATGCTAAGAAAGAGGCCTAGATTTATTTGGATCCTTCATCCTATTCTTAGTCTAGTTCCTTAGTACAGATAATTATTTCTGTGATTTATGTGCCAGGGTTTAAAGTAAAAGTTATAGAAAATACATTCATCTATCAATTAATGTATTTTTATTGTGAAAATAGCATGGGAAGGGGAATAACAAGTCACAGAAATTAACAATTATTTTAAGATTCCTTTAAATAACAAATATTTCCCTAAAATGTAGAATCCAAGGCAGCCTATTTTCCTATAGAATTGTCTCGGAACAGTCTGACTATGGAGTCTAGGAAAGTTTAAGGTCATCCTGCAGCCTTTCTCTAGGAATGGTATTTAGAGGATCTTTCTTCTCTACCTGGCTGCTTATTTTCAGGAAAATTGTAGAAATGCAATTATTATTTGAGACTGTTTCACCTATGTCAAGTTCTTCTGAAATTGTTCAGTTCATATGGAAGTGATTGAAGACATATTCGACACTGACAATGACACAGAGAAAGTTACTAAATCAGCTTGGTTTCCACGGGAAACAAGCTGAAGTAAAACAATGGAAAATCCATGATAAAAGATCTGCATTGGAGCTCAGAGGTAAGGAAGCCTCCCCGGACCTGAAGTTGAATTAAGTGCTTCAGATGTTCTTATTTGTGTTAGTCACACTAGTTTGTATTTTAAATGCACTGTATAGTTTACCAATGGGTTTCAGTGTTGACATCTTATTTCTTTCCTTGAGACCTGTTACTATTCTTGTTAATGCTCTTGCTTTTCTAAGAATGAGAATTGATGTTGCTATCATTACCTGGTATCTAGAGGTCATCCTTTTCAGGCTGAGAGTTGATGAAATCAATTTTCAGTTTCTGCTTGATAACAGAAGCAAGAATATCAAGAGATAGAAACAAACATAACCTGACCTGCATCATGTTAGTTTTCTGAGGTGTCTCAGAAACACTGTTCTGCAATCACTTTCAAAAGACCCTGCAAATGTTGCAAGGTTTGCAACAAACTCTCATCTCGAAAACTCAGGCCTGCCACCCCCCTCAACTTAAAAAAATATTTTTATTGTTTTATTTTGTTGTTGTTGTGAAAAATAGTAACTTTTCAATGTGTTCAATAGCTTTTTCTGCAGTCTACGAAAAACTTTTTAAAACATAAATATTAATGCCATGAGACTGTATTATAGTGAGCTTTCACTTAGCCAATGTGTGTGTTGTTAGATGCTTTAGTATAACCAAGACATAAACAGTTTTAAAGCCACATTGAGTTCAAGGGAAGGGATGATAACAATTCATGCAGTTATGAGTTACTTTTCTGCATGGCAGTTTCTACCTAGTGAGCTGGAAAAAAAAATTACAAGTGATGAAATAAATAATGAGTCTGAGAATCACTCATCCATCACTATATTTTGCAATGATAATTTTCGAGTAAGTAGGAGTCTGTAATGCCTCAGAACTCTTCCCAAAGTTCCTTGAGATATCCAGTTATTCAGCATAATACTTTATTCAGACATAACAAAATTTAAATGTGAAAGTTTATTTTGAGTCTGTGGAATACAGTAATTATCTTGTTCCTTTATTTTCTGATTTTTATTTCATTTACTTAGTAGCTTCTACAGTGATGCTGAAAAAATAGCAACAATGAATATCTAAACAGTAATTGTGATTATACATAATTCACATGCCACGATCAGAAAAACACTTCTTGGTAGCAGATAACATTGAATCACCAAACTAAAACTAAGCCTAGAGCCTTTTCGCAATTCAATTCCAACAGGAAGAAAAACAAAATAAACAGGATTGTCTGAAACATTGTAAGAACAAAATCTGAAAGAGGAAATTTTAATTTTTTTTCTTTCGGAAATCACTACATAGTCCTAGTAAAAAGAATTGTGATAGTAATCTATACCTTCTGTATTGGAGATGTTTTGAAGCAAGAGTTGCTACCCACTGCTTTCTCTAGCCATCTTTTCTTGTCTTCTGGACAATAGAACATGCCAGGGGAGGGTGGAAACGAGAATTCAGGCAGCAAACCCCTATCTTTCCCAGCCCAATAAATAGGAATTTTGCCATGGCTAAGTTTAAGTTGATGGGTTTTGTATTGACCTGACAGGACTTGGGCCTGAGCTGATTTTAGCTTCTTTTAACAATTTTTCTAGTGGTTAACTCTTGCTTATCTGTTTTAACTCAAGCTCTGTGAGTGCCAAAGATCATAAAAGTCAGACAAACCTAGGGAGTAGATTATCAGGTCTAGCATAACTGATAGTACGGTAGCCCAACAAAAAACAACTCTTTGTGCCAACTGAGACACTGGGAGGTTATTGTGCAGCTTGCAAACTTCGTCTGAGAACCAGTGAAAAAAAAAAAACCCAGACTGTGATTAGAAAATATTTACAATTAGATTCAAGTGGATCCAAGAGAGACCCCTATCATCAGCACCGTGCTGCTCATGGTGGGTAATTATGGATGTTGGTACCTCGCAGGACATCTCTGCCTGGGGAAGAGTGGGAGTCACCGACCTACCGACTTAGGAGGATATTGGAAAGGTGAGCATAACATGAGAGAAAAGGAGTGGGTATAAGTAAGTTTTGTTCCATGTCAGTTTTAAGGACTTTTTTTTTTTTTATTAATGGACCATTGATCTTATTGTAACAAAATTAATGACAACTGATGTACTTTAGTCGGATAATTTGGATGTTAACTGAACTAACACTACATTTTTGCTTCCACTTACAAAATGTGTTCTACTTTTACCAACAAGACTTAAACTATAACACTTTTGGTAAAGCCTTTGTGGAGACAGTGTTATCCTGGGCCAGGCAGAAACATATGTCTCTCACTCTTCTATTTTGTCCCCTTCCAAGGTTTTGACTACTGGGCAAAGCTGTGGATGAACTGGACCAAGCAGCAGTGTGTGGCATAAGAGATCTCAAGTCCGGAGACAGATGCTGCAGGGATGTGAGGTATGGTTATTGCTGTCACAGGGGCCTCCTGATATGGACAGTGGGATTCGGAGACTTGTAAGGTGCACAACCGGTTGCTTAAGATACACAGGATGCTTCTGAAAATATGGCTTTGGAGAGGCTATATTACCTTTAAATTTGTATAGGACTCTTGGACTGATCACCATATGGTTTTGTTTCTTGCTACTCCTTTTCATGTGCCACAACCTCTTGCCTTTGAATTTTCTGCATCTCTCAAAGGAGAATCCTATGTTCACAAGGTTTTGTGTTAGGAACCCCTGGTCCTTGAAGCATGCCAAGTTCCATTTGTAAGCCCTCCCCACACCACCAGATTTTGTCTTGAATGTCTTTCATCTTCAGTGATGTAACCAGTCCTAATTGCTTAATCATTGTGCTCCAGGTGGAACGGGAGCAATATGTCCATCAGTCAGTATCACTTATCTTTTAAAGCACATACAGTTCAATTGCTTTCTGTGAAACAGTTGTTCAAAGTAACAACAGTTGTCAGAAGGGTGCACCTGTGTCTGTGAGTCCATCCAACACAAAAAGCAGAACACAGGCAGATATGAGCTGTATACTGTGTATTGTATTCGGTTATCTGCCAAGAACAAAATTCAAAATTGGATTCGGTAGATGTACCTACGGTGCAGTAATCACAATATATCCCCTTAAGCTATGTGACTGTGAGCTGCTAGAAATCCATTTGTCTAGTTTGTCCAAGTATATGCGTTTGAATCTTTCTAGCAAGGGAGTGTTTAGCATATGCTGTTCTAGAGACCTGCAACCTCCATCGAAATATTTTCAGGTTTCCCGCTTAAGGGATCACACTCATGTACTAACATATGTAACTGTCACACAACTGATCTTATGGATTAGTGGGGAAGGAGCATTTCATAATATGCTCTTTATAATAGGTTTTAACCTGAGGCCTCCTCTGCAAATAGACCAGGATTGAGCCACTATCATTATTCATCATCTTGAGATATGGAAAAGTTTGACGTGGTAAGAATAAGTATGTACATTTTTTAGAAGAGTTACCCCTTCTCAACATCAAACGTGGTTTAGCAAGAGCTGTATTGCAGCTGGATTCCCTTTTTTTTTTTGAAATTCATATCAAGTAATGTTATATTTTGCACTACTGAGCTAGACCACAAAAATTATTTACTTTGGTTTAGCAAAACTTGTTTCATAGAATCCTCCTACGTAAGGCACTCGCTTCTCAGACATGTGGGAAAGTGCAGAATTTGTTTTCGACTCTGACTCACAAAACAATGAATGACAGCGTGCTCTTCCATGACAGACCACCCCAGAGGAAGCTAAATGGAAACACTGCTTGGAGGACACGGTGCAATATCCTTTCCTGACTTCTTCCTGTATCCTTTTCTCTCAAATGGTGGAAGTCCCCTGAACTGATAAGGCCCACATGAACACTGAAGATGCATTTTTGTTATGGCAAAGAAAAAAACCATGAGACTTGAATTTGTGAACCTGACATTCCTGATTTCAACTGGAATGAGACAAAGCAACTATTTTAAATCACGTCAGAGGTAGTTCAATATTGTACTTCCACTGGCAGAGAATGTGTGTGAAATGGAAGTCAGATCCTGTAAGTCTGTTGAATCAGCAAAAATGAAGCTGTGTAATTACCAGGATTTTGCATGAAGGAATATATTCCTAGCAATTAATATGATTTAGAGAAAAAAGGAAGGAGTTCATTCACCTCATTTTTTCAATGTTTCAGTCTTGAAAAATGTTTGACTCGACTGTTCCTGTCAGTTTTGACCTGAGTTGGTTAGAGACTTGAATGTCCGCAACGGCATCAGAATTTTTGAACCTGAAGTAATTATGTCAAATAATAACTATAATTTTTGCACTTACGTAAGTTTTTTAGAACTATGCTAAAACCATCTATAAAAACACCTTTCAGAATGAAAGATCCAAAGCAGAATTTCAGCAATGATTGAATCATAAGCTCCTGAAGTGTTTGTAATGGAAATGCTGACACAACGTTAACCGTAAAAGAGTGTGTAGTCATAATGAAGAGTTTGATAATGGGTCTGATAATGAGTTACGAACTTTTTTGTGCAGCAGAAGTGATGGCATGACTAATTTATTTAACTTTTGTAACTGTAGATTAGCACGTACATTTATTCAGCTGTTAAAATTCACTTACAATTGTTTTAGCTTTCTAAAATAAAGCGTGTTCCTATTCCAAGGTTATAATGGACTTGCTAATGGGGTATTGACTACTGTTTCTTATCATCCATCTTCTGGTGGAAAGGTGATCATTACTTTTCACTTAATAATTCTCAGTTTTCTGCACATTCACATAAAATTACTTTTATTAGGAATTCATTGAACTTGCAGTTGAAGATAGCCCCAGCAGCAGCTAGTGTTTAATAAAGTTATTTTCTGTGGAGTATAAAACTGCAGTTTCAGGGCTTCCTCAAAATTAAGAACTGTTTTCTTAACTTGAGATTTAGCAACCGTATGCACGTCTTTGGACTTGAAGTTTGGGTGCTACAAACTCAACTGATAAGGAATATCTAAGGTAAAATTGATTTCAAAAAGGTTTGATGTGGCTGCATGTCTCATTGAAATGAACTGTTGCTGAGAAACTGTTGAGAAGAAAGAGTGAAGTTGACAATATAATTCTGTATTTAAATTCTTATGCTTTTAAAATAAAAGCCAAGGACAATATAACACCTCCAAAAAGAGGAAGTTTCCAAGCATTTGGTTCTGTCAGGCTCAGCATAAGAAGCAGAAAAGGCAAGAAACATCCATTTCCCCACCTTTTCAGTAGGTCCTTGGGATAGCATCAGCTTTTATTATAGCTCGTAATGCCTTCTGTTTCCTGAACAATCCCAATTATTTTGAGAAACTGCCCACCTTACATGTATGCGTATGGCTGCATCACCAATGGCTAAAGTTAAGCTGCACCTTAGAAAATGACACTTAGACATGAACCGCAGCTCTGTCTTGGGTCCAAGCATCCATTCCTTAGGACTGTACTGTTCTTGAATTCAAGTGCATAAAATCCCCACTTCAATTATCAAGGAGTGACTGAGCACAGAGAGTCAATTCTCTTGTGATATTAAATTAGATCCTCATAAACAGGTTGATTTATACTGGAAGAAAATTGTCGGAAAGCTTTAACAGTCCAGTTCATATTCTGCTTCAATTGTACTTTAGTTTTCTGATGAGCAGCTTTCAACAATGCTCCAAAAGAAAGGATGAGATTAAAATTAGAGAGCATTAAAGGTTTTGGTTGTAGAGAGAATACTTTCAGAGTTGGGAAGCTTTCCAGATTTCTAGTCAGAGTGTAGAACCAGTAACCAAACTGAAGGAAACTCTTTGTCATGCAAGTTTAAACTTAGCTTTATCTATGATCCTTCACTAAAAAATGTTCCTAGTTCCTGACCTCAGTTCCCATGGCAATCTGTGGCAACTCAAAGTTAAGAGCAAAAAGCTTCGTGAACACAATTTTAGCATGAGCATTCGACTGTAAGATACTTTTTGTAGTGACTGAGTTTTTCTTTGTTAAAACTCTTAAGTTCCTACTGAGTTTTTTCTACAGTTACTGGTGTGAGAACTTGACATATTGCATAAAAAGTGAACTTGCTAAATAGAGATTTTCTTTTTCTTTTCTTTTTCTGTGTAGAGATCTTCTGAGACTGTGGTGTAGTCTTCCAACCTGCGTGATCTCTGGTAAGCTTTTACAGATTTTTTTTTCTCTGTTTAAAGAATTTCTTTCAAGTTAGAGCATAGTGCAAGAAGTCATGATGTAGTGCAAAAGAAAGTCCCTAATGCTCAATCACCTGTTATCAAGTAATTCTAGTCAATACTGAGAAACAGACTGAACAGTGGTTACTATATACTACTTGGTATATGCTGGTTGCCTGAGAAATAGTGAAAAGATATTAACATCTGTGTTCAAATCTTACCATATAAGTAGACACTAATATCGTCACTTTCTGATTGCCTGTCACTATGAGCCCGTGTAACAAACACCTGTGTAACATCTAAATATAAAATCTGCAGGCACATTTATGGATAGCAAGAGCAAACAAAATGAGGCATATGCTGAAGAGTTTTTCAAAGACATTAATTTAGTTTTGAGTCAATGATTACTTTTAACAGGCCATTGTGCCTACAAATTTGTGCTAAATGGAAAGACAAAATAGGAAGTATTAAATGAACTAAATCTATGTGTAGACACTTTTTTTTAAAAGTAATACTGCTAAAACGTGTCATTTCACCTGCACTGCATAGATCAAAGCTATTGATATCTTTTTGATCATTTATTCCCCTGTGAGGAAAAGTCATCAGGATACCACTTTGAAATTCATAGCTTGCTACTCTGTAAAGAGATCTTGTTTCAGAACTCTAATGTGCCTACTCCATATAAAATGATTTTCACACCTGATTGAAATGCTGTCATTTGACCTCCTAAGGTCAGTCATTCAGCAGGGTGGTGTCTTAGTTGACTTCAGAGCTGGTAAGATTTCCTAGCACCCAAGTTTTCTGATGCCTTAGTTTGAACTTTTTGTTTTAGTCATACACTTGAAAAAAATTACGTGAGGGATTCTTGGGCATTAATTTTAAGCTGTGTGGTCCCATGTACTCATACAGGGCATAGGCGAACTGAAAGGAGCACACTTTGGGAAGGAGCACAAGGAGAAAGCTGCTTAGAAGAGAGACTGCCTTACCTTATGTCTTACAGCTCTGGAATGAGATTCAAGTAGGGGAGAGACCTGCAAAACATGAATTGTGGGGGAATGTCTGGTTACACTGAGAATTATTCCCCTAAGAATGACAATCCTTATGGCAGTAGAGTTTGCTGCTGTTATAAGCAGCAAGTTACTCCGTATAACTTGCTTTAAATGTTAAATACATCACCTGCATCCCAACATGACTCACCAAGCAGAACTGTCTAGGCACAAGGGACATTCTAAAGAAACATGTAAATAATTCAAGATTGTCCTTGTCTGCTCTTGGTATTTAGAAGGTTTTTATTCAATGCCTCCAAAATTCACTTTGTTTCTTGATTGACTTCTAAGAGCAGATGGTGCAGTAAAGAAGCAGTGGCACCACAAAACTTATTAAAAAACTCATCCTTAGGGGCTGAAGGTAGAGGTTTGATTTCATGGAAATATCTGAAAATGCACTGCAAATATTCCATGGACTATATTGCATTGCTCTATTACTTCAGTGCTTTTACAACATAAACAGATTTTTTAAATTCATCTTACTTTCTGACAGAGAAATAAAATTATCATCCCATTTACCTTCTAGCAAAGAGGAACATGCAAGGAAGGTTCAATAATGCTATGCATTTGCTCCCAACAAAAACACCCCATAGTTGGCTCATTGGAATGTTAACAAAAATAATTATCACAGTTGTCATTTTTAATGGGAACAATATCCAAGTCTTTGATCTGTGACATGGCATAGGAAATGTTGTTGAATTACTCTGCTGGAAAAATTAATAATAAATACAACACAGCATGTAGTACTGCACAAAGGAGTGATCTTGAGAATCATTGCGATCCTCTACTTAAATAGTTGTGCTTCATATTTTGATGATCCACTTTTGTCCACAGTTTTCTCCTGTGCATTGCTACCTGAAAGAGTTAAATCTTACTTGCTTTGTTGCTTGTGTTTGTCTCTGCCTCTACTAACCTGGCTTTCACAAGCGCTAAAAATTTATGCTGTGTCTGGATGGAGCGCTCCTTTCTGCACGTCTGCTAACTTGTATCTGCATCCACAGTGATACATGAAGACAGCAGACCTGTTCTGCAGTGCAGAGAGCAGGACTCCATGGTATACTTGAGGGAAGCACTTCACCTTATATCACATAAAGTTCAGACAAATCTACTTTTTAAAACATAGTTCACATCCCCTCTGGGACTGTGGAGCAAGCAGATATTGGAGTGTTTTCTTTGCACAAAGCACCCTGAGTACCCAGAGAGGATGAGCCATGAATTTCTTCTGAGGTATTCTGATATTTTTTTTTAAATATATCTATCTATCTATCTCCTTTCTCATAAACTTTATTCTATCCCCTGTCTAGTATAGCATTTTCTCATCACAGTATATTATTCTGCAAACATTGGGGAAAAATTGTGCACCATCTAGGGAGATATAAATTCCTTGAAGATGGGCAGATCTTTTTAGCATCCACTCTTGGCAAAAAGAGCAGTAACAAAATCAGTTCTATAGACCAGCCTACTTCCCAAGACCCATGTACAGATAGGAGTCTTACGCTGAAGTTTGCTTTCTTTCTTTCATGGGAAAATGTTTATACCAACCCCTAGTAGGTCATTCCTACCCTGTTAGTCCTGCTGGAACTTTACACAGAAGGGCCTCTATGGGGCACAGGATTCTTAGGTTCCCAGAAAAAAGTGTGGCATAACGTAGAGAAAGTGCAGCATAAAGTGTGATCTAGGAACACTTTTTACCTAGATTTATAAGCAGCTTCATCTCTTTAGCCACTTGACTCCTGGGTATCAGAGTTTTGAGGAATATAAGTTGTATCAAAATCCATGAGGTTCGGCTTGGGAGAGCTCAGACTGTTCCCATAGACCTCCTGGCTGTGGAGTGAAGGCTTTTTAAAGCCACTACTTCAAAAATTTGGTTTGTTATGGCTATTCTTTTAAAATGATTGTGGTAAGATGATGAAAATATTTGGAGAGTTCTAACAAAGAAATGATTTATATGTTGTCAGTTCTGTGATGAGAGGGTAAGTCCAGTCTGGGCAGATCAAATTGTACTGAAATTGGATTTTGTACTAATTTCAAAACAACAAGCAGACTACCCAAGTAAGATGCCGGGGTGTACACAGTCAAAGCACTGGTGTAATAGAGTAATGTCATACAGTCCGTGGAGTGTTTGCAAAGCACTTTCTCAGTTATCTTCCGTGAAACCAAACCTCTACTTCAAATCCCTGAATACCAGTGTTTTTGTAACTCTTGTGGTGCCACTGCTGCTCTGCTGCTCTCAGAATCTGTATCGTGTACAGCTTCGTGACTGACAAGTGCAAAAGAAAGATGCCAGAGGCATATTTCTTGCTGCTGAAAGAAGAAATTTGTGCTTCCATATATGAACTGTCAGCTGTGAGTTGTTAGCAGGGTACAAAAGAACCAGGTACAGGGCTACTGTGTGTAGCCTGCTCAGCTACAATACCTGAACAGATCATCCAGGCATTTAACCACTCACACAGACTTCAGACTGCAAAGGAAAGCAACTATAGGTCACTGTCACTAGAGAGATAACTATATTGGTCACAAATCACAGTATATGATGTTAATTGTCTAAGATATCTAAGCCATTAAAAATCAGAAAATAACAACAGTCAGCAAGAAGTAATGAATTTCCACCAATGTATTAAAAACAATGAAGGGATGAATCAAGGAAAACATTAGGAAACAGGGAAAACAGAAGCATATGAACTACCAGAAACTGCAACCTGAAAAACATATCCAAAAAAGTAGTAGTATCCAGAATTCAGTTTACCCCCATTTTAGCTTCAAAGTTGATTACTAGAACAACTTGTTCCCACGGTCAACAAGAATATATATCATTTTTATTCAGAACATATGCATCAACAACTGTCATGCTTCTTCCCTTCACTTTCATTTTTTTGTTCCTGACTATGCTCTTCCCGGTCAGGTTCTAGTAGATTACACTGTTGCTAATCTGAAAGCACTCATTAAGTCCTCACGGCATTGTTTCCAAGTCATCACTGGCTCAAAGAACCTGTTAGCTGGTGGATCACTGTGATTGCTGTGGGAGAAAGAACACACATTTTCTGTACATGTAGGAAAACCTGCTGCATAGATTCCTGGGGTCCCCTGGGACTGGCACAGCTCCACCACTTCATCACTGCACTTTAGCTTTATCCATGACTGAGTGAATAACAGGTAGTGTTCTGGTGATTTCGGGTCCCTTTATGGTGCTTTAGAAATCAACAATTCAGATCAAGAAAGACTTTGAAGACCCGATGAGCCTTTAAGAGTTAATCTCTAAACTAAATAAGTATGAGGAGCTTTTAATAGGCCACGTAAGAAGCTTATTTAGACCAACAATGCATAGAAACACCTTGTAACTTAGAGAAGAGCCAAAATGAATGAGGTTGGATTTCTCCGTGGCTTATTTTTTTGTATTTTTGGAACTAAGTGGAATATGGTGAACAATTGCAAATCCCACCTGCTTACTTCATTCTAAGTATCACTGAAGATTTGAGCTCTAATCCAATATCATCACATGATGAGAGTAACTTAAGCTCCTGGTGAACCTTGAGAGATCAGCCTTGTAACCTGGACCTACAGTACTTGGGTTGTGGATCTCCTACTTCGTGTAAAGAAGTAAAGGAGGGAGTGCCAGTGGTCAGGAAACATGTCAGAGAATTCAAAAGAGTGTGAGACAAATGAAACTTAGAATATACACATCCTTGGTGCTGGGACCCGACAAAGCAGGTGAGAAGAAGAACCTGATCAGAATTTTCTAAGCATTTTATCTGTGACAAAAATCTAGATACAACTATGCTGGGTTTTCTTCCTAATAATTTCAATGCTAGTTTCTACATTCAGTGTTAGTCCTGCAGCAAAGAACATACGGCCCCATAATTTGTCTGTCAGTGTCCAGACCCACACAAATACCCTTTACACCACTGAACTGCTTGCTGCCAAGTACAGGTGAGAAGGTTATTTTGAGATATTGCTTACATGCTACAGAAATCTTTCAGCTTAGGAAGCAATGTACCATGTCTACTCTTTGCTATTCTCAGTAAAAAATGTATAAAGAAAATACAAACTGCTTTAGAAAAAGGTTGAGCTTAAGGAAAAAGTTGAGCTTACAGAGAACCAAAAGTAGCTACAATAACAACAGGGACAGAGACCTGCTTTTGAGACAAGGTGCTCTTCAGTTAAGCATAATGACAAACAACTTCAGGCAAATACATAAAAGGAAATAGACAATTAGACAATAGCATCCTGCATTTCAGAGCCTCACTGTGGCCCCTACTGGTAATTCTTTTCTCATGCAATATAGGATAACAGCAGAGGCAGCTAATGGAGGCAGTGCAGCTGTCACAGCAGTTTGCAGGGTCCTCCCTCAGGAAACATCTCCTGGGGCTGCATTTTCTAGGAACCTCTTCTGATGGCTTGCTGCTGCCAGTGAAAGTTAACTACTGGAAATGGGGTATAAAGAAAAGCTTTTCTTACCACGTGGGTGGTCAAACACTGGCACAAGAGCCTAGGAAGGTTCTGGGACCTCCATCCTTGAGATGCCCAAAACTTGACTGGACACAGCTGTAAGCAATCTGATCCTATCAATTCTAGGGAACAAACAGGAGGAGTTAGAGACGTGCACATGCCTGCAGGGCTATGATCTTATTGGCATCACGGAGACATGGTGGGATGGCTCCTATGACTGGAGTGTTGGAATGGAAGGATACAGACTCTTCAGGAAGGACAGACAGGGGACATGAGGAGGGAGTGTCACCCTCTGTGTCAATGACCAGCTGGAGTGCATGGAGCTCTGCCTGGGGATGGATGAGGAGCCGACCAAGGTCTTATGGCTCAGTATTAAAAGGAAGGCAGGGATAGGTGGTGTTACAGTGGAGGTCTGCTATAGGCCACTCGACCAGGAAGATTGAGTGGGTGAGGCCCTCTATAGACAGATAGGAGTAGCCTCATGTTCACAAGCCCTAGTCCTCATGGGGGACTTCAACCACCCTGATACCTGTTGGAGGGACAACACAGCAGGGCATAAGCAATTCAGGAGGTTCCTGGAATGCGTCGATGATACCTTTTCTTCTCCAAGTGACAGAGGAGCCAATGAGGAGAGGTGTCATGCTGAACCTTGTTCTCACCAACAAAGAGGGACTGACAAGATCCTTAGGGTGATGAGAAGGGTGCACAGTAAGCTCGCTACCCTGGACTTCAGGAGAGCAGACTTTTGTCTCTTCAGGGATCTGCTTGGCAGAGTACCATCGGATAAAGTCCTGGAGGGAAGAGGGGTCCAAGAAAGCTGGTTAATATTCAAGAACCACCTCCTTCAAGCACAGGAGTGATGCATCCTCACAAAGAGGAAGTCAGGCAAAACCCAGGAAGCCTGCATGGATGAACAAGGAACTTCTGGACAATCTCAAACAGAAAAAGGAAGCCTACAGAGGGTGGAAGCAAGGATGGGTAGCCTGGGAGGAATACAGAGAAATTGTCCAAGCAGCCAGGGATTAGGTTAGGAAGGCTAAAGACCAGATAGAGTTAAATCTGGCCAGGGATATCAGGGGCAACAAGAAAGCCTTCTATAGGTATGTCAGTGACAAAAGGAAGACTAGGGGAAATGTGGGCCCACTCAGGAAAGAAAAAGGAGACCTGGTCACCTGGGACATGTACAAGGCTGAGGTACTCGACTTTTTTGCCTCAGTCTTCACCTTTAAGGCCTCTAGCCACACCGCCCCGGTTGCAGAAGACAAAAGCAGGGACTGGGAGAATGAGGAACCACCCACTGTAGGAGAAGACCAGGTTTGAGACCATCTGAGGAACCTGAAGGTTCACAAGTCTGTGGAACCTGATGAGATTCATCTGTGGGTCCTGAGGGACCTGGCAGATGAAGTTGCCAAGCCACTATCCATCACATTTGAGAAGTCGTGGCAGTCTGGTGAAGTTCCTGCTGATTGTAATAACGGAAACATAACCCCCATTTTTAAAAAGACAAAAAAGGGAGACCCAGGGAACTACAGCCCGGTCAATCTCACCTCTGTGCCTGGCAAGATCATGCAGCCCATCCTCCTGGAAACTCTGCTAATGCATACGGAAAATAAGGAGTTGAGTGGTGACAGGCAACATGGTGTCACTAAGGGCAAATTATGCCTCACAAATTTGGTGGCCTTCTGTGGTGGCATTACAGGGTTGGTGGATAAGGTAAGAGCAACTGACATCATCTACCTGGACTTGTGAAGAGCATTTGATGCTGTCCTACACGACATCCTTGTCTCTAAATTGGAGAGACATGGATTTGACAGATGGACCACTTGGTGGATAAGGAAACTCAAAGAGTTTCTGCGCTCAAAGAGTTGCGGTCAACAATTTGATATCCAAGCGGAGACCAGTGACAAGTGGCGTTCCTCAGGGGTCAGTACTGGGACTGGTGCTGTTTAACATCTTTGTTGGTGACATGGACAGTGGGATTGAGTGCACCCTCAGCTAGTTTGCTGACGACTCCAAGCTGTGTGGAGCGGTTGAAACACTGGAGGATAGGGATGCCATCCAGAGGGACCTGGACAGGTTTGAGAGGTGAGTCCGTGCCAACCTCATGAAGTTCAACAAGCCCAAGTGCAAGGTCCTGCACATGGGTTGGGGCAATCTGAAGCACAAATGCAGGCTGGGTGGAGAATGGATTGAGAGCTGCCCTGAGGAGAAGGACTTGGGGGTGTTGGTGGATGAGAAGCTCAACATGAGACAGCAATGCGCACTCACAGCTCAGAAAGCCAGCCGTATCCTGTGCTGCATCAAAAGAAGCATGGTCAGCAGGTTGAGGGATGTGATTCTGCTCCTCTGATCTGCTCTGGTGAGACCCCCCTGGAGTACATGCATTCTGCTCT
>RSEF01000004.1:25774780-25833440 GCA_003993805.1 Himantopus leucocephalus | reverse complement strand
TCCAGAGGTCCCTTCCAACCCTGACCATTCTGTGATTCTGTCAACCTGCCATTAATTGTGTCACAATCTCAAATAATGTGAAGTTGTAAAAGCCTTTCTTCCAATCATAGTAATGACATTAGAGATATTAACTTTCTGTGCAATAATATGAATTATTGTTTAATTGATTGTTTAATCAGTCATTATGAAATGTCATTTATTTCAATGCCTCCAAAAAGTCATCATATTTAAGAATTGCAACAGGGTTTGAATAATATTCAGAGACCAAATAGAAATTTGTATTTAACCATGAAATATTTGTTGCAACTTCTGTCATACAGTTTCAGTACCAAAGTTTAAAAACTACCTTGCCTGTATTGGTTTGCTTGAATATATATCTATATGTATTCACAAAATTTGTTGCTACTGAGCAGTTGTCAACAGATGAACATAAAATAGAAATACTGTAAACCACACATTTCTCACGTAATTCTGATGTTGAGATCTATTGTTGAAAAGATAAAGTATAGAAAGTGAAATTTAACTAGCTGAAAATTAACTGACCATTTATTAAAAACACACATCTTCTTTTAGATTTCTGTTTCAGAAGATTTGTGGTCCATAGCTTAAGTAAGAAGATAGAAAAAATAAATCACACTATTTTCAGAACATTCTGGTTTTATCGTTCTGAGAATTATCAGCCTTATTTATAGGTAATATTCAATTTGATTTATTAAATGATTCTACAAATAATGTTTTACAGTGCAGTAAAATCATAGAGCTTAACACTAAGGTGCCCTTCATCTGAAATGTGCATATGAAAATGCTCAGTTCATATAAATACAGCCATTATCATTGTTTAGCTGCATGAAAAAATAATTTCCATTTATACAACAAATATTGCTGGTCTGCTCAAATAATTTACCCAATATTGTATCATCCAGCTTTAGTTTGTAGCAAAACTGAAAATCTAATCCATGCAACCATAGTCATATGGCTCTAGTGATTTGATGACAAAATATTGAAACAGCTGAGAAAAAGTTTCCTGTCACTGTGATTATCCTCCTGAAGCTTCCTTCTAGTACAATTGCTTTTATTTTAATGCATTTAGCACTTTCATCTAATTTTTTGCTGGTCATTTTGTGGCTTGAAGATATGTGTGTGACTTTTTTATATTGCCACAGAACAACAAGATTTATGATCATCGTTAACATTCTGAATTCTGTTGTAATCTTCTCTTCGTATTTCACTACTTCAGAATACTGTTTTGTGAGGGAGAATAAAATACAAAGTCATGAGACAGAATTTTCTTGTGGATCTAGAGTGTAAATCATGAGGCCTGGTGGTGTAGAGATTAGGAAAGGAGATGTGACTGGAGTTTGAATATTGTTATGCAAAGAAAATGAGTGACAAAAAAAAAGGTGAGAAGTAGCACCATGAATCAATAAAAAGCAAGAAACATGTACAGGGGAGAAGGATAACATCCTCAAATGTTTCCTCTTGAGCAGTACTGCTCTGAGTATCCCATATCTATTCCTGTGCTCAGAACAGTATTATCTGTCATTATAGGAAAACTCTGCAACTTTACTTTCCCTGAGGCAAATTACATAGGCTGGTAAAGCCGCATATTCCGTGTTTTGTGCTTTATGATTTAGAAATGCAAAGATCAGAGTTGCTACTATCAGTTACACTGGCAAAAAGTAAGAATTACTTCATTGGCTTTAGAGAAATTGTGATGTAAAAGGGAATGCTTTGACAAAGCCTGTGTTTTCCCCCTTTGGAAAATGCTGATTGATTGAGCCTAGAAGTAGTAACTAGTAATTTATTTTTTATAGTGCCTGTTAGTTCAAACCGGCCTTGCAATGTGGGGAAATGCTAAACACTTTTTGAAAAGCACTTCTTTTCTTTTTTTTTATGGAGGCCATGAGGAGAGTTCAGAACCATAATAGTTTTGTCTGCTTTAGTGAATGAATCAAAACAATTTTGCTTGCTTAAGTTTGATTTTAAGACCTCTATTCTTTTAGTACCATATTTCCACTTAGGAGCGGATATTCATATTCATGTGCTTCTGACCATCATTTTTTTTTTCAGATTGCTCTTTGGGCTGGTTTTCTTACAATGTAGTAGTGGCTTTCTAATTCCATCAAATTGCTTAAGAGAAGGTGTAGTCACTTAAGTAACTTCTATGACTTATGCCATAGGGACATGCAATTTGATACTGAATTAACTTGACTTTCCACATACAAAGAATCTTCTTTTAGAATTTAATGTAAAGATGCTAGCAATGTTTGCAAAATTACAAGAAATACCCAGCAATGCACAAACAAAAAGAACTCAAAAATTTTGAAGAAACTGAAATCTCTCTCCAGTTGTTCTCAGAGCAAATTCCTAAGCATCTCCTAGTCAGCATGTTGCAGAGCTTTGGTATACACATAAGATCATATGGAAGCTTGCCAACTACATGTAAACATCTACATTCAGTATTCAGCAGAAGTTGAATCCCGGTGTTTTGCTTCTGGGGAGGAGGTTTGTTCTCCGAAATGATTGAATTTTAGCATTTAGAATTGTGCAGCACAGAGTTATCAGCAAAGAGCCTTATTCCCATCTTCCAGGTTTCCACCATTCTCATTCTTTCTCCCTCTGTAAGTACAGATGAATTTAGAATGCAGTTCACAGATGGCTTTCTAGCAAAATCCTACTTTGTGAATGAGACAAACAAGAACTGGCTTGTGCAAGGTACCAAGGTACAATAATGAGAGGAAGCAGCTATTCGAGTAGTGCAGGCTAGCAAAGATCTCTTCATTAATTTAATATTAATGTAGATCTGCTTACAAATGCAGTGAGAACCTGCCAGTATTTGTGCTTAACCTGAGGTGCAAATGATAGCAAGATCACTTCATTCAATGCTAAAATGCAGTGGTTATTTAATAGTGTATCAAAGTAGAGCAAGATCTAATAGGATATAATGAATCATGCTACAGTCAACACTTTTAAAAACTATCTGTAATTAATAACGAGCATTATTAAGAGAATTAAGAAAGTCCAAATCACTTCACTTCTTAATCTAGTGAAATTCTTTGATTTATATATAGAGAAAACACTTCAAGACATAGAATAGATTTGCATTTGCTCATACCATTGCATAAGAGAAGACCCCAGTCAACACACACAGTAGAAAGTAGAGCACTGACTAACAAAAATAGAGTCAGGCAACAATAAACAGTGAAGAAGAAGAAAGAAATGGCAAAATACTTGTGTACTAGAAGTATTTTCTCTGTGGACCCAGACACTGAAGTAATTACAGAGAAGGAAAATTCTATTAAGCAAAGAATTGTCTTGTGCACTCTGATATTGCAGAAACGTGAATATTTTATAGTTTTGGCATGCCCATAATTTAAGCCCCTCATTCTCTTCTTGTAATCTTGTTAAGCCTTATGTGCTCATCTTTTGCTTTTAATTCATTCTATTTGGGTTATTGCATAATGGCAACAAATAGATAACAAATAATGTGAAATTGGGTCCATTATATTTTATTCCCATTTTGCATATTTAGGGCCTTCTAGTGTCTGACTCTTTGCCAGCAGTAAATTTGCTGCTCTTGTTTTAATTAATTTAATTTTTCTTGCTTTTATGAAAGTAATTAAACAAGGATTTTGTGCATTCACTATAGGATTTGCTTTACCTTTCAGAACTTCTGTCTGGGTTAGAGCTGTCATATCTCACCACTTGTAGGTAATTATAATCTGTGATGAGTTGTTTAGGTTTAGATTCAATGTGCTGCATCTTGACTTTCTTGTTATGAAACAAATTTGAGAAAGAAGTGCTGTTAGTAACCTCTTTTATTTTTATTTGTTTTATTTTATTTGGGGTAACCTTTACTAACTTAAATAGGAGTTTACCTACTAGCAAATAAGACTTTAAAAGTAATACCAATAATGATAAGCTGATATGAGTATTCTGCTTGCAGCATCTGTCCTAACATCTCCAAATTATACTTCTCTTTTATAGTTACCTTGGTTATCTCAAGACTGTTGAGTCAAGAGTGCTGACATAGGCTTAGATGTCCCAGAAATAAACTATGTTCTAATGGTCAATGGAAAATGTTACGTGCAGAGGTATGTCTTAAATCTAGCTCCTACAGAAGACTGTAGAAAATCTACAGAGATTTAGCACCTACAGAGGACTGTAGGAAGCAGCCTATATCCAGTCATGCCTACAGTGTGGTCCACGAAAAGTGGATGTCGACCTACCTTCTTTCAGAAACCGTGATTGAAGTAGGCATAAGTAGGAGAAAGAAACTGAAGAGGGAGATCATGGCTTTCTTTTAAAAATGGGTGATTCTTAGCTGCATCTTCTTTTATTTGGAAACCTAGAGTTTAGAATACATACTGAAATAGTGTGAGGCAGAGAATTATTTCCCTGTCTTGTGTGAAGTAATTCAAACTCAGGTTTCTTAGGCCAAAGCAGAAAGAATACTATGGTTATTGGGGCTCAAAGAGAAGAGCACAATTGCAAATACGACTGGCGATCCTGGTGGTTAGACAGAAGGAGATCAAATCAACACACATTGCAGCTGTATTAGTTTAAGAGAAGGAGAAATATGGGGAACATGATCTTGGAAAACTCTCTGTGCACAAAGTCATTGGAAGAAGGTGAAAGCTTATGGGATTAATAAAGTTAGCTTAAAACAAAAAAAAAGATTGGCAGATACTGTGTAGGTTATGTGAATTGATAATAGATTATTTCTGCAACATCTTGGCCCATGGAATCTAACTACCATAGAAAAGTTGGAACTAGAATTCTCATGCAGCTGTCAGGAAGCTGAAAAAGACAATCTGGACAATGTAGCTCAGGTAGAGCGCCCAAGACTTTTGAAGACTTTTATACCTTACATGAGGCAAGATTAGGGAAAGGTGGAAACATGGAAATTGATGAGGAATTGAAATACGTATTACCTCAAATTTGGACAGTTTAGTCAGTGTACAACTCCAGTGCGTGGCAGCTTGTCCTGCTGGTTCTGTGCCAGCTATACTGTATACAGGGGCAGAAGGTTTCATAGCTGTTTCAACGACCAAGCACAGCTTTCCTACCTTTGGAAAACAAGGTGAAAAAGGACACATTCGGAGTTTTGATGTGTGTTGGGTCTCTCATCCAGCCTTGCTGGGCTGTGTTTCTAAATTGTTTAGTTTAGACATAGATTTAAAATGATCTAGAGGGAGGTCAACATTTTCTTTATACATTGGCAGATAACCATTGTTTAGTCTGAAGGATGGCTCTAGTTTAATTTCTGCAGTTTTTAACAAACACAAGAATCATTTGCTCTAAACCCCTTTAATTTAAATCAGTGAAAATAAACATGTTTACGTTACAGCACACGTTAAAGAACTTTGGGGAAACAGTCCCCAAATTTTGGAAGGCTATCACACATCTTCAATTTGGCATTAAAATATGTATTTTAAAATGCAAAAAGTCTAGCAGACTGCATCATCTTATAAAAGAACAACTTTTAGGTTAGGTATTTCAACCATATTAGGATTTAAATGTTTTATGTTTTTGCAAAGTTTAAGAACTCTATAAAAAAAACTGATAGAATATTAAGACTTTGAATCAGTCAAGCTTGAGATTTTAAATGGATAATCAGAAGAGTTTGGAACAAAAGCAGTTCACTCCATTCTCAAGAGAAATAGCACTTAATATAGAACCTTTATTTGCTGTTGGCGTTACACTAAAGTACTTCAAGTGTGATTGTGATCCGTGGAGGCAATGGATGGGCTTTAGGTTTTTGTAGTTAATCCTCCTATGAGGATAACAGAATACCCTGCAAATCAGTGGAGAGTCACATAGATTCACAGACCAGTAAGTACCCTGGTCTTTCAAAATGAAATACATTAAAAATGTAACTCATCGAGATCCCTATTTCTCTAAATATACACCTAGATTTCTAATTATATTTTACTTGCCTCTGAACTATTGAATTACAGACTTCTTTCTCAATCAAATAACTTCTTGCTATCAGCGAAATCACCTTTTACATGGCATATGTATAGTGTACAAGCTTGGTTGTCACATCCATCTTTTTTTTGCTAAAATAATGGTAAATATTTGTGATTCTCCTAGCAGAAATAGCAAAAGAAATAGAGCAAATGAGATGCATTTTTTTCTTCTTGATTTAATTAAATGCTGCTGTGATTTTCCAGTCATGCTTCTGCAGTAGTTTTACTGCACACACTGTTTCTGGATTTATTTGCTTTCAAATTCTAGCTCTGCTGTTATGTTCTTTGCCTTGTGAGCACCTGCAAAGACCTGCAGTTATGAAGCCGTATTTGTTATTCATACTGTTTTCTGGGGCAAGTGGGAGACAAGAAGGACCATAGGTCACCATAACCCTTCCAGGTCAAGCAGTTTGGATTCTATAATCCCTCAGAGCTATCATCATCCTTCCTGCTTTCTCAACAGCTAACAGCGTATCATAAAATGTCAGTGGTTTTGGTGTCAAGAAATGAGTAAAAACAAATCCAGAAAATAAATATCCTTCCTGTTTAATCTGAACAAATGTTCTGAATATTGTTCCATTTCTGCAGGAGTTGCTTTAATTTATTTTCCAGCTGACCTTAACAACAGTCCCTTAGGATGTGTGGGCAGATCCTTGCTGACTAGAATCTAATACCATCGGTGTTCAACAAGAACATGATGCAGAGAGGCTACTGCCAGGTTGTATTTTGCCATCCCTTTTTATTATACATCTGTTTGTGAGTGGCAGCGTCCAGTTCCACATATTTAGTGACTGTTCACAAAGCCCACAAATGCTTAAGAGAAGAAGCTTCAAGAAAAAAAACAAACTGCAATAATTCTGGAAAGATCAAGCATTAGATAGACATTTCAGGGAGGAATAAATTGAAAAGGTAAATGCCTTCCTGCTATATCTTCTTCGTATTTTTATACTGATGTATTTTTTATTATTGTTAAGGACAGAGAGGTTCAACATAGAAAATAAGATTGCAACATGGAATTCTAAGCGTGTTCATATCTGAGAGTTTTGGAACATGTCAGTCTTTTAGCAATGTGCCTTTTTTCTGTATGCCTCTTTCAGGCACGTGCTGACTGTCGTGCCCATGTTAAAGCAGAAGTCTATTACCTGTGAAACACCGACTGTTGATATTTGGCAGTTGCATAAGGAAATTTGAATCATTTGTAAAATATCTCTAGCAGGTTGCAGCAACAGTTAGGGGAACAAGGGCACTTCTGAACAAAAATGCAAACATCTTATTTTTAATGGCAGTTAACAGAGATCTAGTTTCTTTTACTTTCAATGGTAAATGCAACTTTAATCAAGCAGAGCAGTAAATTAGCTTCTGGCATTTTGCATCTTAGACAGCTGTAATGCTCAGAGCCACAGTGATGGCAGTTAGGAAAGAAAATACATCCATAGTATGGTAAACTGCAGGGGGAAAAAAGAGTCCTCTTAGTCCAAATTATTTATACAAAAAAGATTTCATTAGGCTAATGTCAAACAATGTTCAAAGGAAATGCACTACTTCTTCCCTGAAAAAAAACCTGGCTGAATTTTCTTCTGCTCCTGGTGTTTTTGCCGTATTTGCTAAGTACTCCATTACATCCAGTGTTAAAGTACATTTATTTACATTATTTATAGAATAAGTTAGAAAAGTAATTTCTCCGACCATAAAAAGCTGTACATTCTTGAAGGTAATTAATATAAAAAATAGTTAAATTATGTGAATTTGTTTTTAAAATCTTTAGGGAAAAAAATGCTTCCTATACAGTTGCATGAACTGCTAAATCTATTATACTATGAGTTTGTTCATATGCTTTTAGAGAGGAATTTTTGCTTTGGGTTGGTGGGTCTGTATTATATAAGTAGTGGGTTTGCATTCCTAGTTTTTTATCTCAATTTGCTGTTGGAAAAATTAGAGACACCACACTAGTCTCTAATGGTAAAACCAGTAATGATTTCAGTACTGTTAATTGACTTCAGTTTTCAACTGATAGAGAATATGGCAAGAAGGGGAATGATTGCATAGATATCTTTGATAATTACCATATTGAAGAAGGCAATTATTGAGCCAGATTCAAAGAAGCCTTTTTATGTTTGTCTTTCCTTCTGGTTCAGGGAAATTGCACGCTGTTGCTTTTTGGTGGTTTATGTCTCTCTGTTTCCATAAATTAGTTTGTGCAATCTGTCCCTGTGACCTCAGGAACAATTCTCCTTCTGTCTTTGTGAGGCAACTGAGCACTGATGCTGAGACTGAAAAACTTACTAGAGTTGATAATTGATAATTTGCCCTGTAAGTAAACATAAGCTGTGGATAACATTGAGTTGGATGAGTAATTTTTTTGTATCACAACCACATACACCACTATTCAGTGGGAGGAAAGGAAACTTGTCAGCTGCTCATGGATTAGAAGGAAAGAAGTTGTGGGGTTTTTTTTCCTGCTTGTAAGACTAGCAAATTGTTATGGATTTCTAGCACCGAGTGTGAGATGGAGACTGATGTGTTCATGTTTGTTCCTTCTGTAGCTCTGACCCCCTAACATCAAAACAAAACTTTTAGAGCACGCATGTGTGGGCCGAAGGGGTGATGATTAAGATTACAAATATTGTATGTACAGATAGAAAGGGAGGAAAAAAGATGATGTAAAGAACAAAGACGGAATGGACTTCTTGAGGCACTTGGCTGTGTCCCCTTCCCAACTCTCAGATTTCCACATAATATGTTTATGTTCCTAAACATTTATTCGCCCCTTATCAAAGTTAATAAAATGCTTTTCAATGCACCTGAGGTCTACAGAAAGAAACAAAACTATCAAGTGTAATTTTTCACAAGATTTAAGTAGGAGATATCAGACACTCAAACAGCAATTCAATGTCCTGCAAACATTACCTTTGAGGTCAAAAAGACGGCTGGGAAAGGCTTTTAAACCCAAGCTTTCCTTTTTACTCCATGATCACTTATATTCTGTCATGTTTTCTCTCAATTGTAAAGAGCATAAGTGCTCCCTACCCATTTTAAATTCCTTTCTAAAAGTTCTGTCTGCGGAGACCTGGAAAGCACCCTTCATTTCTACTGCGTTATTACAAGAACAATTTATATCAGTGTTACCATAGACCATTATGCCCTATAACTGAAATAATTCTTCTCTCATCTTAATATTTACTCCTGCCTCTACAATATTGCAGACTTCGTCAGCTTCCTTTTCCAGTTTCATTTCTGTAGACCAAACAATCCAGGTTCTTTTAATCTGTTTTTCAATTAAAGAAAAAGATCCCCAGTCATCTAATCATTGTATTAGTCCTGCTATGCAATGCATTCCAATTTGAATTCACATTTCTCAAATAAAAAGAGACCAGAAGTATATGCAATATTCTGAGTTTTTTCCAATTTGGAAACTGATTCTGAGCTAAAGTTAATTAACTGTTAGCTTTAAAACAATAAGGCTCTTTGTCTTTCTTGTATTTGTTAAGTTATAACATTACCTTTTATTCCTTTGCTGACATTTCATGTCGTACAAAAAGGAATCAGAAAAGCATTTTTTTCACAGTCATCCTTTGGGTTTTTTTGTTTTGTTTTACTTTTTTTCTTCCCAGTAATAATTCCAATAAAAAACCCAACTGGTGTTGACTTTGGTAAAAGACGTCATTGCGGTGCTATCACCACCAGAGAGTATGTTATAGTGACAAAAATAAACATGCTATGAGAATAAATATGTTATTTGTATTGTCTACTGTTAAGTTTTACAAGCAACTGGAAATAAAGGTCAAGGTTTCCTATATCTATAAAATGTCATTATTATTACATATAAACATTGCTGAGAATATGTTACTGTAATAAAGTCTATTACAGTAGACTATTAATCTATTAATTAAATGTTATACAAATAAAGAAATATTATATTAGTGGAACATTTATTCTTTAAAAACATCTATAAAGTTGGTATATAAAGTGCTTTCTACTGATCTGATACTGCTTGTGGATTTAAGTATGTTGCCTGTGGCCGTTCTGCAGCTTTAGAGGAAAATACCTAGGGATTATAAAACTGACTGTATGATGCTGTGCCTTGATTGAGCAAGACTGAACAAGCAAGAATGGAACAGGAAAGGGCAGGAATTTGATCACAGTAGGTTGAGTTTCTATTATACTTATTATTTTTCTTGCCAACTTAAGAGGTAACAGGAGAAGAAAAGCCAATCTTAAAGGCAATATCATGGAAGCATAAGGTAACAATCTATTCATACACATTTCTGAAAGAAAAAGTAACACAAAACACAATGCAGTTACAACAACTGTTAGAGAAAATGACATAGTATATATGGAAGATAAGATGCAAACTCCAGGCTTAGGCGTTGATCATATTTCCTTTGGGATCAACAGTTCATTTGATGATACAGATACAAGTGGAAATGAGAGGGAGATATAAAATATTTTCAGCTATGAAGTATTTGCTAATTATGATGTCAGATTTCTTATTGCTCCTGACGTGAACGCTATTAAAGATATTGCTAACACTTTCCTTTTATTCTGCTGTCAAGTACTGAACTTGCCTGTTTGAGCATTTCATTTGACCATTGTTGTTTGATGCCCCTGGTCCTAGATTATCTGGCTATATTAATTAACAGGAAAAAATCCAAGCTTTATTTTTCAGAAAAGTACAGCTCTGAATATCCAGAGAGAGATACTGGGGGGTGGGAAGGGAGAAAATTTACTTTTCTATAGAGGGTGACTAAAAGGCCATTTAGGTTATAGTGCTATTTTGGGCAACACATAAGTGGTACTCAACTAGTTCATAGGGTTTGTGTTGACTTACTGCGCTGAGGTGAATTTTACCCAGAACAGTGGAGCTCTTCCGTAAAAAGAATCAAGAGCAACAGCATAGTTTAATATTAAGGAACCAGATTCAAATGTGATACAATCAGTGGAACTTTGCTTCCCCAGTAGAATTCCAGTGGCTAAAATACAAGGTTTGAATTCAGTCCAAAGTGTTTGAACTGCAGGCTTTCTGGTGTCACATCCTTCATGCAGTTTCCTGGTAGTGTTGTGCTTCAGTCAGTTGTGTAAAAAAAAAAATAATATAAAACAGTCCAGGAGTGCTAATTAGCTGCAGGTAATGGCAACAGAATGTGTCACTAATCATTGCAATATAGTCTGAAAGTTTCAAAAAATATTTAATAAATCATCACACCGTCAAATCAAATCAGTCACTATAATAAACCAATGACAGTGCAGTGCACTGATGTAGAGAAAATATGGAGCACAAAATATCACCAGTGATTAACTACCTATCATTGTACTGCAGATCATAACTCACCTTCCTGAGAAAGCAGTTATGATAGAACGTATTCTAATAAAGTCTTTCAGCAGGTGCCATTATAATGAGAACTGACTCGATGGAGCCTATGTATCCAGTGAAACTTCTATCCCTTTTAGACGCAACAGCTTCTTACTCTGACTGCAGCCCTTTAAATGAAGTAACCCATCATTTCTGGGGACTATGCCTGTTCAAAACCAAAATACGCACAAAGCTCGTAACAGCAGTAGGATTTGTTCTGTGCTTCTCTTGCAAATATGAAGCTACTTTGGCTTCTAACATCATGCTTTCCCCCCCTAGTTTGATAAATAACTCTTCTTCAGTATTTCTAATTATCAGAATCAAATGCTAGCCACGCTTCATTCACCATTTGTTTCACCTATTTGTTATGCTGTTATTTGCTTTTTTCCATGTACATCATAAAAAAGTAATTTTGGGAAATGGATTCATTAATAATTGTAATCGTAATGCTGTAACTTTAATTTCTTCAGAATGGAATGAATAGCTGCTATATTACTTTTTAATTTACAAGCTGGAAATCTAGGGAGCACAAGGAGGTAAAATGTTTTTTATAGCTCAAAAATAGGCTCTGGATGTTTTTGAATACAATAGTAATGGCAAGGAAAGGATTAATAAATCAGGTGAGGCACAATATAATTAACTTTAAATTTAATCTGAGGATGGTAAAAGTATATGCGACATGTCTAAGGATGTAGTCTTGCAAGCTGTTGCTACTGTGGCAGCATAGATCTTGTCAATAGCACAGCAAAACTAAGTGTCATACACATTCATTAATAGCCAGAGAGAATAAAAGTGGCTAATGTGCAGTGCTGGTTTTTGTGCCATCTGTGACACAGTCGGTGACACCTAGCACTCTGCCTCGTATACCACAGGAAGGTAGAGTGGGTCACATTTGCAGTAGGAGACCGAAAGGAGCACATGAAATTCCCTTTCCCTGTCCTCCTGGTGTCTTCAGGCCAACAAGGTAAGTCTGTGCTTTGTTTGGCTCTTTCCATTTTACCCTTATTTCACATCTAGGGATTAACTCTAGGAAAGAGCTGTCAGTTATAAAGTTGGGAGTTTTATCAGCTCTGAACAACCCAAATTGGTTGAATTCAGTGTGGTGATTCATTTAGAAACAAAATGCAGATCAGGCAGTGCTCACCAGATGTCTGTGGAAATATTTTCATAAGATCTAAATAAGGGTTGTAGCATTTTTGAATCTCGTACAGAGATGGCCAGTGGCATTGCAGCAGAGGGCAACTTCCACCTGTGATATTCCTTCTCAGTGGTCAGCTCAGCAGTTCCTGGAGGAACGAGGTGTAAACCAACAGTGCTGTCATGCTGCTGGGCATCGCCAGTCACTGTAAGCAGTGCTCACCTTGTATGTAACTTCCAGACACTGTCATGGCTTGGGCACACCCAATGTTCACTGCTTTACAGCACAGTGCAGAAAATGTTGGAACGTAGTTAAGCAAATGGCTGGTTTATGAGAGCAATGGGAGAGGCTGCTGAACACTGAACCCTCCAGCTATGAGAATAGTTTAGGTGTGAGAATTAACGTGGTATGTCTTGGGTTATTTTAATGTATAAAGAACTGTAATGACAATCTTCAGTCTATTCTAAGCCTTGCTGACACTCGAAGTTCCTGACTCTTCTTCACTGGATTTATACAGTTATGTTTAATTTTGTTTTGTATGTGATAATTATCCTAAATAATGATTAGTCTGAGTGGTTATCTTGGCAGCTTTTGGCCATCTACTACGAAATTTATGTGCAACTTTGTGGTTTGGTGTAGTGAGTGTCTTTGCATCCAATAATGACTGAAATTAATTTCTGTTACTTTTGCAGGAATTAAATTTCTGTAAATATTCCTAAAAATCTGCCCATGACATAATTTCTCAACATGGGAAATGTTTCTCCTCACCTCTGTACACTCTTCCTGTATTTATCATCACTCTTCCTGTAATAATCATCCATCCAGACTTTCAAAAGCATATGCTTTTTGTCCAAAAGTTCAGTCGAAGAGAAGGCATGGCTAGTGTGAGGTATTTTGCTAGCCTCAACAACCTAAAAATTGTCACTCTTCCACCCTGACAGCACTGATTTACTGATTAATGGGCCATCATCTTGCCTTTGTATAAAGCAATTGCTTTCAACTCCTGCTGAATTACCAAAGGAGCTGTAAAACAGACTGCTGCACACTGTACAAGTTTCCACCACTCAAAACTCTGTGAGAGCCACTGAATCGTGTTCAGGCAGCAGCTCCTGATGAGTTCCTGAGGCAGGTGACCTAATGCTCCCCGTAAGGACGATTTGGTAGCTTGGGACTGTGAAATCAGTATGCTCCACTGGACTGATCTGTACCCCACTAAAATACTGTGCTCACACTCCTTTCAGCTTTGACTTCTGCTGTGGGAGCCCCACTGAGCAGCCAGGTTAAAAGGATTCGCACAAACCTTACGCCCTCTTTGTATTTCCACTGAAACTCAAAGTAGATCTTAAGTAGTGCGTAGTTAATCAATTGACTTAAATCAATTGTCTGCATGGCTGGTGTCTGGGATGGAGAATTTGCAAACATCTTGGAAACGGGGATGGAGAAATCCAATTCTATTTGCTACTGAATGACTCCTTACAGCAGCGTGGAAACATGGTGTTCTGGAGGTTTCATACCCTTTCCAGACCTTTCAATTAGACCTGTAGTGTTCCTGCCACTTTGGCTCTTGAGAGTACATTTATTGTATGTGCAAACCATTCAGTCATCACCTAAGTGTCCACAGAGTACAGTTGTTCTGTAGAGTTTGTTTTCAGTAGAATATTTTTCTCTTCTTTCCCTCCACTTTGCTATGCAGACAGCTTCCGATTGCACTTGTGCACCTTGCCCGTCTATTCAAATGCAGCTGCCTTGGGTGTAAATTCCTCCTCTGGTATTTTGCCTTTCTAAAGTGTAGAAGGTGTGGAGAATATAAAATGTTGCCTTCTACTTCTTTTTCAGCACTGACTGCGTCAAGTTTGCCATTTTAATTCTTCTTATTTGTATCCCAAACATAATAGTATTATATTTTATAATTCATCTTGACAAATTCAATAGTACTCTCGGCCCATATCCAAACCCATCTTTTCTTAAGGCTGGAGTTAAAAATGATCATATGTCTTGCTGCCTCCCTGCCCCTGAAGTTTGTATTTCACTCCTGCCAACAGTGTGTTTCTTTATATGTCTGCATCTCACAATTTGACATATCACTTGTAAGGTCTTCAAGATATTATATGTCAACAAGTAAATCAATTGAAGAGAAGTTTCATTAACTGAAGAGGAACAGATGTGTGCATAGGGTAAGTTATTCCTCATTAAAGGAGAAAATGTATGACCTTTGCAGCATTTAATCCTCAAATAGCTGATAGGTGGATGGTGTGGAAGGTTATATTTCTGTGGGGCTCCTGTCTGAGCTGTTTGGAATTAGTTCTTATGCAAAGGTTTCTTACATATATCAATCAGCTAATGCTCAGTAGGTCTTTTTTATGCAGCACAATGTGTGACAGATTCTAACAGCACTTAGCTGATTTAAATAATAGATTTTTTTATAAGTATGTGGTTTTCCATGTTTAGCTTTTGAAATTGTTTTGCCTGGCTGGGAAGTGAAGATTTGCAGAACTCCACTGCTAGGACTATGTCCCAATTTATCTTATACTTGTAGCACTAAATAGAGGCTCAGTTAAAAAGCATTAATCAGCAAGATTCTTTTTCTGAATGAGTCTTCGGTGACTATTTGACTTTTGATTACTGACCTACAGCGATCTACATGCCTGTGAGTGATCACAGGCCCCAGTAAAACTGCAGAAGAGCACAGTCCCATTCTCTGTGGACATTTTCTCATTGCGTGTATGTTTGACGTAACTGCCAGTAGTATCATGTTTTGGAGTGGCAAAAGCATAAGGCGCTCGCACTGGGCGCTAACAATCATTGTAAGTTTTAAGAGATCTGGTTTTCTCAACAGCTCTACCCTTCTGGTTTCCTGTGTATTCAACAAAACCCAGCCAGCACAGACCCTGAGGATTCCCCACAAATATAACAACTCTGGGCTATTTAGATAGCAATATAGGTGTTTAATCTTTCCTTTCTCAGTTTCTGGAGAAGGCCAATGAAAAAGGTGCACCACTTATAGCAACCTATTTAGAAGACTTTGAAAGCAGATAGCTTTTCTTCTGTGTGGTAGGGTATCCTTATTTGCTGCCTTGAATCACCTTCTTTGCACTTACTTATCAAAGCATCTGCCAGCTTCAGTTCTCTTGGCTTCTTTCTTGCCCCATGTTAGCCTCATGTTCAATAATTAGGTCTTGCAATTTTCATCCAGATTTGAAAGAGAATAATTTTAAAAGCAAAAAATCAAAAGGCAAACACACAAACTGTCAGAGGATTTAGTGCCATTCTCAAAAGGTTCTGATTTTTAAAAAGCTCTCTAGCATTGAAGATGCTTTTTTTCCAACATGTTAATAAGGCCACCAGATACGGAGCTGGTAATAATTAAAAAAAATAAATCCAACCTTTGTCTACTACATTGTAGAATTCCTTTAACAGTTACAAAACCCTATTTTTTTTTCTCTTGAGTTTAAGATCTTACAGGAACTTTTCTCTAGTTAATTTGAAACTTTCTGATACAAATCTATATTAAAACCTCTGATACAGAGTTTGAGACAGTTCTAGAATTTTGCCTTTTCAGTGTGCATCACTCAGTTCTGGCCTCAAGTGTGATAAAGAATGTTAGGAAAAAAGCTCTAATCTGAATCCAGTCTAGGTTTGACAGACTAAGCATCTCATTTTTCACTCTGTAGCCATAGATTTCACTCTAACACTTCTTACAATGTCCCACTTGAGTATATCCCAAAGAATATTTTTCCTAATTCTTCCCAAATCTTACACTAACTCTGGAAATTACCTGTCTATGGAGGACTTTATTTTTGACTCCCAGTAGATCCACAGAAAATTGCTAGGGTTAGTTCTGACAAGGACCAATACTTCTCCTGTCAGTTGCAGAACTATATTTATTTATTTGCTGGGTCTGAAGGAAAAAGTGATCCATCTCTGTATTTTGTACTTACTGTGAACTGAAGTGGTGATAGAGTATAACAAACATTCTCCATAAAGCTTTAATTTCAGTTGCTATATGTTAGATAAAAAAAGGATATGTACTGCAGATTTTTGGTTAGGAAATAGTATTTAAACAGCAACTTTTCTAGTTGTAGCTCCAAAATGGAACTCATTTAGAGTGCACTTATTCTAAATAGAAAATATCTTGTAGATGCAATTGTTCTGTTGCATGAAATCACATCCAAATTATTGTTTTTCTGGGTGTAAAGTACTTTATATAACTGCAGTTGTGTAATGAAGTGAAGATTAGTATACTGCACATGAGACATGTACTGTAATTGTAAAGAAAAATTACTTTCCTTGCATTCAGCCTAATATTTTCTAAACAAGTCATTTGCATTTATGAAGTCAAGCCCAAAATGTGGACATTTTCACTTTTAGGAAAATGTGAACCGAAAACTGAAACAAGGAAATTAATTACTGTGTGCTGTACTGAGGTTTATATCTGGACAGTGAAGAATCAAAAGTGCCAGGAAAATTAAGATCTTTTTTTAACTGGAAGTACCACAATTCTAAATTGAAAGGAGAGAAAGTAGGAGGTTGAAGAAAGATTTCAGTGCAAGCATTTTCTAGGTAGGATGAATGTATGGCATAGTTCAGAAATCCATACTAGGGGGCTAATCTTCTGAATGTTAGATTAGTTATAATTATTTAGCATCTTCTATTTAGCAGAAAAATCTTTTAAACTGGGATTGAGCTGTTTCTCTTACAGAATACGTGTTCACTGATGAGTTAATCCTAGGGAACAGAATTGATAGTCTTCTCTCTTATGCATTTTGTATCAGTTCACCCATCATTAAGTTGCACAATTCACCTGTCAGTCACAAGTAAATTCCATATGGGTGTTGCTTGCTAATTACTCTAATTTACTTTCTAAATGAGGAGATGAGAGAATAGGCAAGACAGTGAAGATAACAACTTTAAAATAAACCCCTCATCATGCACAGTCATGTATTGAAGTTTAACATCTGAATATCAATTTAAACATGGATTAAAAACTGAGGGTATATTAGGAACAGTCCAAGTGAAAAAACATTAAACTGATGTAGGTCAGAGAACACAAATAATCCTAAGGAAAAGAAAGGGCAGGAGAGCAGTTGGAATAGGAAAAAATGTAGAATATGGGAGGAAACGTGCAGTTGTGGATAATCCGCTAAAACTGCTTAACATCGGACTGATTCCACTCTCTAAGAAGTCAGTGGGAATTTTAGGTGAAGTGGTCAAGACCCTGACTCGGACAGTCCTATACATTTTAAAATAATTTGAACTCTCAGTGACAGGCTGATTAGATTTTATGTATGTTTTTTTTTTGTTTAAGTTTTGCTTTATTCTTTTAGAAGAGTGTCAAGGCAATGGGAAAGTGGCAAGAAAAGTACTTGTACCAAACTGATAAAGTGAATAGGTTAGTTTAATGTCATGATTGGAAAATATGTAAAAATCTTAAAGGACAATAGCAGAGATAGGTCGTTAAATGTAATATTAATCCTAAGGCTTATATAGAAAAGTTGAATAATATTCTAATGCTGAGTGTCTTGTGTTATACGTTACAAAAGGCAGGAGCAGAACCATCTATTATAATGTTATAATAACTCATAACAATTCCTCTTCTATTCTGTGCTCTGTCCTCCTGCTCTAATTGGGTCTAAAAATTCACCAAGAGAGGTGAATCCCTGAACACACAGCTCCTTTGGGAGCCGCCTTTCCATCAGCTTCAAAGTGCCTGTGCGACCTGGCACAACAAAGTCAAAGGGTACCTGCTGGGTCCTAGTCCCACTAAGTAGAGGAGTGGATTGCAATAGCTTCTGCATGGTGCAACAATCCCTTTAGAAGATCAGATGAACAGAAATGAGTAGTGAGGTTCTGCTGCTGAATCTCAGTACGTTTCTTTCTGATATGTATTATCTCCTTGGAAATAGGTGTCTTCTGGGTTTGGTTAATGAGAAAGTTGACAAACTCCCCCTATTTCTGACCTCTTCTGCAGCTGTTCTCATGTCTTCAGAAATAGTCCAGGGACACAGATGTATTTGTCTTCACGTCCTATGACGAGATGATAGGGTAAGTATTGCCCTCCTTCGTTTCAACGCCAATTGAAGCATGATGTAGAAGCTCTGGTAATTTGGTACTCTATTCTTGGGAGCCCTGTCTCTAAATCACATATGCTGTCTGTATTCAGGCTGCAGTTTCCTTTCAGTATTTCTTATAATATATAAGATAATTGCAATAGATATATCTAATTCAGACAGAATAACTGCCAAACTGCCAAAAGGGAACTGAAGAAGCATGTCTGGGTCTTTTGTGGTCTTGTTTATTACCACCACAGTAAGAAGCTTTTTTCAATATAATTGCTGGTAATGTTTAAAGATTTTGTTAATTTCAAGCGTAACTGCAATTATGGCTTTCTCAGTGATAGGGAAAAACCTATATGATTTTAACATTCTGTGAAATGAATGTGTAAAATTTTGATATTGTATCTATCAGCATAAAGGCTCTGCTTCTGGTTGAGAAGAATGACTCCTGAGTTCATGTAAAGGCAAAGTTAAAACAAAACAAAAAAAGTTTTGGTTTATTTGATGGAAATTTGATGTCTTTTAAATTACAGTTAGTGTTTGTAGTAAAATCACAACTAACTCCTTGCATATAAAAACCATGGAAATTCATAAGGAGTACAGAGAGTTCACAGGGCTTAGTCAGAGCAATCTTCCTGTTCTCTATCTTGCCAAACTGGACATGTCTATCAGAGTACTAATTTGATTAGGTATGTGAAGGTCCTGAACCCCAGTCCTTCACCTGATCCTGGATTTTCAGCGCTCACTGTCAGACCATGAGTCCACAGTTCACAGCAACCTTATGACAACTCTAAAATACAGTACAGACACATAAGTCAGGTCTTCGCTCCTGTGCTGTACATACAAAGAGTATTTGCTTCTGGAATTGTTCTGAAGACAAAGAAAATAATGTTAGTGCTGCTACAAAGAACTGGTCTCAACCACAAAAGTGCATCTATAATGGATTTTCCGTTGGCAAAATCCATTTTGGGCTGTATTTTTTCAGCTGTGCAATCAAACAGGCTGGTTCCTGAACAAAGACTGTGATCAAAGAGGCTGGTTTGCTCCTAGTAAAACCAGAAAGAAAAATCAAGTGGTTGTTTTTTCTCAAAAAAATCCGTACTCCTTTGAGTCAATTCTGAATCTATGGCTCAGCAGTGAGTAAGGGGCTCCATATTACAGAGGTGATTACATTTTTCACATGAATGACAAAATCAAAAGAATGTCAGTATGGTTCTGCAAGAATAGAGTTGTTATCACTCTATGCAAATTCCAATTTGGGTAATTACTTCTTCCTTACCTAACTTCACCTGCAGTTCCAAATGTATGCAATCTGCAATAGGTATTATAAACTATTGTGTAAAATCACTGTAGCCGGGGCAATTTACGCAAGAAAGATCTGCAATTCCTGGGTGTCTGAAAAAATTCTTGTATGGTATACATTCAATTCATAAAGACCTTTGAGATCCTTGTGAAGTGATGTGTGTATATGAATACATAACATCACTTTCCTAGGTTAGATGAAACGGGGAAAGTGATTTCTAGCTAAACAAGTGAAATGGTATAAAATTAGCCAAAATTTTGATAGGAAGGAACAGATCAATATATTACTCTTTAGATCTTTTGTTCTCTTCATTCACCGTTCTTTCAGTTACTTGATCAGCACCTATTGTGTAGATGGAGGTAGGACAGGGAAGGGAGAGAAAAAGGTTGGCTGAAGAGAGAAATTCTACTGTAGTTTAATCCTCAGCTGAAAAAGATGTAATGCTGATGAAGTCAGATTGTACACAGAGGAGGAGCACTGGGCCCATGTTCCTTCCGTTACAAGAAACATCCCCCCTTTGTATCTTCTTGCCTCTCAAGACAGGAATACTGCTATTACTGCTGTATTTTTCTCCTGATGTTATACTGGCTGTTATTACGTAAAGGTGATCCCAGAAAAGCTGGAACATTTACTCCATTAGCTTTAAGACAGCGAAAGAAGGGGGAAAAAGGTCAGACATATTGTGGACTGCTGATGGAAGGTATCAGTTTGACTTTATTACTTACACCAGCGGTTCTAAAAGATTGTTTCATTCCAAGATAAATCTAGAGTCTAATTAAGAAAAAGGATTCTTAGGCAATGCAAAATCATTTCTTTTTTTTTTTTTTTTCCCCCGGCTCAGTTGTCAGCTGGGATACTTCATTTGACTTATTTTTCAGTATTGAAAAAAGGTATTTTAACTGAATCTCAATTTTTTCCCGCAGGTAAAATTTAGCACCAAGAGAAATGCACAGACTTGGGTCTGCAGAGATAAATTTTTGCTATACAATTGCCAGGTGCTTTTACAGTCCTCTTTTTCGTAGGCTTCTATGATTTGAATATATTCTTTGCATAGCTGAATACTTTATTTTGAATTTCTGTGATGTTTACTGTTCTTACCCTCCCCCCCCCCCCCTNGACCCCCCCCCCCCTTTTTTTTTTTGGTGCTGTCTCTCCAGAATTTTTCGTCTAATGCAGTATGTCTAACTCTTACAGATGACTTGAAACAGTTGCCAACATGCCCTTGAACACTGAAAACTATTATGTAAAGTACTGGTGGTAAGTGTTAATGATAATTGGTGCTCTCAGCACAAAAACCTGTATCTCTAAGGAATTGCACCGATTTCAGACGTTTGTGTGTTTGAAATCTTTAAGCCAAGAATCCAAAACAGGATACTGAGACCCAGTTCCATTATCCACTGCATAAAAAGAGGTTGGAGATAATCATTACTGGAAACTTGATCCAGCTGAGATGCTGAAGCTAATTTGTTTTTACTTCTTTGTGTCTGAAGCACATATTCCTTCATCAATATAGAACTTGTCAATAATTTATGGATTTTTTTTGGTATTTTTTTTTTCTCTTTCTTAAAAGAGTGTAGTCAAAGACAGTCCTTTCTGCAGTGCCCATTAAGATCAACAGCAATATTGCCACTGACTTAAAACCCCCCAAAATCCCACTTTTTTATGTACCTTAAAGGAACAATTGAGAGAGTTTTGGATGACAAGTATCTTATATCAGAAACACTGAATTCAACCTATATTCCCCCAAACCAAGCAAAAGAAAATGTAAAGATCAGATTTGGTGATAGAGCAAAAGACATCTCAACTGTAAAATCAGTAATTCTTAAGAATTAGTATATTCAAATGGCACATTTAATGTTCTGTGAAATGTACGTCACCTCTACAGACATGCATTAAAGAGGTGCTGTCATGTATTTCAAACTTGCTGGAAAAGCAGAGGTTTTCTTTTTGTATTGTGTGACCTAGAAAATAAAGAAAAAAAAAGTGGCACCTAGTGGTTTTAGTGCTCCAACTTGTCAGGAAGCATTATAGATAATTATTACTTGTCTCACTGCCAGTAAATGCCAATTTCAAAGCTAGGTTATGAATTTGCGCAAAGATTATACAATTTATGTAAAAATTATAACGTGTCTCATTTTTCAGAGCTTTTAATACGTGTTACCAACTTGTCTCTTTCTAGATTTGGTCCACAGATTTTAAAATCAATTTTATTTTCATAAGGTTTTTTCCTATATAATTATAAAATTTTAGGAATATCTGCTTCTAGATGCCTGTCCTGTTGTCTTTAAGTTTACATAAATTATGTCAATATAATTATTCCTTCCCGTTAGAGCATCTAATGCCTAACGTATAGGCATTGATACTGAACAAAGATGTTTCCATTATTTGCCCTGTGTAAGATTTCCCTATTTAATCATATATTTTTTGTTTTCATCTCTGTGGATCATTATGACTGTATGCTGTGATTTCTCAAATGGCAATTTTACAGGTGCCAAAATCAAAGGTTGTCTCATGGCTAAAGACCAATAAGATAGTGAGTACTGAGCCAATAAGCATAGTGCGATGCTCTGTGTCCACTGTAGTTTAATTACATATTTAGGTCATTTTCCTCTGGTTGTGATTAACAATCAATAAACTGACTGTCTCTAACAATGCTTGATATATGCCTATACTTTCATTATATAGGCAACTTCAAAAATATTTCCCCTCCAAACTGAATTTTACAGGTATTACTAAAATTTCTTTCTCATTCAATTAATTTTGTCTAGCCATTGATCACCAAACTATCTCCAGTTTCTTTTATGATATAATCATTGTACCAGTTGAGTAGTATGCAGTCTATGTAGTCTTTTCAATATTGATAATACACCATGCTCAAAGAATACGGTATGTATCTGAAATGGTGAATAAACCCAGTGTTATAAAGAAGTGAATGTTTATCACAAGTGCAATCGAATTGCAATGGGACCAAAATGTAATCACTGAAGAATATTTATTTTAATATGCTGCTGTGCAGTTACCTTGTAGAAATGTCCTAGGGAATTTGAGAGGAATGGCACCTTTCCCAGCAAGTTGTTTCAAATTTTGTATAAAATGTTGTTGTTAATTGTATATATTCTACAGCATACTCTATGGAAGAAACATAATTCTCTAGAAAATCTGTTTGGCTTTTAGGATACTGCCTGTAGGACTCCTGTACTTCTGCAAAACCTATTTACTTAACTCCTAATGAATCCATGTGGCTTTCATAAAGGAAGTGAGCTTTCATATAAAAAATACACACTAGAGAGCAAGGTGTATAATTTATACTATTAGGGTATAAAACTATTAGCATATAAAACTAAGACGAAACATAATTACTTCCTATTCAGTTGAAAAGACAATTTCAAAGATCACATTAGCAGACAAGGCTTGGAGTGATACAGTTACAAAAAAACTTCCTGTAAAAAACTCTTGCTGTTTTAAATTGAATTCCTCAGGACTCCAAAACTGTACTGCATTGCCATCAAAGATGGTGACATCTAGTATTTCCTTCTCATAAGGACATTCGGGGGGGGACAGGGAAAGTCCACTTACGTGTAGAGAATGAGTAATCTAGTGATTCTTTTTTTGCCTTTATAGGCCTTTATAACTATAGAGTGAGGTATGGGTCGTTTCTTATATTACTTGGCAGTTATTGATAACAGAATGGAGATGTGAATGCTGCTTCTTCTGCTGCATATTTACTTCTTGAAAAGGTGGAGATGATATATGTCAGACTATGAACACTGACTGCAGAAGTGTTGTCTTCAGCAAGTAGGATGATCAACTTGGCCGTAAAGGTGCCTGAATCAATGACTTTAATCACTGCCGTTTGTGAGGCAAACAATGAAATATCAGATGTTCCTGTTTATATCCTGGTTAGGTAAACATGACTTCTTTTTTTTATTATTATTATTAATATTACAAGAAAGTGCATCATGCAATGCCATTAATCAATTTATTGAAGTCCGCATTAAAAGCAGTTTGGTGTTTGGGCTTCCCAGTATTTCAGAACAGTGACCGGTAACAAGGCATTTGTGTTGAATTTCCAGAACAATTTCATTCTTCATGCCCAATTGATACTCATTTGTTCTTGTGCCACATTACCCTTGATATGAAATAACATTTCTCTCTTTTTGATACATTGCCTCTTGATATGTCTGCAGAGAGCAAATCAAACCTTGGACTTGACTTTTGGTAGGCTAAAAGCCTAGTTCTTTCCCATAGTACTTATTTCTCCATGAGGTCTATAGCTCTTCTCCGTACCTTCAGCAGGAGTGATCAGAAGCATTTGTGAAATTTGAAAGACCTTTGAGCCTTCTGTGGTGGCAGAAATGCTCCTTTCTCTCTGCAGATGTTGAGAAACCCTTGTCCAGCTTCCTCAGAGGGATCTTGTTCCCTTTGAACGTGGTGTGGGGGTGCTTTGGTGCTGAGCGGTGCAGGCACACCGGCACAATCCAATGGCAAAGAAAATCTCATCCTCTCTTGGATTACCTGCGATGTAATAACAGACAAATTTGGATGTTCCTAATCTGGCTCAAGTGCATAATAAAAGGCTTTAGCTTAAAAAACCCACAATGCTGAGTGTTCTGACTTAAAATCCTGATAGTATAGGAGCACTCTGGGCCCTATCGATTCCTGTGTATCTGAATTGCTGAGGTATAATCTGCGGGAGAAAGGATGCTTTAGCATGGAAGTAGAGCAGAAGTAGTTGTAATTATTTTCCAAGTTACTCATTCTTGTGCTGGGCATACTTCTTTTACAGTTGCAGAAATGTATCTGTTGCCTAGATTTGGGTTGTATTTTGGATGGTGCATTTAAGGGCTAACGTGGGTGAAAAATAAGGTCTCAGGAAGGTCTGCCAATGGCAACTGCCACCCAGTGAGAGAAATACTATTCAACAAATAAAATCAGAACACATGGGGGGGGGGGGGGGGGGGGGGNTTAGGAACGAGAGGTTTAGAAAGATATCTTTGAAATAATTTTCAACACAATTTGAACAAAGCGTAGAGCAATTATGCATATTATGCCACTCTGTGTGATGTGTATGCTACATCGATTAAGACTCTGTGGTCCCGTCACTAAAGTGAAAATTTTGTCACTGATTACAGCAAAATCAAGATTTTTTCAGTAGTCCAATCTGGACTCATTTACTGCTACTGTGAAACAGCAGATGCTCTTATCCTTTCAGTACTCTGTAACTCTCATCTGTGAGTATGTCCAAATTAAATCCAAAGAGCATTTTGAAACTCACATGTTTATGCAAAGATTATGCACGGTGGCATTCCAGACAAATTCAGTGAATATGATGCAGAATTGTTACTGCATGTATATAAAAACACTTAAAAATATTAGTAAAGAAATGTATCTGAATACAATTTCCTAGGTTTAATTTTCTAAAGGCTAGCAGAGATCATGCATAAAAGTTTCAAAATCAAACCCTTTAAAATATTTAATTGTGAAAAATAACATTTAGTAATGCATCAACAACACAATAACATTTAGTAAATGTTATTGGTATTTTTTAAAATTTATAAATTAACAGGGAAAAAGTGAGAAAACACCTCTATCTTTCTGATCCCCTATCAAGTCTGGGAGACTGCTTTGCTTCCTTAAAAAATAAAAAGAAAAGAGGCCATTTGATGTTCTGTATTTGAGTTTTTGAAATCAAAGCTTTATAATATTCCGTAAAAGAAAAAAAAGCAGCAACCACTTTACTAACCATTCAGAAAAGCAGCATGATATAAAGTCAGAGCTGTACCTGCTTAAATGTTAATGTCAGAAAGATTGTGGTTATATGCCAACAGAGCTGCACAGGAAGAATGCTTCACTTTAGTTAGTTTCAAATAGAATCTGTTTCATGACGAAGTTCTTTCAGCCATTCTTTCTAATAAAAAAAAAAAAAAATCAAAGGCTTCATTTTATAAGATGTTGCAGGATATACAAACATCTCACCAACTGTTGATATTTCCTCCTGTTATTTAAGAAATGAACTGTAATTCAGGAATAATAAGCTCTAATTGGGACACGTGGTGACCACGATACAGTACATAGTGTCTGATATGTTTTTGCGTGCTGCAGTCCATTTGACTATGCAATTCTTTGCAGACAGGCTTAGATCTTTCTAATTCTCCAAAGGAAATCAAGCTAGTATATGTCTTGAAGTGACTGAAGAAAAATAAAATTAATTTTCAAAATGCTGGGGAATTTGGTGCATTTAGGCTTATTTTATGTCTTTTTTTAGTAGCAAAACCAATTTGGACACACGTAAGTAAAATAAACTGGTTGAGGAAAACCAGATATATTGATGAAGAATTAATGTTTTAATGACAAAAGAAATAAAGGGTTATAATGGACATATGAAAAATGCTTTAGTAATGTACTAGCAAATGGAAAAATAAGACTTTAAATTTACTTTTCATTAAAATGAATCAGTGCATAAAAGCACACAATTTTGAAGAGTACAAAAATAGTGTTTTCAACAGACTGGTTACCCTTGTTTATCACAGGCATACTGTAGTATCAGCAAATGACTGTGGAATTCATGACACTTTATTCTCCTATTCTTCATATTTATTGGGGTATAACTTTTGGAAGCGAGGCCATAAATGTTTCCTTTACCTACTAAAAGACATCTCTTTGTTTTTTATTCAATAGCTATACTGCCATTAAAACAATGAAATGCCTAATGTCTGCGATATATAGATGAGTATGTGCAATAAAGTATGCACCATGAATTATAATTTAACTAATCATGCAGTAAGGTGCTTTTTAGGATAAAGTTTGCATCAAAGTAGAGCTAAGGTAAAGATAGAATATATGACATGTGGTTGAACTCAAATGCAAAAAAAAATCATACCTGAAAGTGTAAGAATAAAGTAATATAGAAAACATTGCTTAATAAAAAAATTAAACATGTCATATAAAAATAAAGAAATACAGAAAACATTGCTTAATAAAAAAATTAAACATGTCATATAAACAATAGCATTCAGTTTACCTGGAAATTTAAGCAGTAAGATTACTTGAAAGATATCATTATTGCTATTGATCTATTTCTGTCAAAAAATGTAATGTCATTCTTATTTTTTAGATAATTTTAATCTCATTTGTCTTAGGAATTGCCATGTTGGACTACACCAGAGGTCTATCTAGTCCAGTGGTTTCATTTTGACCTTAGGAAGGTTATTGTTTACTGTATCTGTAGCTACATTTAAAAAAAAAAAAAAAAAGTGAGAAATTCCTGGCATGGTTAATCTAGAATAATTTACAATATTTTTTTTTCCTTTCTGTTTCTCTCTGTCTTAAAATGACTTCTGTTGGATACAAAGCTTTTACTCTTACTCCTGAAGTTTTATGCATATTCCAAAATAAAGATTATTGATACTTGTAAGAATTCAGGACGTTCATCAGATATGTATGTTCTTTTTGGATCTCTGATATTTTGGCCTCAGCAGCTTCCAGGAACAGTGACTTCTATTCTGCTATGTGGAAAATGATTAATTTACCACCCTTTAACTGCATTTTTTCCTGCCCACTTATTACAAGAAATGGAGATCAGAATCTCTGAACTATTTCCAGACTATCAGTGCATACGTTTTTATTGTGATTGGTATATGTGATAAGAAACAGTAACCTTTTTCTATCACCTTTTTAGGTAAAACAATTCCAAACTTTTTGAGCATTTTTCCATCCCTCTGATCATTTCTCTGAATCCTTCTCTGAGATTTGAACTCCCCTTTCGGAACCTCTGCCAGTTCTTCAACACTTTCTTGAAACATGGTGATCCGTGCTGCACATATTATTCTGGAGGAGATGGTATTTTAGATGGATGTATGGTCATTTCTTGACTGTAATGGCACATTGAGCAATTGATGTTTTTTATTCCCTCCTTTTCTCTTTCTTCATTGTCAGTTACTTTGGAAGGCACAGTGTAACTTGCTCCAGACCCTGTATTTGAGTACCAGAAAGAAATTGAAAGGAGATAGGATCACTCTTTTTTTTTTATTTTCTTGCTCCCTGTCAGTGTTGCATCAATTACTGCTGTCTTTAAAGGTTTCTGACCCAGCTAGAAAGAATATCCTCTCCTTTGATGTGTGATTTGGTTTGGGGAGAAGTGCTGGGGTGGTGGCTGGGGTAAGGGCTTGTGCCGCTTTCCTCTGAAAGAGTGGAGCTACTCTAGGTGTTGGCAAGGACAGATGCCACGGAAAGCCTGTCGTTCCAGTCATCGTGAGAAACCCTTAGTTGCCTGTAGCTGGTTGGTGTGGCAGTATCTAATTCACTTCCCCACATTAAACCTATGGGTGTCTTTAGGGAAAAGAAGGATTTTCCCCTTATGCCAGGAGGTTTTACTCTGTAGTGTTTTATATGATCTTGTTTCAGGGATCCTCTGGGTATTTTCACTAAAAAGTTCCATTCTGTTGCGGAATCTCAAGACATAGGCAGTATCCTTAATCGCTGCAGGCTTCCTACTTTGGTATGTTTTCATTTTAAAGGCTTTTGATCTTTTACATTAAAGGCCCTATCCTGTGGTCAGATGCTGAAGCATGTTTTGTGCATTGAGGGGTGTTTTACAGCTTGTGGACCGGACACGGACAAATTCTGCACTCTCTGTATATCAGCTATATGTCTGGCTGTGTACCAGCTCTGTAACTGTCTGATTAACTTGCTGGAAGTGGCCTTAAATGATCGCTACTTTGTAGCCTGAGTTCCTGAGTGTGTGTGGAAGGGAAAGAGGGAAGAGCAGAAGGGATGGAGAGAAGGTACAGGGAAAGGGAAGAGTTGGAGAGAATGTGAGCATAAGTCTGCATCCTTAAGGTTGGGTGTTTGCTGTTGTGATGGCTTGACCTTGGCTGGGTCCCAGGTGCCCACCAAAGCCGCTCTATCATCCCCCTTCCTCAGCTGGACAGGGGAGAGAATATATAATGAAAGGCTCATGGATCGAGACAAGGACAGGGAAATCACTCAGCAATTACAGTCATGGGCAAAACAGACTCAACTTGGGGAATTAATTTAATTTACTACCAATCAAATCAGAGTAGGGTAATGAGAAATAAACCCAAATCTTAAAACACCTTCCCCCCACCCCTCCCTTCTTCCCAGGTTCAACTTCACTCCTGCTTTTTTCTACCTCCTTCCCCCAAGTGGTGCAGGGGGATGGGGAATTGACGTTACAGTCAGTTTGTCACATGTTGTCTGTGCTCTTCCTTCCTCTCAAGGGGGAGGACTCACATTCTTCCCCTGCTCCAGTGTGGGGTACCTCCCATGGGAGATGGTCCTCCATGAACTTCTCCAACATGAGTCCTTCCCACAGGCTGCAGTTCTTCATGAACTGCTCCAGCGTGGGTCCCTTCCACGGGGTCCAGTCCTTCAGGAACAGACTGCTCCAGCGTGGGTCCCCTGGGGGGTCACAAATCCTGCCAGCAAACCTGCTCCAGCATGGTCTCCTCTCTCCATGGGTGCACAGGTCCTGCCAGGAGCCTGCTCCAGCATGGGCTTCCCACGGGGTCACAGCCTCCTTCAGTCATCTACCTGCTCTGGTGTGGGGTCCTCTGCAGGCTGCAAGTGGATATCTGCTCCACGGTAGACGTCCATGGGCTGCAGGGGGACAGCCTCCCTCACCATGGTCTTCACCAGAGGCTGCAGGGGAATTTCTGCTCTGGTGTCTGGACCACCTCCTCCCCCTCCTTCTTCACTGACCTTGGTGCCTGCAGGGCTGTTTCTCTCACATATTGTCAGTCCTCTCTCCAGCTGCCGCCACTGCAGGTTTTGGGTTTTTTTCCCCTTCTTAAAAATCCTCTCACAGAGGTGCTACCACTGTTGCTGATGGGCTTGGCCTTGGCCAGTGGCGGGTCCGTCTTGGAGCTGGCTGGCATTGGCTTTACTGGGCATGGGGGAAGCTTCTAGCAGTTTCTCACAGAAGCCCCCCTTGTAACCCCCCTACTACCAAAACCTTGCCATGTAAACCCAATACAGCTGAACTGAAGAGACAAGAATGCTGACTCCAAAGGCTGTGCATGGGTTTTACTTCAAGCAGTCAGAATATGGCCTGCAATTTATCCCTCCCTGTAGCCCATGCTCTAGTTTACAGAATATCTTTTTCACTATCTTGTCCACTGACTTTAGAAACATTATAAGGGGTTGGCTTCCAGATGTACTCTGTGATTTCTGTGGGTTTCAGACAACTCTTTGTCCCTGTACTTCTTAAATTGAATTTGGGAAACTAAGTCAGAGATATAGATTTCATTAAGGGGAACAAGAAAGTAAAATTAGATGTTTCAGTGCCGTGGAATTTAAATCCCTCTTAGATACAGATCTAAGATCTGTCTCAAATATAAAGGCTTTCCATAATAATGAGTTCTTCATGAATGGTCCTAACTAGAAAAAACATGAAAAAAATACACACACAGAGCCCCTATTTCTCTACCTCATTAAACAACAGAAATCAGAGCAGTTACAGTCCAGGCAAAATATTTAGTTCAAACTGATCCTATAAGTTTGGAGATTATCTAAAAAGGAAGTGTAAAATTTGGGCTGCCATACTTTGAGAGCTTATTTACAGGTTCTTTCAAGTGATTTCTTCACTCCTCTTCAATGTTTTATGAGACAGGTGACCTTGGAAAATATATCTTTTTTGGATGTAACAGTAGTATTTCAAAGATGCTTTAAGAATTTTATTTGCCATCTGTTTATTTCTATGCTTTTGGACTGAGAAGCCAGTACATGCAATACACACAGAAGCCAGGTAATAAAACCAGCTTTTTTTTTTTCTTTTGCGTTACTGTTTTAGCTTTATTTCTTTCTGAAGTACTAAGCAGGTCACGAATTCTAAAATCTAATCTTCTGTAAGTGTTAGTAATGAGACAGTGCAGCAGAGAGTCATGGGTCTTCCCACAAGGTTTCACTTTGTTTATGAATTAAGTCATATGAAGTGTGGAATTTGACATAAGGTATGAAATTTTTAGGTGGTGCCAGCTGGCATAGCTCCATTAAAATCAATGGAAGGATACCAGTTTTCACCACCAGCTTGTGACTCACTCCCAGGGGAAATAAAATAGTTAATATGAATGTTTCAGTCATGAACCTTTTACATTGAACTACTGACACAGTAAAGACAGATGCTGGTATTCAGAATCTGAGACAATTTGAAATATTATATTTTGGATTTGAGAGAATCCACAAGTTTTCCCTCTGTCATCCAGTATTGCTTTGACCCTGACTCGTAGTAGAGCTTAGTAGAAAGTAGCTGAATGATGTGAAGTTCCTTGTGGCTGGAGTAAATTGTGGGCTACTGCATAGCATTAGGATGAAATCTAGCTTTTCTTAAAGACTCAGGCAGAGAAGGGGAAAAAAAAATCTTTTCCCCTTCATACCTCATGAGACAGACATTGAATTGTACTACTGAGTCCTTGTCAGCAATATGACCATTGACAGATGCTGTAACTACTAAGTTCAGTAAAACCATTTAAGCTGGTAATACGCATATTACTTTCTGTCATTTTCCTGTAAGGTAGGTGTGGGATGCCATTTTCCAAACTGAATGTGGCAATAGCAGCAGTCAAATCCATGCGTGAGGGTACCTGTATGCGCTTGGAAAGAAGGGGAAGCAGCTTTGGATTTTTTTAGAACTTCTGTCAGATTTTACAAATTCCTACTACAAGCTCAGGAAGCCCCCAGACAAACAAAATCTAGACTAAGAAGCAGAAAAATAGCTGATTTATCTGAAATTAAGGGAATCATAGAGGCTGTTTATTGGCTTTCCCTGCAGGTACATGTACTTTGGGCTCGTCTGCCAGCAATGCCAAGTTTACATCAGTACGTGTGAAAGATCATCAGACTAGGTCAACAGTGCATCATTATGTGTGTCAGATAAAAATACATAGTGCTTATCTACTATTTCTTCATTTATTTTAGCTGTGATTTGGAGCATCGCTGTTCCTTGTAATGTACTCGTACATGGTGGTCTCTGGAACACTAGTTAAATTTGCCAGGAGGATAAGTTGCTAATAATGATGAATATGTATCTGTAATTTTTCCATTGGCTTTTGCTTCCTCTGGTTCACGGGTTGTAAGCAGAGTAATGACTAGAAATGCTGACTCCTAACTCTACAATGCCTATGTTTGGAACTTTTTAAAAGGTTGCTGTTATACAGAGTTGAGTGTTTCATGTCTGTCAGTAAACTATAGCCATTATTATTGTGAATAATATAGGAAGTTAAACAGCATGAGTTGTTTAATTTGGAAAAAAAAAAAGCATGATACTGATACATGCTGGCTTGTTTTTTGTTTTGTCTGTATTTTTTTCACAAGGTGTACATTTCAAATGTAGAATGTCAGTATAGCAAAAAACATTGTCAAAATCAGGCAAGAAGGCAGATTATTGTTCACTTTTGGTGATATTTAGGCTGTTATGTAGGGTTTTTTTATGACTGAATATAGGAATGCAGCTCTATGTCTGAAAGTAAGTTGTCCAATACATTTTAAAACATAAATTTAATAGTCTACTTAAGAAATATTTTTTTCTAAGAATTATCTTTTTGATTAGTTTTCAATTCTGAGAGCCAAAATTATCCTGTCTATCTTCCCTACAGATTTTTCATTAAAATTTTTAACTGAATTGAAAGGATTTAATTATTACTGCCTTTGCTATATTGGTTACAGCTGTATTGTAATGAAGTTTTAACTTAACAATCACCATATCACTTTCCATGGTAATTATAATGAGAAGTACTGATTGGCCAAAGGTGAAATAATTTAAAGGGATTTTGTCTTTTACTTGGTAATTTTCATGAAAAAAAACCAAAAAAATCCATGCTGCTTTAACTTTCCTCTTCAATATCAAGATGAGCAGGGAGAGAAAAGAGCAAGTATGAGGCAAAGCAGAATTATCTTATCCCTTCACCGGATAACAAGAGTGATAGTCCTTTATGAATCCTGCTTATGCAAGATGTGAAAGTGAATTTTATTTCACGGATGGCCTGGTTTCTCCATTTACATTACCCTTGGATCAGTGCACAAGCAAGTTTCTCACTTTAGAGCTTTATTAATGAAGGTATTGTTAAGCAAACAATCTCAACTGTTTTCCTTCCAATTGAAAAGGGAACAGTTTTGTGGGCTAAGATTTGCCATCCAGGTAGGCACCTGAAATCTCACTGAGTTACAACAGATACAAGGTACGACCCATTTTAACCGTAAAAGTGGGGATGCATGGACTTTAAGCAGTTTCAAAATATGCTGCGTTAACTGTAATATCTGCTAAACATTGTAGCAGAATTTTATTTTTATGCTTTTCAATATAGCTGTACTTTTTCCTATGATGAGGCCTTTCTGTTGAATAGATTACTGGCACCAGAAATCTATCAGTTTTATTTTTCCTGAATTCTTAAACTTACTGCAATCATAAGTTCATATAATATTTCAGGCTGGAAAGGACCTCATGAAGCCTCAAGTGCAACTTCCTACTCAAAGCATCCACAGTTATGAGGTCAGACCAGGTTACTCGGGGCTTTATCCAGCCAGGTCTTGAAAACCTTATAAAAACTTACAAGAACAGAATAAGAATGATAAGATCTTGTAAGAATTTATAAGTTCTTGATCTTGAAGAAATTATAAATCCAAAATTATTAGATTAAAGATATTAGAGGGTACATTTTTGCTTATTCACTTTAGTACCTGTTTACAGACCTGCTGTCTTTAAATTTGTCTTTTTTAAATCTGCTCCCTCCAAGAACCTCCCAAGGCAACAAATTTCTGAAGTTCACTTGCTGCTGTGTACAGACATCTTTTTGTTTAACTGTTTTTGACTGATCTAATAGATTCATTGAGTGCTGACTGGTTCTGTTGTGGACTTGTTGAATAAATAGTTCTGCATTCACTCATCTTTGTGATTTTAAAGGCCCTCAAGCATACCCCATCTTCCTTCTCTCCGGCTGGAAGAATCCTAGCCTATTCATCTCTCCCTGTAAAGGAATTACTCCTTCTCTGTACCTCTCTAACTCCATGACGTTTTTCCTGAGGTACAGGACTGCCCACAGTACTCAAGATGTTTGTGTGGAAGAGGTTGCTTATCCATCCACAGATGCCTGAAGTCTGCCAGAGACAAATGTGTAAACCATAGCTTTAAAATGATGGTAACAGAACTGAAAGGAACGGTAAGGTTTTGGTGTGACAAAAAGGGAAATTAACTGTTTATCTTAATGGTGGTTGGTTGAAACTAACAGCTGAAGAGTGTGGTTGGCTAGGCACTGAGGATGGTGCTACAAAATCACGGTGAGATGAATAAGGGATTACTTTATTGGGTGGCTCATGAGATACCTAGACCAGAAGCAGAGTCCATGGCAAATGTTTGGCTGAAGATCTTTTTAAGATCCTGGAGGACACCTGATGGAAGCACTGATCACTGATGGGAGGAGGGAAGAGCTTGCTACAATGGTGATCCTGAGGCAGAGAAGTTGTGTGTATGGACCGTGGTCTACATCGGTAAGAGTGTCCCCTGGGGATCAGACATAGTTCTCTAGTGTCGTGTACACGTTTACCCTCTCCCAGCCACCCATCAGGCAGTGTGCCGGAGCCTGACTTCCCTGCTGTTGCTACGTGGTGTGGCTGGTGGCCAGGAAGGTGATGAGTGCTGTAGGAATGGGTCGGCTAGCGTGATCTTGTGCCTGCGTGACTCTGTATGTCACTAGTGTAAACATGAGTTTTAATACTGCTTGTGTGTAACTGAAGCATTAGAAATAAGATTAGCAATACTAGCTCTAGAACATTGTTTTATATAATAAGGGTCGGTTGTCAACCTATTCAGTTGCCAATCTGTGCAACTGATTTATCAGCACCCAGTTAATCTGGATGTCTTGCTTGCTTTTGGACTGGTCTTTTTAATTATTTTTTTTGTGTGTGTGACTAAGTAGTTCACTTGTATCTTGTTTCTTGTTTCTTTTTTTTTTTTTGAAAATACATGTTTCTTTGTATGCTGAATTTGTTTTGCTTGTTCTCTTCCACTGCATTGTTGAATGCGGTTGTATTGTGATCATTAATGAGTTAGTAAGTGTCCATGATGGTAAGTCATTAATATTTATGATGCTGAGTGTTACACTGAGAGCAAGACAAAGACATCAGAAAGAAAACAAAAGCAGGAAAAGGCTTTATATAGATTTTAGGACATCTGTGGATGACCTACAGATCCACATTCACTGCTTATCAAGATTGGGAACCTAACTGATGTATGCTCAATATCTCATCAAGCCCTTGCATTTGAATTTCCTTTCTGGCACAGGAGGATGTAGGCTACGGGGTATGGCTGGTACTTGCTCGAATGGGACATGGAGCTGACAGATACTCTCAAGGTCTGCCACCTGCCTGTCTTGTTCACACAGTTCAATGATGAGGCCAGAAGACATTTTTCATAAGAGAAACAGGTTAGTATGCCTGATTAAATTTGCTAATTTAACTGAGCAATCAGAAACACTGTGTTTCCCCTACTTTCTCGAGTCATATGTGCAGCTTCTAAAAACACAACTAAATGGCTTTTCCTCTTAAACCCTCTGAGGGAGGTACTAGTCCTGGCTTTCAAGACTCGTTTTACCTCAGCAGATATGTTGCTGTGCTGCAATAGCTGAACATAAGGTAAGGGAAATGGAAAAATATGTAAAAGAAGCTTTGAAAGTTGGAAGCCAGCCTTGACTCATGCAAGTAATATGTTTCCTCAGACTATAGTGACTTATCCTAGCTAGAATGGGAGAATATTGTTTTTTAAGATATAAACTAAGTCACGTTACATGAAACTTTATTTCTTGTACCTGTAAAAAGTACAGCAGTGATTTTATTGACAACTGTTCTATGAGGTTTTATTTTTAACTACCTGCTCAATCATCACAAGGCCATTCACTGGAAAAGGCGGCTGTAAAATTTTTGTGATAGCTCACATTTATTTTTGCTCAATGTGGAAATAATGAATTATTTTCATGAAAGATTCTGGTCAAAATACGTATTCCGTGTCAAAACAGACAGGTTTCTTATTTAGATCTCTCTGTATTATAGTCCTCAGAAAACATCCAGCTGCAGAAATTTTTGTTAGAAATTTTCAAAGTTGATAGAACTCTGAGAAACGTGTTGCTTTGATAAAAAGAAATATGTTAGTAACCGTAAAAGCAATATGAGAAAGACTTCTGGTGTCAACAAGTCTCTAGTCACAGGCAAAAAAAAAATCATTCTGAAAAGACTCATCACTACCTGTAGGTCCTCCAGACTGACACTGGAAATTAAGGAGGTGAGTTATCCTCTCTTTGAAATTCTGCTAAGATTTTATTCAAATTAGGTAAGACATGATTCAATGTACATTGGTGCCAATTTAACAAATGTTTAGTTATGTTGTTTACTTATAAATGTTCTTTTTAGGGAAGCCTTTAGAGATGCAGTATCTCACTTTCATTTCAGTCCTGGGGGACGGGAAACAACTCATGCATAATAACTATCAGCTTCATAAAGCTAATGAATTCACTTTGCTTGTAAATAATAATTGTGTATCAAATGTGAAAATATGCAGTAGGAGATTAACAATTTTAAAAGCACTGACAAGATCCCTAAAAGAGAAATATAATTCAGTTTTATAAGTAACATTTTCAAGTGACTCTTTAATTCAACTCCTTTTAGATGAGATAGGATATAGTAGCCTCCCTGACTGAGACAGTGGGTGTTATGATACATTACCAGATTACAAAAATATAGTGAGGAAACAACCCATTAATCCTCTAGATTAATCTGCGTTTGTTAGAGTCCTCTCTGTTCCCGCATTTAGATTATGTGTTCATCACTATCCTAATTCTTTCTTATGTGCACTGGCTACTTTTAACATGCTGGTTGAAGCAAAAAGATTAAGTAATTCTATTTTGGAAAAAGTTTGGAGAAGTGCTTAGAATTTTAACTCGGTTTCACTGTGTTTGTATTACAAAATCTTGAAATAAATTCAGAAACAGCTTCAACACATCTTGGCTTTATGCAGCTGGGGGCAAAGGTGGTTTTGTGCCAACCTTCTGTTAGCCTTATTTTGGCACCATCGTAATAAATTATGTCAGTCGCTAAGTGTATTCAAAGTGCCGTTACACAGGCCAGAAGTCAGCTAGAGTGAAGTGGCACTCTGGCATGCCTCTGCCATCAAGTCTTCAGTTATATATAATTGCCACAGAAAGCGGGTGTTGTAGTGACATCTGTGCCATCATTAAGGGGTCCCCTTAGCTGCTCATCCAGAGGAGTTTTGTAACTCCTTTGCACATTAGTACAGTGCAGCATATCAAGGTAAAGATCATCATGTTTTTTTCAAAACAGTGCTTAAGCACTTTAAAATGGGCAATGGATATATTATCTATAGTCATTATCTACTCTTCTCTCAAACCACATTGTAGTTCCACTACTGTATTGTAATAGTATTTAATAATAAATACAGTATCCACAACACTTTACCAATAAATATTTTATGAGAAAAGCTCATGTATGTAGCTCTTTTGCCACACAGAAGCAGAAAAAAATCCCCTAGTTCAACGTGTTTAGTCTGGCTGCTAATCAATAAATAAACTTCCTTGTGCTTCACAATCCCAACAAAAGTAACTGTACCCTGTAACCTCCTTGCAGCAGGAAAGAATTTCTCACTTGGAAATACACTCTAATCATATAAAGACAGGGAAATCTTTAACAGGAAATGTAAATGTAATCATAAAAATGTGAAAAATATGGGAATGATATGTAATGTGTATAACTGGATAGAAATTTTTCCTTATCCAAAAAGCTGGCAATATTCTATGGAACTTCCCTGCCCTGAGTTTGAGAAGGTTTCTCAGGCAACAGGCCCCTGATTGCATGAACTCTTGCACCAAACCTTCCTCACAGTCTCAGCAAATGACTAGCCATAATCTATAGGTCATCTTAGCAGGATTTTATTAGTGTCCAAAGTACCTTCTGCCTTCTTTTGGCTCATCAACAAAATTTGTTAAATCAGCAATTAAATAAGTTACTGACTAGCAAGACATCCATGCAGTGAACCCCCTTGTGCTGTGGTTCACTTCCTTTATTCACCGTAAATTTATTAATCTGCAGTAGCACCTCATCAAACTCATTATAGAATTCAAATAAGAATACCTTTGGTCAGATCCAAAGAAATATTAGGACACCTAACCAATCATTGACTTAACTATATAACTCAAAGTAAAAGTTAAAAACAAAGATGTTCACAGAGACGTTTCAATTAAAAAGGAAAAAAAAGGTTTTTTTATTTGGTGTACTTCTAGGATTGCTGGGAATAAAATGGCTAGTAAGTACTTCACTTATGTTATTCCTGCCAATGCACTTGAATAAATTTCTTTTGACAATGTTCTTTATTCAGCTACTTTCCCTTGTTGCTTTTGGTGATATTTAGAGCGGAGAGGATGAGAAGGAAACAATAAAAAATGCAAATCAAGAAAATGAAGACAAGGAAGACTCACATAGAATGCCTGATATTGTTTTCAGACATAGCTTTGGCCTTGGCTAGACTTCAAAGTAATGATTTCTCTGTAGAAATCAATATTTAAAAGTCACATTCTTTCCTACACTAAGTGCCTAATGATGGTTACCGTAAATTTAGTTTATCTGATAGAGCTGGGCCACTGGTCCTGAGTCATTTCCCTGTCAAAGGGGACAAAATTGTCTCATTTGTGGCTACCTGTATGTTCATTTGATGCTATTGGCAATTCAGTGTAGGCTGAAGCAATCGTGAAACTCTTCTATGTAATTATCCAAAATCTTGACTAACTTTATGGTCAGGGACCTGAACAACTGCTACAGAGCAACTGTTGTCTCTCTTGTGAGTGCATGAGCCAAACTATACATGAAAAGTTGGGCTATGAAATTGCATTTTTCTCTCAAAGTAGCCAGAAATGTTAAATGTTCAAATTCACATAATCATTATATCTAATTTTAAATACATTAAAGCAGATGGTTCAGAACAGAACCAGCTTCTTTTGGTTGTTGACTTGCTAAAAGAAAAATGTCTGTTGATACTAGTGCAGGAAAATTTTAGCTGTGAAACTTGATTCCTTTGTTTCTTCACTTCTCTCTGCAATTTGAAAGTGTTTAAAAAATGAAACGGTTTGTATGCTTTCTTGTATCCCAGCCAGCTGATGTGTACTTCAAGTCTATTATTAACAAGTTCCTGTTTTGCTAAAGTCCAGATAATATTATTTTTAGAAAAGTGACTGCCATTAATAAATGATCCAGAAATACCAGTTATAATTTTAGCATTTCTAAAGAGTGGACACGGTTTTTATGTATGGAAAACTACCTTTGAACTTTAAACTTGATGAGAAAACTAAGAGAAAATTATTTCATTTGCATTTCATCCTGAAATCTGATTGTTCTGCGTAAGTGTTAGTAAGAAAATTTGGCATCAGCTTCTATTTTGATTTTCCTTTTTCCCAATTGTGACATATCCATAGTACACATCTATCTATAGAAAGGCCCAGGTTCAGGTTCCTTGTGCTCTCAGGTAGAATGTAACCTTGCAAATATAGATGAGCAGTTTCCCGTAGAAGCAAAGTAATTTCAGTGTCTCAGAATGGGAGATGCAACTGAAGACCAAGTATTCTTACTCTGTAATCTAATGGAAAATATCTCTTGTGTCCTGTTAAGTAGTTGAATAAAAATACATGGCCTCATGCAAGGACTTCTGAAACCAATAACTTTCATCGGATTCCTCCCTTGCCATTTGATGATGACTTGTAAATGTAGAATCCTTGTTCCACATGATAAAGGCCAGTGGATTGGCATCTTTCACTTGCTAGGAAAAGGCCTTGAAAAGGTCATAAGTATTGCAGATTTTTTGTTTGTTTGTTTTAGTATGTATATATTTCTGGGAGGGAAATGACAAAATTTGAAGTTAATTAGATAATAATGATCATACTTAGGACTTAAAGTGCTTTGTGGTTCATGTAATATTACAGTCACCATTTTATAATTAAGGAAAAACGTGGTGGAGTGATTTACTGAAGGTTACTCTGAAAGTTAGTGATACTCTTACAAAAAAGAATCCAAGCTGTGCAGCCTCTGTAGATCACACTAAGTGAAAAGCAATTAGCGTCTAGAATATCTTGTTACTTCTGTTTTTCATTGAGCCATATGTGTGCTATTAGAAATACTATATACAAATGTGATACCCTTCCCAGTGGAGTTTAAACTGTTCAATGGACTACATGAAGAGAAGAGGGTAAAGAAACTAAAAACGATCAGTCTATTGGATTTTATGTCAGTTTCCCAGATAGTTATTTAGAAAGATTGGGACATGTATAGACATATGAGTCTCTCTTTCCTAAGAGGACTTAATCTAAGAGAGTGCCAATATATCATAAAAAAAAAGGTAGACAGTCTAATTTTACTTGCTTTCAGTTATCACTTTCTTGAGAAAAGAACTAGGTTCAACAGGCCAACTGAAAACATTGTCTCAGGGGAGAAGGTTGAGGCAACATGAAGAAAACAGTAAAAAAAAAAAGAAATGAATGAAAGCAAGTAAATAAATAAATAAGGAAGAATGAAAACAGGAAGTTTCACTGTGTGGAAGTGTGATGTGTTTTTCCTTCTCTTCAGACAGAAAGGGACAAGAGAACTCTGCCTTATTTCTGGGAATGGCAGTGAGTTTATCTTTGTGTTTGACAGCCAAATCAATACAATCCTTTTTATTATACTACATCAACATCCTCCTTGAGAAAGGACCAGCACTCTGTTAGATCACTCCCTGGGAATGCAGCAATGGGAGTAAACATGTAGTAATGCTCAGCCATGTCCTCCTGCAGACCCACAGGGTCTCTCTGCAGCTCTCACCCGGCAGCACACATCAAAAAGCTTGCCTCGCCTGGAGCCTGCACATTGCCCCCTTGGTCGGTTTACGTATGCAGCCCTCGCTGCTAAGGAGCCCCAGCGGTCTTCGGCTGTTATTCAATAGTGCCTCACAGGAAAAGGGTGATAGGGAGAAAAAATGGATTAAAAGTCAGACCAGGAACTTTCCTAATGCTTCTCAAAACCCATTTGTGCCAATGTACCAGATCTGTCAAATGGGGCTCAATAGCTTGCACAAAACAGGAAACTCACCCACTCTGGATGCCAGTGCTGAGCACAGCAGAGTTAGTCATTCCAAAGGGGTTTTGAATAAACTAACACCAGGAGGAAGAATGCCATGGATTCTCATGAGGACCCAGAGCTCCTCTTCAGAGTCTGTACCTCCTCTGGATGGCCATCTGGAGCACTAAGGCAAGGGAGGACAGGAGTCTTTCTTTCCAGCAGGATGAGATAATGAGTCTAAGAGATCCTTGGACAGGGGACCTAACGCCTAGAATAAATCAGGGAGCAGCATCTAGTATGAGAAAAGGAAGGGGAATAAAACATATCCTAGAGTAAAGGGTGCATCACTTGCTCTCATACCTCGTAGATGTTTATCCTTTGTTTGTAGTTCCTGAACTGCACAGTACCTAAAGAAGATGGACAAGGTTTAGCACATGAGCAGCTGTCTTTGATGAGACCTATTTATATGAGACCATTTTCTCCTCCCACCCTTCCCCCTGCCGCACCAATAACTCCAGCTCAGGCAGCTTTTTGATGCATTTTAGGGCTGTTTGCTTTGTTTTGCCTCTTTCAGAAGATCAGCATGTGACTGCTGCTGGCAAGTGAATCCTTTGCAGGTCTTCTGCAAAGAGTGGGGTGATGAGGGCCAGGCAGTGCATACCCAGCTGTTTTACTTGCACTAATCTGTAGGGCTGCTCCCAACTGAGCCAGCAGCAATAAGGTCGATCTCTGCCTTGCAGTGATGACTGTAGTAGAGTAGCCAAAGAGAGTTGCTGGGGAGTTCTGGATAATGTGAATCTGAGTGCTTGGCAATAGTGTAGGATCTGGACCCCACATGTGCAGGAACGTGCATGTGGGAGATTATTGCAGCTATGGCTGCCAGCCATTCTCGTGGCTTGTGGCTTGCAGCTTGCAGCTGAGGAGTTGAAATGCTAAGAATTTCTGATACCATATGAAATCTAATGAAATTCCTTCGCAATATAGAGGGCATCACTCTTACCAGACATGCTGGTGCTAATGTAACACCAAAGTCTGCTAAGAATATGTGAGGTTAATATTATGGCCTGTGTCTGTGTCACAGAGAGACAAAGAAGGCAAGCACCAAGATGTGGGATTTCTGCAAATATTTCATGAAAATGTGGTTCTGTTGCACAGATTTCTATATGCGTTGGCAGACCGATACGGAATCAGGTGGGGGATGCTACTGAGGCTTGAAGCAACCGCAGAGAGAAGCAACTGCTAAGGGACTTATTTGTCAATAGCTGATGTGGTGAGCTAACATAGAAGTTCAGGATTTTGGGATTAAATGTATTAGAATTACTGAGTTATTAGTAATCTATGCCTTTGAAAGCTGAGAAATCATCTTATATTTATATTAAAAGTTTTGTTACATTATACTCTAAAATGTCATGCTGTGTTATTGTGAAGGGAAAGAAACTGGAAGAAAATAACTCATAAAAGAGTATTTCTAAAAAGGTATTTCTGTAGTTTATGTAAAGAAAAACAATCTGGATATTTAGTGAGAGTGAAATGTGTGTGTGTGTGTAAACAGACTCCTAAAATGAGAGTTAATAAATGAAGTTATACAATGGACTGATTTTTATGGCTCAGTCATAAACCTTTGAAAGCAGGGGTTTATAGTGGAAGTGCTGACAATATACTAAACATTCTATATATTCGACTATACTAAACATAATGGTACCAGATTTCTGATATTTCTTTATGTATTCTTTTTTTTTAATAGCTAAGCCTTTTGGAAAGAAATAGTACAGATTATAGTCAGAACTACAGATGAAGGAAGGCAGCCTTTTGCTCTAATATAACAGGTGTCAGTACTAAAGATTATTGACTTTCAAGCAACATACTGTAAGTAACCATTACAAAAATGTTGACCTTTTGGAGTTCAGTGAAAACCTTCAAAGTCAATTACACTTTTAAAAAAATACCTTTTTTAAAATAAAAGCTACTTACTCAGTTACTTGAAATAATTCTGCTGACTATTGATTTTTTTCTCATTATGTTCACATTCTTCTCTTCACTCACAAGAAATGACTTCATTTCAGAAATGAAATGTCTGTAAGTGCCCAATTTCTTAGAGAGGAGTTTGTGTGCTTTTAGTTAACCATAATAATTCCATCCATGCTCCAAACTTGTAATATTACTTATAGTTGTAAATTCATAAATTTGAGTCAATTATTACATACAAAGAAAAACTAATTGATTGTCATGAAACTCATCTATTCTCCTTTAAAAAAAATCCTTAATAAGTAAGGATTTATAGATATAAGGTCATATAAAACAGCTGGGGGTTTTTTGCATTTCAATGTTGCATGTATTTTTTAACTGCCATTCTAATATTGGTAAGTTATTACTCTATAAACCTCATGGTCTATGATGGATAACACAGTATTTGTCAAGTTTAAAAGTGTCTTCACCTGCAAAGTTGAATCTTTCTTAAAATTATCGCTGGGAACTATTGCAGGAGCTCCAATCAGTTGCGTAACTTCTGATTCACCACAGCCTTAAGCCTTTCTACAAGTAATGTGGGAAGCTCTGTAGAAATAAAGAATCATTATCATCAGCCCTTCCCATCCTTCCACGGTAATGACTGATTATACCCACTCTGGGATGAGCAAAAAACACCTAGAACTAGAATCCAGTGTCCGCTAAAGTAGGTATGCATTGAAAATATTGAAGAAGCTGAAGGTAAAAGCACTGTACGTTCTTCAAAATGACCTCTTTGTATTTTTCTTCAAAACTTGATGTCGTAAGATGGGGGTGGAAAAGCATATTTTATCCAACTTGGCTGTGGCTGCTTGACTGGTGTGATAACTATCTGACTTTTAGGGCACTGGAACTTCTGCTCCAACTGTTGGAGGCTGTGTTATTTCAAGGACCTTGTAGCATCAATTCCAGACTATAAGTACTGTCAGCCTTCACAGAAAAAGCTGTTAAAAGTCAGGTCCTATAGCTTCAGGGGCATTTGTGTGCTAGGCTGAACATAACAAATTGTTGAAGAAGCATAAGCCTTTTTATGCAGAATATGTAATGCAAATTATTTGAGCCATATGTTCATGTGGTACAGCATCTAGAAGATGGAAAAAGAAAGTTTAATAAAAATTATGGGATAACTTTTACTGCTAGTAAGCATTGCTGGATTACGTAGTGCTGGTCAAAAAAAAAAAAAAGGGAACAGTTTTAGAGTAGTGAAACATAAGGTTTGCCAAGAGAATGTGTATTCTAACAACTCTTGCTATGTTTGAACTGTCCACCTCTTTGGAACTGGCTTCTCCAGAGTTACAGAAGAAGAAACCAGAGAGAATGAGTGAATGCCTTAATCTAGTGTCAAGGTTTGAAGAATATATTTTTATGGTCTTTAAATGTCTGTAAATGTCTGTTTGCATAAGAAGGGATATTTGTATGTGTCTGTATAGACATGTGTTTTCCCACTCTTTGTCTGTGAACCAGCTGTGAATGTTTATTCTCACAAGAATTTCCACATACAAGAAAAATTTTACTTTATTTGTTTTCCTCAATTGAAATGTGTTTTTCAGCTGCTGCTTCCACAAATCTTATGAAAAAATATCCAGCATGGTTGCAAAGACTCTCAGGGTGGTTTCTTATTTTTCTGGGTTTGTTTTCACCAAAAACTACGTGCATTCATTTATTTAGTCTTTGCCAAGCTCTAAAGTTAAAAAAGCTTAGTCTTGGTGTTAAACATCCAGTCTAGATTCACGTTTCTATTTCCAAATCAGATATGTGGGCATGAGTTTCAAATTGAAATGTTATTGCAACATGCTGGCCTTGTTTAAGCCACATGGTATTTTGGACTGATGTGATTACCTGAGAGAAAAGAAAGATATTGGTGGTGGTTAATTAGGTGAAGGGCAGAGGCAAGTAATTTTGCTTTTAGCTCCTGGAATGTCAGCTTATTCTGCAGGATATATTGAAGCTTTCCACAGGTATTGAAAATTTGCTAGGAAGAGAAATAAGCATGCCTGAAATCTGCTGCTGCTTTTAAGGACTGATCCAAGACAAGTGACACTCTCTAAAAAAGTAGCCATAAATTGGAGGTGAAAACACATCCAAGCAGCTTGTAACAAAAACAGTACAGTTCAAAATGGACTCTGTGTTGTATCAGTCATAACATATTTGGCCCTTGTTATCTTTATACTATTTTTATATCCTTGTAAAAGAAGACTAGTCCATTGTTTCATAATACTGTGTAGAGAAGATTAATGTATGGTGCAAAGTTGGCTGTGGAAATTGTACCCCTTGAAATGGTTTTTCAAAAGCAAGTCACATCAGGTTGGCCAATCTGTCTGCACGCAGTCTTAGCTCTGCTAAGAAGCAAACCAGGTTATACTGAGAAAGAAGCCACGCTTTGTGTTATAGTTTTAGTAAGTACCAAAATGTAATTCACCATTTAGAACAGTTTAGTTCCTTATCATGTCTGATGTCCTTTTTAAGGTAGCAAGGTGATGAAGGATGAGGGCTTTATTTTCATGTTTTCTATAAAACTGAAATATGCTTCATTCTTGCAGCTCAGAAGATAATTTTGTGTCACCACTGAGCTCTGTCTTCAGGCAGATCTCTCCCATGAGTATTTTATTTCTGGTGGTGAAAGCCAGCCAAAACTTAAAATTTGTAGGATGTCAAAATGAGAAACTAGATTAAGAGATAGATGCAGATATAAAGGAGAATAAAGTCACATATTTTAAAAATTCAAGAGTATCACATTCGTTATGCAAAAATGTACATTTGTTTTAGCTAGTGATATCAAAGGATCTTTTCAAGTTAGACTCTTGTGAGGTGTTGTAAGTGCCTGGCAGTGCTGAAGTCTGGTTTTGACAGAGTACAGGATTTGAGGACTGCTTTTCTTTGGGATTTTTATGAGGGTAAGACTTACATTGTTCTTAGAAACAGACTTTCTGGTCAGTATCAATTCTCTTTTTGTTCTATTGTACAAATGCTTTCCCTCTACATGGGTGCTTTAATTTGATCACATTAATGCTCTACTGTTCTCTCACAATAAATGGACTTAGTGCCTCTTTTACAGTGTGGTGTAATTCAAACAATTATATTACGTGGACTGTGGGTGTTAGTAGAAAGCCAAGAGAAAAAAAGTGGCTAAAATTGAACGATTAAAAGAATAACAAACTGGGAAATTTATACCACTTTTAGCTAGCAAAGCAGGATTTGCTTTCAAGATTGTTATACAGGAAAAAAAAAAGTAAAATAACACATTTAGCTTATGATTAAACGGTTTTAGCAGGTTTTAGAAAGATGAAGGCACTTTACTTACCTTGTTACTAAAAACTGGCAGACCTGCTATTTTGAAACATCTTTTGGGTTGTCATAGTGAAACCATGCTGCCAATATTAGACAAGTTGTCAAATTAACAGAGCCTCCTTGCTTCATTATTGTTTATTCTTTTGTATTGTAGTGATAGACTTTTAAGTGTTGGAAGTAAGCCAATGCTAAGGTCTAATTTCCATTTAGTGGTATAATGATGCAATAAACACAATTTGATTCAGATTAAAAGTTTCTTCCCCTCCTAACTTAAAGGTTTTTAATATCTTTTTGTAGCTTCAATGTTTATACAAAAATAGCTATTAGCTGCATGATTACATTAAAAAAAAAAGATAGCCAAATTCAGTCCTTGCTACTCCCAGAAGAAACATCCTTAGTGCTCAGAATTTTTTATGGTATCTGGCTAAGCAAAGCAAAACATTAGCCTGGATTTTTCCTGTGAGCAAAACTTAAACAAATATAAATGAGGGCACTTCCTTCACTCCCTGCACCCAGCTTGATTGTTCCCCTTAACCACATTACTCCTTGTGGTGTTTGCTGCACAATAATGCTCAACACCAGGTATTACGTAGTACCTAGATAAAACCTGTATTTAATAAAGAAAATGCAGCACTGATAGGAAGAGGCTTTTATCTTTTAGTCTTAAGAGCGTTGGACCAAATCCTGTACCTGGCTATATTGTGTGAGCAGCACTCATATGATGAAGTGAACAATTGCCTATAGTAACTTGGTAATGTCTTTGAACAAGACCTGATAGGAAAGAGGGGAATTAACTGGAAGAAAGAAATAGGTCTTCATAGGGCTGAGGATCAATTAATAATTCTTTCTGTAATAATTCTCCTGAGGTTATTTTAGATTCAAGGTCTAATCTGGTTTTCAAACTTTTAAGTAAGGAAGCCTTGGAAGTGTTTAAAATCTTCACACATAAAAGCATGTAAACCTGGAACTTTTACATTGCTAATGGCTTGTTTTATGTGGTCGTTTTCAACAGCAAATTCTAAAGCAGTAATTAAATCTGTAGGCCAAATTCAGTCCTTAGCTGAATGCAGGAACCACTTCCAAATTTAGGGCCAGTACAGGGTTCTTCACTATTTCTTAAAGTGTTGTGCTATGAATTCACATGTGGTATTACAACAATATTCTGAGGACTGATTTTCTAAAAAAATATTTCATATATTCAATATTTATGTATATAACACCGTGCCATTTCATTAAGCTCATAGAAAGTACAGAATTAAGGTGTTTGGTTTATTGACGTGAGCATTGAACTTCTGGAAAAGCTGGTTGCCCATTTGACCATACCTAAACCTCCTCAGTCCACTGAAGATGTGGTTTGATGATTTATCAGTGAGTTGTAAGTAACCTTAAAGTGTAAATTTAAGTGTAAAAATCTCTTCTTCTACTCTTCTCCAGTGACCAACTTTGAAATACCTTGCCTTTGTCCGTGAGAAGAATGGAAAATAACGTTGGAACTTTCAGACAAAGTTTTCTGGAACAGAAAATTTGTCATTCTTAATTCTAGCTAAAAGACAAGAGCTTGAAGGGTTTCCAAACATCTTTGAAAACATGCGGGATTTGACATACATGCCAAGTTGTTGAATACAAAAGCAGTGCAATGTGATCCGGAGTTGTGACTTAGAGGTCATCGACTGCTATGCTAGAAAGGTGGAAGAAGCCAGAGGTAAGTACTGCCAATTGTGAAAAAAAGGTGACCACATTATATTTTCAGCATTAATGCTATCACCCTGGAGGCAGGAGAGAAAGCAAGCATGGATGGTGGTCCGTGCAAAGGACTGACCTATGATGTGGAAGAGGTTGTTTGCTCCCAAGTTTGCTTGTGAGCGACAGGTAGGAAAGAGTGCAGAGGTAAGATACGTATATTCGACATTTACCCTGCTCAAAGTCATATTGACATTAATATTTTTTTTATTAATGGAATCATAGGAAATTTGCAACTAGTGTACTTACGTTAGGTTTCATATTATTTTGTTATTACAGGCTGTATAAGTCATATTTATATAGCCAGTTCAGTAGCTTTCTGAACAAATCACTACTGAGGAGAATAGGGATACATGGAGCAGAAGAATCCTTGCTATTGTGTGTGACTACTGAAGATGGGAACGACAGGCAGCTATGTGCGCTAGATTAATCATGTTGATGTGTAGACAGGTAGCACAGGGACACATTCTGGCTACATATCATTTTCCTAAATATCAGTGTGCCATTCTCTTATTTTTTCTCTGTCATCTTTGATGAAATGTAAACAAATTATACATTGGCTACCTGTGTACCTCCAGTATAAAAGTAATATAATTTCTCTGATCCCACCTTCTACCAGAGATTGCCAGGGCTTTATTTACATATATGCATACATGGAGCAAGAGACAGGAAGAACACATCAGTCACCAGGAATTGTTCTTTTAAGAAATGTTGAACACAAACTTGGCGAGTAATTCATCATATTTGTTAGACAGTAATGCCCCTGCAGACTGTGGATTGGCTCCAAAGTTCAGTTCTCGTTATGTCCGACTCTGCTTCTCAAATTGTATATCCTTCTGTTTCCTGAGTCTGTGAAAACGTTGTGGGTTTCTGCTCACTATACACAGCTTTGTGAAAAATCAAGCAGAAATTGATATTATATGTTCTCTCTGTGGCTTTGGATTAGCCTCCTCAGGAGTGGTTGGCCATGGGGTCTTGAGCTACATTGACAAATAATGAATGATGATAAGCTTTTTATTCAAGATGTATCCATTTGGGGTCAGAAGCTGTAGATGATGTCCCTTATCTAATCACCGTCTTGTTTTGCAACAAGTGAGCACTGAAACATGATAAAATTGTGCAATGTGTTCTGTGAATTTATACACTCCAGATTTCCCTGTAACCTTCATATTTAAAGGACTTATCACTTGCATGTGGAGTGAACTAAATATTGCTTTGAGTAATGCTGTAACTTTCTGAAGTGATAGACGATAGTGCTAACTGGAAAATGCAAATCTTTATTGTTAAGAAGCCTGTGTTTTAGTTTGGGTGCTTTTCTTGGTTTTGTTTTTTAAAATGACAAATCTGAACAAAGGTCAGCTCACACAATGTCTTCCATGAGGTTTCCATATATTGTAACAACTGGTGTGGAATTTTTCAGCTTTCTGGAAATACCTCCAGTGAACGACAACGGCTTGTGCTCTGAACTGCAGGGCTACTAGGCTGCCTGAGAGCACCAAGAACCAATTAGCCCAGGAGCTGGGCATCTAAACCAAGCTGGCACCGAGGGCTTGCTTTGGATATTTCTTGCTAAGACACTGACCAGTTGACTTGTTTGGAAATAACTGCTAAAGGGCACTCAGTCACCAGCTCCGAAATCCAGTTAATTAATACTTGTCAGAAGAACTTTACCCTGGATGCCTAATGTCTGGTTATACTGACCTTTAAAATAACACTTGCAGCTGAGATAGCTACCTAATAGCACCCTGTCTCCTGAATGCTGGCTTTCAGAAATAGGCACAGCAGGCTTCTAGTAGCCTTTTTCTTTTGTTCAAGACTGTCATACTTCCTGTTCTGCTTTTATTCAAAGCTTTTCATCTAGCCGTAGCACAGACACAGCTATGGCTGAGATCACTTAGGCTTTTCATGTTGCCTATGTCCTCTTGCAGACACAGTCAATACCTTCTCCAAAGATTTCCCTGTCCTTAAAATTTCATTGTCTTCCTTAACAAGTTTTTTCCGGCTGAAGTGAATTTCTTGCTGGTCACAATGTTTTCACCTGTTATAACACTCTATTGCTCCAATCTCATAAAACTGATTCACTAAACATACATATAACCAGATCTGCAATTTCTGGTTTGCTTTTAGTACAGACCATTTGTAAGATATAGACACAAGGTTTGGTTTTCAGAGCTGACTGTCCAAACATTTCCTCTCTACCTTTTATCAGACGGTGGCATTATATTGCGTAGCCAGGGAGTGGGTAAGCAGAGGAGCAGCAGCAAGCCAGGTCCCTCAGCAGCTCACGCATGAAAAAGCTGCCACAAAACTGGCTCCATCAAGGTTACCAGGCTTTCAATATCTGCAACTACTTGGGCATTACAACCTCTCACGAGGCAGCTTCACTCTTTGCCTCTGTGCAGGCTGCTACCAGGCTCACTTGGCTGTTGCTGGAGGTCAGGATCCATTTTGGGAGGGTTAAGTAGCCGAATGGTGTGCCTCGGTGCTCTGAGACTGTGCAGGCCAGTTCTGCAGCATCCTTCTGCCACTCCTGCTTGGGGGGTGGTGGGAAACACTGGGAGCCACAAAAGAAGTTGCTGGGAACCTGGGGAGTCAAGGGGCTCCCCTTTTTGGGGTTTTTAACAAGTTGTCAGCTGGCAAGAAGTCAGACTGCATTGCCTCAAAAATTGGAAATCAGCCGGTTCCGGCTTTGTTGAATCAGCATCACCAGAGGAAAGCTGTTCTGTCAGAACGTTTTCCACATGATATTGTGAGCAGAACAGTGAAAACAGCACACATTGCATGAGGAGATTTTGGAAAGGTCATTGACTAAGTACTCATTTTCCACCTTAGCATATTGAGGATTGAGAGCATATTTCAAGAGCAGAATGATACCCAAGTGCTCAATTGCCTTTGGAAAGTTATCTTTTTTTCTCTGAATGTCTCATCCTGAATGTCTGGTACTGATGCTGTATACCTAAGATAGCCCTTTAGAAAATTTCCCCCCATGTGGTTTGTACAAGTTGTACTATATTTTAAAGATTTAAAAGTTCACTCCTTTTTTTTTCTTGCCTGTTGTATTTTAAAATTCTTGAATTACAATATTTTAGGAAAATAATTTTATTTTATCCTTATTTATATGTATGCAATAGATTAATCACCTTCAAATACTATTTGACTTTTCCAGAGGTGTAAGTCTGACACCGTGCATCAGAAAACATGTGGACTTTCTGCAAAGGCACTACAGTCACCTGCCTGCACAACTAAACAAAATAGATATAGATATTTTTAAAACACGCTTTACTACTAAACAAGTAGAGTGCACTTCAAAATCCAATGAAGTTAGAAATGTTGACATTTTATAATTTCAAAAGGGACAATAATTATTTCTTAAACAAAGGGAGACAGAAAGCAGAAAATAGGAACATGGTTTCATCTGAAAAGAAAAAAAAAACATGGAAGAAAGTGGTGTGTTTTGTTTGTGCTCTAATTTGCAGGTAGTCTTCCTGGTGCGTGCACATAAATGAGGAAAAAGGAATAGAAATAAAAACATCCAGCAAAATGTGGTTTTGCCAGCTGTATTTTACCCTACAGTATCATGATAACATAAATCTAAAACTAAACAAAACTTGCTATTACTAGAAAATAAAAAGCAGAGAACAAGAGTGGCAAGAGGTCATTCATACCTCCTCTGTGTCCCCTGTGCGCCCTTTGCCAATAAGGAAGGTGGTGCTTTTTTATTGTGTGGCTCATCATCACACTTCCTTGACTATTTTATCCAACCATAAGAGGAAATCAGCAATAAAAGAACTCAAAATCAAATATTCAGACGCCAAGTGATACAGTTCTATTTCCCCTACTGCATGGCAGAGTTTACGCTCATCTCTGCCTCTTTCTGTACACAGTTATTGATATCAAATTAATGAAATGAGACACAGAAGTGATTATCTGCCATTTTGCATTGGACATCCTCTGCTCAAAAGCAATAAATAATCTGAAGGCTTTTACAGTGGCAGAAATACGTATTAACCCTTATTAAATTATACCATAGCATAAAACACAATTTTCATTTTAATTAATTAACATGAAAAACTTTGAAGCATGAATTTTGGTTTAAATATTTAAGTGGTTATTTGAACTGTAGTTGCTGCAAATGGGATTGTGCCAAATGCTAGATAAATACATTGCCTGGTATAGACAGCTCTTTAGGGGCATGATACAAAATCTGTTGTAGTTGCTGTGAGGGTCTTTTCACTGACTCCGACTGTTTTGAGTCAAGCCTTCTGTTGCTGTGCTTTTGCTGGTTGTATTTACAAACGTATTGTACCATATCCTACGAAGCACTTGCTGAGCGCTCCCAGTGAGGGAGCAGCAGGGTATGAGGCAGGCACCTGTAGCTGCTTGCTCTAGGTGCCAAGGTGCTGAATTCTTTCTCAATTGCTTTACAAAAAACTGCAAAAAACCCACTGTCTATATTTTTGTTTGGGCTTTTCCTATTGCACGATGTCTGGGCTCTCTACAAATGCTCTCATCAGCTGAAAAAAAACCCAAATAACCGAAGAGTTGCATTTTGAGCTGTAGCATATAGTGTTTCTGGAAAAGGGAGTGCAAAGCGGCATCAAGTCTTAAAGGCATGACTGTAGGTTATTCTGAAATGGAGAGTAGAAGCAAGAGGAGGATAAACTTTGCAAATTCCTTGAGATAGATTAGATAATCATCCAAGGGCACTTCTTTATGAGATCCATCAAATAAAATAATATTCTCTTACGCACATACTAAGAGAAGCGCGTTTATCCATGTCTGTATAAAGTACGTTTTTGTAGCCAGTATGGTAGAATCATTATGTAAGTGTAGTACAAAAATCTTATGCCCTGAATTACATTTAGTTCTATGTATGCTGCCACAATTGTAATACTAAAATGATTTTTAAAAAAGGTGGAGTTAGTAAAGAAACCGCAGTATGATTCCATCAGAATCATACTTTTATCAGAAGAAAGCAGCCACCTATGTCTGATGTAATATATGACAGAAATTGCAAAAGGGGTGAGTCTAGAATGGGCTAGTCGTTAATGCAAAGAAGCGTCCATTTGGTGGAATGCTCTTTAGAGAATGAAAATGTGTACAGATGGTTTTTACATAAATATTATTTATTTGGTTTTGTGGTCTTTTTTTTCCTTTGTTTTTTTTTCTGGAAGAAGAGCTGCAGGAATTAGTACCTACCCTACCAGTAGTTCATTTAGTAGCTCATAGGTCTTAACATTGCAAATGGCTCTACTTGATGCTTATAACAAATATTGTTTAGAAAAAAAAGAATTTCCTTATGATGGTTTATAAATAGCAAACTTCTGCTCAGTGGACAAAATGCAGTATGCTGGCACTGTTATTCATCCTTGACTCTATATAAGATGATAAATGTTCCTGTGTTTGATGCAACAGCTCGTTAGTCCCTAGCAGTAACATTTGTTTCATCTGAAATTGAAATTCATAGATATTTTAAGATATTGGTCTTGGCATGTAAAACCACCAATCTTGATGCTATCTTAAAAAAAATTATCTAAATGTTGGCCCTATACAAGAATTCACGTGCTATCCCTCTTCAAGATTTTTCTTTGGTTGTGTGTGTGTGCGCGCTTGTGCATGCAGTTTTCTTGAGTGCACAATAAGTGTGAGAAAATACAGTTTGGAAAAGACACAAGGCCCAAGGTGAGGTCCCTAAGGCGTCATCACCTTTTCTAGGTAGAGCTGTTTTGACTACTCCAATAATACTTTGGTTATTAAAAAAAGTTTGGCAAATATCTTTTGAATAGGTGGGTGAATAATTATGCTGTTAAGGTTTCTGAAACAGTAGTATTTTATGGTATCATTGTACACATTATAGTGTTACAACATTCACAGACCTAGGATTGATTCATATTGAGCTCAACAATTTTGTCCATTGCAAATAACAATCTTTTGATTTTAAACACATCTGCATAGATGTTTTTACAATCCTAACTCTTAAAACAGGGAAAAAGGAGATACAGAAATACATCAGGAGGTGAGATATGTATAATAATCATAGGAATATGAATTATAAATAATTTTAGTTTTACTTCTGTTCTAGAGACATTAAAATAGTTTTGTCTTTAGAAGCTGGATAGTTTAAAGGAAAAACAAAATTGAAAATTATCTGAGTTGGCTGCTTACAGATGTAGTAGATATCTGAGAATAATTAAAGACAATAAGCCACATCTAGCCACGATGTAAGTGAAATTCGCATTGAAAGTATTACTGAGTTCTACGTGTTTATATACTAGCAGAGTTTGATCTTACATAATCCAAACCTAAGGGAAAAAAGCTTAGTGTAGGATTCTGAATCTTTTATGTTGAAATATCATTTCAAATACAGCACTTCGTAAACTTTCAGTGTAATTCTATTTATTTATAAAAATGTTCTAGGCCATTGATTTTGGTAACCTCTTTCTGAAAAATTAAGACATGGTTTTGTTAGAGGGCAACTTTTTTTTTTTCCCAAAAATAAATAAATAATGTCTCTCAATTTCTGTTTAGAAAAATAACTTACATCGTAACAGCAAGAAATACTTTGAAAAGCTCATGGGAGCACTGTAATTTGCAGGAACAGGATCAGAAAGACACTTATTCAAGGTGACAAAGAGGTACTGCTGTGACCAAGAGGAATGAATTAGCTTCTACAAAGTGACTTGTTTCGAGAGAGCTACAGAAACAGCATTATCAAAAACCACCACATGATTTAGAAACATTGCATTGCATGTGTGACAAAATCTTCTTGCATCAACTCTTAATGACAGTCCTTCATCAGAGCTCTTTTTAGCTTAATCTTGTGCTTGCTGAATTTTTTTTAACATATATTATCTCTAAAATAAGGTTACAAATGAAGATTTCTGTAACATATAAAATAATAACAATTTAGGTGAAAAATACTGTTCCTGTGATAGCCACTATCTGCAGAATGAATCAATGTATTTTATTAGAGCTTCCCAAAATCAGAAGAAAGAGAAAACTGAATAGCACTTTTCTCGCTAAAAAAGAAACCATTTATCCTTTCCCAGTTACAACATGGCTGGCATACTTACAAGAATCACAAGCTCACAGACCAAACCTAGCAGATTCCTGTGTAGGGAATTGTGAAAAATATGTTAATTACTACATTTTTTTCAAAAAGTCCAGATGAATTTGAGGCTAGATATAACACACTAAATTTCAATAGATTTGGTGTAACTGAGAATTATTTAATAAATTTGGAAATTACATGTGTTAAACTCTGGGAACTGTAGTGTCTGCTTTAAGCCTTATTCTTCTCGGTCCCATCAGCATTTTACTTATTCTTAAGTTCTTTACAAGAACAAGTTTTCAACTGTGAAAAAAAAACTTCAATGCAGTTCCTTGTAAAATCTTTTCTATGAGACTATAAAAGGAATGGAAAACCAAAATTAGCTTACTTTTTTAAAATGTGAAAGTTGTCACAGTATTTTTAGTCTAGATATAATTACTGGCCCAAATCCTAACCCCACTTACAGCTTTAGTTTTAATGTTATAGGAGGTTTAGGGATACTTTTCACCATGAGGCCGATGCAGCAGCTCATGCTCCAGGAGCAGAGTGTTTTTGTACTTTGAGGAATGAAAAAGATGAAAGGAAATGTTCAAATGTGTCTCTGTGTGGGGGCTAAAGAGTGCAATTCATGCTACATTATCGGTCATCTTCCATGCTGTGCATTATTACAAATGTGGTAGAGAAAGTAATTTGTCTTAGACTAAATTCCTAATATTGCCATTTGCTGTCCATGGAATATAGGTTGCCTGGAGGCAGACTGTTATGGTATAAACATGAGGATACTGCTTTCTATGTTAAAGAAGCATAAATTTTAGTTTTCAGGGAAAGCATATTTTCACCAGAAATTTGTCCCTCTGGGCCAAGTACTGGCACAATTATGGCACATTACACTGAAGAATTAATTCTCAACGATTTCAGAGCTGTAGAGAAATGCAAGAGCTCTTGAACTGGATCAAAATGATGGTGTCTAATATTTATTTGCAGTCATTCCGCATGTGCAGGTTTCAGAATCAAAACTGGGCTCTCAATTTCAGTCTGTTATTCAAGCCTTGTTGACTGAACACTCATTAGAAGTGAAAAGTGGGCAAAAACTTTGACGAGCTCTTTCTATTGTTTTATGAGCTATGCAAGTCAGTCAGCTATACAGCATATGTAGAGATAAATTTTTAGTGTGGATAGCACTAAATTATTCCACTGTACCAATAATATCAATCAATAAGAGACATGACAGTTCTGTAGCCATCTTACCTCTACAGCTGCTCTTCAAAACATCCAGCTTTGCCTCATTCATATGGCTTTGAATTTTCTTTTGAGAGACACAGCTGAAATATCAGCACAAAAACTTACGGGTGACGAGAGAAGAATATTGGATTATGGTTAAGAAGGTGAAATCAGCATCTAAATCTGAAAGGCAACCTCTGAGTGCAAATAGTTACCAAAGTGCTGATGTTTTGTGCCCTAAAATCTTATGCATGACCAGCTTTGCTTCATCGTAGCAACATTGATCAGGCAAGACTTCCTGCCGTGGTTTGTGGCTGGTTTGTGAGGCAAGGAGGCTTTGGAAATATTCACAGTTTTGCAATCATGAGAACGATGAGAAAGGGGGAGCTAGAGCAACGCTTCAGCCCCTCTAGACAGCGCAGAACCTGGCAAGAAGCCGAAGCATGTGAAGGGGTTTATGCAGATGCTAACCTCCTAAAATATGCTTATACTTGTGAGATATTTGCCTTTCTGACCTGGAATTTGCAAAAGCCCCTGTTTGCCCTGGGTTCATGTCCAGAACTGCTCTGGTCTGAGAAATTGGCCCTGTCAATAATCCAAAACCGATCCAGAGCAGGACTGCAGTCCCTTGAGAAGCCTCATCTAATAAGTATTCTCCAAACATGATGGATGCACCAGCAACAGCCCCACAATCTGTGACAGATGCAGTGCTGCCTGTACAGTCCCACCTACTTGGTGTGACTGGCAGGACTGCGTGATACCGGAGGGCTACGTTATAATATCTCCTTAGTCATAAAGAATTCAGCAACCACGCAGCATGGAGCAGTAACGTTATTACCCTTTTTGGAAAAAGGGAAGAAAACAGTGCTCGTAGACCTTCACTCTAAAGAACAGGCTCTAGGCTGGATTCAAAGTGGGCAGAGGCACCACGCTTTAAGGCGGGGTAGGAAGGTAGATAACCTGCATGGGTTTATAATTCTCTTTTGACTTGCTCCAGACTGCTTTCTCCTCACAGCTGGGGCATTAGGATTATCCTCAGCAGGTGGCTAATTTGTTTCCACGCTGTCTATAGGAAGCCAAGTAGGTCTTTGCATTCTCTGGGTTAGGAGCAACTAGTGCGCTTTTGGTTTCATAGCTGTGAGCGATACTTCAGAAGTATAGTTCTGCCTAAGGTAAGAGGGTTTTTTGTTTTTTTTTTTTAAGAGGTAATCTGAAGAGGTTGGTGAAATAAATGCAAAACAACCATTTGAATTACTTGTGATGCCGCACGCCTTTCAAAGACTTGTAGAGAACACCAGTGCTGAGGTTATCAGTCTGCTGCTTCCACCCACTGAGAGCGTCTTTAAATTCTAGTGACAGAAAGTGGAATAGATAGTGAAATGTCTCTAAGGCTAGCACTTCTGAAAAAAAAAAAAGCAATAAGAAATTTTGTAAGATAGCTAATGTCTCCTGCTTTGCATGCTGTGCAACTGGACAGGTGTTTTGTGAAGAACCCCTGGGGAATGTCTGCATTGATATAAACAGGAAGGAGTTTTCATTTCATGAATCACTAGATTGTCAGTGATGCATTACACCCTGTCACAGATGTTATGGAGCAAAAATGAGGTATTGCCCTGAATTTTATAGCCCCATGACTGGAAGATTTGAACCTGGGGATTTGTAAGTTGGATGACCTAGCTGTAATCATCCATGGCAATTTTGTTAACTACTATTATTACTGTGAGCATTTTGGAAACGCTTTTTCTTATTAGACTTTGTAACTTGATGTAGTGATCAACCCTTTAACACCTTCCTAATGATAAGTACTCTCTTCTGTGAAAGGTAAAATATGATCATTCTGAATATCAAAGCAATTGCGTTATTCATGGAACAAATACAGTGACACACTACAGAAAGATTTGTTAGCCTGTATAATGATGGACAAAGCAGCCCTTAGATATACGCTGTGTGTAGTAGTTGGTATAGTAGAGAGTTGGGCATTACTTTATTGGTGACAGTATGAGTCAGGTAACACTGTGGTGCCTCTCATCATGCTCAAGGAAAAAAGCTCTGATTGCTCAATACAAACTGGTGGCGAAAGCTGAGATAACCAAAGTAATGACATAACCTTACCCTTCCTAGCTCAGAGGAGCAAAAGACTAGATGAATGCTTATGTAAGGCAAAGAAAATAGCAGTCATCAACAGTGCTGATATGGAAAGAGTGTGGGATGTTGGTGTTTGCTTTTTTTTCTCCATTTTGGTTCATTTTCCATTCACCAGTACTGTTTAATATCTTCACCCATGACATAGACAGTGGGACTTTGCGTACCCTCAGCAAGTTTGCAGTGGTGTGGTCAACACACCTGAGGGACGGGATGCCATCCAGAGGCACCCAGACAAGCTCGAGAAGTGGTCCCATGCGAACATCATGAGGTTCAACAAGGCCAAGTGCAGGGTCCTGCAC
>RSEF01000004.1:25660839-25774680 GCA_003993805.1 Himantopus leucocephalus | reverse complement strand
GATCTCCAGAGGTCCATTCCAACCCCTACCATTCTGTGATTCTCTGACTTGCTAACTCACTGAAGTCATATTTATCATCCTAACAGTATTTTCAAAGAACTCTTGAAATACCAGGGAAATTCCATAAAATTGAAAAAGTGCTAATTTTTGAAAACAATAACTTGAACGTGAGCTGGATCATGTGAAGTTGCCTCACTTTAGATCCACGTGGACACATAAAAAAAAAAAAGGTTGCAATATGCACAAATGTGAAGTGAAGCATTTAAGAATATGGACCACTGAAGATTTTAGAGTAAGGAAAGCTGAAACTCTGAGAAAACTCCAGGAACTATGAAGGTAAGTGAATGAAAGAAAACCAGAATACAGGACTGTGGCTAAAAGGGTTAATATTATTCTTACATGTTAAAAGTGAGTAGGAGTGAGAAGTCATTATCCAACTGTCTGCAACACTGGTAAAATCAAGAGTGAAATATTGCATACAGTCTGGCACTCAGATTTTAAATAGATACTTTATAATTAGTACAGGTGAATAAAAAAGCTTACTATAACTATTTAAAGTGACAGAAAAAATGTGTGTCATTGAGAGGGGTCATTCTCAGGAATGATACTTACAGAGATTGTCCACCAGAAATTCAATCCATATTAATTTTGAAATTAATTAATAAATCATGGTATATTTCTGTGCATATACTCTTTTCCAGAATGAGAATGCCTTTCTTTTAATTTAGTTGAGTTATTTCTACTTTTCAAATTATGATAGGAATCTTTGTTCATAATCACTGATAGAAAGCTTGTATATTTTTAAATGTCTGTTCCCTCTGTTTTGAGTGTTTCTTCTCGTCCTATGTCTTTGGCTCTGAAGGCAGTGCTCTGGTTTCTTTGTAGTCTTGGTTTTCCATTGTCATAGATTTGATCTAAAAATGCTCCAGTTGATTTCTTCTTTGGCTATACTTGCTAAGGAGTGAACTTTCTTTTTATTTTGTAGTTTTCAAAAGAAAAAAACAACCACGCAGCCAGACTCAGGGAATGTGAAATAAATAGAACAATCAATAGCAAGCGTAAAACACTAGATTGAAGCAGCAGAAAAAAGTAGCATACAGAACAAAGAATGGGATGTTTTCATAGAAAATATTTGTTAGCCTGTTGGGAGTACTATACTGACGTATGGTAACTACATTTGCTACTTTTTCTTGGAAATCTGTAAATAAAGTTTTATATATGACGATAAATTTTAGAAAAAGACAGAGCCACCTGACATTTCAGATGGTAAAGAAAACCAATAAAACTGGAAAAGACCTTCTGGAAAGAGATTTTACATGAGAAATGAATAATGTAATTGAAATGAAAATTATAGGAAAACATAAACCATGCAGATTTTAACTTGAAGTACAAATACAGTACCGTATAAATGCACCCTATGTCATTGGGGCTTTTTAATAGTAATATGGAGGATATGCTTAGTTTTTGATGCAAATCCTCTGAGAGTTTATTTCCACTTGCTTCAAAGGATTCAGGCTAATCTGCAAGCCTCTGGCCTACATCAGACCTACACTGATAAAGGAAAAAACTTACCCTAAGTAGATCACTTCTTGAGGGTGAAGACAAAGATGAGAGAGACATCCTGGCCCAATCAAACCAGCTGAAAGCCTAAAAAACATGAATACCAAGTGTTCTCAAAACCAGTCACAACACTTAGAGATGTAAAAATTAATTTTCTTTCCATATTTTGAGAATGACAGATGTTTCCAATGGATTCATGCATCTATAAATGATTTACTGTGGTATTCTGGTCACTCTTGGAACAGAATAAAAATAACATGCACATTCCCATATACATCTCCTAAATTGCTTCATGTCTCTTTTCTGGTACGGAAAACCTATACAAAAGAATGGTTTCCATGTTCTTATTTCAATACAAATATATTTTCCATTTAGAAAACCATTATTTCTTCTATGGAACAGAAAATAAGTGTTTTGTTTTTTGTGAAGCAAAACTTATAATGCCTCAAGCTTGAAGTCATATCACTGTTCTTGCAGTTGTGTTTATACAAGGCAACACTGATGCAGTTGGTGTCATGTTGAACTTAGATATATTTTTTCCTTCTTATATATGTCTGCAAAAGTGCCCACTACTTGTCTTTCCTACTGTATTTGAAGTTATCATGGTCCCACATTCCAAAGGCTCTAGTTTCTTATTACTGTCCAGTCCAATTTATCAAGCACACTGAACTGACAAGAGCAAGACAGAATGTTCTTGTTGCCCTTGAGCTGGCAAAAACTGGTCTGGTCATCTGAAATTCAAACTAAGGTTTGTAGCTGGATATTACAGTTTCATTTGGTGATTTTGTTTTTAAGCAGTGAATTGTTTTGCATCTATTTTGATCCATAAGCAGAGAAACCTGACTTATGCAGGAAAATTAAGAAAGGTCCTAGTATATTCTGAATGAAGATAAACATGTTTAATTCAGCACACTGTATCTATCACAGACAGAAGTATTGTTAGTGGTGAAAACTCCAGAAAAACCACTTTATCTCTTCAGGTCTCTGAGCAATCACTGACAAATTCCTTGAAGGTGAACTAGTCAGATATGGAAACATGTTTCTTTGGTTAACCATACAGCAAATTAGTATGATCCTAGCCAGGTTGTTTGAATTTCTGTGTTCCTTTTGATGGTGGATAGGGCACGTAAAAAAAAACGAATAAAGCTAAGAGCACTGAACGTTCTAAAATAGGCTGTATACGTTCTGGGCTGAAACAGAAAATGTGTTTTTCAGCCCTGATATTAATGAACTGTCTACGGGCAACACACCTATTTGTAATTGAAAAAACAGCCCAGTTCCAACAAGAAGAAAAGACCTAAATAAGACTCATAGCATGATTAGGTAAGTGCTTGGGAGCACGATATGCTGATTTTAAAAGTTCAGGTGAGACATGTAATTGGTTGTGTGATTCTGCTGCAGTGCAAAATGAAACGGGCTCACAAAAAATGTCCTCCATGTACAAAAAGTATGTTGCAGATTTTGGAGATACAGGATTCCCCTTCTTTATTTAAGGTTATCATAGAATCATAGAATGGTTTGGGTTGTAAGGGACCTTAAAGATCATCTAGTTCCAACTCCCCTGCCATGGGCAGCGACACCTCCCCATCTAACCTGGCCTTGAACACTTCCAGGGATGGGGCATCCACAGCTTCTCTGGGCAACCTGTTCCTATGTCTCACCACACTCACAGTAAATAATTTCTTCCTAATATCTGATTTAAATCTACCCTCTTTCAGTTCAAAATGGTTGCCCCTCATCCTATCACAACACTCACTGATGAACAGTCCCTGGTAAAGAATGTGACTTATCGTGTGTAAACAGGTGTAAGGAAATTCATTATTCCTCTGGGCAGGCAACCTGAGGGATATTGCAGAGCATTTGATGACTGAGTCATCTTTCCTTCCTCTCCCCTTCTCCTTACTACATAGCTGAATGGAGAATTAACTCCAACAAACCAAGCTGAAATACTGAAAGTAGAAAAGTAATAGAGTAAAAAATGGTAACAAGTGGAGAAAGATTGCAGGTTAATTCCCCCTCCCCTCAGAGCTTAAAAAAAGACAGGGACATAACTGTGCCCTTACTAATTTTTTTCCTGTTCTGTTCCCATGGTAGTACAGCTTTTTGCTGTCTCTTGCCACTGAGTGCCAAGGAACTTTCAAATCGGACCCTACATTAGTGAATTTTGGTAACAGACATTTATTCTTTATAACTGAAAACCACACACTTCCAACTGACATGTATTGTGTGTACCCATAAATGAATCACAGTAAAAATAAAAATAATTCAAACATTTTTAATATGTTTGTAATTTGGAGCTCAGAATGGGTATAATAAAATTGTGGGTCTCTTTCATAATGAAAACACCCAATGGGCTCACAATCTACACTCCATATGGCACTCAGTCCCTCTGCTCTGCATCCCACTGTGCTCACAGTGTAATCCATATGGATCTACCTTAATTAGTTTCCTATTCCTGCAACGTTTACTGTGTCTGTTCATAGCTTTCCATCAAACATCCACTTATTGCTGAGTGAATATATTATTATGTGATGATTTCCTAGATTGTTGGAAATGTGAAAGCATTAATTTCCTTGTGTGTTGATCAATGCTGTGGCTTTGTCCATTAATGATGCGGTAAGCAACACTCATACAGATCCAAGATGTGCAATTTCAGCCAACTTATGAGTGCTCATATGTAGCCCGTAAGCATAATTATGTGCGTGCTTCCCTATTCAATTAGAGTGCTCCTAGGATGTGCAAGCAACAAAATGGAGGCCCAGGAACCTGGAGGAAGGCCATGGACGTGCATCAAATGGCTTTACGTGAGTTTCTCCAGCTCTGAGCAGGGTAAAGAGTTTAAGGGGAGCTCTGGAGTTGATAGCATGACAACTGCAAATTCACGGAAGAGAGATATGAAGGACAAAAGGAGGACAAGTGTCACTCTGCTGAGGTTTCCACTTTCCAAGATAAATTAGCAGTGCCTGTACACTGCAAGCTGGTTGCGTGTGATGTGACTCTAAGGCCAGTGGCAGGCTTAGAGTTGCGGATCACATTACCTGGATCTATGCATAAAATCCACCTGGACAGCTCACTAAATATTGACACAATGCGTAACAGTGATCCCAAACTCATATCCTGCTAGTGTTCCTAAAGAAAGGGATACAACTCCAACATATAATGTTACCTGGTTGTTTTGAATGTTACGTTCGGTTCTGATCGTCCTGCCTCTAAAAAGATTAAGCAAGAGAATGCAGTGCTGTATGATGAAATACCATAAGAATATGACAGATTAAAAAGATAAAAATATGGAAAAAGAGACAGGGAGAAGCTTCAGTAATGACTGTATGGTAGAGGTTGCAAAAGGATAAAGAGAAGGAAAAGGCTATTTTCATGTACCTTTTGTTATACAGTACCAGGCTATGGTTCAGTAAGACAGAAGGGATATACTTAAAACTAGGGAAAACTCTACTTTGTACACATTGCAATTATCCTGTGGAACTTTCTGTCACTAAGTATTTCTACAGTGAGGAGAGTTGTGGGATCCAGAAAAGAATCAGATACTTATACTGATGTTGAAAACATCCAGAAATTTTTTAGCTGTTATATATATATTATCTATATCTATAGATTTTTTATTTTTGTGTATGAAAATATATGTCTGTGTCTTGTAGAAATTTAGCTAGCTACTGACCAATAAGATTTAGGATGACACATATATATACACATGATATATATGACACATATATACACACATGCGTGCACACACACACACATATATATATATATACACATATGCTCTCACAAAAAACCCTGAGAGTTTTTTGGCATCTTCCTTGAACTGTGCATAGTAATAAGGAGCATAAGGGAAACCTTGGGACTGGTGACAAAACTGCAAATTCATAAAATAGAGGCATGCTGAAGGACAAAGGGAGAAATCAGCATCTTTTTTTGGCAGTCAGCATCTCTTCTACATAGCATAGCTTATACAAGGGAAAATATCTGTGATAAAATATAGCCTATTATATCCTTTAATTTTTATTGCTGTCATGACACCTGATAAACTCAAACTGCCGATTGTGTCTGGTTCAATGACAACGGGTAGCTGCTTCTCTTTCTTCCCCTTGCCCTTCCCTTTCCTCTTTCTCCTGCTTCTAAGAACAATTTAAACAGATTACCACTACAATCCATGTGACAATTTCTCACCATGCTTATTTTCAGATATATTATATTCATTCCTATAGATTTACAAATGTGGATATGTTTGTTTTTCAGGCTCCAAATTTGCTTGTACTGTGCACACAGTTCTACGTGCACCTTGGCAGCCTACATGTATCACTATTGCTACTGTATCATAGAATCACAGAACAGTTGAGGTTGGCAGGCACCTCTGGAGATCTTCTAGTCCAAACTCCTGCTCAAAGCAGGGTCACCTAGAACAGTTTGCTCAGTGTTGTGTCTGGTCAGGTTTTGAATATTGCTAAGGAGGGAGATTCCACAACCTCTCTGGGCAACCTGTGCAGGGTTGCCACCCTCACAGTAAAAAAAAAATAAATATAAAAATTCTTGTGTTTAAATAGAATTTCCTGTATTTTAGTTTGTGCCGTCTTGTCTAGTGATTGGGTCCCATGGAGAAAAGTCTGGGTCCATCTTCTTCATTTCCCCCATCAGATATTTATAAACATTGAAAAGATCTCCCCCAGGCCATTTCTTTTTCAGGATAAATAGTCCCAGCACTTTCAACCTCTCCTTGTATGACAGATGTTCCAGTCCCTTAAACATGTTTGTGGACCTTTGCTGGACCCACTCCAGTATGTCCCTGTCTTGTACTGGAGAGACCAAACCTAGACACAACACTCCAGACGCTTCTCACCAGGGCTGAGCAGAGGGAAAGTATCATCTCCTTCAACCTTCTGGTGTTCTTCCTAATGCAGTCCAGGAGGTTCTTGGACTTCTGTGCCACAAGGGCACATGGGCCTCAGCTGATGTTCAACTTGTCTACCAGGACCCCCAGGTCGTCTTTGGCAAAGCTGTTTTCCAACCAGTCTGCGGCCTGTACTGGTGCGTAAGGTTACTCCTATGCAGGTGCAGGATTTTGTTTTTCTCTTTGCCATACTTCATGAGATTCCTTTCAACCCATTTTTCCAGCCTGTCAAGGTCTCTTTGAATAACAGCACAACCATACAATTTATCAATCACTTCTCCCATTGTTTTGTCATGTCCAAGCTTGCTGAGGTGCACTCTGTCCCATCATCCAAGTCATTAATGAAGATGTTAAACAGTATTTGCCCCAGTATTGATCCTTGGGGTACACCACTAGGGTGTCTTGGATTGCTGGTTTCCCTCTGTGTTGTTTTTCCAGGAGATACTGGGATTGTTAAGTTCCCTGTGAGGATCATGGCCTGCAAAAGTGAAGTTATCTGAAGCCTTCATCTACTTTTTCCGGATCAGGTGTTCTGCAGCAACACACACACACCAATATTACTCACTTCCGTCTGCGCTTGAATTCTGACCCATAAAGCCTCAGCTAGCTCATCATCCATCTGAAGGCAGAGCTCCATGCATTCCTGCTCCTCTGTCATAGTGACTCTCCCTTCGTGCCATCCTGGCCTGTTGTTTCTGAAGTGGAATATGTATCCATCCAATGCAGTTCTTCAGTTGTGTGGGTTATCTTACCATACCTCTGTGACAAGTTCATAACCCTGCAATGGCACACTGACCTCTGATTTCTCATTTGTTTCCCATGTTGTATGCATTAGTGTACAGGCACTTCAAAGAGGTACCCAGCTGTGCTCATTTCCCAGAAAAGTGCCTTCCCCATGACACTGTCTTAACTTGCATGTACTCCTTTATTTCTGTGCATATGCTTGAAATGCACCCCTTTCAACCTTGTTTTCTTGATCATGAGGATGCTCCAGTCCACATCACCCTGAACCCTTTGCTTGCCAGCTTGGTCCACTATTTCCTCACTTGACTGTTGGTTGTTGACTCTGCCCAGTTGTTCTTACTTTAAAACTCTCCTCACTCACTTGCACAGGCTGGTGGCAAAGATGATTTTGACTCACTTTGTAAGCTGGATTCTGTCTCTTCCCAGCAGTCCTCATTCCTTGGAGAGTCCCATGGTGATAAAAAACATATCTCTGCTTCCAACACCAGCTGCCCAGGTGCTTGTTGACCCACAGAATCAGTGGCTTGCCAGCAGGATCGAGCAGAAAACCACCTGTGCCCTTGATGATCACCCCCAGAGCCATATAGTCATGCTTGATATGCTCCAGGTCTTCCCTGGCACATGGAAGAGCAGCAGAGGTAGCCTAAGGGCTAGAGAAGCCACATCAATCTTTTTGCAACATCCCAAATCTGAGCCCTGGCAAGCAGCAAACCAGCCCAGGTGACAGGTCAGGGCAGCTGACAGGGACTTCAGTCTCTTTCTCACCATTTCTCATGTTGTACAGTATGCTGATCTGCTGTCAGAGCTCCTTTACTTGGTGAGACAGACCCTCTACCAGTGCACTCCTCCTGCAGGCAAGGAGCCCACCTCCTGCTACCCCAGCCTTAGCGAGAGGGCCCAGGTGTCCCTGCAGTCCCAGACTTGAAGAGATGCTGTGCTCTGGAGTTGAGACCTCGGATGTGCTGGGGGAAATGCCCCAGTGGCTGCTGGGGACTGTGTCCTGCAGTGTGTCTCCGCCACTGCTGAGCAGCACATATGCTGTCCTCAGCAGAGTTTCTGGCCCCCTCCATGTGCACTTCTGCGCGAACTGCTGCCTCTGTTATATGCAATAACCCATCACCAGAGTAAGTGAATTTTTAGTCTGATCTACCAACTTCCTAGATGTTCTTTGTAACTCTGCAGTGGTTTTCTTCTCCCTGCCTTATTACAGTATCAGAATAATTACTTGTGGTTAAACAGCAGGGAACTGTGTTGTTTATTCAGCAGTAGGTTAGGTCTGGAGAAGGAAAGGGGTGAGGGCAGGAATGGGTACACGTAATCTTAAATACGAGCAGAATGTCAGACTTTCAAGAACCTGATATAAACCAGAGAGGTGTATTAACCTGTTCCATACCAAGGAAGGTGTGACCTGGGCAGAGAATAATCAAAAGGGGGATAGCACAGGCAAATAACACTTTTTTTTTCTTTTTTCTTTTTTTTTTTTTAGCTTTCACTTTTCTTCAGCCATACAGGCTCACATTCTAGTGTCTAGGGAGTTTTCCTTTACTGTAATTTGAGATGGAGTGGCAAAGACCTCTCTTGCAAGCGGAGAAAGGGGAATAGCCTTTAAAATGTCATTTTGCCACAGGCGCCAAGAAGTATTTATACACACTGATTAGCAGCCACTGTCTTTTTAATGAGAAATGGGATGTCGTTTGTCATTGTAGCAGACCCTGCTGTCATTGTTCTCTACTGTATTTTTAGCAACTGCATAATAAATAATATCTGGATATAACAAAGTGAATAACTGGATTGCTCTAAAATGAGGAAACGTTCAAAAAAACCCCACCAAAACCCCACACTGGTTATCACTGAGGAATAGAGAGCTACCCTGTTTTTTCCATAGTGACTACATTCTCTAATGGTAACATATAGTATCACTATATTAAATACTTTATTCTAATTCATTATTTTAAATGTTAACATTTCTTTAAAAAAGGAAAAAAATGTAGATCTGTTCATGCCATGCAGGTGGCAGGGAGATGAATTTCCATGAACGTGGAATCATTTTACATGTCATGTGACCCTGAGTGCTGCCAGAGTTCCAGAAAACAAGGAATGAAGCCCGAAGTCCCCAAGTAATTTCCTCCTCCCCCCCCGCAATACATTTAGGCTCCTTTATTCTCATTAACACATCGTGCCTCCAGCTGTCTTTGAAGTAGGTATGAATTTAGACATTGATGTTAATAGAAGCACTGTTGGATCCTGAGTAGTAGAAATATTCTGGAAAACTTCACTCCTCACCATGGATATCGCCTAAAAGTAGATGGCTTGGACAACATTTTTGCACAGTGGACACTGTATTGACTTTGCAGTAAAATGAAATGATGATAGCAAGTCTAGTCCAGCCATAGCTGGTGCAGCATAGCTCTTGCCATTAGAGTTTCTGACAGCGTCAGTATTTGTGCTCCTGACAAAGTAATGAGAAGTGAGCCTCTAGATTTAGCTGTTCACCTGAGCACCGGGTAGAACTGTGACCTAAAGGTGACCCTCATAATGTAAGAAAGAACTGATTTTATAGATTTTATGACCTTTGAGTATTTTTGTGATTTCTTTTTTCCTCCCTCCAGATTTTCATAGCAACAAGACTTTGAACGAATTACTTCATTATTAAAAGAAAGACTTCAGAGAAGAGGAGAGATAAATAGTACTGAAGTCCATGAGTCTGGTATTCATGACAAATACTGAAAATTTATGAGGAACCGCGAGGAACCACCTTAGTATATTGTAAGTTTACTTTATCTTCTCTTCTGTACATGTGACGGGAATATGTTGTTGTTTAAATGATACAATATACTGGTGCTTTGTCTTCTTCATTGCAAAAATCTAAATATAGTATGAATTTTAACAGGTCACAATTCTGATACACACTATGGTTAGACACATAATTATGCATATTGAGACTCAGTGGGTTGAAAGTTTAGGTAAAATACTGATCTGGGGTGGGAGTTTTGTTTTAACATCAGTTCTAATCACTGATTTTCAGACTTTCAACAGAGGTCTAAGTGAATGTGGATTCATGTTCTTGCTACATACATGTTTCTAAAAGTGGAAATTGATTTACTTTTACCTTATACAGCAGCAAAGATCATGGATATGTATTTCTCTGATAAATATTTGTTGTTAGGGGTAAACTCCATTTTTTTCATGTTTTCTGCATGTATTAGTTGCATGTCATATAACCATATAAGGTTCATGAAGATGAAAAGGGGAAAATGAAGCAAATACTGTAATTATTAATCTTTTGCATTTTTAGTGACTGTTGTGAAAATACATAAGCTAACTGTGACAGCTAGCTACCATGACATCATTAGTTACAACCCATGGAAAGAGGTGAGCCAGAGCAACAGTAAATGCAGGAACTTGTTCTCAAAAGCAAGAAACCACTCAGCAGAGCAGAACTTTCCTTAGCTTTAGTGCCATCACGGACAAAACTTCAGTTGTGCTGTAATGGATTGTTTGTGTTTTATTCAGGAAGCCAGGTATAACAACTTAAAAATGGTGGAGTGGACTGACTTTACAATATTTTGATACAGATAGTAATGCTCTTCAACCTGGTGACAGGTCCAGAGCGCTCCTTCTCCAAAAGAAGCTGCAGTGAGGGAACAGCTTTTCTCACTATGTGCTCTTCATCATTCAAAATTCGTAGGTGGAATTACTGGATTTTCCTCACAGCTGTTGAGAGCATCAGACATGAATGCAGAAGTTGCTGTCACTGCAGGGCCTTTTGTGGGACATTTGAGAAGCTGGGCAGAGTGAAAGGACTTCTGTACACGTAGAAGGGCTAACGCAATCAAGTGGTAGTAACCATAGCACTGATCTGATCCACTGCCCCATGTTTGCTAAAGTGTGATAGAACTCCTCCCAGGCACCATACAGTGGGTACTCTCTGTAATGCTAAGACAGTTTTCATAGTGAAATAAAATATAATTAAGCAACACTGAGTATGATATGAATTTGACAACAATTCAGATGTTTTTCAATAGTTTGTTGTTCATTAGCATGAAAAATAACCATCTTTATCACATTTACATTCATCTTAGAAGTATGTAATGAGGGAAAATAACAAAAAAACCATACACAAGCTGTCTGTATAACAATGCAATAGCAGTTAAGAAATATAATAAAATGAACACAACCACCTAGAGTTATATGCTAATTAGAATGATTTGTTATGCCCATAACAACAGAGTTTGATCTAAGCTCTCAGTTACTTACTGGTGAGCACAGACTGTTGGGCAATAGGCAGATAAACTTTCTAGATCCATCTATCTGCCAGAGTGGTCCTATTCATAGTGTTTTCATATGTGATGTTCAGCTGGTCACCTGAACCGAATATTTTACTTAATGTTTAAGCACCTAAATACATGGTTTATTTATTGAACATGGACATCCCTCCTCCCTCTCACTGGTGATAATGATCCTTCAAAAAAACATGCTGGTTTAGCTTTTTATATAGGAACAGAGACTGGAAGAAAGTAATCATTGAGTCATTGAATGCAGTGTTCCACAGCTGTAGGCAAGCATTATATACAGTGGTTTCCCTTCCCTTTTAGCAAGGCACTGCAGCTGCCTTCTCTTCTTTTCAGCATGAAACAGGAAAAAAATATCTATAAACCAAGCATTAAATAACCTTTAACATTGATTTGGGAGTTTTTTCCCTTCTGTGACTTAAACAAATTCAACATATTTTATTGTCATTGCTTCTGAAAACCTTGGACCAGCTGTTGTGTTGTTGAACTAATCACAGTCTGGCTTAACCTTACTGACTTTAGAGGCATTAGTTGGAATTACAGTGGTATTGCGCAGTGCATAGTTCAGACCACTGCTGAGATACCATTAGAATATTTTTGTCTGCAGTTCAAGAAATACGCCATGTAACACAGTGTGTCATAGGGATTTTCCAATACGTTATGGCACTTACAGTTCTGAGAGAGAAAAAAAAAAAAAGAGAAAAATGGTCTATAAGCCTTAAAAGAGTCGGTCTTACTTTAGTTAGTAGTATTTAATATATTTTTTGTAGTTTTCTGAATCATCTGCCACCCTTTAGCACTGAAAACTTCATTAAAGTGTTTTGCTGCCTATGGGAGGAACTTTCAGTCTATTTTATTTGATAGTTAACTAAAGTGTACAGTTTTCCTTTCTTCCCTTTCATGGCCAATTAATTTCCCTTATAAAGCCAATCAATTTTGTAACCGCTAACCAATGTTACTCCATTAGACCAAGAGTTAGAAGCTGTTCCCAAGCTAAGTCTCTGTGAACTCTGCTAATAAAATGGTCTTTCTCAACACTCATGAGGGCCAGAACGCTGTGAACTCGTGGACTCCTATTCATCTAAAGCAAAGCAAAGTTAAGTAATTTTGCACACAAACTATGCAGCATGTGCATTCAAGTGTGATGGCCAGCGTTTTGAGAATGGCTGTGAGGTGCATGGCCTGGCATGGAGCGTGACACTCTCTGCTGCCAAACGGGCTCTAAGGACTGTATATTATTGCACCAAGGCTACTGTAAATTTTTCAACAGTTCCCAGTGTTCTGTTCCAAGACTGAGGGATTGGCATAATGCAAGGACCTGTGCTGCACCTCAGTCTCCATCGGAAGAATAGAACGTGGGATGATTGAAGGTGGTGCCAAGAGAAAATGGTGTAAGTTTCATTGCACTGGGAACAGGGGAATTTCCTCAAAAGTAGAACAGAGACTGCATTTCTTATTAGCATTCAAAATCACAGAAGGATTTACAAAGAACGACAAAGAGATTGACTTTAGGATTACAGTAATTGTTGACTTAGGGATCGGTCATAACAGTCAGGTAATTACACAGGTCTAAGTAACATCACGATTTAAGAAAGAAATATGAGCTCTTTTTTGGAGAGGGGGTGGCAGAGATCTCCTCTCCCTCCAGGTTGATAACATCTGTAAAGAAAAGGAGGCACACAGGGACAAGGTACCTATGCAGGAGAGACAACTAGGAATTTTCTTGGAAAACCTTTTGTTTTAGTGACATATCTATGTGTCAAAGCTCAATAACTTCCATGTGATACATGTACCAGGCTTGGGTGGACCTGGATTGAGGAGAGGGGTAAGGACTTAGGCTAGCCTATGGCTTAATGCACTGATGCTCATGGTATTTACGTGGTAGGTGAGAGACTCACACTTGGAATTGTCCTGCCTTACTCACAATAGATGCTTAAATCTCTTATGTTTGTTTCAAGTAACTCTCCTATTACGTTACAGATCATCACAGAGTAAAATCTGCTCATTCATCTTTGCTGAAGGTTTTCCACATTTGATAGGTAATTCAATACGTGATAAAGCCCTGAACTGTCTTGACTTAAACTTCCAGCTTCCCGAAATCAGGTAGAGCAGACACACTTCTACTAACCCTGTCTTTCTTCCAGTTCTTCTCCCTCTCCTTTCCCTTGCTTCTCTTTTGAAAGTTTCATTCCATGGAGAGTGAAAGTAATTTTAAATCATAAAAATATTTTCCTAACTTGCACTGGCAGGTATGATTTTTTTTTGTTTGTTTGTTTTGATTTTTTTTGTAGATTCATATATCTATGTAAAGTAAGACTTTATCTTTGCAACCCTGTTCAAAATAAATATCCAGAAATTGTATGACCGAGGAGCTGCATGGCAAAATGATGGGCACATGAAAGGTATCTCCTCAAATTAATAAAAGGCTACAAATTTACTCATCTAGAGCTGGGATCTGAATAAAGGGATTTAAAATCTACCAGGTGAATTTGGGCAGACACATCTCCATGGCCTTAGAAATGCTAAGGATTAGCCTAACTTCTTTCAAGTAAGAGAACAATTTCTACTCATATTGAGATAACTAATACACAGAAATCAAGTCCAGAGCTTATGGAAAATGGTTAAGTTAGAGGATTGCTACCTCAACTAAGGTATAACAAGAATAATTTTAATCATAAGTATTTTTTACAAATTCTAATTTATCTATTATTCAGTAATAGACACACCTTTATTTGCTCAATTTTCTCATGAAAATTCATACAAACTCTTTTTGTTCACACAAATATTTGGAGAGGAGCTTCTGTGCATGTGAATAAGGTTACTGGAGCATGAATGATCATATTTTTGTGCAAACAAGGGTATTCATGCTGAAATTTCTTAACTAGCTCCCCGACATAAAAAGGCTTTGTGCATCTATGAGTTATGGGTTAGCAATCAGAGGGAGACAAGGAGTGTTTTAAAACATAACAAATAAATAAGCTGTTGGTGTGAACTAACATGAGCAGAAAAATTGGAATTAGGGGATCATTGTCCAATAACAGCAATGAAGAATCACTAAAAGAGCTGGTTTCTGCTCCTAGGAGTGCAACAATACTATTCTGAAATGTTTGGCCGATAAACCTCATCTCAGTCCCTGGGAAGGTGTTAGAACAACCAGTCCTGGAAACCATTTCTATACACATGAAGGTCAAGACAGTGAACAGCAGTAGTCAGCACAGACCCACCAAGGGGGAGTCACGTTTGACCAACTTGATAACCTTCTATGATGAAATGGCTGGCTTGATAGATGAGGGCAGAGCAGTACATACTGTTTCTTAGACTTCAGTAATAATTTCAATGCTGTCTACCATAAGATTGTCATAGAGAAGATGTTGAAACATGGACTGGATGATCAGACAGTGAGGTGGATTGAAAACTGGCTGAACAGATTGGACAGCTGGGAGCTGCCCGGCTGGAAAGCAGCTTTGCCCAAAAGGACCTGGTGGACACCAAGTTGAGCATGAGCCAGCAATGTGTCCTTGCAGCAGGGAAGGCTAATGGTTTCCTGGGCTACATTAGGAAGAGCGTTGTCAGTGGGTCGAGGGAGGTGATCCTTCCCCTCTACTCAGCACTGGTGAGTGAGACGGACACCTGGAATGTTGTGTCCAGTTCTGAGCTCCCCAGTATGAGAGAGATACAAAACTACTAGAGTGGGTCCAGCAAAGGGCCATAAAGATGGTTAAGTGACTGGAGCATCTGTCATACAAGGAGACGTTAAAAGAGTTGGGACTGTTTGACCTAGAGGAGAGAAGGCTTGGGGGGGAATTTATCATATAGATAATTATAGATATATAGATACCTGAAGGGAGGGTACAAAGGGGATTGAGCCAGATTCTTTTCAGTGGTGCCCAGTGACAGGACAAGAGATAAACAAACTGAAACACAGAAAGTTCTGTCTGAACATCAGGAAAAACTTTTTTCTGTGAGCATGACTGAGCACCAGCACAGGTTGCCCAGGGAGGATGTGGAGATACCTAAAAGCCATTTGGACGTGCTCCTGGGCAGCTGGCTCCAGGTGGCCCTGCCTGAGCAGGGAGTGGTTGAATCAGATGACCTCCAAAGGTCCCTTCTAACCTCAACCATTCTGTGATTCCATGATTCCCCTCAACAGTCCAGAATTTAAAGCACAGCAGACACATGCCCCTAGCAGAATGTTTGAAAAAGTATCATTGATGCATGACATTCCCATATAGTCACCACAGGATATGAATCTTTACCCACTGTAGATGTCCATACCAACACCCACTGTTCAGTAAATAAATACTACTGAGTTTCAGTCTACTTACATTAGGTCTTGCTCAATTTTTGGAGTTGCAAAAGTATAGAGATATCTCACTTTTAGAATAAGCAAGTAAACTTGCTTACAAGTAAAGGAAATAAAAAAACTTAAAATGTGGCATAAGAAAGATAAACTTTATTTTTCCCTTTAAAAAACAGCTATTTGACTTTGTGGTTCAAGGATAAAACCCTAAGTCTCAAGACCTATGTTTGGTATTGAGATGAGTAATGTCAAGCCAAGGAAAGGGGTGGAAAAAGCAGACTTGCTTGCTTGCACTGACATTCTTCTTCAGGTAGGATGTCTGTGGGATCTATACTCAAACTGTGATTTTGAGCTTTTCTGTCACAGCTAATGCAGGGCTAGAGTGATCAAAATTAAAATATAATTGTTAAGAGTTAGCAGCATCACAGTAATCTGAAGTATCACATTTTATGCACGTGTTTCAGACAGGAGAGATCTACAGCGGTTTCTAACCTTTTCATGGCTTCTAACACAAATATAATGAACACAGATGAAGCTGTACATGAATTTGTCACTGCTTTTCTCAGTTCAGCTGTGGTTCTTTCTATACCAATTGACTGTCATGATGAAAAATATCAAAGTCTGCGCAAACGTAGACCTGTTCTGCAGGGCTGGCACACTTCTTTATTGTCTAAGTATGCATTTCCAGATGAATATTAACGTTTACTAAGTGACCCATACATTTTTACTTAGATATTTAAGCTTACAAACTCCTGAACCTGTATCACATGCAGTAAATTATTCAAGATGAAGGTTTTTGGAAATGAATGTTGGAATATCTCACACACTTGTCACAGTCAAGATATTCTCATGCTGTTTCAATTTGTCCATGTTGCAAAATGAATTATGGATAAATTTACATTTCCCAGAGATTCTTCACACATATCTAGGCCCAGGTGAAGCAAATATTGTGACACTGTAGGACACTTGAGCACATTTCCAGAGGCTTTAAGGCTCTGTTGATACATAATGTGCATAACTCACAGCAAACATTAATGTAAATTAATATAACATTTCTTTGGAAATCTTACACTTTTTTACAGCTCAAGTCAAAGTTTGAGGGGAGTTTGGCACAGCGTAGCAAGAGTCAGCAGAGAGAATAAGGTGAGCTGAGGCAGCAACACAAAGCAGCACGGTTGTTCAACAGGCAGGGCAAGAAAATCTGATCCAGCAGCAAAACTGCCTGCCTGGAGTCAGCAGCAGTCAAGTAGTCTTCTGGCAGTGGGCAGCAGTCAAAGAACAGCTGAACCAGCAGTTCACATCTTAAAGGGCAGAAAGAGGAAAATAATCAGGCTCGAAAACTCAAGACCTTATTGACCTAAAGAAAACAGTTCTCCAAGGTAGTTTGATAAGACTATGCAATAGCTTAACTAGAAGAGAAGGACAGTGTGGCATAAGTGCCCCAAAGAAGATGCTGCTAAACCACAAGGGGACAGATACTGGTTTTTGTCTCTTTGGTTATGAGCTGTGCAATCTGCATGTCTTAAAACTGAGCACAGACTGACTAGATATTTATGTTAATTATGTATCTGACTTGCCTCCTGATGATCTGGTTCAGTTATTAAACATGACAGTACATATTCTTTTTGTCAAACACTACCACAGCTCCATTAACTGTTTTAGCAATGTTCAATGAATCTTTCCTGAATTCCAGCTGAAATCCTATGAAACATTCCTGTTTCTGCTACTTTGCCATCTCTGCTACTGTTTCTTTGGGGTCTGTAGAATCACCGGCAGGGGGTAGAGGGGGGCTGTCTCTGCAAATTCTGTCTATCTGCTTGTTGCTAAGAACTGGTTGTCATCTACTTTTTGTTTTCCTCAAAACCTCATCTTCAGGACTCTGTACTTCACAGAAATGAGGAGTAACCTTTCTGATAGCTGCAGTCTTTTATAGTTCATGAAATATCTGTGTAGAAATGGACTGTAGCTCCACTTTATAATGGATTTCATACTTTTGAATCCCTGTTATACCATGCATTTTTTGTGTCTTTATCAGTTTTTCTTGCTGCACGTTACAATTTGTTCTACTGTCGGCTGCAGTTCTGCTAAATTGAGAATTTGCTTTCCCCTGCTAAACACAATTTCAGTGGTGATGTACGGTGCTGTAAAGGTGATGCCCTTAAGTTTAGCAAAGCCAAACCCTTCCAACCTCTGTAACTTTTTGAATTATCTTTTAACTGTCTTAATTTCTTTGTTCATCAAACTGTTGAATCACAGATACCTGTTATGGTAAATGCTGAAATGCACACTCTTGTGGACAATATTTCAAACATACACTAAGATTTTCATGTTTGGTCCTCCAATCTCAAAGAAATGTGAATAATAATACAACATGAAACTGTTTTAGCCAGTGTCTGTAAATATAGACCAAATTCGTAACTGTGTATCACAGCTTCAAGATCTCTCTTTGACTTTTGAATTTAACCTGCTGGTAAATGCTTAGCATATTTATGGGCTCAACAATTACAACAAATGTAACAAGCTTGATTTTCACTTTTAATTTTCAGTTCAAGATCATGTTATTCTTTAGGGAGAAGTAATTTTACCCCTAAAGGTATTTTTGATGGGGATTTTAGTGGTCTTGTTTTCTCACTCAAAAGCTCACAGCTACTTTTCCCTTCCAATATTCATTTTCATATTAATAGCCAATCTATAATTCAGAAGTGTTCCCTCAGGGTGTAGGGCAAGACGTCAGCCCTCTGTCATTCCCTGCTTTCATGATTTGAAGATTTAGGCTGTCTCTGAAAGTTCTTTTCAGATTTTTTGCACACTTTTTCTCTTAATATGGAGCACTGATATGCTTGTTAAATTGCAAAATATTGTAAAATTTTTAAGTTCATGCCGTCTAAATACAGATGTTGGATGTTTGGATCTGTGCACATTTCTACAGCTGATGCACTTTCTGTCCATCACAGCTTCTTGCTATTCTGTGATGTTTCCTACTTTATTTTGTCTTTCTATTTTCCAATTTCCCCTTGTGATAATCTGTTTATCCAGTGTAACTGCATCTCAGTTTTCTTCTAGCATGTTTTTGACATGTCCTTACTGCTTTTCCTGATTTAGATTTCTATCTTGTAGCTGTCATTCCAGTAGCTTTATATCTTTGATTCCAATCACTATTTGATCTTTTCTAATGGAATCAGTCAGTATACCATAATTACACGGCTGACTTGTTAAGTGACTGTCAGTCAAACATTCTTCAAATTTAGTGAAATGAAAGGAATTCTGTTCTTTGAGAGGTGCATATGATAACAATTATGTCCTTCAAAAGTTTCACTTTTGTTAGGAGTACAGTATTTTTCCTGCACACTCTCAGAGGCAGTTCTTCCATTCTCTTTTAGTACCGTACTAACAAGGATAGGGAGAACTTCAGATATTGCTGTATTCAAAAAATACCCACCTTTTGTGACTGTTTTTGAGTCCAGCTGGTCATGCATAGATGCAAAAGCCTGCTTAAATGTTCTCCATGACTCTGCAGCATTGCCAGAGAACTTTAATTGCTTCTCACTCTCAATAGTATTCTTCTCTCTGTCTTCATTTCTTTGAAAACTTACTTTTTGAAGAGCTCACTTCAGTCTAATGCAACAACTGGATAATGTCTGGTTCTAGAGCAACCACTGGGAGGTTAGAAACATTGCTTCTGTATGATGTAAATTTCTTTGCCTATGTAAAAAATAACGAACACCTCAAACCTTTTAAAAAACCTACTGGTGAGAGTAATAAAATTGACTTCTTGCCAATTAAAATATTAAGTGTTGAACTGCCTATCTAACATAACTTCCCTTGAGAGAGGATTTATTTTATTTTTTTATTGCTAGTCCACCTTGCCCCTTTGTCTCTTGTTCTCTATGCTCCAAGACTGTAGTCTTCCTGCGAAGCCGGTGTATGTCCGTATACACCAAAATAACAGTGTTGTTCGATGCACAGTCTGACAGTGGTGTTCAGCTAAACCCAAAACTATAGTCAGAGACCACCTTGAAACCAGAGTCAATATTGCCTGCAAGATCATATGCTTCAAGGTCACATTGGGGTAAAGTACATAACCAGATCAGATCGCAGGGGAAAGTATTCATGCAGGGAGACATCATGGCCATCGTCTGAGTTTGGTATGATTTACTATGCCATCTCTGTCCATGTTTTTTTAGTGCGGATGTTTAGTGAACTTTATATAGCCAAAGAGAAGATTTTGAGAAAAGCCTAGAAAAAATCCAGGGATAATTGTGGGATTACTGTTATATAACAGTGAGTGATTCAGTTCAGTTTGCTATTTTGGCCCTGTTACGAGGAATTGGATCAGATAGCATTAGGGATGCCCACAGGACGTGCTGACGGGGGTCTCTTTGCTGACCTGAGGTGAAAAATATCATCATCACATCATAAAGTCTGAGAGCTGCTAACAAAGTATCAAAAAGGTCATTAGTTAGGCTGTCGGTGTCTTCTTTCACCTTTCCCCTGAATCCCTCAGAGATCCTTGTGTCTAGCCCTTCATCTGTCAGGCTGGGAATTTCCAAGTCTTTGCTGCAATGCTGAATTTAGAATTGTGGAGAGACAAAAGTATGCTTTTGTTTTCTGAGTTAATGAATCTCAGTAAGAAGCTACATCCCAATTATACCTATGGACAACAACCAAACTCATCATGAATATGTTGTGAAAAAAAAGCGTGGAAGTTGGTAAGATGATCTAGAGGAGATAAAAATACAGTATGCAAATGTATGCCATGTTGAAGAGGGTGGACTGAGCTGGCCACAGCAAGCCTATAATGTCATATGTTTTACTGAAAATACTGCTCAGTCATATTCAGATAGGGAATAGTTCATTTAGGTGAGAAGACGTCATCTACAACGCTGGTAGTGTTAAGTAGGATTTTGTTACCTTCCTCTTGTCATCGGATGCAATCTCATCAGCTTTTGTATCCTCCTCAGCATCCTGCAGTGGACAAGCAGAAGTCTGGTGCAGAGGCTTCCTGGCAGATTCCATGCAAGCAAAGCCTGCTGTGACTCCTAGGGCATCTGCTGCCCATACGTGCTGTGGTGAGGAACCTGAACAGGTTGTACTGGGCTTATCCTTTTCCTATAATTTTCTGTAGGCACTGCTGGGCAGCACATAGGGCTTGACAAATCTTTTGGTACGACACAGTGCAGTTCTTATTTTGTTTTGTGTAAGTGTCAGGGAGAAGACAAGATGCAGGTATCAAGCTGTCCCCTTCTGAAAGTTTAAGGTTACTTTCATGTTAGTTTCTTGCCTTTATAAGTGATGAGCTCAGTGCATAACTCATGAATGACATCTTTAGTATACTGTGTGATGTGGGTGTGCCTTCCCGCTGATGCATCAAATTGCACAGCTTTGTCATTTCTACTACCTGGTCATCTCATAATTCAAAGATCTCATCTTAATGAACAGCTAACCCCTGGCTTAAGAGATTTAAGAAGAAGGATATTTGAATGACATTGACTCATCCACATTGGATATAGTCACTAAGAAACATCCTTAGACATCTAGTTCTGTTGTGGACCTATTACTGTGTCACACACCATGCCTGTGTAATGTGTCTCTTCATCTCACATACTTATTACGTTGCTAGATGCTGATGGAGAAGACAAGTCAGACAGCTCTATATTTCTATGTCTGTGAAATTGCATAATATCTGGCTTAAAGCACTACGATATTTGGATAAATATGAAGTTTTGAAACTATCAAGCAGAAATTAGGCAGAAACAGGGAAGGTATACAGGTAATCCAGGAAAGAAATAAAATGGTTCTTGGTTACTTTAGCAATTCAGTTCTTGACAACCTATTTTGTGAAAACACAGCAAAGAAACTAAGTGTAGGAAATGTAGTGATCAACAGAGTTTATCTTAAAACACCACCAGTGAAATACTCCATCATTCATCTGTTGATTCCCTCATCTATTCATCTGGTGATTCCTCTGTCACAAAGCATGGGTCACAGGCTAGACTTCCTGCTGAAGAAGTCACATTACAATGGCAGTCCACACTGAGAGACATCAGAACAATTCATAGCTGGGCAGATGCTGAAACAGTGCAATACAACATTTCTAAAAAGCTTCATAGCAATTCACTTCTTGATTCAGCTTTTATAACTACAAGATTTACCCTGGAGTATTGAAATGATTTCTCTTTAGTTATTTAGTTAGGCATCCAAACATGTCTAACCATGTATTGTTCTTTGTGAAAATACTTGACTGGAAAGCTCTGGGTGTTAAATAATGATCTTAGATGTACCAGTAATATGGCCTTCATCTTCAGAGAGAGATTTATTGCACTGGTATCTAGATTCAAATCACCCTTGTCTGGTTTTTTGCGACTATTTTTTTTTTCATGAAAGGTTGTATAAACCTCTTTTTCCTCCTGTCTCTATTTAGGAAAGAGAATATACTTTTATGAATGACCCCTAAACTGAGATTAGCTGTCATGTGGGAAGATCATGACATCCATCTATTAGGATACAACCGGTGGAACCCTCACAACTAAACAACGCTGGGGCAGCTCGTCTCACCTGCCTCCATTCCGGATGCCCTTTCGCTCATGGTCTGCCCGTGCAGCCTTAACTATGTTGGCTGTGGGTTTCTGTCTCACGTCTCTCCTGGGAAGTTCCAGGGATGGTAAATATGTGCTCTTCAGTACATCTTTTGAATGGAGGAAGTGATATTGACCATGGATTCATATTCTTGTCTCATGACAAGTCTAGTAACATAGCCAAGTTTCCTCATATTTACTGCAAGCTTGGAGTAAATGCCTGTGTATATTTAGTGGATTAAAAGACACTTGGTAACTTGTTCAGTCATAGGAATGTGATTATGTGCTTGATGTATGCCTCGGCTCAGCCAAGAATATAATGCACCATGGCATGTACATCAGCAAAATCTGAGACCTAACTGTGCTTTACAACAAACATGTAGGCAGGATGCTCAGGTTCTCAGGCAGCAATTCTTTTGTGAATCATCCTGTGCAAGGGAAGTTCTTTATATCTACATAAAATCAAAACTAAGTTCCTAAGGATTATAATTTGCCTGTTCACTACTGAAAGCCAAAAGTAGATGAGCATCTGCCTCAGTAGGATCATTCTGAGTCCCTATACAATCAATGGTAGATGGAGAGTAAATAAGATATCTAAGCTCAGGACTGTAGATTTTTGACCACAGATGTGCTATAAAAGAAGTGGCAGCTTGTAGGCTATTTGTTCCTGAGTACACAGCACTGACTGCATTATATGACTGACTGCAAAGCTGGTCATATAGTTTTGCAGAAGCTGACTAGTTAAATCACCTGCCACGATACACAAGTAAGGTGCTTGCGCATCCCATCTCATATTCAAGGCTTGAAAGGGGAGAAAAACATACTTATTGCAATGAACCCAACATAAAATGCAATGGTGCCTCTAGGAAATCCTAGGTGAGGCATTTACTGGCACCGGTAAAAGCTGGAAGCAAGCTTAAGAAGGTGAAGGATAGATGTCAACAGTTATAACATAGCACATATTATGAATTGCTAATTGGAAATTGACTCTGCTATGCACATTTGACTGCTTACTTTCCCCTAGTGGAAAAAATAAAATTAAAGAAATGAGCACATTTGAGAGAGCAATACCTGTAGTGAAGAAGCTTTAAGTTTCTTATTACTAAGGTCTGTTTCTATACGGCTTAACAGGAATACCGAAATCTTTAAAGAAAAGTGTAAGCTGGGCTATTTGTTCAGAAAGACACAATGATGTTGCCTTCTCAGTGAAGGCAGTGTGAAGACTGTTTGCTTTCAGAAATATGCTATTTATTTTGTTAGCCTGTAAAGAAACACATTTCACCTCAGTGAAAGCATTTATTAAAATATTAGTACATAAAAATGAAGAAATAACAAGACCTATGAGAGCTTTATAAGGAAAGGATTTAAAATAGTGTCAGGATGACAAAATGCAAATACCTGGGTTAGTGGGAGGTGTCCCTGCCGTGGGCAGCAATGTTCCAACAGGGGTTGGAACCAGATGAACTTTAAAGACCCTTCCAACCTAAACCATTCTATGATTCTACAAATAAAATAAAAAAAAAAGCAAAGGTATGGTAAGTTGTGGGAAATCATATCATCAAGCCTGAAAGTATATTTACATGTGTATGAACATCTCTGGAAAGTCAGAAGACATTTTCTTCTACTTGTTAGTGATAAAGCACAAATTTCTGTTTCTTTCTATATGCTAATCTACTATCGTTATGTACAAAACAAATAAATGTGATTTTGTTTTACTTCCATACTTATAGGATAAGGTAGAGCTCATGGTTTAATCTAAGTTAAACTGGAAAACATGCAGGTAGCATAACTTTAATGTTTAAAACAAATTTAGGTGTAACATTAGACCAAGGAAGCTATTCAGGCCACCTACTTTCCTTTACCACTTACCTGGGAAGCACCTAATACTTAGAACTGTTTCTATTTTAGATTGCATATTTCTCTACATGTCTGTGAATAAGGATCTTGGCATAGTTTAGAGTTTGACTGGCTATACACTCAGATGACAGCTAAACTCCATTACAATTCAGAGATGTGGCTCCTGAACTGTTGAAGTCTTCAGAGAGATTTGACCCTCAGGAATTCTCAGAGTGGGCACTTCACCAAGCAAACACAGTCAAGGTGTAGGAATCAGAGTTTAGTTCAGAATATGCACAAAGCCAGTATTGGAATTGTTACTTTTTTTGAAACAACTTAGAAGTTAGAGCACACCCCTAGAAAGTGAAATATGAGTTTTTAGGTTTCCTCCACTTGAGTATGATGCTTCTGCTCCTGAGAATGCTGTAACCACTAAGCTGATATGAGATGCTTTAATTTCACCATTGAACCTGCAGCACTAGGCAACAAGAACTAGATTCTTAGAGTGAGGGACAAGGTAGAGAAGGGAAAGAGTTTGGGGAAGAAAAGGTATCACCTGGGAGCAGGAAGTAAAGTTTTTTGCCCCCTTGAGATTAAGCCACTTTTATATAGTTGTGTTAACTGCAGAATAGGAGGAGGTGGGCTGTGTTGGTTACCCTGCTGGGAGCCTGAGTGTTGTCAAAGAAGCTACTTCTAAGAGACAACAGCCCTTCTGTCTGCCTGGTTGCAGGGCTGTGCGGGAAAACGTGCCATCACTGTGCAGGACCCTCCCCAGTGCACTTAGCCATGTAGTGCAGAAGACCTGTGACCTCTCCTATGCAGCCGGTGCTTCCCTCCATCCCCCCCACGCGGCACACACTGTTGTCTCAGAGGTGACACAAATTTGTCTGATGGATATTCATTTAGCATGAAATGTTCAAAAGTTTAACAAGAAACTGTAATGCAATTTAATTAATTAAATACACAGTAATCTAAATATCATCTTAAAGTGCTAATCTTATCTAATTTGCTTTTTAGAAGGATGATACCCACACTATCAATATCAAAACTACTGAACTGTTAACACAGCACTTAACACTAGCTGTGCCTTAAATGCTCATCTGCAGTATATGTCAGGGCAACCAGACTAACTCTAGTTTTAAAAGGTCAAATAATTCTAATGGATGTAAAGTAATGAATGACAGTTAAGATTCTAAGTGTATGCGTAAATATATCAATATCAACACCAAGCGTTTACATTTCAACCCTGATCTTATGAACACTTACACTTAATTATGGGCTTTATATTTAAATACATTGAAAAATGTGCAAAGGTTTTGGTTTTTTTTCCTGTTAGAGAAGGCATTTCAGGCCAGATTTGTGACTTTATTAGTCTACTACAGTGTGGTAGTAGCTGTCAGCAAATATATCTTTATTACATGTGCAATTTGAAAGTTTTTTAAAATGCTAATATGATAGCTACCCTTCATCCTGGTAAAATGGTAGAAGTAATGAAGACAGACAGTAACAGAAGAAGTGCCTGCTGAGATTACAGGTCTGTATTCTGAATTTCTACTCAAAGTCAATAATTTATGTTTTTTGATCCCTTAATAATAAGAATCTGCCTTGGTGGAGCCCAGCCAATTATTACCTGGGAACTTAAGTCAAGGGAGAAGTCAGACGCCTCCAAAGAGTAACTCATAAGGCCTAAAAGGAAAACTCATCTCTCCAGATATGGCATATGGTGTTTGACTGGCCTGTATTTCTTGGTTAAGCTCCCACGGATGCTTTGCAGGAAGCAGGGGAGCCGTAGCATTTGGGAGCAGCCCGGACATCCCAGACCTGTCTGAAGCTCTGCCAGACACCTTTGTCCTCACAGATTTCAGAATGCCAGCACACACTCAACGCAGAGTTTCAGCACATCCCACCCCATCCCCCAGTTGCATGGGAGATTAAACACGACCTGCATGTCATCCAGAATGTTTTGATCATGTGCAGCGATGTGCAGGTATACAAGCAACCTCATTATCCAGTAGAGAGGCATATTTAGATGACTGATAGGTCTGATAGGATTGTGCAGTAAGTGGTCCAAATTATTGTATTGAACTTGAGAACAAAGACCTATAACCCAAGTGCAAAACGTTTCCTTTTATGCTGAGGAGTTTCTTCAACTTGATTCTGAATGCAAATACTGGGATATCTGTTGATGGGTTTGAGAGGAAAAGAAAACTTCCCCGGTAAGGAGATACCATCCAGAAAGACAAAGAAGCAGAACTGAAGTCCTGAGAGAACCTTATAAAAGCTCCTGGCTTTGAAAGTTATTTTTTAAAACTGGGAGCAATAAAATCAGTCTTTGCACATAATGCTCATAAACAACTTCTAATAAATGAAGTGTGACAAAAGTCACTTTTTGCATGGGAAAGGTGAGGGAAAACATACAAAAGATCACTGGCTTTGTCAGTTGGAAGAGTGACTGGAACGTGCGTAAATACTGAGGTTTTTCTTCAGTCCAGGACCAAGGCCGGGAGCAAAGGAGCTCTCAAACAGGACAAATAAATGATCCAAAATTAAGTCTTGCGTTGCGGCTACATAAAAAGAGATTTACAGTAGGTGCCTTCTTACCTTTAGGCCCACCAGCATTTGCATCGTCAGCTTCATTATCTTCAGACTGCTTCTCTCCTTCTCACCCATAGGTTGCTGTATATAATGTCTTTTATAGCATCCATCATAACAAGAGGGTCTTGTCCAAATCTCTTCAAAGTTTGTTATCTGCATCAGACATGACCTTTATCCATTACTATGATTAGTTCCTATGTGTTGCTGACAATGCAGTTTGTCAAAACTTCATGAATTTCCGTTCTAGAACTCAAAATTAAAATAGATAAAACTGTCAGAACATCTCTGTCCAGAAAACTCTCCTAAACAAAATTATTTTCGTGGTTTCTTGTAATATCAAGAAGATATGAAATATGTCAACATCAGAACAGACTAGATTTATTACCTGGAAAAGTTATCTCAGTTCTACTCTAAGTTATTTCAGCAACCTGCAAGAAAGCAACAACAGGAATGTCCATGGCTTGTGCTTAGATGATATTTCATGTTGCCAGTTAATTTCCCATTAACAGATTGGTATCTGACTTGAGTGATTAATTAACAAGTGTAATTTTTTTCCCATTTTTCAGGTTTGAAATGCGAGGAAGGAGAAAGGTTGCAAGGGAGAAAAGCAATGATGGGTATACGTTGGACTGAAAGTTAAAGCTAAGGTAGGTGTCTAATAGTTGGGTGGCACTTCATGGTAGGAAAATGTCTCTGTCACAGTGGCAGAGATCCCTCCACAGCAGTGCTGCTTTGATACCTTTGACAGTGTGCTAGATAGCTTTATAGCAGACTATATGCTAACTTGCCAGGAGATGACGTGTACCTCTTTCAGCAGTTTGTGCCCTGTTTCATGCCAGACGTTGGCTGGATTGGTTCATTAGCTAGACAGCCCTCCTGGTGTATTTCACTGTGTTACAGATACAGCCAGTCTATTTTCTCATACAAGAGATATGAGGAAACAGATCCTCGGCTGATTTGTTTCGGATATGTACGCTGGTGTAGCAGCAGGCAGAAGCTCGAACTATGAAGCTGGGAAAAGATCCATAACTGGCAGTTAGCAGTAATTGTGATAGCTATAACACATTCATATCACACTGGTTTCGAAAGGAAGTTCTTTGGCACCTGAGTGCATTTAAGGATGAAGCAAATTATTTCTCTGCCCTTGTCCATTTTCAGTACTGCAACAGTATTTAGAAGATGTGAACAAGCTACACCTGTGGGAGAACATTTCCCCAGAGGACTCTCCCCCAGCTCCCTTTGTAGGTCTCCAGCTATTGGAAAATGACAAAAAAAAAGCCTGTGGGCACAGTTTTTAGGGATTCTGGGTTGCCGTGGATTTTTTTTTTCCTTTGGCCCTGACCTTCATGTTCCGTGTTGTACCTGGTATAGAGGACTCTTAAGATCTACTTGACCACTTTGCATATGTCATTGAGCAACATCCTGTAAAACCGGATAAGCTGTAAGAGTGCTCGTAGGAACCAGACACTCAGGTATGAACTTGGTACAGAAAATAATAGAACTTCTTAAGTTGATAATATCTTCTAAGTATTTGCAGCTCGCCAGAACCTCATGTTACCAGTGCATTGAGTAAGCACATTACTGAGTCCTGTTGCCTTTTAATTTAGTTTTCTATCGATGGCATCTAATGTTCTGCATAAATCATAAATATCTAATGACAGTTAAAATCTTCAGGGTATATAATTAGCCATTTATACATAATATATTAATGTTTAACATGCAGGAACCTTCTTTGACTAACTTTTAAAACATATTTGGTTTACTACCATTTTACAAATGTAACAAAATCTGTTAAATAATTCTGCTAATAGCACTGACAATGTCATTGTAGTGAGCACGATTACTTGTGAAGATACAACTAAATTTGAATATTTACTTTATATATTTAGGGAAATCTTATTATGTTTGCATAATTTATAACCCTGAAATTCCAAATAAATATTATTTATATCTGAATTATTAAATTGTTAAATCCATATTTGATTCTCTGAAGAATTACTCTGTTTAATCCCTCTAGTCACTTTCCTTCTACTGTTTGAATTTTATTTTTTTTTCACTTACCAATTTTTCTTCATAGGTTATTTGAAAGGAAGATTTTAAACATAGATAATTATTTAGTATTTGTTGAAAAACAGCAGGGAAAACTTTCAATGATTATTTTGGGTCATTTTTAATACTTTGCTTTGATTTTGTTTTCTTATTTTCCATAGTTACTCATCCTCTTCCGAAAAGAAAAAAAACAATTCTACTTCTGCCTTGTTCTCCCCCTCTTAGGAGGTTAGTCTCTGAAAATATATATTACAGCAACAGATTTTATCCTGGTTTGGCACAACAATGTTTTATTGGAATGTATCAAGTGAATATAAAGATTTGCCGCTCAGTAAGCCAAATCTACGTGGACATAAGGAGGTCCAAGGATCACAGTTATAGAATCTTTGCTGATGCAGTGTCACTGTGTTTTACATATGCAAGTTTAATCTCCAATTTAGAACTGGTAAAGGAGCAGTACAATAATAATTTGTTTTCTAATGATAGAATTACACAGCTTAACATGAAAACAAATGAAATAAAATGCAGGCCTTCTTTACAAATATGAAATTAATTTCAAGACCATTTTCTTGTTGACAAGATATAAAGTATTAAAACTAATATTGTGAGCACATAAAGTCCCTGATAGACACTCAATTCCAAAAAACCCAACCTAAATTATATTGTAAAGAAAACTTCAGCACAGAGCAGAGAGGAATTTTTTACTCATCTGTAATGTGATATGATATGATATGATGAGATGATATGATATGGTATGATATGAGCCAGCCAAAAATCATTCTGTTGTTAATTTTCTCTTGTCTTGTATCACTACAGTCTCTCAGATCTGCACATTTTGTTTTCTTGTTGAAACTAATTTAAAAGTCACTTTTAGAGCAAACATCACTTCCTTTTTTTTTTGTTTTATAATAGAAAGGCTTCACATTAAACTCTTCAGATGATAATTTTGGGGTATTAGTGTTCCAAGAAATCTTTAGCAAATAAAATCTACATTAAGTGAACAACGATTCATTCAAGCTACGTTTAACTTTAGCAGCTTGTTAACCAGGATGGAGCTATATACTCTTTCAGGCTGAAACAGAAATGCTTTGACTATGGCAAGACAGCAAACTCCTGGCTTAGCTGTTGAGGAAAGCATATGCTTTAACTAGTAACTCCTACATCAAGAATACATATGGAGCAATTCATTGTTATAAAAGAGATCAGCCCTGGAGTTTAAGAAGAAATCTGAAGCAGTGTTATAGATCTGACACAGAAATGAAGGAATGAAATATGGTTCCTGCAAATGTGTTGCTACTGGAAGGATGTGGGAAAAAAAATAATGAAAAAGTGTCAATCTATTTAAAAATGGTTTTGCTTGCATTTGAGAAGGTTTTGCATCTGTCTTGGTAAAATACTGTGCTGTACAGTATAAATTTTTGTCTAATGCTGGTTCAGAAGAATGTCTTATCCCTTCACGTCTCAAAACTGGGCTTGGGTTGGGGTAAATCTGAATTTGATATCTTACTGCATGCTGGAGTGTCCTCCTGATGACCTTTCGTCATTGAAAAGCTTTTCTGTGTCTCCTGTATTACCAGCTCACTGCTAGTTCAGAGGCCCCCGTGCTTTGGTTTATATACTCATTAAATTCTGGTCTTGATGTTATCGATTTCTCTTAAAATCACATTCCCTTCAGTTGAGATTAAGGTAAAATTTTGATAGAAGTATTTGCCTAGAATATCCCAAGTATACAGTTAAGAATATTTATAAAAGACATAGAGATATGAAAAAAAAGTTTTAATTACTTAAAATAAGAGCAAATTAGAAAATTTATCTCCCTCTTTTTCCCTTTCCTTTCTCCTTCCTTCAGATGATTTTTCTTTTCTTCTTCTTCTAACAAAACATTTATCAAGGTTTCTTCTTTGAGTGTATATTATATTTCAGGTTGCATCTATTAGAGGACATTAACCTTTCTAGGATTCACCACAGAACACTCCCAGAGGATACCTCCTTCTGGTGCCTCTGTTTGCCGTTTTAGACCACTGCTCTTTTGAAATTTTCCACAGACTTCAAACAGATTAAGTCTTTCCACTTGAAATTCTTCCAGGGGACAGTCTTACTGTTCTTCCTCAAAATAAGCTGCATTTCTCTATTTGGAACAGTGGCTTGATGGAGGTGCCTGGAGATTAACATCTAAAGTTGTTTTAGATGTTCTTGGGTGTCTGACCCAGCCTCTGGCTGGTGACCCAGAAGGGCACAGGTTTCCGACAGCTCCTGAGTGATGGCAAGTCCTGTGTGGCTGTCGTGGATACCTCACGGCACTGGATTCAGCCCAAATTAAGACATCTAACTTTTTTGTTTGTTTGTTTTGTTTTGACTGAAACCAGATGTGACTGTAAATATGCAGTTCAAGCAGCAGCAGGTTTTGAGTGACTGATCCCCAAGTCATTTGTCCTGAGCATATTATAAGAAAGCTGCACATAAATGCGACACAACTGAATAGAATCAAAGGGTTTAGATAAACAGACTTTCATATTTCAGAAACAAGGAGCTCTGCTAAACAGAAATCATGGCAGTAGCATCTGGTCAAAATATAAAAAAAAAAAGTCTGCAAAGATTTGTTTGATTTTTATTTTAAATAGTTATGCGTCTTCTTACACACGTGCATCAATCTACTATCAGAGGCTTTTAATTAATTTGTAACAGCATACTCAATTTCCTTTTTGTGTTTATTCTCTGTGAACATCTGAATAACCGAGTTCTATGGAAAATGAGTTTTAAAGACATGTTAGAAATATTAATTGTAACTGAATATTTAATGTCCCTTTTTATCATTTTTTTTTTTTTCTGGAAATGACTTCCTGGTCTCCTAAAATACAGAACATCGTCTGTCTTTGCTGTTACTGCTGCACTGTATGTTTCTGTCATGTTCAGAAAGATTATTGTTCCAATTGTTCTGTCTATTTCCTACCAAAAAGTCCCCCTACAACTTGTCTAATAATCTGAAAGAGTCAAAATTCAGGAAAACTCTGATTTACATGCAGATATTTCATGGACAAAACCAGAAGGTAGCTTAATCAGAAATCCCACTAAGGAATCACATTTTAGCATGGTCTCACTGGTTGAAAGTGCATTGCAAAGCCATCAGTTTTTGTTCGAAGCATTCATACAGACAGTGTGTACTTTAAAGAAATGGTCTGCTTCTCTCCATGGCTTTCCCACTGTGGGAGAGCTGATGCTGCAAAACAAACACATAGCTTGTATGTTTTGCAGGTCTCATGAGATGTCCTAACTAGCTTTAAACAGCAAGCTGAGATAATAATAACAGGTTAATGATGGAATTAATCTCACCTACTTTTAGATAAGTACTATGTAGATATATTTTTACGGTCAGTAAAGAGAACTAGGCATTTGCAGAGTGTAATTCATCTGACATTTTGGACATGCTTTTTAGGGTGAATTGTACTGTGAATTGTAGATGTGCCTCCACTAGTTATGAAGGGAAACCAGATGACTAGCAAGACATAGACATCTAGATTGTAGATGTCTATATTTGATCAGATCTTTAAGTATTTACCCCGCGTCACCCACAAGTTTGGAATACTGTATTTTAAGTTTTAGGTTGATTCATCTATATTTCTATCAGTTATCTCACCTGACTATTGGAAGGCCAGCTCCGATTGGCCTGTATGCCTGCAAAGCAATAACCAATAAGTACAATGTGCATAACTGATCTTCCTTTCCCATCGCCCTCATTTCCTTAAATCAGAACCAGTCAAAATAAAACCACATGCTTCATTTTAATGCTTCAAGTGGTGTTTCATCATGTCATAAAACCAGATTAGGAATATTCATACTTCTTATGGTGTCTTTTCAGATGTTAAATCCTCCCTTTTTTGTTTCCTCTGTTGAATTGTAATTGCATATGTTCCACTCGTATATATCTTTTGTGAAATTAAAGGTGATTATATTGTAAGGCAAGATAGCCAAAAAAAAGATGTAAAATAGGAATTTGAAATGGAAAAAGAAAATGGTTATTACTTTCTATCTGATTTAACTTCAAAAATTTATCATCAGCTCAAGTACTTTCAAAGAAAATGTGTAAAAGCAAAAAGGCCAGATTTCCACCTGATGCAGATCAAGGTATATACATCAAAGTCAGTGAAGGTACATCAGTCTGATCTAACTAAAGGTATGGCCATTGTTTGGAAGTATTCAGAATCTTTTTGTGAACAGTTGCAATATGGGAATAGGAAATCAAAGTAAGATTTCTTAAATCTTAAAGTTAGGTTTTTTAAAGCTTGGCTTTCCTTCGATTTCTTTTGCAGTCGCATAAACTCCCTAGGTAAAGGCTAAGCATATGAAAGATTTTTCTTAAGCTCATTGTCTCAGATTTTCATTTGATCTTAAAGAAAGTCTTAGGTAAAAGTGTACTCTGTTATGGTTAGAAAAGTCAAGATTCAGAACATGGTGTTCATCTTACTCTGGTTTTGCTCTGATGTAGCTCTATAGATTGCCATTCTGTTCTGATTGTCATATTGACTTCTGATCAGCCAGCTGTTGCCTAAGGTTTTTCTTTGACAGGCAGGGACAGCAGGGACTGAAAATTATAAAAGAGTCAAAATGGAAAAATCTCCGAGTCAGGGGAAAGAAAAGTGCTTTACTTTATCTCCCTTTGACACTGTTTTCCAGTAGAGAGACAGATAGACAGACAGACAGATGGACTGAGAGATTCCTGGCAGACATAATACTGTTCTGCAATGCTTAGGCTCCTTTGGGAGCTTATGTCTGTATTTTTTAGGAAGTGTTTCCCTATGTTTCCTTTATGATTCCACAATCATTCTGGCACCCAGTATTTCTCTTCCTGTCTTCAGGGACTGGGAGGAGAAGAAGTGAGTGTTCTTTGCAGTAGATTTTTATATATTTGAAAATTATGATAGTGTCTCCTAAAAGGTGGGATTTTTTTTGGTTTATTTGGTTATTTTTTTCCCAGACTTAATGAAACCTTTTTTCAGTATTTTCTAGTAGTTTATATTTTGTTATTACTAATTGTCCTTGTTCCTCTCATCTGCTCATTGCCTACCTAAACCATATTTTTTCCTCAATTAGGGTGCCCAACACTTGATGGCATATTTGTGTCCAGGTCAGACTGGTATTACATGGAGAGCAAGACTACCTAGCTGACATTTTGTTCTTATGTCCTGGTATAATTATACCAATTTGGGCAACAGTTAGACACTCCTGATTTAATATCCTATTGATTCTGATGATCTTGAAGTACTCTTGTTGCTGGTGCACAGATGCTGATAGAACCTAATAGTTTTAGAGGCTTGTTGAGATTTGGAGTGCATATTTGTGGCAGACTAAGTATTACAACTCCACTGCCGATTTCTGAACTAGGTACATGGCTGAGAATGTTAGTCTACATTCATGTATAGAAGAGGGTTGCTCCACTGTACTTTGCCTCTGCTGATTCATCTACTATCCTTGTCCCTATTCTGTGCTGACGAAGGAAACTACAACTAGAGTGCCTCAGAACCATCAGGCAATTTACTTCACAAACTAAAGAACAGACATACATGGCATTTTGTAGATTTCAGTCTCAAAATGGAAAAAAGATTCCACACAAAATACTAGGAACAGTAAGAATTTGGACTTTGGAAAACAAATAAAAGAATATAACTGCAACCTAAAAAAATCCTAAGGGACATAAGATATTCAGCTCCTATAAAAATTCAAGATTCCTTTGGAAGAAGTTCTGGCTGTCTAAAGAAAGTTTATTTCTGGAATATAGCTTGGTAAGTATAACTCAGCTTGTTGGTTATAGAGAGGCAAGGCCTCAGTTCCAATGAAATTAAATCCCGGTGTTGGGATTGTCTGTACTTGTGTCTGTGCATCCAAATGCGAAGATGTTTCTTTAACAAGAGCAAATAATGTGGTTTACACTGTTCTGACTAGTGCTGACCTGATTAAAATAAGTGGTTGTACCTGTACCTATGCTGCTGAAGCAGGTAACGCTTGCCTCATATTTATTCATTGTTTAACAGTCTGGGGGTAAAATTTGTGATCCCAGGAAATGACTGTTATGAGAATTTGATGTGGCATATTAAAAAGTAATTTAAGGGAAAGTATTGAAAATCAAATGAAACAAATAACAATGACAATAATTGTCCCACTCCCATATTCAACAGTTCCTAATGTGCCAAAGTATTCCGTATTTCTCTGTATAGACATATCTACCAACCCCCAAAAGAGTGGAGAGACAGCTTCTACAGGATCACTACTCCCTTGCACAAAAGGTGAAGGGATGAGCAGAGAGCAGGTGGATCTTTTACACTGTACCTCCCCTTAAATGCACTGGTTGACATTTTCATGTCCAGGATTTCCAGGATAGAATTATCTGTGTGCGCATGCTGTGATACAGGTACTGTGAATCTAATGTGTCTGACTTAGTCCTGCACACAGAAAACATCGGGATAGCACGTTCACTATAATTAAAAGGAATCTTGAATGCATCAAATTATTTTACTGTAGATGTGACATCCAATTCTAAAGTCACTTCTTATCCATTATCTCCAGAAATCCAGGAACCAAATCAAATGGCAAGATGTCCATAGACTCCAGAAAATACACAAAGTTTTCAAATTCTGTTCAGAAAATAATTCTGCATGACAGGAAAAAAACACAACAAAATCATGCATGGCCATGTAATAGCCTTACTCATCAGCAAAACACTCTGAGCCTGTACAAAATACGTAATGTATTATTGGCACAAGGCATAGTATTCTGTTTTTTCCTGGAAACTCTTGTCAGAAATCTTGCCTGGGTGACCTTAAAAGTTCTGTTTCTTGAATACATATGGATTGATCTTTTTCACACAACTTTGTCATAGTAAAGAAATCCACAGTCACATAAATTTTGTCATGAGTGAGGACAGAAAGTTATTAATGACTTTTGAGAAAGTATTAATAAACATGTTTTATTCTTACCTATATTGTAGCACAGGTAATTACATGTTATACAATATATGTAACACACTATGTAGTTGTAATATTCATTATCTATTTATCTTTCCTATGTATTTCACAGCAGCTTGTAAATCTCTGAATTTTTAAAAGCTTGCCTTACACAAAGAAATGCATTTAAAAGTTATGGTCTCAGATTAGTCAGAAAATAGAGGCAAAGAATCATGTGAAAATAATAAAAAAATTAATCTCCTTTGAATTTTGTTACTTGTGAGTTATATATGGGAGTTTTAAATAGTTCACTTTCAATATTTTACTTTCTTTTACCTATCAGTGAGATCAAATTGGTTAGATAAAAAGGACTAAACAGAAAAAATATTAATATTTTCTTTTCCTGCTTTATTGTTAAACTATTGACCATAACAATAAACCTGAAGCCTCTTATGCTTTTACCAAAACCAAAGTTTTCCATTAAAATATTATGCAAATTTCAGTTAATTCTCCTGCAGCCTTTTGTATGCCTGAGGCAACTGCTGAAGACCTCTGAATTCTGACGCTTTTCAGACCCACAGCTGAGGAGCAGAGTGTAAAGTGTTTTGTGCTGTTGGGTGGTTCATAGGCAGTCACTTTTCTTTTTTCTTTGATCCTGCTGTATTTGGCAATTGTTTTGTCCTTTTCTACAGTGTTAATGTTTACTTCTTCCATGTTTTTATTCAGCAGGGCTGTTCTAGGCCTCACGTAAACAGCCAGGAGTGCTGCCCAAGTACCCGGCATCACTTGGTGACCTCCCTGAAGCTGACCATGAAGGAAATTGCTGGATTTCAAAGGGAAAGGTCTATCCTCTGCTTGCAGAATGAGCCTTGCTAAACGAAGAGCCACCAAAGAAGAAAAGGAGGATTTATGCACAAATTACTCTACAATGCCTCTGCTTCTCTAGAGATCATTTTCAGTTATGAGCAAATTACAAGAATAGCAGTTTCCAGAAAGCAAAGACATGGTTCTAGTCTGTCAGCAGCTCCACACAATTGAATTTTTAAAACGCGTAGCAGTAGAATGACAAGAATTTTTTATCTGCTTCAAAGATGCCTAATTTGACAGAAGAGATGGATGAAACCAGTTTCCATTGCTGGCACCCTCCCTCTCATGCATCCTCACTGAATACCAATGATGAAACTTTGATACTTGACATGTCCTACTTGTGCAAAAAGGTTGCTGAGGGAGCCAGAGCTGACTAGAGTATGTAGGGAATTAAAAAAAAAATAAAATTAAAGTGACTAAACCTAAATGTTTAAAAACTAATAGCCTGAGGCAGAGAGTCAAGCTGTTTTCCCACTTTAAAGGGGAAAGGGAAACAAGCAGTGTTCAATGTTGCGACAAGAACTACCTCCCAAATACTAGGTTGGCAATGTCTGGTTATAGAGTCACACACAGGTTATCCTGGTTGAGATCTAGAAGTCAGAAATATTCTGGAAAAAAAATATCTTAATACCTGCAGTCTGTTCACCATGGTATAAATTTTAGTTCAGTCTTAAAAATGATACCCTAATTTTTCAGCAGGGAACCAGCTGAATACCCTGACGAAACCTTGATCTTAAGCTAGCAAACTAAGTATTCACTAACGTGTTGTTACTTTGAAATAAACAAGTAACCTGAAGTTAACCAAGCTAACTGCAGCAGGCTCTGGATAAAGGCCCATTGCTATAAATGTGAGTGACAGCTGTTTTTCTCTGATTTCTGTAAGCACCATTCTGCTACAATCTCCATAGGGTTTACCAGGGTCATGACACTTTGTGCCTCAGAAAATCAAGCACAAACAGGCACTCAAAAATCAAGGCAATTACAAGGCATGTCTGATTTGAAGAATTTTTGCTTTAATTGCCAGGATATATTTTGGAAAAACATTTTGGGGGAGGAAGCTGTTATCTGATATTTAAAAATTCCAGCATCAAAAAGATGTAATACCTGTGGGGGAAAATGTAAATGGTAAGAAGAGAGAAGATTAAAAGTGACTAAGTCAAAACGTCTATTAGCTATGGAAAAAGAAGATAAAGCAAACCAATTCACTCAATTTGATGTTACAACTGATAGTCTACATTTACAGAGAAGTTCCTTCTGTTGCTTTTACATAGGCTCTTTATTCCCATCAGGTGATGAACAGGGCATGAACAGCTTAGGGAGCTTAGGTTATGGGCATAATAAATGTTTAAAATACTTCAAAATACATGCAAATGACAAAGGTAAGACCATATACCTAAGAATAATTTATAAACCCCACATCAGTCAGAACAATGTAACAGCAGCAGAAGTTCATTATGCACAGGAAGAGAGCAGAATTTGACAGGTTTCCACTACAGTTTGCAGGAAAAGAAATGTTATCTTGATATTTCACAGTAAATGTTCTCAATGATATGGCTGCTGGCAAGCTGTTAGCACACGTCATTGCCCTGCATTTCCTCTTTCGAAAGAAAGAAGAAAACTGCTAAAAATACACTGACAGGGTAGTGTTAGTTTTCAAACAACAATTCTCTGCACCGTATAATGATCACATTTCTGATACCCCAAGAAGGGCACAGTTTCTTGCTGAGTATCCTGTTGGTGTTAAAGCAAGAGCCTGGCAACAATGAAATATCAAAACAGCTTAGGGACAGGAATTAATTTATTATTTTGATTTCCTACCTGGTGAGAACTGACAAGTTTTTTTAAATATTTGCATCTTCGTAGGATCTATGGAAAGCCATATATAATGGCTGGAAAAGCAGTATCAAGTATCAAGTGAGATTTCTGTATAGGCAGAAGTTCTTACGGTTCTTGAGTTGACCTTTAAATTTCAGTAGAACTGTGTGATTTAGACAGAAGAAATATTTTAGGGAAAACAAATAGAGACTGTGGTTTAGGTCTGGTTATTCTGCATTGTATGAAGAGTACTCAGGCACAGTTATGGCAGCATTAAATAAGGCATGAAGATAATATGTCCCAGAGGCTCCTAGGCTTGTGCTAGCTTACTACAAAGTGAAACCAAATAAAACAAAGATGCCTAATTTATCCTGAGTGTAAATACTAAAAATAATGTAGCTACTCTGCTGCTAACCATAAAAATATGTAGCTAAAGAAAAATGAAAAACATCATAAGAAGATGTCCAGAAATATTTCATTTGCAAAGGCAAACGCTTCAAGAATCATATTTTCATTTTCTTATGCAGCTTTAGTCCTGAGTGCAACAACAGCCTGTGGTAAATACATGTGATCCTGAAGTCAAAAATCATGTCATGTTTCATAAATACAATGACAAAGGAATTACAATTGTCCAAGGAAGTATAAATCTACCACGTCCTAACATTTGAGCTTTTCAACCTAAATAACCCTCCTTTAAGCTACTTTTGTATAAAGATTACGTAATCTATTAAGATTTATATTTAATGAAAAGCAGTTGAAAAGCTATGAATGTTTTTTTTCCCAAAGTAATGTGGAATTAAATTAAATTTACAAGATCTTAGCACCTAGGGGAAAACATGGAATTCCTGTGCTATGTTTATTGATGTGTTACTGTTTTTGTGTTGCTGTTTACTTGTCAAGTTAAAGCATTCAGTATTAATCTCTGCTTTTTCAGGAATGCATGCACAGAAGGACAATTGTTGGAGTTGCATGGAGTCCCAATGAATGGGAAACTAAACACCTCTTCCACTGGGGAAGTGAGGGGAGGGAAATGCTTTCCTAGCGTGAAGGTTTTCCCCTATCAAAGTTCACAGGCTTTCTGCAAATAAGAAGTAAATGGATATATTAGATCTTAAAAACCTCCTGCCAGCTTTTTATTTACTAAACAAAGATCGTCTTTTTAGATTTCAGAGCAGAAAATACAGAAAATCTTGTCAAAGAAATATAAACAGTAGGTGATACAGCCCTGATATTCTGATCTGTCTAATCTGTGCTTTGCATTTACTTTCCTAATGTTCCCAAGTGTTTTGGTCCTATTCCTGCGATTCCTGTTATTGTGGTTTCAGAATTAGTTATTTTGATTCAGAAGGTACGATCATTGCAGATGGCACAGCCTGCTGGATAACAGCAAACATTCTAGCGTTTCTTTCCGCATGCAGATGATCGTTTGTGAGGGCCTTGATGGCTGGGGAGGGCAGAAGGCTCTGTCGCCTCAGCAGTCTTTGCCTGATGGGGAAATGTTATACTCTTCCTCGTTAAAACACTGGAATTAGTGGTAAAGCTCTGGAACAACATGGATGGAGATGTTTAAGAGTCAATATTCAGTTCTAAACTGTGCTTCCAACAAACAACAAACATTCACATCAAACAATGATTAAGGGTAGTTTAATCACCCATCCTGTACTTTGACACTACTACAAATCCAAAGATTTCTTCTCTCATACATTGGGGGTCTATATTAGTGCTAGAAAAAACCTCAACGGTTCTTGTCAATCAGTAACAGAATACTATATCTTTAAAAATATTTATGTAGAGATTGGAAAATAGTCTGTATGGCATAAATCTACCAGAAAATTTCAAATACGTGCAAGTTCATAAAAACCATCCATGTGTGTTGACATTTTATATTATAATGTGACAAGAAAAGAACATTTCTTCATTTGATGATATTCATCTGTAACTGATGATACATGCAATTTATGCTACCGAGGGCCTGAATTTAACCTTATATTTTGGCTTTAAAGTACAAAAATTATAATGGATTTTTTTTCTGATTTAGATCTAGTTGTTTGATCATTAGACCTTGCTTCTTTAAAATAGCTGGAAGATTATTTTTTTAATTAAAATAACAACTGTGCTCTAAAGATTTCTAACTTTAGGCTTCTGTGCACTACAGAATCCCTTTTTATTCCAGTTTATCAGCATAACTCTGATTAAGATTTCCATTTGATTTCTAGCCACTTGTTTTATCTAGGACCCAGGCCTTGCTGAAAAGTTTTGCTCCAGAATTTAGCTCAGAAAGAGGAAAAAATGCTCAATCAAAAATCTTTTCTACGCTCCTGAAATAAAAATAATTTTGAAAATGTGAATAGTAGACAAGCTATCTGTCTTGCTGATCTTGCATTCCCAAACCTCCACAGAGTTCAAAATGTTGTATTTAAGGATGCACTCTGTTCCCTTCAGCTGTTTAGCCTTGTAACCTAAGGTTATATTGTAAATGTCAGTTCCCGTAATTCTTCCTGCCAGCTCTTTTAATTATTCCGTGACCAATGATTTTTATGTAATGTCTTCAGTTACAACTTTAAAATTCCTTCCTAACTTGTCCAACAGGGGAATTTTATATAAAAATGAATAATGTAAAGGATTCAGTATTGATTGTTCTACTCAGTATACTGTGTTCTTCTTCAGTTCCCCAAGCTCACATCCAACTACTCCTTCTCAGGAGCAGAATTTTTACTTTTCTAGCTCTCTGGCTTTGAAGCCAGCAAGTCATAACAACTCACAGTGTCATGTTATCACAGCAATAATAGGGTCACTGGATTTTGGCAAAAGCAAAACAGACACTAAACACATAACCATGATAGGAAACATGCTGCTTATATCTTCTTACATGGCAAGAAAAACATCTCACTTAATATGCAAAATAAAATGATATTCCAGTGTTCTTTTCGTCAGAAGTTTGAATTTTCTGTTTCAGCCAATACAGGAAATCTTTGCTCTACTTTCCAGGTCAGAACAAGCTTATGCCTGGCTCACTTCATGCTCACTTAAAGAAAATCAGATCTGTCTGCCTCCATACATATATGCTTACTATATCTTGACCTATTTTCTTCTGTGTGTGGTTTTATAGGTTGGAGGAAGGATCAGAATCATAACAACTGTTCTCTCCATGCTAAACATATTCTGATAGATGACCATCATCTGCCAAGCCTTCTATTGTGCTTTTTCCCTGGGAAAGACGGCATAAGGTGCATATTTTTGTGGTGAAGCTCACAGAATATTTGCTTTTGCCATACTAGGATCTGCTTCCTCATCCTTTGAAGAGACGGTGGCTCAATCTGCACAGTTTTCTCCTCCTTCAGTTCAGTTAAGGTAGGACTACACTCAACTTTCTGGGGATAAATCTAACTACAATATTTTGGACTTCATCTCAGATGTTAATTTTGCATCTCATCTATGAAAGTAGCAAATGTGTAATTTCTTGGCTTGCAGATTGAGAACAGCAGCAACAACGACAAGCATCTCCCAGCATTTCTCTTTATCTGGCTTTGCATTTGCTTGTATTGTTTAAAGCCCTGTTTTCACTTTCTCATCTGTATTTCTCATAGCATAAATAGATTCAATTCATACTCAAGAGGTATTTGACTCTGTACTTAGAAGATATGAGCTGACCTGTGAGGCTGGGGCTGTTGGCTGCTGAAGATGGCAGCCGAGGAACAACAGAGCTCCACTATAGCTGGTGGGACACCCATACAGCAGGACTTACTCCTTTTCTACCATACATCATCTCCTTTCCACATCTGTTCTTTTTCTTCTTGTGGAAGGTAAAGCAATCTTTTTTGGGACCCATTGGAGAACTTCAACATTTTAATGACTGATGTCTTAAGGAGAAATTAGACTGACTTCACTCACCAGCCGGTCATCCTTGAAATAAAACCCAACAAAATAAACTTTTCTCTTGGTGTACCAAAAGAAACTAGAGTGAAACCAATGGAGCATTTCCTTTTTATTTGGATGCTAAAGGAAACAGAACCTTCCTAATGTGCCAAGCAGCAACATGAGCTCAATGAGCTGATAATTCTGTAAGCATTTTTGCCACTGCATCAAGAAACGGTTGCTATGGAGAGAAGCTGGCTGTTAAAGTGACTGTAAAGCAACATTTCTTTCTTCCTTTGTGTTCTTGAAGGACCTTATGTTTTGCACTTGTTGAAATTAAAACACTTTGCTTTTCTTAAGGAATGAAAAATATCCCCAAACATGGATTGGACTTGAATCAACGAGAAAATAAAACAGTAACACCTATCTTATTGAAAACACGTGCAAAAACTTGTCATTCATTGTAATTTCCAGTAAAGCTATGGGATACATAGGTCTTATTCCTCATTGTCTCCTAATTCCTCTACAGTTCCTGCTGCCCATTTGATACCCTGATTGCCTAAAGATAAAATTATTCTGTCTTTCATCTGTTGATCTGGTTGAATGTCTTTCCTTTCAGTATTATTAAGCCAATTACTTATATTTAGCTCCTAACGACTGCTGTCAGGAGACAGCTTCTGAAGTAGTGAAAATATGAGCTACTGTTTTGCTGTGAGTGTATTATCTGAAATATGATGACTATGATACAGCTATGGTCAGTTTTCTATTACATGCAATGAAGGTGACCTCACTGTTGGCTGTGATATAGAATCATAGAATCATAGAATTGTTAAGGTTGGAAGGGACCTTTCAGATCATCTAGTCCAACCATTAACCTAACCTGACAAAACCACATCTAAACCATATCCTCAAGTACCATGTCTACCCTTTTTTTGAACACCTCCAGGGATGGTGACTCCACCACCTCCCTGGGCAGCCTATTCCAATGTTGAATAACCCTTTCAGTGAAAAAATTTTTTCTAATATGTAGACCTTCGCAGTCAAATATGTTGCAGATATGGACAAAACATTACTATCTGGAATTTCAGCTCCTTATTCTATTTTGCTTTCTTTTTCTATGGAACTTTCTGTTGCATAGAGATAAGTATTAGTAGGCTTTTAATGTAAGGTACGTGCATTTTTTGTATTACTAATACTTAATGTTTAAATGTGCCTAGATGCATAGAAAAATATAAGCCTCATCTTAGACGTGACTATTAATTTGTGATGATTCAAATGCCGTCCTCTAATAGCCGTGGACTTCATTCAGTAGAAAATCTACAGATTTCTGATTCATTCAGTTTTCAAAAGACCCCCCTTCAGGACAGGATAAGTCTGTACTCCTCTGTGTTTGCTTTCATGGCTCATGCCGTGAAAGAAGTCAGATTAAGAAAACAGAAGCCAATGAAAATAGCATCTTCTACAGCTAAAAGTAAGCACCACATCTTCCTAGAAGTGTTCCTCTAGGTGGTTCTATGCACCTAATAATATAGTTAAAGCTGAACCAACGAAATTATAGTAATTTCTAACTAAAGAGGTTTTATTGCTTTATTTACTTACCCGTTTGTTCTCACTGACTGCTCTCAGAGTTACAGGATGCCAGGAGGGAAATGTAACAGATATAGATCTATATATGAGGATCTAAGGAAGCCACCACACCTGGAATTCAGTAGCTGTTGAAAAGAAGCTATTATTTATCCAAATAAAAAAATTCCTAAATAATAGATTCCCAAGGAACTTGTATCACGTCTTTCCATTTTATTTTTTTCCTCTTAGAGTACTGGTGCTACTCAGAGATATAAATTCATATCAGGGCTCGATCCTGTGGATCAACACTAGGAAGTATGATAGTGTAAGATGGTTGGCATATCGTGCGTAAAACTACAGACCCGTAGCAGAAAGCGCATGTCTGACTCCATAGATGTGTTTCTGTTTTTCGAACAGGCATGTGGGACATGAGTATAGAAACAGGGTGTGGATACCATTCTGTCTTGAACAGTTGCAGATCAAATCTTTTGTTTCTTATTCATTCCACAGTATTGTTAATCTATAGAATCTTCTTTTAGGGATAGATCATTTTTCTTCTTGGCACTATGGACTAGCCAGCAAGCAAAACTGTTACTCTTAAGTTACAGTACCCTGTGTGGCCCACTGCTAGAGCTCCAAACCTGGAGTTTGCACTGCTGCAATAATTTGTTTAGTATATTTTAAACAATGCAGTTGCTCTGAACTGTGAAGGATTGTATCTGTTTTATCAAAGAGCTTTACTATATGGAATGCATTTTCATTTTCCATTACGGTGGGATATATATGTGCATATACACACATAGCATACGTGTATGTACGCACATGCATGCATGTTGTGTGGCTTATATGCAAATGCCTGTATTCTGCAACCTATAGCTGGAAAAAATATAAATCTTGCTTGTTCTATGTCCCTCTAAAATATATATTTGGATTACGAAGCAAGCGGTTAATGTTAAACTAAGAACAAATGAACTATAACCTTTCCACAAACACAGCATAATCATTAACATCTGGATGCACTTCATATAACCCTGGTTACCTATCTTTCTCTCATGTGGTAGTCTCGATCTCCTTTTTTCCCCTCACTTTTCCATTCTTTATGTGGTTTCAGAAAATCTTTTCATGAAGCAGAGGGAAATGAATACTTGATCTTGTCATCTTTAAACTAAGTACTTAAAGAGATTACTGAAATTTATTTGATCCTATTCATGACTTTATTATAGGTGCAATAAAAGCATATATAGCTTTCCAAAGAATTCTAGGCAGCTCCTTCATTTTAGGCTGCCATCGTACTCCTTAAATTCCTGACTTTAAAATCTTAATTGTAGGTTAGAATATAAATGTGTGTATGCATATACAATATTTGTATTGGTGTCAAGATGGAGAAGACATAAACATTTTTTTAGGACAGAAACATGAATTGAAAAAAAAAAACCCAAACACCAAACCCCACTACTTTTCCCTGTTTCTCATACATGGAAAACATGGTGATAATTCTCAGCTACCAATACATTTTTCTCTTTAATTTTACTACCATTTTTTTTATAAAATTTAGGAAAGATTGTTGCTATTCTACCTTCTGACTTAAAGGAAAGGGGGACTGGTCATGAATCTTACGGGCTGGTCCAGTACCATTTCTTTTTACCACACTTGTGATGCTTTGTAAATTACGGCATGACAGAATGTGAATGCAGCTACCTATAGACATCCTCTGGACACCTTTATCTAAGTAAGCTCTTGAAGTCAGCCCTTGAAAAAGAAACAGCACAGCCTTTTTGGTGCATCAGTGTGGACCTAAAAGCCTGGCTGAGGGGTAAGATCAGTTATCCACGACCCATTGCTATACGAATACGTCTAGCTTCTTTCTGGGATGCAGATAAATAAGACAACTGAGTATAAGGCTATGTGTCAACATGTTCAGTGATTACCAGGGCATCCCTATATGGTGATGCCTTGCACAGCTCAGACATGATCTGTGAGATCACTCAGCTCTTAGTGTCATTTAGGGCAGCTCCAACATGGTATTGCTTTTTTCTCTATTTCTCCTTCCAGTCTCATCTGCTTTCTACATATGAAAGTGATTGTATGTGTATTCCTGGGCAGAGAGGAATTTAAGTTGATCATTTCCTGATTTTGATGGGATGCAGTTAGAAGCAACTCGAAGAGTCAGGTGAAGATGTCAAGAGATAAATTTCAGCATTTTTGTTTCATTTTCTATCTTGTGAATATTTCTTGGTAAACTGCAGTCTCAAATTTGTAGAGTGTCACTTGTAGAGTGGCATTTTGAGTGCCATCTCTGATCTTTGAAGTCCCTTGAGTGAAACCTTGGGGAACAATTATCGTAGGCTTCAGATCTCTCTCTACTCTTTCCCTTTGAAATACCTAACTCTGATTCTTTATGAAATATATCTGAGTCACTTCCTCTTGTGTACTAGTTTGGTTAGCTTATCTTTCTTTGCACTCAGTTGCATCTAGTTGTCCATTCATGTCAGTAAAGTCTTACAAACTCCTTCATGGAATACTTTGATGATGCCAAAGAATCCAGTTTTAAAATCTTTGAGAGCTTTCACACCTCTATAATTCTTAGGCTGATACACTTCTACACCAGAAGCTTTTCTCAAAACAGGATTTTGGATATAATATCTTATCATTCCAAGGATGATGACGAAAACATTAGATTTCGAAACTGAAGAATGATAATGGGTCCATTTGTTCTTTTTACAACTACTCTGACAAGATTTTGCTCATAAAAATGATTCTGTTGGGAGTTAATGCAATGTAAGTCATAGATTTTGAGTTAATGGCCTTTGGAAAGTTGTTTTCTATATTTTAGTTGAATTTTATTTTAAGTAGATGCTGTAAAAGTCTCTCACTCTCTCATTCAGATTTCATCAGGTTCTGCCCTGGGAGCAGTGGTTCTTTTCTTTCACAGTTGTGACTATCTTTTTTTTTTTCCCTTTCCTACTGCTAATTATTCTACATTTTAAAGATGAAAAGACTGAAAAGTATCACCAGTTACAAGAACATTTTTGTTTGTTTTGCTTGTTCTGCTTGTTCTGTTTTAAGATTAGTCATATTCTTGCCCTTTATTTTACCCCCGCCCTGTACGGTCTATTTATGAAGTGAAAAGATTGAAAGCAGACAAGCAGATCAGTTTTCCTGGTGAAAATGACTATTTTACCTTCTGGGTATAACCATTTCTTAAAATCTTATAAATAATTATGATTACAAAACAAAATCCTTGCAAAAACTGGTTTATAATTCACTGTAATTCACTTAAAAATCTACAATTATTATCAATCCAATTTTATAATCACTAAGGTTACAAAAAATAATGAGTTTCTTCTTTTTACCTTACTTGTATTTTAATTCCTATAGAATCCTGCCTCAATGGACCAAAAATAACTTGTCAAGATCAGAGGAAGTCATCTGTCAGTATAGATGAATGAGAAACTATTTTAGCTGTTCAACTGGTAAGAAGACATACTGTAGGTTTTTGTTTTATTTATAAGGAATATTGCTTCATTCTGCTCTCCACCTCTGCCTCCCCAAATGACACAGGGTGCTCAGGAACAGTACAAATCCCTGTTCTGCTGTTTCAGTCAGCCTTGCCCTGAGCTAGAACTACTTCAGGGAAGCAGATTGTTCTTTTAATCCTCAGCTGCTCTACTAGGACTGCTGTCTGCAGGTCTCATGTGGAATACCGTCATTGCAAATTGAATACATATGAAATGATTCTTTCTAAGTGTCTCACAGTCCACGAAACACCCCTGAAACAAAATTAGCTTTTCTTCATTACTAACTCAAATCACATTCAAGACTGAATATTATGAAAAACCATTCCTGATTCACAATTTTCTGATCCATCTACTATGACCCAGTTTGGGTCTTTTATTCAATTGATCTAGGGTTTTTTTGGTTTTAAAGCAATAGATTCTGATTCAGGCAAATAGCACCTGGGAGAAAGTCTAAAGCTTCTGCTCTCTCTCCTTTTCTTTGTGTGTGATAGAAACTTTGATTCTAAATGTAAATGCTCATTCTAGCCATACTAGAGTGTTTCTTTGTCCTTGCATTATCTTCCATACCTTTCTCAAGCTATCTCCAGGTTTTCTTTTCCAGTGTACCATTTCCATTATGAGTGAGATCAAAGGAGAAGGAGAGGGTCTTAAGATAAAATGTTTTCTCTTCCTTTTGCCATTTTTATGCTTTTTTAATTTATTTAGATATTTAATCTATACTTTCCATTATGCCTGAGAGTACTTTAAAAATTACAAAATCCTGATGTCCGATCTATTACAGGGTGTAATCTTCTGTCCTGTTCTACAAATTGGCAAATTATGATCTTGCATGGAGGCTTGGCAGATTTCTGAAACAGGCAGTAATGTTTCACTCTCTGGTCTTTATTATTTACTTTATTTTAGATGCCAGCATGCATGTGAAGGAGGTTAATACTTTCATTGCCTGAGAGCTGCACCAGGGAGGCACTTCTGTAAATAGTGTAACTTGCATTCAAAACAATGCACTGCTATCGATCTCAAATACATACAGCTCTCTTACGTCAGCCATCAAGACTTTTACATTTTTCTAGGGGAACACACATAAACACAGGGACAGATTAACCTGTGGATGGATGGAGGAATGAGTATAAAATAAATGATTTATATAGCAGTCAGGTTTTGCCAGGCAATGAGGCTGGGGGTTTTTTTGGTGATTTATTCTTTTTTTTTTTTTGGGGGGGGGGGGGGNGGGGGAATAAGGAAGGGAATAAGAGGTATAGCTTGCTTTATTTCTGAAGAAAAACCCTGCTTAGTTTCAAATAAGAGGTAGCATACAGCTAAAGGTTCCAGCATCTGGGAGAGAAATGCTTAAGCAAGATTCCTGTGCTGGGTACAGGTGCAGCCGGTGGGGCTGCAGGGATGGCCTCTGAAGGAAGAGGCCATGGATTGCCTTGTGCCGGACACAGCCGGTCCCAATGGACCCACCACAGGGCACAGCTTGGCCCCTCAGCCCCACCCGTGGTGCCTTGGGGAAAGAGTATTCAAGGAAGGGCATAAAACACCAGACAGAGAAAAGAGGAGAGAAGAAAAAAGAGTAGTAAAAAGGAGGAGGAGGTATTACCATCACAAACCAACAAATTTAGTTTAAATTTCCCCAAGTTGACCCTGTTTTGCCCACGACGATAACTGGCAATCAATCTCCTTGCCCGTATCCTGACCCACAGGCTTTCTCCTTCATGATCTTCCTATTTTTTCCCCTGTCCCACTGAGGCAGGGAGTCAGTAAGCAGCTAGGTGGGTGTTTGACTGCTAGCCGTGGGGGTCATGGGCTTAAACTAGAGCATTATCCGGGGCAAAAACAGTTGCAAAAATATATGAGGGTAGCAAGGGAAGCTGGAGTCTGTCCCACACTGTCCTTCTCTGTAAGTCAACAATACAAGCCTTCAAGTGCAGATCATCAGATTTAAAAGGTGTTGGCTGCATCTTTGGGGAGTACTGGTAGATATCACCACTGAATGAGAAACTGTATACAGTTCTGTCCTCCAGGGAACTGCTCAGAAATTTTGGTGCACCACACAAGGCAGGTATTTTTGGCAGTGCAAAGATGGACCAGTAGAGCAGGTGAGTGCCATTTGTAGCTATCATTATTATTGCAAAGCTATTGGTCCCCCAGGAGGACACAGGTGGGGCTTACAGCTGCCTTAACTACTCTGGTTTTTACTTTACTCTCCCCTTTCACCCTTCTGCATTATGTTGCTCAGTGAACAGCAGCTCTTGAGTATTTTATGGTAAGAGTTAAGTTTCTAACAGTATTTTGTCAAGTAAGACACCAAAAATAGTGTAATTAATGTAAACATCATAATTTTTTTAGTCACTGCTTTTTTTAATATTGGCACAGTAGATTTGCACTTGTGTGTAATAGATGAAATGGACTTATGCTTCCATTTTTTTAGATTCAATTAAAAAAAGCTATAAAAATATGTTAAATAAACATATGGTTCCTTTTTCAGCCATCTTCCATGCAAATAACAAGCAGAAATATTTATTTGTTTTCCACAGATACTAAATTTCTGTTTGCCAAATTGTGCCTGTGGGTATAACCATGGTGAGGTTATTTAAGAACATACTTTATTTTCTGTAATGATTGATGCGTTAGAGAGTCTTAGGAAACTTGCCTGAAGTATTTTTTTGATAGTCTAAGGAACAAATCCCTATTCATTGAAAGGATAAAACTGAACAATTTTCAGGGTCTAAAGAACATTGTAAATAAATGAAATTCCTAAAGAGAGATCAAAATTATTTTGTTTCAAAAAGTATTTTCTTGGATTTCTCATTAATAAAATATGATCACAAGTATGATTGTAGATCATACTGATTTTGTACTGACTGACACGTGTGCCTATGGCACTAATATTATGCTGATGTGCTCAATAAGATTGGTCTGAAATCAATATAAAAGCACTTAGAGCAATGTTCTTAATTTTCAGCTCTGGTGTTTTCATGCTGTTTGCTTTATAATTAACTAAGCCAACAAATGTTATGAAGAAAACAATATGAAACCATGCAAATTTTCTAAGAAGGAAAACAGTCAGATTAGTATTAGCACTAAAGGTGTTCATTATTCATCCATTACAACAAATTCCATTATTTTTTTGAGACAAAAAGGCAACTGTGGAAACCACTTTTAAGTTTTTTAGAACAATGCGTTTAGGCTATATTTAATTTGTAAAGTGATGTGATTTTCTTGTTAACCTCAACATTCAAATCAATCTTTTCTGTTTGATTGTTTACCATTTTTGGCCATATTTAATTTCATTTAGACTATAAGGCCTTTGTGATAGGCGTCACGTCTTCACATATTTTTGTACGAGCACAATGGTGGTGTTAAATGGATGAGAACCTCTGAATTCACTGGTAAGATCAATTACACAATAGTTGTAGTGACTGTTAGAAAATGCTGACTTCCAGTGACCTGAGAAAGTTTTTGTTTGTATGTTTGATTTTAATCACAACTGAGAAAAAAATCCATAATATGCAATACAAACGCTAATAATTAAACTGATGTCAACTCAAACACTAGAAATGTTTGAAAACGTCTAACTCCCTGATGAAGTGATGCTCCTTGATTCATAAACGTTTTAATTTGCAATGAAAAAAAAGAAGGAAATAATACTCCAGTACCCAACAGTTCACAAATGTGTTGTAACTAGCTTTTCTTGGAACAATTAGATTACCCCAGAACACATTATATTTGAAGTTACTAAGAAATCTCTATGGCTCAAAACGCAAAAAGAGTTATAGCTGATACAACCTTCCAGCGAAGCCCACTACGGTGCAGAGTAATCACACGGCTCCTTTGTGTTTACTCTCCAAAATGTTAACAGGTCTGACTGGGATTTAAATATTTAGAGTAGAAATGAAATTTTTATAGTTACTATGGGGACTGTGGGGAAACAAGTAATAGCAACCTTACAGTAAAGACAGCTTTAGAAGACAAGTGACATTTAGTTCATAAGTGGCAGCATATGCTCTGTGTACTTTTTTCAGCTGTGGAAATGCCCAGACTTTGGCTCTGTTCCTACAAAATGATGACTACCCTCAACTCCCCATGGGCCAAGTTCTGCTGTCCTTGTTTACTGAAGTAAATCTGGAGACATCTCATTTATCAGGACAATTGCCACTGATTCACATCAGAGTAGGGCAGCAGAATATGGGCATTTACTTAGGTTGCCGTGCAGGGTGCTTCAAAACATGTAGAGTAAGACCCTTAATTTGCCATATGTTTGAAACAACAAACTCCCACCAAGGAAATTAGCATACATCTTTGTAATATTTTTTTCTTGGTATAATTGCTGAATCTTATCTTTTCTTCCTCCCCTTCTTGTCATAATGTGTTCTTACAGATCAAAGGCTGATAAAATATGAAAAATATGCATATGAATAGTAGAGTGAGAATGTGTCAAGCCATCCAGTTGTATGGCTCAGACCAACACTGGGTCACCTGCAACACGATGTCTCCTGGAGTCCACTTGTCTACAAGGCTGTGCACAGACTGCCACCTCGCAGTGGGGCTGCGGCCCTGTCCCTTTGCACCATCTCTCTCCCCCTAGCTATAGCCTTGTCAGTTTGTTACCCCTTACTCTACACTTTGGAACAGTATGTAGCCTCAGAGCAGCTCAGGGGTTAAAGCATCAATTCTGGCTGGCCCATGTGCTGTCAAGGACAGGAAAAAAGACAGGTGGCTCCTTATCCCACACACCTGAAAGAAGCCAGCCAGGCATACTGCAGTTCAGATTTGGGTTGTTTGTTGTTTTTTTTCATAAAAATTAGCAACTCATAAAGAAGAAATTTACTACAGAATGCAATCTTTTATCTTGCTGAATTTGCAAAACATTGTTTATGTAAAACTATAATCGGAAGTCATTAAAAGCATGTAGATAAATCATACGAATATTGTGGATTACTTTGGTTTCTACGTTCCATATAAAATCTACTCAGGAAGCTAAAGCAGAGTTACTAGTAGTTTTGTTAAACAACTCTTTAATTTCAGTTAATGCAGTTACTTTAATCCATAAAAGTAACATCACAACTGCTAAGTGAGTTGTAGCAGCAGATGGAGATTATTGTTACCCACAGCTGAATCATTAGTGGTCTAGTTAAATAACAAGAGCCAGATTCTCAGCTCAGTGCTCAGCGTCAGGCTTTCAGTTAGGGGTAATTTGGATCTTGGTGCTTTGGTGGAGTAGGGTATGCAGGTCTTACAGTTCTGGAGTCTCCTCCAGATTAAAGCTCTCTCTTTGTTATTTCTATTGTCTTCTCTGAGGAATTTTGGGGTTTAGTTTGTTTTGGGTTTTTTTGTTCTCAAAGTTATCATTTGTGTCTGACACCCAAGGTAATACTGTATTTAGAGCTCTAAATAAATAACATAATGAATTACATGTGTGATTTAGATATTCAGGTAAACTGTGAAGTTTTATTTTTTTCAGTGACACAATCGGCTGAAAGCAGAGCCATGTAGTTTCTCTTGACAACACTGCACCTACTATAAAAAGGTAAAAGGCTGCATGAGACTTGCTGTGTTTGATATCTATCTGAGATCATCTTCCTACTCACATAGAAAAAATCTTTCAAGTTGCATATCAAGTGCATTTTAGACAAATTTGACTTCATTTGGAGCATTTTTTCTTACAGAGGCATCCTACAACCTATGCCAAAGTCTGTTTGCAGACTCTGTTTCAGTGTTTGCAAATGTTATTCATTACTTCTAAGATGAATGTATTGTAAAGAGAAAGGAAAAAAATCAAAATATTGTGTTGATTTTCTTGGATATAATACTATTAATATCAATTCTCTATGAATAATTATTATAGAACTATACACTACTGATGCAATAGGGACAGAGTTTGTAATATCACATTTTTGAAAATATGGATAGCCTTAGAGTCAGAGCATCAGTGCATAAGTTTCCGTATTTCAGATATATACGCTCAAATCTTGTTCTTTCTGACATAAATATTTGTGCCTTAGCCACTCGGGGTCAGATTTAAAAGTATACACAAGTTGCACATAGGTAAAATGATGTAAGTGGTGTTTTTGTCCATTTATCAGCTAAGAAGGGGTTGTGTTTCTTGTTTGCATTTACATCACTTTTTTGATTGGATTGCTACAGCTAATGTCTATTCATGTAGTTCGCAAAAAAATTCAGAGATAAAAATATATCTAAAGTAGACCTGGGCATACATCCAGTCCTGAGAGCGGCGTTAAAGTCACACAAGCTAATAAAAGGACTAGTATTACTCCTAATCACTAAGAGCAGAAAGGTTACCTGACTCAGAAAAGAAAGGTTATCTGAGTGATTTATTTGTTATTTGGTAGTTACAGTGTTAGATTTCATGAATTTTCTGTTAGGTCAATTACTTTGTCGATGGGTATGCCTATAGTTTTCTAAAAGAAAAAAATAAAACCACCGAAGGGATATGATATAAAATATAAATCAAAATAAATTCATACTTGTTTGCAGCAGAGTAAGTCAAACAGTCCAGTTTAGGATTGTGACGTGACGTAATTTTAGGATACTTAGAGCTACTTTTACAGTTACAAATTTTAAGCATCTTAATCATACTTTTCTTGAGTTTGAACTGAATAATTAGCTGCATTGAATAAGATGGGGCCCACCTAAAAGTAGTTGGATTTAACTGTTGCAGAAACAGATTGAAATTACAAAAAACAAGTGTTCAATATAATAATTGTTGAAAATATTAAATTTAATTTCATGTCCCTCAAATTAATGGTAAAAGTAGTAATTACATGTTTAAGTCATTAAAAATAAAGAAGAAATTTAGGTATTTGAGCCCCTGTTGAATTCTCAATGCCAGTTCCCACAAGGAATGCAGGAACTTCTGTGTTTAAAACCTGGTCCAGTTATTCATTGTCAGGATGAATTCAGGTGGGATGACCACAAGAACAGACCTACAGTGCTCAGAAGCATATAAACTGTAATTTATTTACTAAGGAGGATGTAGCAGGTTAATGGCAATTTCTACTTTAAAATTTCTGTTTTACAACACACGCTACGCACTCACGCAACCCATGGCCCCAGCCTCTCATACCCAGTTCAGACCTGCACCAAGGAGCCAGGAAAACAGACATCCCCTCTGATGGGCAGCTCCACCCCAGGCTCAGCCTTCCGCACCGTGTTGCCTGCTTGTTCCTCCAAGCCCGACAATAAATAACTAACAAGGCTGTAAAGAGAAAGAACTCAAGGGGAAAAAAAAAAGAAAAAAAAAAAAAAACCAAACCCCACCACAGAACTTATATTGCCCACTTAAGCTGAAATTACTGGCTTTGTGGTTGTGATCTGTACTCACTCCTTCAGTACAGAATGAGTATATTGCCAGAAGGTTACTGTCTTGCTCAGTAAGTAGCTATTCAATCTTTCCTTTCAGCCTGTTTAATTGATGAAGGGGCACGAGCCATATTTAATGCACAATGTCTGAGTTATACATTGAACAAAGAAATATTCATTTCTTCTTAAACCAACCCAGAAGACACTCTTAAACAGCATTTAAGTGCTTTAGAAATAATACAAATTTATTGCATAACACCCAAGTACTATAGGAGCATTGACAACTCCTTTTTAAGAAGGGAGAACTGAGGCATCTAGTGACAAAGGTCAAAACTGTCAAGTGGCAAGTAAACCTTCCATGCTTAATTTGATAAACTTAGTCTTGTGTTGCTGGGCATTGTGGGGTTTTTTGCTTTTTTTTCTGGAGACGTTAATAATTCTGTAGTGTTGCACGTGTTCAAAATTGACTCTGATTGACTTTGGATGCAGTCATGAATGCTCATTAATTCTACAAATGTAGCTCCAGATGTCTCACCCTGGCATACAGAAAATGAGGAAGACATGATTACTGATAAAAATTCTTGTTCCACTGGCTCAGCACCCTGCCCATGGGCAAGGTTTCTGTCCAGTTGCCTATACTAACATTTTCCTAACTACAAAACAGTCTCTTTTCCTGTCTATTGCTGCACCATATATTCCCCATTTTTCAGCCACAGCAATAACTGAAGCAGAGCTCAGATCATTCTCTAGTACACAAATAACATTCATTCTCAGAATTCTGTTTATGAAGTCGTATCTGAGTAGTTAAATTGCAGTCTAATCTTTAACGATAGTTAAAAATTGCAAATCATAAGCATTTCTCAAATATGGTATTGAGTCTCCTGGATATATAAACTATATAAAAAAGGCAATTATTATCTACAAAATAATATGATAAGCTGGAAAGAAGAAAAGAGTAAGGAAAGAAGGATCAGAGGAAGCAAAAACAAATTGTTAAAGAACAATTGAAAGATATGGACTGATGAAAAATACAGCACTGTCTGGGCTGAAACCTCATGTCTGTTAGCATTTAATGTGCATCATCAATTTGTATCTAGGCAGCTTGACTCCATGGCAGAGATTGCAGCTAGCTGAAAATAAATAAATAAATAACCCCATTTGACTACGGGATTTCAATAATACTGTCATTAATTACTGTCGAATAATTTATTTGACAAATAGTATTTTGGCTGCTGCAGAATTGGTTGAATATTGTAAGAAGTATTTGTTGAATAAATTAGTCAATGAAAAATGATGAAAAATCAATGAATAATGTATTTGATAAATAATATTTGGCAAGATCAACTGTAGACATAATTTTATTTTCTGAATCCTGTATTAAGGAATTTTCTTAGAAAGCGGAAACTGTAGTCGATTTTTTATTTTTCTTTCCCCCAGATTTCCTTTGCCCAGCTAGGAATGGGAAATAAAGCAACAGATACTCGTGGTAGCTCTTTCAATACTGTTCCTCGAGTTGTACGTGAATGAAACTGAAGATTAGGTACTTCCACTAGAAAAATCATATATGATAGAAATAATGACATTAAGGCTGGGAAAGGCTTCATCCTAGGTTTAAAAGTATGACAAGTTTCTGTAGCGCTGCACATTTAAAACATAATGAATATTGTTGCTTAAACCCAAATTTTAATTGCACCTCTTCTACTTTTTTCTTTGGTAAATAAAGGCACAATGATGACTGGAGACATGATTTACCAGAAGTATTATTTCTTATCATAATAATCAAACACGCCCATATGAAATAGAAATGAGGATTACACAAAACCAAAAAGAAACCTGATGTTTGAAACATCCTTTAAGTCAAATTGATATTTTTAGTATATATCATTAATGCACTACAGTTTTGAGCTGCTTCAACTGATTAGGTGATGAACCTCCATTACTCTTTTTTGTTTGTCTATTCTTCCTATAACTGAGAATAATGATCATTAATTCCTTAAAGTTTTTTTGAGCAACCCCAGAAAAAATATAATCTAAAATGAACCTGGTGTTGGTTATTTGAAATCACAGGTCATCATCTTTTTCTCTCTAAGAAATGTTGCAAAGATTTCTCTAAGACACTTCAAAATTAACTCTAAAGGGGCGCAGCATCTTGTCCTGTTTCCATGAAAGCTTCTCTGAAACAAATAAGATTTAATCATCCCTCTAACCAGGCAGGGCTCAAATCAACACATATTTCAAAATGTATCTCCTTTTTTAGACCAGATGATCTTGGGCATCATGTTTTGTAACTTCTTATCTTATCATCCTTTCAACTCTCTATCAATCCACATTTCTTTGGAAATACAGCAACCAAAACTTGATACAACATTCCAGCTGAGACGTTGTATGTACTAAATAAATCAGGAGGAATTCCTCCGATGTCTTACAGATGTCATGTCTGTTTATGCACTCAAGTCCACTTTCACTTGTTTTGTGACAGTTTGATATTATTAGCTAATGTTTATTTTGTGATCTGCAATAGACTCCAGAATTGTGACTAGTGAGCTAACTCATATCCATTTTGCATTGGTGCCTAGCATTATCTTGCACTTGTTTATGTTCTGCATACCTTTCGTTATACTATTGCCATTATAGGACTGTTTTCACAGAAGTGTAGAATCACAGGAATGGTGATTGGAAGGTGCTTCCCAAGGCCATCTAGTCCAGACCATCAGTTTGCAGTGTGAGTATTGTGTATCCTTGGCCAGGCCGGCTGTGGCTTTGTCTAGTTACATCTTGAAAACCTCCAAGGAGGAAGATTCTTCTCAGCATAACCCATTCTAGTGGTCCACTGCCCTCAGAGTGAAAAATGCTTTCCTAATGTCCAATATGACCTTCCTCACCTGCAATATGCTTTTCTGCCTGGCACAACTGAGAAGAGTTTGGGTACATTATCTCTTCAAGTAGTTGTAAGTACTCCTTTAGCCTCCTCTCTGTCACACTGAACAAGTTGAGCTACCACAACCTCTCTTCATAAGAATATGAGCTAGCCCCCCAAACCGAACGCTGTATAATCATTTATAACGTAAAGCTTTTCTTCTAGCATATTTGCAGTTCTGCTCAGCTCGTTTTTGACAATGGACTTCCTATACATATTGTCTATTCCTCCACTTAATCAATGAATAAATAAAAAAATTAACAGCGTCAGATCCAGCACAAGGCTGAGCAGAACCACTCTCAATATGAGAGCCATGTCTAGCCATTTCAACATCTTTTTTTTTGTAAAATAAGTAGCTCTTTAGAAATTATATTTTATTATTATCAAGATTATCATCAAAACCTTTTAAACTCATTTACATCTTATTTTCTGTATGCCAAAAACTGATTTTTTTTTTAGTAAAAGTGATTGAATGGAGAGACTTATGATTTGTCACTGAGAACATATTGAAATTGTTTGCTTTTGCAAGAAAAAGACTCTTTTCTCCTTAAACAGACTTAAAAAGGACTTGGAATGAAAAGAAGTCCTGTTGTATGCTTTCTGATTTATCTACGATCACCAGTAGTCACGACTTCATAAAAGATGACTGATAAAAACAAGAGCATGTTTCTTGATCAGTTTATTCTTGTTTGATACTGACACTGAGGGAGGAAATACCTTTTAGGACCCAGATTGAATCTTTCTGACTAAAAAAATAGGAACTTTTTTTTGTTTGGAAAATTAGAAAATGTGATGGCCACCTCATTTGCAAACAACAAGAGACAGGAACACACTTTTTATACAGGTGGTTTTAGAGTTGAGGTTTTCTTCACTTGAAAACTCTCTTAGAGTTTTGACAAAATCATCAAGGAAAAGCTCACCATTGGTTAGGGTTACTTATTCTCACTAAGAACATTAAATTATTCCTGCTAGATTAGGCTGTCATAATTCTCTCCCTCTTGCTAGATCATGAACAGAAGTTGTTAAAGGCATCAAATGCTGGTTTGATAAGATATGAAGGACTTAGAAATTGTGAAGAAATTACAGTACCGATGGTGTGTGGGGCAAGTGTGTTTAAGGAGCACTTAAAAAAAAATCACATATATAAAGATTATTTTTGTTGATCAAGAGGGCAACATATTGTTTGTTTCTGGCTAACAACAGTAGTTATCAATATGTGCCAATGGCAAATAAAAATAGTCCATGCACTGATTCAGGACAGGATCTTCATCTCTGCTGGATGTTGTTTAACGAAATGTTGTTTATACATCTCCTTATTCAGTGCCTCCATATCTGGAGATCTAGACTCCTGTTAAGTTCTCTACCACTCTCCATGCTTCTCTGTCATTTAAGGTTGTTTTGTAGGGGGTCAGCATATCTGGCTAATGCTGTTCTCTATTTACCTTTGAGATGTCTTCGTTAGTGCCTGGCGGCATAAAAGATATGAATTCAGCAAGAGATGTAGATCAGAAGAAGAAAAAAAAATTCAAGGCTGAGAAGGCCCCCTGGCCTTGCAGAACTTGAAAGGGAAGGGCAGGGACAGCAGCAGAGGTTCTCTGTCTGTATGGGGCCTCGGGCACCAGCAGTTCCTTAGTGTCTGCTGTACCCTACCTGTACCTCATGTTTTAATTTTTCTGAAGATTGGAATATTTTGCTGACTAAAGTTTTTTCACCTGATAGAGCATATCTGAGTGAAACCCAGTGGCTTTTGATGTATGGAAGGACAGACAATGTAGTAACTGAAATTTCTAAAAAAGGATGGCACAGCAGGGCTTAGAGATGAAAAGGTGTTTTTGAGGCCTTCGGCTGCCTGTGTGTCTGGCATGTGCTGCAGCTCCCTGTAGGCTGCTCGAGACCCTGCAGATTTCTCTTTCTCATTCTGCATTCACACCTTAGAAAGCAATGGTACATGTAGGATCATGTAATGGTGTCTCTGGATTTAATTTGTATAAAATGATGAAAGTTTCCAGAGGAGCAGAAATTTTGTGGCATCTTATAGAGAAGCAGTTCAGGACTGACATTAACTGTAGAAGAGTGAAATTGTGTAAAGAGTCTGTCAAAACCTGAGTACATTTTACTGCATTTTAGTGATATGAGCAGGATGAAATACTGTCTTCATTGCAGTGAATGAGATATTTATGCTCGACTTAGTAAAGTCAGGAGGTCATCCACAGAGCCAAATTGGATGTTAAAATAAGCCTTTGGCCTTCTTTGGATTCAGCAATTATACCAACCACCATCTAAGTTAGAAAAAAACTTAACAGCATGCATTTAAACATCTACTTGGACAGTTTGACTGTTATCCCCATGGAAAGGATCTCATTTTTGCCTTATTCTCAGGGAGATGAAATACAGAATCATGTTTCAGTGTTCCAGAGTAGTGAATATTGTCTGAAAAGTCCCAATAGCAACAACTCTTATTTCTTTGTGATATATAGAAGTATATTTTACCAGTTTCCTCACGTTAGCTTAACCAAAAAAAATAAACAAACCAACAAAATCAGACAAACATTCAAATGCAATACCCCAAAATAACCTATCAAAACATTGCCTTTGCTCCTTAATCTGTCAACAACGCTGCATCAGGAAACGGTTGACAGAGCAGCTGTCATTAACCTGAGCGTGTTGCTAGGTCTTCGCAATATTGGGACATCAACACACTGCATTTGCTAAAACTGCAGCGCCTCTGGCATAGGACCAAGCAGTTTTTAGGCTTCGGAGAGATGACAAGGGGATTCACTTGCCTGTACAATCAGATGACTGCACACCTTTCAGCTGTCATCGAATGTAACAGCTTTGACAAATGTCACAGTCACATGCAAGCTTGTGGGGTATGTCATCTCACTTTCCCTCTCATTGCGTACAGAGCACATGGAGTGAAAAATATCCAGAAGACCTCTTTGAGACCAAAAAAGAGTCGTCAGAGAGTATTACGAGTTACATTTTTTTCTGGAAGCTGCAGGGTTAGGATATCTGTTTATTTCAGTGAAGAAACTAGGGATTTAAAAGAAAACCTCCTTAAATTTGGTGTCTTAGCAAGTGAGTGAATTCATGTGTGTCATCTCTAATTTAACCACAGGTAGTCTGCCTTCTAGCTGTCATGTTGTGCTTTCAGGATAAGATATAGTAGTTTAGACAAGTATATTTTCCCCATGTTCAGCTGCAATGATATTGAAATTTAAATAAAGAAGCGATGGATTCAAAACCCTGTGCAGGCTATTTAATTTTGTTAATGAAAACCAGAAGTACCCCACATGGGGATACTAGGCTTTTAGAACCTTCATATCCTTGCCCAAAGCTGAAGGCATAAACTACACAAAATGCATTGTACAGACTTCGAAGAGGAACTACTCTAATATAAATAGCATATATATATGCCACTGCCAGACAGCAGGTAATATGTTTTCATAGGCTTGTCACAAAAAGCAAACAAAAAATAGACATCAGTTTTCACAACAAATCAAGGGCTTTTCCCATTAAAGGTTGTGTCAAAACTTATATTAACTTCAGTTCTGTCAGAGCAGAGCACTGACACCTTGCAACACCAGAACACATTTCAACATTTTGTTGTTGCTCTTGCGTTTTCCTCCTAAAGTTTCTGCACCTTTCATTATAAAGATCCACTGACTTTCTCTCAGTTGGCTCAGAAAAAGCATCCTGTTAATGAGAACAGTAGTTTTGATCCGTTCAAGCATAGTTTTCAGCAATACTGTTCTGAACACTCTTTTAAATGATACTATTAGAGTTTGTGCTCTGACTGTGCCATGCCACAGAGAACTCAATTTCCTTTACATGCAGGGTAATGAGGGAACATTAAGAAGCGGATATGGAAGCTTACGAGTGTTATGACCAAAAAAAGGGAGAGAAAAGTGACACTGAACAGTCTAATGGAGGAAAGGTTGAAGCAGTGAAGGGCAAAGCATAGACTTAACATAACAGAAAGAACAAGAAAAGATAGTAGAGGATGCAGAAGTCAGAGAGGCTACCTTTAATCCCAGGACACCAGCTGACAACTTCAGTTTCACCATATGCCTTACATTTACATGTAAATATTTTAATATTTGTAAATGCATGTATTAAATAAGTAATAATTAAATAAAAATGTTGATACATGCAAATTTAAGTAAAAATAATGACATGTAAATTATTTACATTGACTCACCTCTCTGTGAAAAAAGGGGAAAGAGAGAGGGAGAGTGAGACATAGTATGCCTCACATTTGCCATAATGAAGGTAAGCAGAGAGAAGCACATTTTCAGGGTGTCTGTTGACTCAGCCACCTTTCAATACAAAATTTAAGAACAAGTTAAATATGATTGCTCTGTTATTTCAAGGCAAAAAATAGATTTCATTACATGAAAAGAAAATAATGCTGAGGTAGTTGTGCTAGTAAACAGAACGCTTTCTGGAGTATCTGCAGCTACTCTGACAGAACAACATGAAATCCCCTGTAGATTAAAATGTAAATTTTATTGAACAAAACCAGTGATACACAAAAAGGCACGGAGTCTTTCTGCTTTCTGATAACAGCTTGCAGAAACACTGCAATGAATCACACAATACCTTCAAGAATCAATCTTATTCTCACTGTCCCATAAAACATCTGCTTGTAGTCAGCCCTTTCCAATTCGAGTTTCGGAAGTGGAGAGGAGATGCCTTCACAGTATCAATTGTTGCTTTACATGATTTTGGTAAATTTAATCCAAGCCTCTCATCCTAAAACATCCTGGACTCAGCAAGACCTACTCACTGGCTACTAACAATGAAATAAATCTGGTTTGTGGTATTTAAAATACATGCAGGCTAGGGAAAAAAATTGTGCAATAACTGGTAGCTTAAGGGTTGTGAAGGAAAATAAGATGTGTACATTGACAGCTTTCTTACTACTCTTAGGTATGTTTAGAATCGGAAAGAGATTAATTTCCTACTTTAATTAACCAGTACAGTACCCACAAGGTATGTTTATAAAAAGTCTATGAAAGTATATTTCTTGCATTTGCAGCTGAGAGCCCTCCTGTTGTTTCTAGTGGAGTCTATTCTAGGGGCTTTAAATAGGTTATGAATGTAAGCATGAAATACAGACCTTCTGAATTAATGCAGATTGTCACATTCAAATACGAAATATGACAGTTGTAGTTTTTTCTGGTTTATTTATATTATCCCAGACACTGGAGATTATTTTAATTCAGAATACTAACAGCTGGCAGAACAGAGGTGAGTGATGTGGTGTTTCTTAGCTAATCTGAGTGAGGAGCTGTAGACATGATGCACAGTATTTTGTTTTCCTGCATTGTATCTCTGGGCTAATGTGGGAGATGTCATAACCACCAGGCTAAGGTATGTTGTTATTTTCCCTAGGCTCCCTCTACAGGCAAGCTGGAAAGAGTGGGATCCTTTAGGTAATAATCCAAGGAAGACATCATGTAGGTTCCTTCATAGTACTTGTAACTATCTGAAATGACTAGAAAACACTAAGAGTACTTGATTCACTTAACTTTTTTATTTGGGTGCCCAAAGTCAGGTGGTGTGAAAGCCCTTGTATTATGCCAACCTTAAAACGTTATCACTGCTTCACAGTGGACTTTTAAGGCATGGACAACAAAAGCATAGTTACAAACACAATTTAGTATCATCACACCTAGTGTTATCCTAATAGCAATATCTCTGTCCTCCAACTCCAACTGTGTCCCCACAATTTTTCTAGGAAGAATCACAAAAGTTGAACTGCATTTCCTTGGAGATATTCAAAAGCCATCTGGACATGGTCCTTTCTAGGGCCACCACCTCTATTCTAGGTTACTGGGGAAGGTTGGGATTGGACAAGATGACCTCCAGAGGTCCCTTTCAACCTCAATCATTTTGTGATTCTGTGATTCTTAATTAAGTGCAAATGCTTGTGGTGCATATTTAGTTGCTAGGAAATATAGTCATTTTGATTAAATATTAGAACATGTCACCTGAAGACTCATGAAGGTCTGATCTGAGCTCCAAAAAGCTGCAAAAAGGTCCTAGAACATTGTTTCCACCGGGGTTCTGCTGCTGACTGACGTTCATTAAGGACAGATAATGTTCCAATCTACTCAAGGGCAGTTGAGAAACATTGCATGCGCGTCTTGATTGCTTCTACCAAGATGTCAGAGCAAGCATCGCATTATATGTCAACACCAAACTTCAAGAAATTGGAGATTATGAAGTTCAGTGTATACCACAGAGACTAAAACCTACAAATTAAAAATAAAGAAAATATTTTGCAGGCAGTATCATGAATTATATTATTAAATGCATTGTGATGCTTAATGGTAACATCCTGTCATGAGCAACTGAGGCAAACTAGAGATTACACAGAACATATGTAGCTACTAACACCGTAGTACATCTATGTCTTTCCTGGGATACTTTTAATACTTGTCAATATTAAAATCTACTCAGTTCAAGCCAGTTTTGCTTGTGAATGTATAGAAGTTAGATATCCATGTTCTGTGTTCCTGAACAGCAAAGAACACATTCATAGTAAAGCAGGAAAAGCTTTTTTAATTCATAGATAAATTGATGTAACTTACGGCACTGTAGCTTAATGACAAAAAAAAATGTGTGGTTAATTAAGTGTGTGTTGTCAAAATGCAGACAAAAATACTGGGTTTTTTCTTTCTCTTTGCCAAGGAGGATACAGTATATGCTCTCTTCATGGAATAACCAAAACAAATTCTGAATGATTCATCAAATAAAAAAAAAAAATCTGTGATCTCCTGTTCAGAGAAAATGAGGACAGTGTTGTGCTTTCATATGTAGGAAAGCTGTATCTGCTAGTTGTTGCGAAAAATACACTCTGACAGTATAAAAAAAGTCCAAGAAAGATCAAACATCTTCACATTAAAACCAAAATTAAAACTACCCACATCACAATATTTTGTGGTTTCTTTGCTTTCCTTAGGAATTCAGTTACCTGGAATCACTGAAAAACAGAAAACCTTCCTTCTCATGAAGACTCCAGCTGCCTCCTTTAACGTTTAAAATAAAAGGTAAAATCTAGAAAGCATATATTTCAGTTGAACCTTAGAAAGAACTTAATAACTTCTGAGTAATTTCTTCATTTATGTCCTTTTCATTTGACTGGTTTTTTTTTTCTCATTTAATCCATAAACTAGTTTGCGTAAAGAAAAATAAAATGGAGTTGGAAAAGTTAGAAAGATCAGGAGATGAAGAAAGCAACTTCTCAGGGAAACAGAAAGATGTTATTTATCCTGTTGCGCAGCACAGCTGGAGTGCTCTCAGGAGCAGAGAATGTTCATGCTGAAAACTCAGTGGAAAAATCAATAGCAGTAGGAAGATCACGCTTTTATCATTTTAATGATCATATACTCAGCAAAAAGTTTAGAGTTCTGACTAACAGCATGATATTAAGTGAGAATAGCAGATACCACTGGAAAGAACAGCATAATGTCTATTGAAAGCTTTGGCTTTTATTTTCTGCACCCTTATATGCAGAAAATCTGCTTATGTATCTATCAGGAAGGTATTATTCATGACTAGAGACCACGTGGTGCAAAAGAAACATGCTTATGATGAATGAGATTCAGACTTCTAGCTAGGAGTAAAAAGTGCATGGGGCAAGTCCTCTTCTAATTGGGATGTGAGAGTTTTGCCAGCAATCAGATTGAAAGTTTTCTGTGGCTTTAGTGTATTGCAAAAGAAAGGGTCTTTCAGGAGACCAGACCTTGCATCTCTGGTTAGCTTTGAATCAACGAGAAAATCTTCTCTGACAAGTCAAAACCCTAGTAAAACACCAGATTTCCATGTATTGCCTTACTCTTTCTTTGCATCTTTTTCCTGTTCTAAAGGGAAATATGTATTTTTCAGCGTACATATAGGAAACATAGGAAGCATTGCAAAATAATTCAAAAAAGAACTCAGTGTATGAAAAAATGATGCCTATTTTATAGTTACTCTGCAGAAAAATATGCAAATCCCGTTATGTGAAGAAATTATTGTGTTTGATCTACTATTATTTATTGAAGAGATTTACTAGAAATGAACATTGCTAGAATTTCTGACATCTCTGATTTATCAAGCAGTCTGTGATACTTCCAGACATTAATTACTTTTTAACTGGGAAACTTGTAAAATGATGAGTTTTTCTGAATTATTTAGGAGATTAATATTTTAGTTTTATGAACAGGCAATTTTATTTTAAGATGTACCCTATAATCTGCTTTGGTAATAAGTGAAAGTCCACTCAAAAATACGTATCAAAGTTATGATAAATTGGGACATTTTTTAACTCTTACTCTCCCTTTGTTGGCTATTATTCTATGTTTACTTGGGTCTTTTCATTTAGGGCCACAATTTGACTAAATGTCAAGCAGATAGGAAATGAGAGAGTCCTGAGAGATATTTTTTTATACATAGCTTTTGAAAGATTGACCATAACCTTGAAAGATTGCTATCTCCTTTCCTAAAATGTAGGAGACTGAGAGACAGGAAAAAAAAAAGAAAAAAAAAAAAGAAGGTCAGAAAGGCAGAGACATACAAAGAGCTTTTCTTCCACTTGCAGAAGGCTGGATCAGCTTGGCTCTTCACATCCCTCATTTAGGGACAACATGAGTCTAATGTTAATGTAGAAGCTGGACTCATTATCATCATAATATTGCCTCTGAATGAATGGAAGCAAAGTTATTCCAGTGGCTGTAAGAAAACAAGCTGAACCAACTTCAGAAGTTTCTTGTGCTGTGCTGTTCCTCCACATCAGGGACATTCCAAATCCCTTTGGTCTTTCCTGGTTTTCCAGACTATCTATTACCTGAACCTCTGATGCACCAGTTGTAATAAAGGCAATATAGTTACTATGGGACACATCAAGGCAAGAAGTACAAAGACACTGAAAAAATAGTCAACATGGTTCAATAACACTTTATTACCTCTGGATTAGCACAAGATATGTAAGGCACAAACTGCAAATCCTGGAATTTTTTGTTGGCCTTTTGAATCCTAGCTGAAAAACAAAACAAAACCAAACACCCCACCCCACCCCACCCCCACCCCCCAACCCCCAAAAAACACCCCAAAACTTTTTCCTAGAATAAGGTTTTATTGTGGCAATCTCCAAACTTTTCACACAGGCTGAAATTCCCTTGAGCTTCTGTGTAAACTATAACTCTATCATATTAGTTTCTAATATTTCTCAAAAAGAAATCCTCATAAGCAAATGAAAACAGACTCAATACCTGTTTGAAGGGAAATTATATTGCATGTGATTTTGGAAGTAGTGATAACTATTCATTAGCAGCAATAAATATTTCAGGAGAGCCCATCATGCATTTCAAATTCTTGGCTTCCCAATCTGACATGATATGTGCCCTATTTAAATTAATGCCATATGCCAGGCATAGACAGGGTTCTTAGACACTGTAAATCACCACAGATCCAATGAAGTCAATTGACCAAAGCCAGATGAGAATACAAATTATTTTAGGTAATCTTAATTCTAATTTAATTTTAAAATAGTTAATTTATAACCTTTTTCACGCACTTTCCTTGTTTTAATAAATACAAGATAATGAATGGTATCATACTTTATCTTATTCATAACCAAAACAGGAAACTGTGAATGAATCATACAGAACTCCATCAGATGATAACCTCCTATTTCTGTTAGTTCCTATTGATTCAAGTGCTGTGGCAGACACATATTCTGCTAGTCTTCTTTTGGCCCCTCCTTGTCTCAGCATCTTTCTTTTCACCATTGTATCTCTTCTCGTATCTTATGTCCTATATCCTGTGCTATCTGAGAGAAAGAGATAGACTTTTATTTTTTCTTCTGAGTTGGAACTAAGGAAAATAAGGTGATAGTGATGCAAAGCTGCAGAGGACCTGAAAAATGGAGGAGACAACAATGATGACAAAATAAGAGGCCACCTTTTCTTCCTTAATCTTGAATGGTGCTCCAATGAAAGATGGTAGAGTCCCTTGATCAAGACCTGGTGGCTACTGAGCTGCTGTGTAAATGGAAGGAGTTTAGATTTGAGAAGCTTGTGGAAAAGAGTCTCCAAGAACATAGAAAATGGAGGAGAAGCCTGCTCAGAAAAAGTTGTGCTTCTGGAGAAAAAACAGATAGGGTAAGATGATGGGTTTGAAAATAAAATATAAGCAAAACAAAGAAGAAGAAGAAAATAACAGCGAGTACCACAAGAGCATAGAAAGAGATGATGGCAGACGGCTACAGCCTGGAGAAACAGGAGGATGAGACCACGTCATACGAAAGAAGAAAGAGCAGCAGGTGTTTATCTGAGGTTGCATAAAATCCCAAGGTGAACACAGTAGAATGTGCTATTCATTCATCATGATAGATTTGACAGATTCCTCTAAAGTATCAAGAATTACTTTATCAACCTATGAGGCAGTCAAAGAATTAGAATCTTAAAAGATTTCAAGTGTTATTTTTCTCATGTTTAAAAAAGTAGGTGGAAGGATTAAATAAACTGTGAAAATAGATAACTATGGAGGTAACATAACATTGACTAGGTTTTTGAGACCTTCAGCCATAAACCTTAAGTTTTTCAGAAAATCAAGATCCTGTAATTAGATTAATTTCATTTTGGAGAAAACCAGTCTTCAGACTGTGGTGATTCTAAAGATTCTGAAATTCAAGGAGAACAATTTGGACTTCGTATGCAATTGTCAGACCTAATTTTAACACAAAAAAAAAGGAAAAAAAAAGTCACATGAGGCATTAAAATAGATAAAGAATTATCATGAGGGAGGAAGATGTAATAATAACACAATAGCAAAGTAAGCGATAACTGTTCATGAAAGATTTGCACATAGATGATTGAATATAGTCAGCAAGAAATAACGGCAGTTTACAAACAAGTCCAAAGACAGACCCAGGTGGGTCAACAAACACAAGAACCAGAACTACAGGTGCAAAGTAGATACTGTTAGGATATTAGAAAGATAGTGGGTTAGTGACTAACAGTGGAACTCAGTTACTAAAAGTTTAAAAAAGCAGAAAGTGTATAAAAGGTGTTCAAGGAGGAATGAGCATTAAAGAGCTGAAAAAACACAGGCAGAATTGAATGACAGTACGATAATAACAATAGAATTGGCCTGGGTCAAAACCAAATTGTAATAGTCATGGCAGGACTTATTTTTTTCTTTTATTTGACATTTCATTAGCTACATTAGCCATCCTTTTTATTTACCAAATATCACTGAACAAATAAATGAACCTGTAGTTGACTCTGTTTTGGTAAGAAGTAACCGAGACTTACTGGTTAAAGATAACATGAGTTTAGGTGTCAGTAAGTTAATTCAATTTTTTTTAATTCAAAGGGGCAAAAAAAGATGTGTAATTAAGATATTCAAATTCAAAAGATGATACCAGTGTTTGAGAAACTGGATTTTTCTTCACACTACGGAGACCGTGTATAAAATAGGAAAATGTGATATGCCTGGCAATCTTAATAAAGGTGCACTATACTGCTTATAGTAAGTTATAATTTTAAAATCACATTTTATTCAACTATTATTGGTTTTCCTTTTAACCTGGAAACAAGCATTTCAGGTTATCTAATTCTGTACTGAAAACTCATCAGGTGAAGCTCACCACTTTCTTTACTTTCTCTAGTTTCATTCATGGTGGTTAACTATTGCCAGTATAATTTCAGAGTTCTTCCAATTATTTAGAAAAATGTGCTGCTGTTATAATTGCTAACTATATATCATTTCTCACTGTTCTTAAGTGGAACCAATTTTTATGACAGTTCAGGATAATCATGTCTTAAACCTTTCTGAAGTAAACTTGAATTTTAATAAAGGATTCCTACCTTCAAAAACATGAACCCTTCCAATACTCAGATAGAGAGCTTTAGATTTAATGCACTTGTTTGTTGCTGAAAGGTGTCAAAGGGTCAGGAATGAAAATACAGATGTTGTGCTAATGCTGGCAGTTTCAGTTCTGTATCTGTTGGCTTCTCCGTATTGCAGATGAACTCTGATAAATTATACCAATTTATAATTCTAAAGCAGTCCCATGTCTAGCTTTTTTTTTTTTTTTTTTGCATTTACTAGAGTAAANTACAGTTTTCTGGTTCCCTTTACATAGCTAACCTAGCAGACTCTTTTTCACTGTAATTGTCATGCTGTGCATGAGGACTGCATTAGGATTTGGGAAAAGGCCATTGTGTGTTTCCTTTATGATAACTCTCACCTCAACTAATGTATACTTCCATCCTGCAAGTCCGGGCATGATGTGAAACAAGGCATAGAAAGTTACTTTTTTGTTTAACATAAAGTCATAGGAAAAAGTATCTGAGGAGGTCAGCTCATCTGCTCATCCCAAAGATTGCAAGGATATAGAGAGGACTCCATGCAGAGAAATATATGGTTAAAATTTTATGATGTGACACACTTAATATACATTTATTGTAGACTCCTTAATACATGACTATACTTTTCAGTTGTGCTTCTAATGTCTTATCAAAATGCACAAGATAAAACCATTGCCTAATTTATATCTTTTTCTTGTATTATTTATTTTTCAAGATGTTCTTCCAGCATACATTTTGTGTAATTTAAAAACCTATTTGTTTCTCTGGTCTACAGGGGTTTTTTTGTTAGTTTTGATTGCATTTTACAAGAAGGAATCATAGTGGTTTAGCAATCTTACATGATTCAGTATTTTCAATGTAAAGACAAATATTTCAAGTGTGGGGAGGATTTTAAGGTTTTGCTTTATTTTTGTTCGTATGGTGTTTGTTGAATAAGAACACAATTTAAAATAAAACACTGGAAGTCTCCTTCTGATGTTTATACCCATTTATCAATAATGTCTTTAAGCTTACACCACAGTAAAATATTATTTTTAAGTTAGCTTAGGATGATTAAGTAATAAAAATGTTTGATTGCCAAGAATAAGCTTCACCCTACATTACTATTTATCATTACTTTTGTCACATCAGACTTTATAATGGATTTAAGTGATGTTTACATATTTATTGCTGTGTAATTTCATTATACATCACTGAGTTTTATGACATTTCTCAGTAAATTAGTTACATATATCTCCCTGCTCCCCAGTTTGTACACCTATGATTAGAGCCTATTTGAATTAATATCTGTATGTTACCTGAAGAGGAGAGGTGAACTTGAGATATTCTGCATGTTTGTAGTATGTAAATTCCATTAAAATGTTAACAAAAAAATAAGACAAAACACCTGAAGTAAAAATAAGTGGAAACAGATTTAATCATGCTATACTGTGTATAGTCTAGTAGCCTGCACCTATGTTTTGTATGACAAAGGAATTGAGAACATATTTAAATAATGATCGTTCTGGTCAGTGTTAAACAGAATTATGAAATATTTACTTAAAACACCATTCTTTGTGGTATTAAAATATGATAGGTCTGTAACAGTTTATTTACTATCATGTAGTAGTTCTAAATAATACTCATACTGGAATTTATTTATTCTTCCAGTAATAAAAGCAATGTTTAAAATGATTTTGCAATAAGTGACATTATATGATAAAAATCATATTAGGGGTAATTAGATAGGTGTTTTAACACAAAATACAAGTTATTTTAAAATTCTTCCCTATATTTAACTAACTTAATGGAAATGTTTCAGTAGTAACAACATTATTGTAGTTACCAGTAATAAGGAAAAAAATAGAACAGCTAACAACTGTAAAGGGAATGTGATGGCAAACAACCATATGAGCATTGAACATAACATATGAGCATTTAAGATAACATTCAGCATCTCCTGTTTTCCTAAAACTTTTGTTTTTAATAGGTATACATAGAACAGAACATTAACAGCATATTAAAGATGACCTGATGGTTTATTACACACTTGTATAATTTGCAAAAAGAAACACAGCTTCATAAGAAAAAATCTTATGTATCATGTTTGCTGAACATTATACAACTCAATATTATATAAAGCCTTCTGCTCAGCCACTTTCAAGTTTCTAGAATAATATTTCCATGAAAATATGCCAGAAAGATCGGGTCCAAATTTCAACAAAATGTTGACCCTCCATGGCTGTTAGCAGTTTTGTGTGAAATGTTGGCAAACAGAGTGGGCTGTAATAGTCTGAACAAGTAAGAATCAAACCTTCTTTCTACTGCACCCTTTGGTGCGGAAAATTACAGCCATCTTCACTTTTAAAAACGACCATCCTGCTTTCCTAATTTTTGTTGTTGCTAGCTTTCTGCTCCTTTCAGAAAAGGCATAAGAGAGAGGGAAAAAATAGAGTGAGATTGTGTGAAAAGAGGGATCTATTTTATTTATCATACAAACGTACATATGTGTACCTGTGTGTACTGACATACTGCTTTTATTCCTGTCATTTATAAAAAGCAGTGGAGATGAAAAGAGTGGAGATGAATTTCCAGAAATGGTTAATGTTTCCATTAGTACTAAAGCACATTAAGGCAGATTCATAATTACAACAGTTTTTATTTAAAAACAAAAATGGAAAAGTGGTATACTGCCAATAACATTTCTCTGTGTTTTGAACACTGCTGCAGACTGCTACATAATCAGATACTAAAAGTAGGATAAATATGGGAGATGTTCTCTTCTGGACTGTGTAACAGGTTTAAATATATTGCATTAAAACAAAATTGATCCCAGTCTTCACTATCAGCCGCTAATAGTTGCATGAGCACAGCCACAGTGCTGGCTGTGAAGTTCTACGTCAAGCAGATTGCACAGATCATTTTCCAAGACGAGAGATTAGACTAAATGCTGGGTTTCGTGCTTTAATTGTATCCATATGTGGTTTATCACTGAAATCTGACAGAGGAAATTTAAGTACTGAAGGTTAGGTTTGAAAGGTAATGTTATTATTCACAACGCTTAAAATGAATGCTCTTCACAATGACTTGGTATCCATGGATACAAATAACTCATCTGAAAGTTATCTGGAAGATGGAAAATTACATCTAGGAATTCTTTTCTATGTGTTATTTGTTCATTGGAAGCTAAAAATATATTTCCTAAAAATTCAGGTTTGATATACAGAGGATTGTGAATGGGTCACATGTATCACTAGCTGATTTAATATCTTCACTGTGGTACACCGCTACTTAAGTAATTTTGCAATACTAAGGAATATTAATTAGTCACTATCTGACAGTCTCAAGGTAATACCTTTTGTAAAATGATAATGTAATCTGATGGATTTTAAAAGTTAACATTTTGAGATGAAGAGTAAAGAAATATCAGTATTGATTATGGAAAGTTATAGTTATGCAAAATTTTTACTTTGGAAGATGTGAGGTGATTATCAAGCTGATGGTTATTTTATATCCTGATAAGAATTTGACAAGTAATTAGGATGATGGTTTTAGGTGTGATTTATTGCCATGATATGCAAATGGAGCTCAGTTCAAATGTAACCTCCAGATTCCTGTATCAGAATTTGTCTGTGTTCATATATCTCCTGAAGGAATCAAAAAGAAAAAAAAATTTCTTGAACTGTGGCTGCATCTATATCCAAATTGCATTAGCCAAGGCACCTCTTAAATTTTAAAAGGGCAGTTTTTGAAACTCATGGTTATTATGACAGTGATTGTATAAAATTCCCACAAGAGACAGATGGGTGAACAGTGGCAACTCTTAGTAATTTCTAAAATTTTTATTGCCTGAGGTTATTTAAAAACTCTGTTCTGTCGGGGTTAAAGCTCATGAATGATTCTTTGGAAATAAATGCATACTAGAGGAATGCTTTCAACTTGAAATTTAAGGAAATAATGTCGAAGTCTATCGTAAGATATAGGTGTCATTTTCCCATCCATCATGACTCCTTGCATAGATAAGGTAGCACAAGGATCATGCCAGTTTCTTAGGATGTTGTGACTATTTTGCAATATATATTTTGCACAGTATGCAAAATACTGATGCTTAACTTTTTCAACACAATAGTCAAGGATCAAACTCAGCATCAAACCCAGTAAAATGCGAAAAATTTGCACTTTTTTTTTGTCATTTAAAACCCCACATTTGATTTTCAAATGTAAAATAAGACTAAAACTGTATTTAAGTAGCATTCTGGTTCTGGCTTAAACTGACCAGAAATTAAAACAAAAAAAAAAAGAAATTAAGCTACCTTTGCACCTCTCAGTGTTGCAATCTGGATTTTTACATCATCACCCCTACAAAGGAATATACGTACAGTCAAACACAAGATGCAGAGTACATTGCTTTTTATGATAAGATTTCAATCAAGCAACTGGTTCAATGCATATGTGAAAATTAGAAAGAGAATTTAATATTCACTGGCCATCACTTGCTTATAGGACCTTGTGCTTAAAAATAATTCATTGCTTAGCAATGACTGGGACCTGAGTTTAAATGGAATAGAAATGATTTTTTTTAGGAGCCTGAAAGAAAAAGAAATGAGATTTAGTGGAGGGCAGAATAGGAAAAGAGGTACTCTTATACATGTGCATAGGTTTGCAACATATCATTAGAAAATGTGCTTGTGCAACTGGGACTCATTTTTGTATGAAAATAAACCAGCCTAAAATAACAATGAATTCAACAAGTAATGACTAAGTCTTTGCAGATGACTAGACCTATTGCTTCAGGCACAAGCTTGAGCTCTTAGAGGAAGAGAGTCTTTTATTTTTTTCTATTGCTGAATTTTTCCTGCAATGCATGAGGACAACAGAAAAATAAGGAAGCAGGATTATACCTTTCTAGGAGACGCTCCAATGTACCTGCTTAATGGAGCATGAGGAATGACATCTTTTGGGAGGGTGGGGTGGGGGGTGGGAAGATTCTAAGTAGTTTTAGAGGTACGATTTATGAAACAATAAAAAACCCCCAAACTTTCTGGAAATAATTATGCGAGAATCTGGGTAAACATACTAAAGAACAAAAGAAAAAATACTTTCACCTATAAATTATGATAGCTTCATATTTGCCAAAGGAGTAAATGTGTATATCATAATATTTAAAATATTTTTGTTCACATGCAAAGATTTTTTAGGTTCTGGAGCATCTCTCATGCAAGGGAAGCTGAGAGCTGGGACTGTTTAGCTTTGAGAAGAGAAGGTTCAAGGAAATTTTATCAGTCTGTACAAATACCTAATGAGTGTGTACAGAAGACAGAACCAGGGTCTTCTCAGCAATGTCCCCATGAAAGGATGAGAGGCAGTGGGCACAAACAGAAATATATGAAATCTCATTTAAACAGAAGAAAAAAACCTTATTTTCTGTAGGGGTGACTGAACACCAGAACAGGTTGCCTAGGCTGGTGGTGGAGTCTCCATCCTAGAAGCTATTAAAAAAACTGACTGGACATGCTCCTGAGCAACCTGCCTTTGAGCAGGTTGACCTTGTTCTGAGTAGATGGTTGGAATAGAAAATCTCCCTTCCAACCTCAGTGATTTTGTGACACATTTTATATTACTGTGGATGAATAAGCATTCTAAGGAAGAAATTGTTCTGGCAGAAAAATGTAGAATTGACTAGTCTCCATTTGTCATACTTGCCAGTTAGATGAGTTGCTTGCACTCTTTACTTCTCTTGCTTGAAACTGACCCTGCGCTGCCAGTGATTGCAATGACAATGAATTTGTCTGACATGTCTTTTGATTTACTCTGGCAATAAGCATCCACAAAATATTGTACTCTCTGCACAATAAACTATGTATCTTTGTAGGGGGCTTTTGCATAACTAAAACAGTATGCCCTGAGTCAACAAAGGCCCTCTGACTCTCAGAAAAAAAGCATTGTACTGGAGATCTTTTTGTTTTCTGCTGGGTGCTATCCTCCTATAACCAAGCTGTTCAACAAAATTATAGCTGCATGCACATATGAAGAAAAGAAAGGAGTGGTTGTGCTAACACAATCTCCTAAACTATGATCAAAGCTAGGGATTAGCTGACTAACAGGAATAGCAAGCAAAAAACACTACATATAAACTCTGATGTAAGAATGGTTTTTTTAAATACCTGAAGTTGACTTTCTTTTCAAAGTTTATGCATTCAGTTTTTATCACTGTTCAGTCTTAATTCAACAACACGTTTGTATTCAGGAAAGCATTTATAAGCATCTGAGTAAGTTTGGCCTTAACACAGTAGAAAAGTAAGTTATAAGATAGGGAGAGGATAAACTACTAGTCTAGAAGAGGAAAATATGTTATTCCAAAGAAAGAAAGGCTTCTGTTTGACACAGAATGAGAGAGAGTGAAAACAGAGGTTCTAGTCATCCTGGAGACATAAACTTAATTTAGATGGTACAGCAGACATTGATTCTTATGTATGTACATGAACGGTAGGAAAACCCATATTCCTTCGCATTGCATTTTGCCTGGTGTATCTCTGAAGTTTTCTTTTGCATTGTTTTGCAGGTCAATGTGTGGCCTTGATGTGTTTTATGTCACAGAGCAGTGCATATATCAATGATCTGGACGAGGGGATTGAGTGCACCCTCAGTAAATTTGCAGATGACACCAAGTTGGGCAGGAGTGTTGCAACACATGATTGAGGATAGGAAGGCCCTACAAAGGGATCTGGACAGGCTGGGTCGATAGGCTGAGGCCAATAGTATGACATTCAACAAGTCGAAGTGCCAAGACCTGCACTTGGGTCACAACAACCCCGTGAAGTGCTACAGGCTTGGGGAAGTGTGGCTGGAAAGCTGCCTGGCAGAAAAGGACCTGAGGGTGTTGGTCTATAGCCAGCTGAACGTGAGCCAGCAGTGTGCCCTGGTGGCCAGGAAGGTCAATAGCATCCTGGCTTGTGTCAGAAATTGTGCAGTGAGAAGGACTAGGGAAGTGATTGTCACCCTGTACTTGCCACTGGTGAGGCTGCACCTCAAATACTGTGTTCAGTTTTGGGCCCCTCACTACAAGACAGACCCTGGTAAAGGGTCTAGGGAACAAGTCTGATGAGGTGTGGCTGAAGGAACTGGGGTTGTTTAGTCTGGAGAAAAGGAGGCTCAGGGGAGACCTTATTGCTCTCTACAACTACCTGAAAGGAGGCTGTAGCGAGATGGGGGTTGGTCTCTTCTCCCAAGTAACGAGCGGTAGAACAAGAGGAAATGGCTTCAAGTTGCACTAGCAGAGATTTAGATTGGATATTAGGAAAAATTTCTTCACTGAAATGGTTGTCAAGCGTTGGAACAGGCTGCCCAGGGAAGTGGTTGAGTCGCCATCCCTGGAGATATTTAAAAGATGTGTAGATATGATGCTTAGGGACATAGTTTAGTGGTGGCCTTGGCAGTGCTAGTTTAATGGTTGAACTTGATGATCTTAAAGGTCTTTTCCAATCTAAACAATTCTGATAAAGTATGTGTTTAAACATGATAAAGTACATGTTTAAAATTCACGGTAATGTTTAGTAGAAAAGGCTATGTTACTCTAGTAAATGCAACAAGGCCATGACATGCACCCAGCACGTAAATGTTTATTCTGTTGTATTTTTAGAATGGTCGCTAGCGCAAGTCAGCTAATGCTAGCACTAGCAAACAATTCCTGTTTGCTGGCACAGGGGGAAGCTTGGGGCAGAGAATTGTACCACTGAGCAGTACGGCCAAAGCTATGTAATTTTGCTACACTGCTTTTCTTGCCCATACACAGGTCTCAGTATAGGCTGCTGCACAATGCTCTGCTCCACCCATGCTTTCATCACTCTGGACACACACTCTGGTGAAAAAAAACCACTCCTGAGAATGGTAGAACCTTGACCTCCTAATTTTTCTCAGTTTGCTCCAGGGATTTGGTGCTAAGGGCAAAGAGCATGGGTAGAAGACTGAAGTCCTGGCCTTTATTTGAAGGAAGCTGTCTCAGGAGCACAGGGAATTTGATCCAGTGGATCTCCTTTAGCACTTACACTGAGGTGGCCTAGTGCACAACAATGGAAAGCTACAGTTCCATGGTTATACTTGAGAGAGTTAAAGTGGTCTGCTTGAAGGCCAGGTCCTGACAGGGCTGGTCCTATATAACTAGGAATAGTTGCCCTAATTGCTCCAAATTGCAAATGAGGCCCAGCTGGAGGCTTAGAAGCCACTGTTTGTTCATGATCTTGCAGTGGTTCCCATTCTTGATGCTCCTCCCTTCTTGGATTAATATTGTCCCAAAGAAACACCTCACCTCCAAAGGAAGAAAGGGAAGGTGTTGGGAAACAGCTGTATCTTCTGCACTGTGGCTACCATCACCCACACTGTTGGGCCTGGCAGTGGTATCAGCCTGCAAGCCCAGATCCGGTAAGAGGAAAAAGTGCTTTTGAAAAGTACTTCTAGGGAAGTGGGCTAAATAAAAAAGATATGGATGCAGGTTCTCATCACAAAATGGTTTTTAAAGACTAGCTTAATTTTGATGCAGTTTAAATTATAGCAATGGAATTATATTAAAGATAAGTTTGATTTATTATAGTTTAAATTCTGGCTGCCAGAGGACTGAAGAGCTACTTTTCAGTGAAAAAGCAAGAATTTGCTTTTATATTTTACCTGAATGATGTAATGAGACTGACTTAATAACTACAGACTGAGAAAATGATGTATGTTGGCTATGACCCAGGTAGGTTATTCTCTGTTAACTTAAAAAAAAACCCATGTTGAAATAGATCCTTTTTCAGTTGGTTTTACATTATAGAACTGTACTGAGCATCCTATAAGTGCCCATTCATTACATTTACTGTCAATTGTTTCATGTGAATAATTTACAGCAAATGATCTCCAAAAAATCAATACCGGACTTCTGAATTTACAAAGCCTTTGGATATGCAGAAGTAAACATTTTATATTAATTAGAAATAGATTTTAGTCTTTCCCTGCCATGTAGAAAAGAAACCAAAGCCATGAAACCTTTCAGAGTCTTAATAAATATTAGTTATTTACTAAAATATAGTGTGCTATCCTAACATTGCTGCTGGCAATAGCGTCCTTATGAGGATGGTAAGGTCTGGTGCATAGGAGTTTTGAGTCCTTTGTTCCCTTCTTATGACATCTTCTGCTGCGAACACTATCAGTCAACAGAGCATGGATAAAATGCGGAAGTACAATGCTTCTTTTTTGTAATGATAGGTAAAATACTGCTTTAGTTTGCAAATAAGCACTTATGGCCATGGCCTGGAATGCAGGAGAGCTACATCTTGCAACTGTATTGTTTATGGCGAGTCATTCAGTAACACTGTGCAGCAGTTTGTCATGTTTTAAAACAGCTGATTAGATTGAGTTTTTTCTGGTTTATATGTTTAAATAATATTTTGGAGTAAGTATTCTCTTTTTATTCTCTGTGCTTGAAGCATTCCTAGTACTACTAGTCCCAGCTATTGTTGGTGATATCTAAGTAAGTTTGTGCACTAGACCTCTGATATCTGTACTGCTCGGTGGTTAGCAAGGTATGGGATTTTGGATCCATGGCAACTACCACTTCTCTGGCCTTTGGTTGAAGTTATAGCACAGGCTGAGGAAGCTCCACAGTAGACATCATGGACAAGATTGCACCAGGTTTGTCTCCCTCTCCATCAGACAGAGACCTCCAACACTAGCTGAGGAAGCCTTGAGCTCTCCATCTTCCCAGCTTGCATGGCCTGCAGTGTGACACATCCACCAGTTTCATGCTGTGAAACTGTTTTCAGAAACTGCCTGTACAGCCCTCACAGTATTTTGCATACTTTGAATTGAACACAGACACATATACACATATACATAGAGAAAGTGATTATCATGTCTTAGGAGTATTGCAGGAAAGCAGAGAGCCAAAACGCAGCCGGTCTCCACCATTTGTCCTCAGAGCCAGAAGCTCCCAGCCATGTGTGTGTGCTGGCTTTTTTTATTAACATAACTCAAGTAGTCATTGGGGCCTTCAGACACTTGCATAAAAAAACATTTTTTCTCCCCCATGCTTAAACTCTTGTGTGAAAATATTGCCCTGATGAAGACCTTTCAGTTTAGACAGCGTACAGTACTTACGAGTGAACCCTTCAACATTCACATGCCAAACAGCATCACACTGCTAAGTCCAGTTCACTAAGTTGACTAAGTGAGGTAGGCTGTGCCAGGGAGAACTTTGCGCACACACACACACACACACACAGACTATTAGCAGAGGCCCCCTGTACCCCCAATTTTTACTCCAATGAACAACATAGCCAAGCATGATGAACATAACACTTCAGCCCATCTCCACATCAGGCTCCTCTTTGGCAGCTCATCACCAATGCAGACATTTTCCCCTTGGGTGCACTGCTTCTGCGTGGTGTTAGACGACCACAGAACTACATCCCTCCTGGTCTCTACTACTGAGAGTCTCTATTGCAAGGTATCATGATTAGCCTGCGGTGATACCATGGCATACCTTTCCAGAAGGCTCAAGTTTTTTCTTCTATTAGTTATTGATTCATGGTTCATGCCAAAGCTCAAAAGGTTGTTTACAATGCACTCAGCTCTTGGCCAGGGCAAGGACTTGATATTTCCATCTCACACACATACAAAACTTTTTCAAAATACTTTAGTATGAGTTGAGATCTGATTCTTTCCTTCTTCAAGGGGGTCAAGAATCTATCAATTAATTGCTTACACGTGGGCCCCTGCAAACCTCATGAAGTTCAACAAGGCCAAATGCAAGGTCACACACAGGGGTCAGGGCAATCCCAGCATAAATACAGGCTGAGCAGAAAATGGATTGAGAGCAGCCCTGAGGAGGACTTCGGGGTGTTGGTTGATGAGAAGCTCAACATGAGCCAGCAATGTGTGCTCACAGCCCAGAAAGCCAACAACATCCTGGGCTGTATCAAAAGAAGCATGGTCAGCAGGTTGAGTGAGGGGATTCTGCCCCACTACTCTGCTCTGGTGGGACCCCACATGGAGTGATGCATCCAGCTCTGGGTCCCCCAACATAAGAAGGAGATGGACCTGTTGGACTGAGTCCAGAGGAGGGCCCCAAAAACGATCACAGGGATGGAACACCTCTCTTATGAAGACAGGCTGACAGAGTTGTTGTTCAGCCTGGAGAAGAGAAGGGTCTGGGGAGACCTTATAGCAGCCTTCCAGTACTTGTAGGGGACCTACAGGAAAGATGGGGAGGGATTCTTTGTCAGGGAGTATAGTGGTAGGACAAGGGGTAATGGTTTTAAACTGAAAGAGGGTAGATTTAGATTAGATATTAGGAAGAAATTCTTCACTGTGAGGGTGGTGAGACACAGGAATAGGTTGCCCAGAGAAGCTGTGGATGCCTCATCCCTGGAAGTGTTCAAGGTCAGGTTGGATGGGGCTTTGAGCCACCTGGTCTAGTGGAAGGTGTCCCAGCCCATGGCAGGGGATAGGAACTAGAACTACATGATCTTCAAGGTCCCTTCCAAGCCTAACCATTCTATGATTCTATTTTACAAGGGAAAAATCCTACACTGTACATCATGTGATTTCCTGAGAGAACCATAATGGGTGTGGGAGGTGGGAGGGTGAGTAGAAATAATAAAATGTACTTCTGATTTACATTCTAAGATAAATAAGTGTTTTCCATGAACATAATCATACCAGAGAGATGTCTGAATAAATGGATTCATGATTGTTTGTGCCCAATAGCTGTTCAATTCCATAATTGCCAATTTTGTATCTGCCACCCAACTAGTTATTGAGTCATCGGCATTTTGGAAAGGAGGAAAGGGAAAGAGTTCATTAGGAAGCTAAGAATGATATTCAGCCTTTAGATGCAGAGATCGTATGATTTACTGGATATGGTAAACAAAATTTTAAGCTAAGATCCTTTCTTTAGCACTTACAGTACCTGTAAAGAGGGGTAAAGGGCTCTTGTCTTGTTTTTGAGACTGTTGGCCAGCTTTAACTATTTGCTTTATAAATATGTATTTGTGTACACATGCATTACTGTATAAAGTACATATTAAAGAAAAGGAAAAAGAAAGCTTTCAGGTGACTCACAACCATAAAGATGAATAACCATTTAACTTGCTTAGTGATAGGGACCTTACCCCCTTCCTCTTCAAAGCTTTTTGCTTTTACATTATGTTTGTAGTGCTTTTTGAATTAGAATATAAGCTCTTGCAGAAATGAACTCTAGCATCTTGTGTATTATAAGATGAAGACAGTGGGTTTTCTCATCTTTGCTTCCACCTTTAGACACTAACAAAATAAAAATTCAATTTAAGCTTTAAGCTGAGAAGGGCCCTGATGTCCCACTGCTTAGAAGGCTACTAGATATTTAGTAACAGGGGGCCTCAAACATTGTGTTGGAGGTTTTAAAGGATAAAGTTTGTTCTGCTCACCATTTCAGAAGCTACACTAATGTATTAAGATATCTAAGAAGTAGCTGAGTAGCTGCCAGTACTTCTGGAGCCATCATTAAGCTGAAACAAGTGATTCAGACACTGTTATATTTAATATTTTGCACTGGCCAACTATTTTCCTAATCAGAAACTGAAATTTGTTGCCAGAGGCAATTGTTCCCAGCTGTGTAACAGCTTCTTATGAATCAGATACAGACAAAACTAACTCTGTGTTCGAAAAACAGCTTACTTCAGCCAAGCAAATCCTCTACAGAATTTGCAGTGGAAGTCTAATTCCTACCAAAATCAATGAGGTGGAAAGAGAAGCTGAGGTGTACCTCTTGTTAGGATAGTACAAATATGACATCAACAGTAGCACATACAAAGAATCACTTCTACCTCCATAGTTATAACATTCCCAAGTTTTCCTTTGAACTTCAAAAGCAAAGGAAATGAAATATAGAAGAAATGTTAACTTATTGCTTACTCTTGTTAATGCTACCTGTCAGATATTAAGAGAGTGAGAATGTTGTGTAGCAACTGCAGTTAAATAATTTAATTTTTAGTATATGAATGGGCATATTCTTAAAAAAGCAGTTTTTTTAGCTCAAGCCCACAGCGTGAGGGCACATATTATGCAAGCATGCAATGACATATCTTTAGCATCTAAGGCTATTCATATTTGAACAAGTACAATATTGTCGTTGTCTTCAGCGGAAACTCAACTGACCCTTTGCTAGCGTAGCATCTATTATGCAGATCCCAATTACATTTCAGAAGACTTGATTAGGCTTTTTATTTCAAATAATAGCGATAAAATCTTAGCTTTCACATGTGAAAATCCTTCATTAATCAACCCTATTTTTTAATAATTCATTTGCTACTTACATAAGTATTTACAGACTAAAAAGCAATGTTTTGGTTGATGGCATTATTTCACCCTTTGTGGAGAACCATTCCCCTGTTTCATGCAATATTAATTCTGATATGCATGAATGCAACATTTTAGAAAATGATGTAACAACAGAAATAATTAGTACTCTATGTCCCATTTGAATTGTCAGGGTGTCAAAATTTAACCAGTGAATGAAAAAAAAAACATTAATGAGAAGATTTTAACAAGCAACTGTGAGCCAAAGTTATTTTTCTCATTTACATATCAGTTTGGATTGCTCAAGCAGCGCCAGGAAAAGAGAGATTTACCAGTGTAAACTAATGAATAAGACCAGACATTGTAAAGATAGGAGTAATGGAGAAGATATATGTATTAAGAGGAGAATGAAAACCTGGGAAGATGTTGGATGCTTTAGGTGACAAGATTACAAATGATCTCAAGAGGAATTGAATGATCACAAATACAGAATCAATATTCAGGCTGATGGATAAATGGCTACTTTCAGGCCTGCTAAGAAATGTAGAAAACCAAACCTAAAATGGCAAATGCTCCTACTCCTCTCCACTTCCTCAATATCCTCTACACTACTTTCATCAATTACACAGGCATTAGCAGATGCATAAGTTTTAATATTGTCACAGTGGGATCTCCGATCTCGTAAAGGTGGTGTGGTATCACCAGCCAGCAGGTTGAGGGAGGTGATTCTACCCCTCTATTCCACTCTGGTGAGACCCCACCTGGAGTACTGTGTCCAGCTCTGGGGTCCTCAGCGCAGCAAAGACATGGACCTGTTGGAGGGGGTCCAGAGGAGGGCCACAAAAATGATCAGGGGGATGGAGCAACTCTCCTGTGAGGATGATTGGGGTTGGGGTTGTTCAGCCTAGAGAAGAGAAGGCTCTGGGGAGACCTTATTCTGGCTTTTCAATACTTGAAGGGGGTTTGTAAGAAAGATAGGGACAAACTTTTTGACAGAGCCTGTTGCAATAGGAAAAGGGGTAACGGTTCTAAACTAAAAGAGAGTAGATTCAGACTCGACATATGGAAGAAATGTTTTACCATGAGGGTGATGAAACACTGTAACAGGCTGCCCAGAGAGGTTGGAGATGCCCCATCCCTGGAAACATTCAAGGTCAAGTTGGACAAGGCTTTGAACAACCTGATCTAGTTTGAAGATGTTCCTGATCATTGCAGGGGGGTTGGACTAAATGACCTTTAAAGGTCTCTTCCAACCTGAGTAATTCTATGACACGGTGCCTAGAAAGTGAGTAGCAACCTTTAGTCCTGTCCAAGCAACTATTTCTATTATTGCTCCTATTATTAGTTTAATAGACATGGGAATAACAACTTTAACAATAAAAATCCTCATGTTAATTTGTTATTGACTACACTCTATGTCTGGCATGCTTTTTTGTGGATAATATTGCAACCTTCTTTATTTTGGTGGGTTGGTTTTTTTTGTCTTTTTTACTTATGCTTCCAAGGACAGGGCTAATGTGGTTATATATAAATGGTAACTGTAGCTAATAGTTGTATGTTTAGACAGAAGCTTGAATTAAGTGGGTATCTCTATCCAGGAGTTTGAAAATTAAAAAGTTTGATTTTCTACAGCTCTGTACAGTCAGGTAATTAATTTGACACTTCTGGAGCCTTTTGAAGACCTTCACCTGCCTGTCTTATTATCATCATGTCAAAGAAAATGTTGTGTAGAAAACTTTCTGGGGTACAAGTCACTATATGTAAAGGGTTTTTTTCTCTACCTTTCCCAGGTGTCAGGGTGTATCTATACATAATGCCAAAACCTCCCTCTTCTCATACCAACATTTTATTTTATGTAATCAACTATATAATTAATTTTAACACAGTGTTAAAACGATTCTTTAACCAGTTATAGCTTTAGTCTCACAACCCTCTAATTATTAATACTTAAATGACATCAATCGTATGTCATTTACCTGTTGTTCCTTTATTGAAAATTTCTTTTTGTACCTTTAATTTTCCTCTGTCTTACATAGTGGTTTTGAAGACAAAATAGCTAGTCTATTTAATTTATTGATTCACACTGATGCAATATCAATGCAAATTCCACAATCATAAATCCTTGCAGGTAGGAATAAATTCACCTCCCTGACAGTCATGACCTGCTATTATAGTTACTGACAGTGTTAAGAATGTCTGGTAGAGTCACAAAATTCTGATTTTACATGAGGTCTTCTTTCATAATAACAAAAAGAGAGATTTTTGATGATTACAGGTAATACTGACAAGCAAGTGCAGTTTAGTATCTAACAGTAATTTATTCTTGGAAAAAACATAATGTATTTTTATTTAACTGTGCTTTTTGTTCTGTGGGTAAGCATTGTCTAATTTCAAAGCTATTTGTATGTTTTCTGATCTGCCACATATAAATTTACAGGTGAAAAAAAAAGACATGTGAAAGACTGGACCATCTAGGGTTTTCATGCAAGCACATTGCCTCACATTACATTTTATTTGTAAATGAAAATGCTTTTATGCAATGATTCGCCTCTGTGAATTATTTCAGCAGAAGAAAATAGGTATCATGTTGATATAACTCCACCGGAGTGTACGATGATTTGAAACATTGGAGGACGCAACTGGGAGACTGCATTTAAACTCACTTGAAGTACAGTCCAATATAGCCTTCAGGATGAAGAATATCAGAAGTATTATATATAGCCCACAGGACACAGCAAATTTGCATCATTTAACCACTTACTGAATCCTGACCATATACATTTCATTCATTACTGAGTTGCAAAAAGACCTGTTTATAAAGAGTATTAAGATCAATTATACAAAACCATGACAACTGGGAGATAATGTTGACATACACTTAATTGTGTCACTGCCCTAACACTGCTTTAAATACAGTGTGATTCAGCTTTTATTTACACCACATAATGCTTTTGTTTTGAAGTTATACCTCTTTCATTCCAGCATAACTTTGTATTGTTTATATATTTTCATATTGTTTCAAAATTACCTTTTCAGAAAGTAATAAGTAGATGCAACCACCTCCCCCAGAGGTACACTGGAGGGGAAAATACAGTAGGTAGGTCCACATTCCCACTACTCCAAAACTTGTGCATTCCTAAAATTCATGAGGGGCTGTATTTGACAGGAAAATTAAAGTTAGGTATTGCAACGACTGCTGGTAGATGTTTTACCACCTAAGTTAAGTTCTCTGTAGCAAACAATATATTTGGGCTTTTAGGGAACAGGAAGCAGCTGAGAATATATGGTCAGGGCTACGCAGGCAGAGCCTTTTCCCTGCACCTCCCCTCCCCCCAGCAGCTGACTAGACCAATCCAGTTATATTCTCAAGTCATTTAGCAGAGCTCAAGTCTACATTAATACTTGACCAAGTAACCCAACCATAGGGCTGAGCCGTACTCCAGGGTAAATTTTTCTCCTGTGGAAAATGCTACCTTTCAATTAAGAGGCTTCAGTGTTCGCTGGAGCAAGGACTAGAGCCTGCATATGAATCAACCTTGTGTTTCTTCCCTCTCCTTTCTCTTTGTTCCAGTGACTATTTCATTACTTTCTGGTAGGGAAATTAATTAAATACCTTCAGCTGAAGAAATTCAGAGCAAGAGAGATATGTCCTGGACTATCTGGAAACATTGCAATTAGGGCACTCCGCTGAGATGTAAAATACTTTCATCAAAATGCAATCAGATACGGAAGAGACATTAACTGAGTCCCAGCTGAGCACCCTGTCAGCTCTGCAGCTGTGCTCTGTGGCAGGAGTGGACACTTCTCCGCGTAATTTTGCAAGGGGTTCAGATTGCTCTAAACACACCTGCGAGATCCTACCCTGGAGGTCTAATCTGTGAATCCCAGTGTCATTGAGATGCAGCATAGACAAAGAGCAGCTTTACTGTAGGCATGGCTGTTTGTCCTGAGCAATAACAATGTAGGCTTTTCAGAGCTTTGCTGGGTGTTCTGGTGACTTCATCTGCTACGTGCCAGGGCATCTTGTTGAGCTAGAGGAAGAGCTGCAGTAATGTTCTTTCTCACAGTACAGTGCAACGTGCCGGGCTTCATCCTCCTTCCAGGACAGGAGGGTGACTCAATGCACTCTCCGTGGCTCAAAGATTCACCACATAACATATCGCTGTAGACTGCCATTTCGTTTGATAAGTTTTGTGCCTGAAAGTCAAGACAGCGTAGCCAAGTTCAATGGGTAATCTTGCACTTTGCATTGCCATTAGATTTGACATTATTTATCTGTTTTGGGTAAAATGATTCATTCTGTGTCTCAATAGGACATCAAGCAGGGTTGTATATGTGAGATCTGTGAACCAGATAAAACTCTTCCGCGAGAAAATTCAAAACAGCTTCTGTTCAGTCTGCACCAAGCAGATTTATCGAGTCTCTTACTATTTTTTAAAAGGGGAAGAAAGAAAAATTAGGTCAGAAACTATGACACCTAGTCAGAACAATCAGCAGATTTACTGTAAAATGCATCTGTGAAAGGCATAAGCAAATCATGGCCTGAGGAGGAGAAATAAGATATTCTAAACTGATTAAGTCTGTATAAGTCTGTTTAATGCACTGGTGCCCTGGCAGTTTGCAGATCCTCCATTTTCCTTGATGTTTAACAGCTTTATGTTTTAAAAATCTGAAAAAAATACATTAAACCTTTCCAGAAACGACTAACCCACAGGACGTTTTTTCAGTTTCTCTCTTAAGGACTCTTTTCACGTCAGTGTGCTTTCATGGTTGTCAGTACATGACTATCTGAAGGGCTCCTGCAATGCTGAAAGTGACAAACATACATCTCCATAACTAAACCTCACTGCTGGTCAGAATCTATCATTCCTTCTCCCGTCTATCATTTTTGTGGTCTGTGCCTTAGCAAGACTTTGAAAACCACACCTCGGATCTCTGCACCAGGGGACTTGCAAGAAATTTTGGCTGAACTTACACCATTCAAATGGTATGGGAGTGAGCCAATAGTTAACCATGTAGACTATATACAAATACATTATGATGTTTTATAGATATTGGTATGTAGATATTGTCATCCAGAGTTTGACAGCATCCGGCCACATAATGGAGAACTGTATCAACATAAGAAGTAAATAAGAAGCAGGTTGATCAGCTGTCAGGCTTTAGTATTTTACCAGTAGTCCTTTACTCCAGACAAGAGTGCATCTTTCTTGGAGGCTATATAAACCACCACCAAAAGGAAATCTGTTCATTGTTATCAGGAACCTATGAAGTCCTGCTCTAAGTTTTTGTTTCTCTACTTTAGTCCTCTTTTCTTTGACTGTCTTAGCTTTTTTTTGCCTTTTTTTTTTTGTTGTAATTGCTGTTCTTTTCTGTAGTCATCCCTTTTTTTCATTTTATGAGACTTTTCACGAACTATCTTTCACATAGACTTACAGAAAGGGCCAGAACAGAACCTTTTATAGGAGACATGTTTACACTGCTTCATTTCATTTAATCTAATATTATTGGCTCACAGATAATACATTTTTCACTTTACAGAGAAACAACAGCTGCAAACTTTTCCAAAGCTAAATTATCCACTGAATCCAGTCCATGATCGATGAGTAACTGCACAACCCTGTGCTTCACAAAATGTCCAATTTTAGACAGTGAAGGACACTACATAGTACTTGAAGATCAAGAAAAGCAAGGTAGAGTCAAAGGCAAAGACATTATTGCAAAGGTTTTTCAAGTGTTAGGTATCTCCTAAACTAGTTCAGAATGAAAAGTAACTACAAATATGATAATCAATTATATAATTCCTAAATGTGCTTACACAGGTATTAAACATTCGCATTTGGATTGCATTAAATATGTAGAAATACATGCAGTCACCATCACCTTATAGGTTCAAAAGTCCAATACATAAGAACTCTTTGAAAGACATAAAACCCAAACATTGTTAGTGGGATAAACAACACCTGCAGGTTCATGCTGCTGTATACCATATTGAGTGTTTAGATGTGGCAATATTTAGAATAATAATGAAAACTTTAAAAATATTTTTCTGCCTCTATAAGCCTCTAATATTCATAGTCTTTTTATAAGTAAAGACTTCATAAGGACTGTATCTCTAGACATCAATATGCCTAGAATTACCCCACACTAGGACTGACAATTTGACTAGTTAATATTAGTGCAGTTGAAAGAGCATTTATATAGTAGTTAATAGTCTTTAAGGAAAAGTACTAGACCATTAATCTCTTCAGTAATTCACTCTAATCTACTCTACGCTTATCAGTAGCTAGGTCTAATTGTCCCATGTTAACAGGTCTTACTGAAAGCCATGTCTTTGATTGAGTGACGAAAGCTTTCCTAACAGTCCAATTCTTATTTATTTGTTTTCAAGCATTTAATTAATATTTTAATTTCCTGTGTTTCAGAGGTGTTTTAAAATTATCATGCACACATTTAAATACAAAGTACTCAGAAGATGTCATTTCACAGAACTGAGCTACGCTTAATGCATGAGATGTCAGTTTGAAATGTTAGACTCGAAAGTTATATTTTAACTTTTATCAATAGCTTGAAGTGAAAGTTTCAGTACTTCTTTGAATTGCTGTCTTAATCTCTTGTCAAACTAATGATATATGCATTATATTATTCCAGAAAATCTTCTGATAGTCTTTTATAATACATGTCTCATTCAGAGAGTAAGTCCTGTTTTCTAAGATTTTCATTTTTCAGGAAGAACAAGGGATGCTTAAGACAACTCAGGATTAAGAAGATGCAAGTTAAAAAAGGGAAAGATGCTTCTGTGAAAGTTGAATTTTGATACCATCTGGTTTTGAGGGTCTTTGAGACTAGAGAAGTTAAGCAGTACTGGCAATCAGACTCTGTCTTGAAAGCGACCACATAAAAATTTTGAATAAAGCAGAGTGCTAAAGGATACCGGGTAGAAGCAGCTGCAGGCCCTAAAGAAAGAGATAATGGAATTTTGCTATGTTGCACTCGTATAACTGAACCACAGACCTGTTTATATTTCTAAATAGAGGTAAAAAGTTGTCTAGGCTCATTATAAAAGAAAAATATTTCTAGCATAGTGTCATAACTGGGTGTGTCTCTTGTGAGAGGGAACTTGTAACAACACTAGGAACTGGTTTATGATTCTTTTCCTTTAAGTTGCTTGCCTAAAGTTGATAATTACTTTCAAGAAGTCCATTTAGGACAGACTTCTTGTTAAGAAGCACCAAGCATAATTCTACAACACAAATTAGACATTAATAGCAGAATCCCTTTTAATACCTCTTCGTACTAGGAAAAAACCAAACCAGCACACATGTTTTCAGTCAGAAAAAATGTTTCTTGTCCGCAGCTCTGAAGTACTTTATTAGAAAGTCCCTCTGACGTATGACATACAGGACAAGAAATAACCCTATTCCTTAATCCAGTCTAGTTTGAAAAATGATTCTCTGGGCAGGGAAATGCATAGCTATGACTAAGACACAGCAGGTCAATGTGTAGTCTTCCTGCCCAGAGCCATACAAAGGGGCTGCAGCTGTCTCCTGCCGTCCTTCCACCCAGCGCCCTTTCCTATTTTGCATCCCTTAAAAGAGCTCTTATGAACAACTGAGGATGTTCTTGCTAACTGTTTAAAGGGAAACAAGCTCCTTTATATCTAAGTTTGAGGTTAAGAACTGGTCCGTGTTAGTATATAACATACGAGATATTAATTATAAATAGCCCGCAACTGAAAAGAGTCGGTGGTCAGACTTAAGTTACTCAGATCCCTGTGCCAGGTCATTAAATCCTCTGGAATTGTAATGTGCTAGTACAGGACATTTGTGATTTCTTTGCCACAGTGGCTTTTTTTCCCCCTGTCATTGAACAATAACATTTGAAAAAAAAAATCTTTCTGTATCTGGCAAATATCCCGTTTTATGATTTCTCTTACTGTTTCTGCACACACAAACCTGAAGTCCCAGGGGACTCCATGAAAGCTTATTTCCATTAACTTAGACACACAGTGGCAAAATGTAATTTTTTTTAATGTTATATTTAAAATGATACTGATATACTGAAAAAAAAATATGACAAGAGAATTACTGTGTGGGAGACAACCTTCTGTAGCTGTGGGTTTTTTTCAATACTTCAATGTCAGTGATTGTGTGCCATTGTTAGAGTTACTGATGTGCATTTGAATACTTCAGGAGGAACATTGTATGTTAGCTCAGTTTCAAAGACATTGTTGAATAGGTGCTTTTCCCCCCCCCAAGATTACTGGAAACAGTATTAAATTGTCCTGTAGGTATTTGTGTAAAATATAGGTGATCTTGTGTTTTATTTATAGAATTGTCATCCTCATCCACCTAAAGATAAAAGAAAAACAGCCCCTCCCACTATTAAAGGTGAAAACTATGTGCTAGAATAACAGCAAGCAGATAAAATACAGTGCACGTCAAGCAGAACAAAAGGGCAATACAAAAATGAAGCACAATAACAAGGTGAAATACTAAGTAGGGCATGTAGGACACAAATGGAGATGAAAGTGGTTTGATTGGTTCCTAATGTAGTATCCTGAAAACTGGAAAAAAAAGGGATAATGAAGGGACACCTGCGGTAACTTCAGAGATAATTATTTCTTGAAAAGAGGCAAGTACCTGAAAGAAGAAAAGATTGCTTACAAATGCAGCATGAACCACTTGATAGCTTAAAAAGATGTGTCAATCACTGACTGTCAGAAGAGAACAAGGTTTAAGAATACAGTTTCTTAACAAACAATACCAAAAGAAAACAGAGGGAGCACATAAAAGGGAGGCTACTTCCAAATTAGAGTATCTGTTTGGGAGATCACACAATTGGAAAATAGAAATGGAAGGGACCTCAAGATTCTGTCTAAGTCATTTCTCCCTCAAAAGATATAATCCACTAAATAAAAACTGTTCCTGAGAGATAGTTTTTTAATCTCCTCTTAAAAGTGTCTGAGGATCCGGAGGTCTGAGAAAAGCTCTCATGGAAAATAAACAGACAAGAATGCTATGCCATTTACAACGCAGTCTGCTTAATAACATCCCAGCCAATTACAAAAGCTGTTGCCAGAGGTAAGGCTTAAATTTGAGAAGGGCTAAGGAAAAGCGTACTAATGTGCTTTTTACAATAACTTTTCCTAATATAATTTATTCTTTTTTTCCTTCAGCTTTTTATTTTAAATATAATTAACCTGTAAGAACGTTAGTTTTCTTAAAAGCAGCACAGCACAAATAATGCTCCTAATAGAGATATTAGCAAAGATGTTTTTATTATTTGTTCACGTATTTTTATTATTTATTTGTTAATTTTTAAAATATAGTGAGATACTGCAATTCCACTCAAGGATGATTTTCCTTGCTACAAGGCCACTTTGAACTCCTCTAGTCTATCGGGGGTGAAATCAACTTACCAGCCACTTCTTTTCTTTTTTTACATTATTTATTGTTGTTGAGGTGGTTTTTATCAGAAAAGAGGTATTTGTATATCATGACTGTTATTTGAAGCTTATATTTCTTTATGCTTATTTACAGGCTTTCAAGATATTTTCTGATATCAAGGCCGTATTTTGATTTAAAAATGGCAATTTCAAATAATAGGCGAACTAGATTACTTGAGGTTATAACACATCACTTGAACTATTTAAATTATGGGTTCAGCTTGCAGGCATCCTTCTGTGTGTTTTGTGTTGTCAGATTCACCGTCTCACTTTCTAGCACATCAATTTTATTGTAAACAAACCTACACATTTGAAGATACTTCAGTTTGAGTATTATCAGATTGAAGGAGGAGGAAAAAGGAGATTTACTATTTGTTTTCAGTGGAAACTATGGTTTTTCCCCAATTAATTAAAAGGTTAGCACATCACCCCTAGAAATTAGTTCTAAGTCTCAAACAAAACCAACCCAAAGATGAATTTTTCAAGTCAAAATCTCTCAGGTATCTGGCTCAAACACTGAGCTTAACTTCTGTTTTTCATGGCTGATTTCAATGTTCTAACAAAACAAAGGACGAAACACATATGGATTACTGGTAGTAAGGTGTCTTGGAGATGCACTTGTTTGTAATTTAGTTAAGTTTACAGTAATTGCTACTTATTGACTATTGACCAAAACTGATGTCATCCGGTTTTATCACTACAGGAACTTAATAAGCGAACATACTCTGGTTAAACTAATACTGGGGTATTTGGTTGTCTGCCTTTAAAAAAAGTAGGCACCAAGATGCCATCCACCCCACCACACCCCCCAATATTTGAATTATGAATTTGAGGAGAAATTCAGAACTTCCTTGAATTCAAATGAGGACAGTTTGAGTGAATGTTTTAAGTTTTACATGAATAAAGAATTTCACAGAATGGAAAAACTACATTATAGCTTTTTCAAATGAAAGATCAAGTAATAAAATAATGGAGTCTGGATTAAAGCAAAAGAGAAAGCAATTTATGAGAAAAGGACAGTGATATAAGAAATGAAGCAGTTAGGTAAGAAACTAGAATACTAATGAAAAAACGCAGAAACTGAAAACAGTAAGAGATAAAAGAACTGGAAATGCACAAGTAGATGATTAAGGACTTCAGATGAAAAGGTAAGACTACCTGGGGGAATGCTGACAAATAACAAACTCACCTGCTGTACGTATCTCAAAATCTTTGCTGGAGGAAGATATCCTGTTAATTATGAGATCTGTATTTATTAAGATAATTGAAATAGCAAAGCCTGAAGGGCTGATGTGCAGGGTTTTTGTTGATACCCTGAAGTTGCTCTTCCCAATATGTACTTCTGGGGAACAGGCTCTGCAGTGTTGCTGATGTGGGAGTTCAGCAGAAACCCCTGCCTGTGGATAATAATGTTACAGGATATTATCATCATTTCACTACTGAGCTGAGTAATAAAGTTCCACCTTCCTACTGATGGGACCAATGCTACAGATCAGCTCCTGAGAGAAAAGGTTGCATGGAGGGAGAAGGAATCATTTCCTGTGTCATTTGAAGCTTTTTCTCTTGTTCTCCAGTGCAATGCTAAAGTTAGTCAGAGTGAGAACACTGAAGGCCCTAAGGACTGCATGGAGATGACAGGAGGGAACCCATAGATCCTCTTCCCAGGACACAGAGCAGCCATCTGGACAGTAGATGTGCTTGTCTTTATTCAGGGAAGTTATATGCACCTCAGGCTCTGAAGAGCCATGAGGGTTGACTGATTACAGAACATTTTCAGAGACTAAATACTGTACTTAAAGTGCCATGACAATTAATACAAACACAACTGAGAATATGGACTCAGTTGGGCATGGGAAGCCACAGTTTTAAAAGCGCTTGCTGATTTTGTAATAGCTGACTTGAAAGTCCAGCTGTGATATGCAACTATTATGCATTAGAGTTATTTCAAAGGGAATACACTAAACACGAAAAGAAAATGCCAATGATCTGTTTTGCTCATCCTTACATTTTGTTGTACCGTATACTGGCAGCCTTCTCAAGGATTATGGTGGTATGTCTTTCAGAATACTAAATACTACTTTATTTGCTATGTGGGTCAGAGATGATGTCCCCATGAATATAAAGATTGTGCTTGATACAGAAGGGCTGGTTGTAGCTCCTTTGTATCATGAAAGAGAAAAAGATACAAATTTATTGGGGAGATAATTTAATTTGGTAGAAAGTAAAGTAATTATCTCCAGTTTTAAAACTATTTACTCACAACTTTCTTAAACACTGCATTACTGCAGGAACCAGAAAAGAAAGTTGACCAATTTTCCTTAATTTTTAGATAAACATAGGAAGCAAAAGCTAATGCTGCCTCTGATGATCAAGTATAACTATATATACACAGGAAAAAAAAAAAGAATGCTTTGAGTGGCTTTTTAAAGTAGTTGTAGGTTGATTGGTTTCATTTAAGATGATAATTTAAACAACCTTAAACAGCTGTCTGAACATACTAGCATAGATACTGACTCATGGAAATCCTGGCAGTTGAGTCACAAAGAGAATAGCCACCTGTGATGAGGTTGTACTAGCAAAGAAAAACTGTATCTTCTTTCCACTCTTCTGAGTACGCTAAATTCAGTGAATTATCTCTGTTCACACCACTGCAGTGAGGGGCGAATCCAGTTTGCATTGTGAATAAAAGAAGACGTTGTACGCTCCCTAGCAAAGTGCTGCCTTTACTTTTTGAGTTTTGTTTTCCTTAATGGAGAGTGATCAGCAATGAGAATTGAGAACAACTTAATTTTAGCATTAGCTAAAGTAATGAAAAATTGCCATTCTTTACTTAGTGGTACGACATTCCTGTAAATTTCAAAGGAAATTCGAATGAAAGCATAGTAAGTAGTCATTGAGTGTATGACTGCATTTGAAATATCAGTGGCAAGTGTTTTATTTCCACAAAAAGCTGTTAAAGTGTTATAATAATGTATTTTTAAATAGTTGAAAAAGACCGGAGCCATTATTATTTGCCACTATTTCGAATGTATTGTTCAGTACATACAATTTTCGTGTTATATCTATGGAAATAGAGTGGGATAGCATATAAACTGACTTCCACCTTATTTTTGTTTGCTCATGGAGATACGCTGTCAGTTTCTGAAGCTAAATTGGGAAATCAAGCTAGCAGTTTCCTTCATATATTAGCCTTATATTTATTTTCACTATCAATAATGTGCTTTTCATACATATATTCTATTTTCTTTCACAATTATACGTTAGAATTGAGATACTATCATTTAGAAGAATGTAGAAAAGAAATTAGCAAGAGTTTCATTGGAGCAGACAAAGTCAGCAATAATAATCAGATTTTTGTAAGGCATTGGTAATACAGAAATAGCAGTTCTCTTAATATAATCCTAATTTTTCCACAGCTTTGTTTTGAACTGTTGTGAACTTTCATTCTGAACTTTCAAACTTCAAGCCAGAGGTCACTCCACACTTCCTAGCAACATAGATAACGTTGAATTTTTGCCAGATACTGGGTTTGGCTGGAATTGAGTTAATTTTCTTCATGGCAGCCTGTATGGTGTTGTGTTTTGAATTTGTGACTAAAGCAGTGTTGATAACACACCAATGTTTTAGCTGTTGGTGAGCAGTGCTTGCAGAGCATCAAGGCCTTTTCTTTTTCCCTCGAAGGCAGTAGGCTGGGACTGTGAAAGAAGCTGAGTAGACATGGGCAGGAGAGCTGACCCAAGCTGGCCAAAGGGATGTGCCATAACATGTGACATTGTGCTCAGTCATAAAAGTTTAAGGAAAGGAGGCAGAACGGGGAATGGCTTTCATCTTCCCAAGTGACCGTTGCACATGCTGAGGTCCTGCTTTCCAGGAACTGGCTGGACATCTGTCTGTCAAAGACAAATAGTGAATAAATTCCTTAATTTGCTCTGTTTGTGCACACAGCTTTTCTTCACTTATTAAACTGTCTTTATCTCGACCCATGAGTTTTCCTTACTTTTGCCCTTCTGATTCTCTCCCCCATTCAGCCGTGGAGTGAGTGAAGTGAGTGGGGGGCTTATCTGTTGACTGGGGTCAACACCACATGTGCCATTAGTCTGATTGTAATGGGGGGAAGTAGAAAAGCAAGGTTGCCCATTTAGTCAGCAAGAATTTCAGAGCAGTTTTTGTGACATCCGTTGTGGGGCACTGGAAGAAGCTAATAAGGTTTTAGTTGGGCTGCAGGTAGGAAAAAGGGAGTGTAAAGGTTTTTTTTGGAGATGTTAGTGATGGGTATTAAGTAAGGACAGTGGAGGCTGAGAGAAACTAGGCTGGGGGGCTGGGACCTTAGGGGAGCCAGAGTTTGAAGATGAGACCGTGGAAGAAGACACAGAAATTTGGCTCTGCCACTTACTGCAAGCTTTCTCGTGAGTCCATCAGTAACATCAACAGAGACCTCTGCAAGATAGAGGCAACAAGTGACAGTCTGGGTTACGCTTTCTGCTAAAGGAACTAATTCTCACTTCTTCTAGCATGGGCAAAACAGGTACTGTCAACGGAGGTAGTTATTTACTTTGCATATGGCTAATACTAACCCTACTGTAGATTATTTCAGTTCTTCCCATTTGTGAAAATAATTTTTTCTTTAATATTAGGGTCTAAGACTTAGGTAAGCAGAAGAGATATATAAAACTTTTTTTTTGCCTCCTTCCCTCCTTGAATACCGAGAAATGATTTATCAGAAGTAAAGATATGCAAACTTGCTGGGGTTTCCAGGTAGATTTTGTTTGTGGGTTGTTTTGTTTTTTTTTTATTACAGCTATTCTGCTTTGTACACATGCATATTGAAAACAGAGAGAAGGAAGTGTAAGGATGAAAAAAAGGCCACTACCCAAAGCTCAAACAAAGAAAACACTCTAAACCATGAAAAATTCAAGAATTTCTCTGGGTTAGGCAAATTGAGACTTGAATATAGATAACCCATAGACAAATAAAAGGTCTGAACCAAGCTATGAGGTGTTTCACCATAGTCATTCTCATTTTTAAAATGGGGGAAAAATCCTGAAAGCTTTGGTTTCATCTATACAAGTTTTGGTAATACTATATTTTTTTCTAAGGTGTTTTTACATTATGAATTTATATAACTTTAGCATTTTTTAGCAGCAAGTACCATTTGCAACATTCAAAAAAGGTAATGATCCACATTTCTAGCAAGATGCTAATGAGGAACACTGCCAGGGAAAAGAAGAAAAAGATTAAAGGATGTTAGAGTTAAGTAGCCAGCCTCTTGCAAGGGTAGCATGCACTGAATTTACTACTTCTCAATTCAGCTTTTGTGGATATTACTTCTGGTTTTGCCTTTTTGTCCTATTCCCTTGGTGGTACTTTTTACAGCAGGCAGACATGCATACTCATAATGCATTGAAATAAGCTTGCAACCTGCCTTCCAAAATACATATGCTACTGTATGTTTCAGATGGTAGGCACCACATTTTTTGTAAAGCCTAGGGAAACTATCAGTAAATCCAAATGTGGCTTGACAAAAAATAAATTTAAATCTCATGAAAATTTAGGCCTGCGCTACTCTGAATGTCATCTCTGTATACAGAGCACATTCTTGGCCAGATACACAACAAAGATCCAGGTTGCCTGGTTTGGTTGCTTCATACATAAATCATAGGTGATTGGCTCTGGCACACTCATTAGAAGTATCCAATTTAAGGTCTCTCCATGCAGTTCAAGCTTGAATGGATCTAAAACTGTCCTGACCATATTGTCCAGACCTGTGGTCTTCCTTGATAGTTGCAGAGCTGTTAGCAAAGAGTTCAACCTAATGACTTTGCCTTTTGTTGGAACTTCCTTAATCAGAAAGACCACTCATCATAAATCACAGCAAGAGGATACATGGATTAATGCAAAGCAAGCAAATGGTTCTCTGGAAGGACCTATTGCCTTATTTTATGATTTAATTCTTTAATTCTGCACTGAAGTAATTTTGTTTGGGAGAGATTTGATCGTACTATTCCTGCATGTAGTACTTTATACTCGTCTTTAGTCCTTATTGAATTTTATCTTATTGATTTCAGTCTGTTTCTCTGGTCTATCAAGAACATTGTGAATTCTAATCCTCTCCTCCAAAGTGCTTGCAAACATTCCCATTGGATTTTATAAGGAAACACTTTATTCCGTAATGAAAAACACTAATGGGGGTATTGACCACTATCTTGTCCAGTACAGACCACTGCAAAACTCCCCTAATGCAGCCTTGACAGTAAGTCATGAATCAATAAAGTCAGCATCAAAAAGTAGTGGTTCCTAAGGTAGCTTTCCCCACTGTTCACCAAGTCAGTTCTCAGACTGTGAAAAGAAAAAAGAAAAACATTATACTGGTTTGACTTGATTTCTTCCTAACAAATTTACACTTGACGTTTCTTAAAACCTTGTTATTATATCCAATCAAATTCTGCTCTTTTAAAATTGATTCAGCAATTAAGCTCACACTTTGCTTTAATCCGAGTAACTTCACAGGAAATGATGATATGTTCAAGTCCATCAGGCGTTTATTTCTGGAAATTGCAACTGGGTATGTTATGTTAATTATGCCACAATTTTAAGATTTAGAAGCAACACAAACTATTAGAACAGTTACCCATTTTTAGACTTATCTTGAGCATGTACTGTATCCTTTGTTTGACTACATTAATTTGTGTTGGTTAGAGCACAAATTATTTTTTTTCATTAAAAAAAAGTGAGAGAGACACAGGGGTGAGTTTATTTCTAAGTACCTGAAACTGTAGCCTACTGAATTCCTCTCATAGAAACAGCCTTCACTGACACATCTCTAGCCTGTTACTTGGCAACCTTGACACATTAGGTATTAGCTGCCATCGATGACACTTTCTCACCTAAAAAAAAAAAAAAAAAGGAAGAAAGAAAAAAGGCAGAAGCTTTAAAAAGGATAAACCAAAGCTGGGCTCTGTCTTTCCAAACTAGTGAAACGTTTTCTTTTTTGACAGCTCATTCTGTCAAAGTCTATACTATTAACAATTATTCAAAACAGGAATATACCTCTGACATCAAGTCTATAAATAGAGAACTAACTACCAGCAGACCTGATAGAGCTTTATACTTCATGCTGTTATTAATGTCCAGTAAGTTCTTTTTGCTGTTTTCTTTTTCTATGCCTGCTATTTCTTTAGAAGGACAAAAGAAAAAGAGAAATCGCCAAAGGCTGTCTTTATCATATTGGTATGAAAAGTAGACCATATGTTGAAACTCAAATAAGTATCATAACATCTAAAAGACAGGGCTATATCTTTCATGCAATAAGGCTGAATACTTAATGAGGATAATGAGTATTTTCTGTGTACACAAGGGCCAGAAAGGTACTGAAGTGTTTTATTAATTTAAACAAGCAAATACGCAGGTTACTGTATCTTTGATCTGTCCCTAGGATGGATCAAATACCAGTTGTCTTTGTAAGTAAATGCAATATATGTCTCTGTAAAAGATGTGAGAGATTCAGTCTCTAAACCATAAGAGAGAGTAAAAACCTCACTATAATTCTAATCATCAGATGAGGCACATCTGATTGAAGATCACATCTGAAGAGAGGCAAATCATCAGCTTTAGTTTAAAATAAAAGATTTGTTTGTTACACTCAGAAACAAAATACATTATGGAAACCTCTTGCTTTAATTTGCTAAGAACCTTTCACTTCTGTTATAGCTTTCAGTCTCATCACAAAATGCTTCATGTATCCATTTGCTTGACACTCACACAAAATATAGATGCCACCTTCTTTTCCTTATCTCTCACTTTTGCTGACTTTCAGTAAAACCAGATGAATTAAACTTGCAGAATGTACACAAGACAGGACCTTTAGTTCAGCCTCAGTTATACTGTTTAAATAGTTGGTATAGCTAGAATTGTTATTAACTTCTATGGTGATTCAGATAAATGATACTACCATTTGAAGTCACCTAAGGACTTCAACACATGCTGAAGCTCTGAATTATGTCATCTGTTGCCAGTCAATTTATAACTTCTCTCCATCCTAAGGACCTCAAAGGTGGGCTTACCTCCAGTTTGGTTTTGTTTTTTTATTCCTGGCACTAGAGACATTTAGGTAACCTTTCATTCAACCTTCAGGAGCTGGGCTACAGGAAGGTATTTAACAATTTAAATCTTCACATTTGATTTTCCTTATCCTATCAAGTCTGTAATGATGCCTCCACTGAATATATACTGTATGTGCCTAGAAAAAGATGAGGTTTTTATTTCCAAATAGTTTAACTTAAAAATCAGGGATTATCTTAAATTCTTGTTCATCTTCCTTTCAGATTAAACTGCAGTGTGACTGTGCAGTGTGGGAGGTCGCATAGTAATAAAGAAACACAAATACGCCCCGAGGGACTAAGGTGGTGTAGAGAGAGTCCATAACTACTGCCGCTTTCCTCACCCCCTCACTGATGTGGCTGTGTGACCTGCTGTAGCTCGGAGAATCCCGCTAGCATTTCTGGTGTTTTTATGAATCTCCCTGAATCTTATAATTGAATTGTGAAATGGCAGCTGGTCTGAAGATGAGAGGTATGAGTGCAAAAAGAAATGTACTAAAAAGTATAGGAAGAGGGTGTGATGCAAATTTTCAACTAATGGTGGTATTGCATGCAGAAACAATTATATTTCTTCTAAGCGTCACAACAGTTAATGGCAGAAGAAAATGTGAGAATACTGAAAAAAAATCAAAATAGAAACTTTTATGCACTAAATTGATGCTCAATATGACCCAGAAGAGGATACTGCCATGGAAAGGGAGAACAAAGTGCATAGTCAAAGAAGAGCTGGAAACCCAAATACATGGGAAATAATTAAACAGAAATATCAAGAACTAGCACAAGTACAAAAGTTTTCACAGCAATATTTCAAGACCAGTAAGAAGTGTCGTGTTCAAATGATACAACATAATCATTTTTGCCTGTGACAAAGAACTTCAATTTGCCAGGATTTGTCCCTTTACTTCATTATCTACTGAGCCAAACAAGACAACTGGTTTGCTTTGATCTGCCATCCATCGTAGCATTGAAAAATTACATACAAAGTCTACCACCATGAAAGCTTTGATGGGTGAAAAAATGCATGATACAGTAACGTTAGCAGTGCTAACAGATGGTATAATACTGCTACCATATGTGATACGGAAGCATAAAGCAATGCCAAAGGAATAGCTGCCTACTGGAATAATTGTGAGGTGTCAAAACCAAGGATGGATGTCTACAGATTTAATGAAGGAATGGCTGAACATCATTTGGATCAGGAGACCAGGTGTGCTGTTAAGAAAAAGAAGAATGCTTGTCCTAGATGCTTTCAAAGGTCACCTAACGCCTGCTGTAAAGAATATTGTCAAGAAAATGAATATTGATCTTGGGGTTATATCAACAGGAATGACATCAAAACTCTCTATGTAGTAGTGAACATGCCCTTTAAAGATCACTTGAAGTCTTCATACGCAGAATTGACTATCGGCAGAGATCATGCTGTAGCTTCTACTGGAAAAATACGGAGTGCAAACCTACTCTGTCATTATCTTAAGAGATCGCCAGTTCAGATAAATCCAGAACTTGTAGCTAGTAAATTTTGTAAATCTATTAGTAAATCTTGTAAATCTATTTTTAATAGATACTGTATTTTAGATTCCATGGGTGGAACAGAAGATGATGTGAGTACAAAGAAAAACCTGAAAACAGTGAAGACGCTAAAAGTGAAGAGTAGATTGAAATGATAAAGAGAATGACAGAAACATCAGAGTGTAAAAACTGGAAAGCAATAGTAGTACAACATATGAGAAGAATACAGGTTAACTTCAGGCAAAGTGTTAGTGAAAATATTTTTTATTGAATATAGGTGTGCATATAAGAATAATATACATATGCAATAAGAAAATTCATTTGATGGTAGCTTAAATTCAGTGGTGTCCTCCTTTCTGGTTGTCATGGTACTCTTACTTTTTGTTGGTGAGACAAATTAAGATGCATCTGCTCTTTGTCACTTGTACCCACTCCTGTGCCGTTGCGGTACTGTGACTTGCGCTGATACAATACTCTGAACTGAATCGCTATAATGAACTGGGTTATAAAACCCACAGACAGAAACCGAAAATTTTTTTGATGTTGACTTTACAAGGAATTATATCACCATAGCTGTGGCAGCCTTGGGACACAATGGAAAGAATGGGCAGCTAGGATCAAAGTAAAGGTCTTGGTGAGCCAGCTTTAACACTACAGAAATATTACATAACCATGTTATTATTCATTATTGCTTTTTTGTTTATTTATCATATTCTAATCACGGTTTCAAGTTACACATAAACCCCTGATTACTTACTTCACCAAAATTTTCCACCCCACATCTTTCACAGTCAATTGCAAAACACATAATGAGAGATCATTCTCTCCAACTTTGACATCATTGCAGGCATCATCATTCAACCTAGAACGCAAAAGTAACACTGATGCATGACTGGAATTACTCTGCATGAGAACAGAACAGCAGACAGAGATATCAGACCCAAAGTAAATGGTGGAAAGACTTAAGACAGGTGAAGCAGGGGAAATCAGTATAACAGAGTAAATGTGTTCTAAATACCTTGTTAAATACCTTATTTAGGATTTTCCTTTTCATTTCAGAACATTAACTGTATTCCAAATGTAGTTTTGTGGTTTGTTTTTGTCCTAAGAAGCAGTGAGATTCATTCAGCCCAGGAGATCTCATCATCCCAGAAATGCAGATCTGGCAGAATCCATCACTGAACCTCAATAAACAGAACCTGTCAGTTCCTGCAGCACTGAGCCATAGCGATAGCAATGGTTCAGCCATATCATGATGCCCCGCAGGCTACCTACTTGAGAAGCAGGATAAGCCATTCCTTAACCAACCGCTAAGGTTAGGGTTTGTGCTAGCAGGAGTGAACAACTTTTGCTTCATTTTTCTTGTAGGTAAGAACCAATAGCCTGGAATACAAGCTTAATTAAGGGTTAAATTAAAGAACAGTAGGAGCTAATAGGGTAGTTTTAGTCTTTATTCTTGTAAGGACCACAGTACTCCATCTGAACACTGGTATTTATTTGGACACAATACTTACACTAATTTTGTTGGGGGGGGGGGATTAAAAAGTCAATAGATCCTACATAATTTTTAAATTTTGGTTTGTGTTATTTTGTGACCTGAAGTTTCATTTTAGAAAAACTGGAAAATTAAAAAAATGTACCCTTACAAATGTTGCTTCCCAATAAGACTCTAACTAGTTTAAATATGAATCAAAATAATCATTCTTAAATTCCTTTTTTGACATCAGATTTGCTTTGACCAGACAGATGACAGCTATGATGTTCGTTGCACATTCCTTTTACTTTAACAAAAGTGTTCACAGGAAATAATCAAATTAATCTATGTTCTTCCAAAGCACACCATCTGTCGAAGTTTTATACTAATATAATAGAAAGAGTTCACTACAATATCTGTTTTTATGGGAAAGATTTATTCCCCCCCTAGGCAAAATGATTCATGAATGGACTAGAAATACACTTTTACTTTTTGGCAAAAATGGTCACAATGCTGGTTTGATTTGAAAAGCTTTGAATTTAGGCTCATGGGCTAGAACTCTGAGCATTTTACATTTATTCACTCATCTTGCCTGAAATTCAAACTAGAGCAGCCTTCTCCTTTCCATCTTTCAATAACTGTTGCTTGTATTTGGGTCCCTGAGACAGATAATCCTATTTATATTTTTGTTCTCATCTTTCTATTTTCAAACCAATTTTTTTAAGTCATGAATATGACAAGAAAAGGAAATGTTTGTGTTATAGATCCGATTCAACTCTAAGGAAAGTTTTTCAGCTTATATTAAACAGATTAGTTACTATACAGTGCAACTAATGCCAAAGTTCTGTGAAAGTGACTAGGTGAAGGAAGATGAGGGATTCAAGCTACTGGGACAGATAGGCTTTAGTGTAAAGCTTTGACATTATCAGTCACTAAAAATTAATTATCACATGCTAACAAGGACAAAGTGTGGCAATTCAAATGAACAAGCTCTTTAGAAAAACAGTCATCTGAAACACTCACCATGGAAAGCCTTATTCCCTCCTCCTCCAAAAAAGAAAGAGTGGATTGGGATAAGAACAGGGTGATCAAAAGCTCTATGAACGGCCTGGAAAAAAAGAACATAGGGAGATTATGGAAGAGATTTTCAAGATAATGAGACTTTTCACATGAAGAGGGTGGATATAGATAAAATCTTCACAACTCTGCCAAAATGACACTTATAAGGTTCCTACTGCTAGTCAGTAGGAGCCAGATTAAAAACAGGAAAATATGTCCTTTTTTTGCAACAGATTTTTGCTAAAGTATGTTTTGGATTTAAGAAGTTTAGAGGGGCTCAGGGAAACTGTGGAAAAGACTGAAAGGGTAAGCCACTGTGGATTGCTAAATAGACCAACCATGCTTGGGCTGAGGAATCCTTTCAGATGAAAATAGTTTGAGGTTCAGAGGATATTGCACTGAATGGTTATAAATGGTTGTCCTCTTCCTAGTCTTCCCTAGACATCTGCTTAGGTTCATTGTTGGAGAAATAATGTTAGGTTAGCTTGACTCTTGGTCTCAGCCACTGAAACCATTCTCATATTCTTCTGCCTGATCGAAGCCTACCAACATCATTAACTTTGATGGACTATGGATCATGTGGATCAAAGGCTGCACTGGCAAAAACATGGCATCTCTCAATGGATGGGCATCCTTAAGCTTATGCTCAATTATACACCTAAGTATTCTCATCAAACTGTTTACGAAACCATAGAACTATTCTTAACCTAGACAAAGTTGTCAGCAAGGTTTCCTTGCTATGTGATAAGGGCTATACAACTGCCATAGTTTTGCACTGAGATGTGAAATATGACTAGAGCCACAGGGAATCAGAACCATCACCACTTCTGGTATATTTATCACCATGCAATCACTGTTTTCTGTCTTGTTCCCAAATTATTACAAGAAACACCTGGATTCATATCCTATGCTGTTGTACCTGACAGCACTTATCAGATCACAGATAGTAATAAAGGAGTGGTCTGCCAGGTTACGGAAAGGTCCAGACTTCCACTAACCCTGTAGTGAACTTCAGGCAGCAGGCAGTACCTAGCATGAGCAGACAGAAATGTTGTTTTCCAAAGCCCTGTCCTTCCTGCCCAGCCCCGCTGATTCACGAAAGCACACAGGCAGCTGGGAAAAGTGTCAGTTAAACCCTAAGATTAGTTTCGTACTTAAAGATGCGCTGAAGTGCTTTTCTGGACCTGGGCCAGACGCTCAGCTTCTTCCAGGATCAAGTTCATATTTATGAGTGCTTCATAAGTGAAGAAAATCATAAAATTGAATGGTTTTGTTCCCATAAAAAGGGAAATATAAAGCACTCAGTGCAAAGTAACCAGGCGTTAATTGCTCATAGAACATTTTTTTCCTTTGTTAATTAAGCAAAAATTTAATCTGGGTGGGGCATTTCTTGGCAGCTGATGTTCAGGCGAGAGTCATGAGTTTTAATTGCCACTTAAATCTAGGGCATCTCATTGAACAAACAGGTGGAGCATATCCACTTTGAATGTATGCAAACAGCTTTATTTATCATAGACATGAGAATGAGTTTTCTGATTGATTAGTTCCTTTCATCCCAAGCAGGTTGTGGCCAATTGCAGTAACTGCAGATTTTCTACATTGAATGTAACAGTTTACACAGAATACCAATTCAAAGAGAACACTTACAGTTTTAAAATCTGTGCTAATGTGAAAGAAAATAACCAAGCAAGCATATTCCATTTATAACTCCTGGAAATGGGAGTTATTAACTGAAATATGTGGCTGAATAGGAAAAGAATCTATTTAAGTCTGACGAGAATCACTAGTTCTAAACAAGCAGTCATTTCTAGGCTGACATGTTGTATGATATAAAGGTTAGCTAGGAACCAGATATTAAAGTACACTAAATCAGTTACCAAGCTATATTCTGTGAGCTAGAAAACAACTCAGTGTTTTATTATTTTTTTTAAGATACAGAGAAAGGGAGAATGCATTTGTGAAATGCATTCAATTTTATTCTAATAATAAGTTGTTAGCGATTAAGAAAGCTTTCTTTCCTCTGAATTAGCTGCCAATACAAAGAATATCTCATGTAAACAGCTCTCAGAGACAACATATTAGTTCATTGCATTTTCAGAGGTTTAGATGAGGTGGTAGGAGATAATATGTAATTTATTTCACCTATTTGGGTGTGTAATGGCAAGGCTGGAAAGCACTTCAGAGCTAAGTAAGTACTGTAAACTGGATGTAAATCTTCATCCTTTTAGGATTAGCTTATACTTTTGATTCTCAGCTGTCAAAGCCCTTGATTCCATTATCGGTATGTTAATATGTGAAAAGATGTAAGCTGACCCTTAACTGACTGTTTTGGTGCTGTGCTTTGTGACAGGTTACTTTACTTATGTCACCTAAACCAGTGAACCAGTGGAAAAACTGTAGATTAGCCTACAAAGGATTGTGTCTGATATTAATTTATTTTTTTCTGACTAAAGTAAAACAAATTTGCAAAAATTTTTCCTACTGTCTACATTTTCTTTTCTTCTGCATAAAGATTTTTTTTTTTGCTATATGCAGTATTTCTTCAAGAATAATCTTAGAGCTACAAATGAAAGGACACAATGCTTGTTTGTATTACACAAGAATATTAAAGGGGTGCTATTTTTTGAAAGGAAAGTGATATTCAATTTATGACCTTCAGGTCTTTTTGAGCGGTTAAATCTGCACTGGTTTTGTTTTGAAGACAATGTTAGCCATAAGAACCGATGTCTGAACTTAATGTCTAAACCACAAAGAGAAGAAAAGGAATACCTTAAAGAGGAAGGACCAAGCTGTGGTTAAAAGCAGGCCAGAGTGTGGTAGAAAACTCAGGTACTACAACCCAGAGGGCCAAGTCAAGAACATGGTTAGAGGTCAGATAGATGGTCAGGTAAATGGGGAGTCACAGCACTGAGGATGCCCTTGGAAGATCAAGTAAGGGGATGTAAACTGATTTTGAGCATAAATGACCCCTGGAAGGGCATGAAGCATGGAGAGCAAATGATACAAGAAGGGTGAATTAGAGAACATCTCAACCAAAGGACTGTTCTCCAGGAAGTCTATAGCTTCCAAAGAGTCCTTGCCATCAACTTAGGAAGTTTGGCTTGGAATGAGCTAGATTTTCATGTGTGAAAAGGAAAAGTCAAGGATGGGTGCTTTGCAGACAGTAAAAGTACTTTTATACCTGTAATATGCATGTACCAAAACCCAGATGCTGATCTGGTCTATTTATTTTAAGTAACAAGTGGCTATAAACTCTCACTGTGGTAGGCAGAACATAACTTAATACAGCCTGAAAAATATTCTAATTTACATCTGCTTAGGATATAAACACACTTCGTAAGCATAGACCAGGAAACACAATAATAGAATTAGAGCCGTATTTTAGAAGGATAGTCACAGTGATAGTCTTGAGTTACCAGAAGAAAATGTATTCTTATTTACAGAGTACTGTGTCTTTGACATGAGCTTTAAAATTACCTTCCCTTCTTTCTTTGTCCTCCCTAAAGAGTGAATCAAATTAGTTTTGTAGTATATTTTAATAGGATTTGTTTCTCAGTAAGGCTTTTTTCATCAGAGCCTATATTTGAAGGTGACTATGACAGTTTTCAATCAGGAGGGATAAAAACAGATCAAGAGGAGCTATTCTTAGGACAAAGTGCCAAAACATTTTTTTAAAAGGAAGAACGAGTTAAACAAATCTGGATATTAATTTTATACAAAAAGAAAGTTGAAACCTTAGAAATCATTTAAGCAGTTGCAAGCTTGAAAATCTGTTTCACATTTTTCACTTTAAAGCACCTGCATTCATTAAGGTGATTGCTAATTTTTCATTAAAAAAGAACCATTGAGATATTTAAAACTATTACCACTCTTTGGGACATAAATCTCTCCTCCAGAAAATTGAATATTTATTTAATTATTTATCAAAAAATAAAGGAGTAGTAATGAGAGCTATTTGGGCCTTTGTTTTTAAGTCATTAATTTTAGCTTAAAAAAATTGTATAACATTATATAGGTTACAATAATATGTTAAGAGTATCTGTTGGTATTCTATGTGAATGCACAACATGAGAAACAATTCAAAATAAGAAGAAATAAGGCATGATTAAAGCCAGCTATTACTGAAGGCCAGAAATGGTATTTTAAACAATAGGTAAGCTTAGAGATGGTTTTACTGATACCATGTTTGAAGAATGGTTTCCAAAGAACAAGATTCAGATAAAGATGGTCCTTTAGCATTGCAAGGCCATTTGACAAAAATTACTTGTGGAGCCTAAAGCTAGGCTACTTAAAAGAACATCACTTTCATGAAGAAAAGCTGAATTATCTTGTGTCTTCACACTAATGGACTAGGCCTGATATAAGACAGACCTTCCAAAGCTTAAAAGGAAGTGGCAAAAATCACTGGGTAGAAAAGTTAGTGGTGGAACTATAGAACAGAAAAATTAAATTCCACAAAAATTATTTCACCTCACAGTAAGATTTTATACACCTTGTTTCTTTTAGAGGACTTGGCCTAAGGTGTTAACTTATGCTAGCCATCTAAAAATTAAGTGTCTCATCTAGGACCCTGTTCCCCTAGAACACAGGAGAAAAATGAGCTGGTGGGAAACATAACACCAGTATAAGCTAAAATCTACTTTAAGACAGGAAAGATCCCATCTTAGTCTTTCCTCATTTCTAACTTCTGAAGGTGCTACAAGTTGTTACAACTTCTGTCATGTTACAAAATTGAACCTAAAATTGCCAACGTTCAAATTCCCTTTGGTTACCTGTTTCAGTTTCCACTGGGATGAAATACTCTGGCTGATCAGTTGAGATGATTAGAAATGGCTTTCTAAAATAACATTTAACACAATTTGATTTACAATCAATAACAACAGCTAATAAGATTTCAAATTTGATGACTTGATCAAATAGTCACATGTTATTTCAAGTCAGTCTAACCACTGTTTTCACCCCTTGTGCTTTAAAGTCTTGTTTTTATCACAGATTGTTCACAGAGAGGGTACATGTCAGCTGTAATCATCTGTGACAGGCAAACTGAAGGTGGCAGAGCTGTACCCAGATAAAACCACAGAACTCCCTTGTGGCTGGCTCGCATGGGTGGCTTCTTGCCCCTCTGCAGAAGAGTGTCTCACTCAAAGTCATCCCTGTGCCTACATGATACTGCACTGCAACTTGCATCATCTGTATGTATGCATCAAAAATATTTGAATTTGGCTCAATGCTCAGTATTTAAGTGCTTTTCATCAAGAATAACTGTTTTTTCCTGTTATGAACACTTCTGGTAATGGGCCTTTTGAAGATTTTTTAACTTAGTCTGTTTCATTAGTGGCAGCATAGCAGCCTTGTAATGGGGAAAATTTAAGTTGATTATGACTTTTTTTTTTAATGCTATAGATTAAGGTTCAAGTCTCTACTAAGTTTCAAGCATCTATTGTCTCTTTCTATTGAACTAGTATGCTATTCTTTTCTCCAAAATTTATCCTTCTTTAAAGCTTGCCCTTATCGTTCTCCTTACAAGAGCATTAGAACCTTGCAGGTCTACTTACCTTCTCGTATTTTAGACACTTCTCAGGAGTTGCTTATCTCTATTGACTATCTAAGGTAACTAGCTTAAGACAATGTGCCTAAATTTTAGATGGTTAACTTTTCTTAACCTCTTCTGGAAAGCTTAAGCTTTCCTTTTTCCGTTTTCTTTCTTTTTCCAACCATCTATGCGCTTTTTACACTTCTTTTAAAGATTCATTTCTCTGCAAGCTCTTTTTGCTGCACTGTTCTTGATAATTGATTATCTCAAAAAGAGGCTTTATTTCCTGCTGCTTTCCTGCCACATATTTGGCATATGTTACCTTTTGCTTTTGCAGCACTACATTTAACATCTGTCTAAAGAAATATAACCAAGTGCTACAAGACAAAGAGCACTAAGATTCGTGAGAATGCTTTTCCTTATAATAGTATTACAGTGGAGTTGGATGGATATTACTTTCAATGATAAATTATTTTGAGAGGAATTCTTATTATCTCATTTTTTTTTAAACTTTCACGTGAATTTTATATATGTAGAACTCTTAAAATAACCTAGATCTCTCAATAATGGAAGCCTGATAACAGATTAGAACGATAATATTTGTGGAGGAATAAGGTAGGGACACATTTGAACCATACCAATATTAACATACACATATGTTGATTTAATTAAATGTTCATATCCTAGTTATAGTACTAGGAATTTTTAGGCAAATGAAAGAATTTTAAAAACTATTATTTTTTATTATTGTTGTTTTAAGAATCTGCTTCCGATTATGCTTATTCTTACTATTATTACAAATATATACTTCACAAATCATGTTAAAAAAAGACAAAATATGTATGATAAAATTAAAAATCTGTCAAAACAAGAACAAGTCACTACACCTTTAGAAATGAAACCATTTCTAAGGCTCTGTAAAGCAATTTCCTTTTACTGCTTGATAATTGTCAGTTCCATGTTTCTTTTTATACTACAATAAAGGTGTTATGGAAATTACAATGCCTATAAATATAACAACAAATATTAGTTATATTATCAGTAGTCTACAGCATCACCCATTTGGAGGGTTGTTCAACTGTGATATGTAAGAATGAAAATAGAATCTTAATGCAATTAAAAAGTCATTATTTTCTGTGGAATTTCACCTAATATGTTTTTACTTGGACTAAATTTTTGGAAGATTTCCACAAAATTAATTCAGTCATTGTTAGGTAGAGAAAGGTAAGCTTTAATATTGCTAAGAGATTCTAGGAATTTCTCTGATGAACTGAATCATTGTGTTATAAAAAGATATCTGGTATTTGATAGGGTTTGGTTAGGAATACGTTACTCATTATAGAGAAGAGGAAAGGATAAGATAGAAATTAGAATAGCAACTGAGGTGGCTGGTATTAATTCATCTGTGAGATGGAACCATGAGGAGGGGAAGCATAAAGACCCACAGGTCCCACAGACGCTGACAGTAAAGACCTGATACCAAATGAACACGATGATGGACTAAGCAGCCAGGGGACGCCCTGGCATGGGTTGGGTTGCTTTTAGTTTGAATAAACAGAGAAAAGAGAAACTGATTTGATGAGGAATAGGAAGGAAGAAGAAATTATTCTGTCTGGAAAAGGAAGGAGGAGTCTGGCAGGGAAACACTAGTAAGGAGAGGTAGTCAAGCCAGAAGGTTAAGGAGATGAGAGAATTAATGGGGACTGGGCAAACTGGATCCAGAATGAGCAGCCTGAAGAAATGAACACTGTAATATATATTCATATTAGGTGAGATTATAAAAAATAGTAGAAGTAGAATAACAAAGAGTCTTACTGCAATTTTTAGCAGTGTCTGACAAGTGCTACTCATTTGGAAAAAAGGACGGACTCTGTGCTCTGTAATGGAAGTTTCAGCATTGGGTACCTACAGAGTGGGACTGGGATGAGGATGAGGACGGGGTGAAATGCAGAGTAGGATGGACTGCATGGTAGGAAGGGAGTGCCATGTTTGGTCAAAGCGTTCATCAGAGCTTAGTGTTTTGAAACGCTGCAACAGGATAATAATAGCCATCAGAGAAAATGAGTAGACACAATATATCTTTCTCCTTTTTTAAGAGAGGCTTCAGTCATATATTGTAAATTAGGAAATGATCAACGCGGGGGGGGGGGGGGGGGGGGGCAGAANATGGCTCTGTGTATATGCTTACTAAACGTCTGATTTTTTGTCAAGCAATGCATTTGCACAAGAGCCATTTCATAGTTCATCAGCAAATTCCAGAATTTCCTAACTTTGAGACAATGTTCTAAAAACTTTTCTAATAAAGTGTTACAAAGTTTTTATATGAGCAGAATTTAAAGCACATATATTCCTCTAATACTATTATTGCCCCAAATTGACTGGATTTTGTGCTGAAATCTAGGAAGACGTAATCTTTCTGATGCAGAGCTTGTAATTCAAAGCCTCAGTTCTGTAAACAGCTCTTCTGGGATTTTTCTAGTATAAAGGCTGAGGGGTCTACTGCCTCCCGCAATTGTTAAAGAGCATAAGATATACAGTTAGAGATCACCTTCCTAACAGCCATACACCAGTCTAAGCCTCTAAGAGAGCTATTCAACAAGCAACATATAGGAACTCCAGAAACTGTTGGGTCAGCATAGTTCCTTGGGGAACCATACAGATTTCTGGATGCCCAAAAGAAAAATTGCCACTGATACTAGCTGGCAGTGCTTCAGCAGAGCCAGTCTGAAACAACTCAGCTGTACTCAGCCACAATAATAGCATCCAATATCAGTGCTATCAAATGCCACTGAAACCAACAAGACTGACTGATTGTCAATTGTGCTAACTAGGCTAGTTTGAGCCTTAGAAACACCAATTTCTTAAAACCAGAAATGAATTTTTATATTGCAAATAAAAAAAACTTTAAGTTGTTTAACATATAGTCAATTTCTTTCTGAAGAAGCTGTAATCTGTTTTAAAGGAGGAGAAATAAATTTCACCAATGCCATTTTCTCTTCTATGGCAACATTTCATTTTCTTAGAAGTATTTGTTAAAAAGAAGAGAAAAAGAACAACAAATCCCACCTTCATCCAAGAGCAACACTGCAATATCACCCAATGGTCCAAGCTCTTCCTCAAGCCCCACATGTAGTCTTTGGTCAGACAGAATTCAGCCCGGGATCCTACTCAGTAGTTAGAATTGATCTAACTCCCAGAGAAGATTTGCTCTATAGATCTTGACTCATGCTGAAGTTTAGGAATCTCCAGCTCCATCCTGTGATTCTAAGGTCACATACACAAGGTTTTTTTGCTTGTAAATCCAGAGAAATAAGTTATTGCTTTGCCTTTGACTGTGGGTGATTTAAACAGAAGAGTAAGATAACTCTAAAATAATCTTTTCAGCAAAAGGTGAGAAAATGAACAGAATCTCTCTCTGTTTAACTTTTTACCATGTAAAATATCAGAGATATCTTCAGGTTTGCTGCAACAGGGTCATGTGCTCCTGGTTTGGCCCTGCCAGCAGTCACTCCATGCCACTGTAACCTCAGCCTAGGCTCAATAATTGCCACCTGCCCATGGAACACTGTGAGCAGCTCACACCTGGACAGTGGGCTGTCAGTCCAGGGTGAACCAAGCAGGGACCCACAACTATGGTGTGCACGTGGGACCTTGCGGGGGGCTTCCTCACCCACGTGCAGATCCATGGGCTGCAGGGAGCAGTGAGGGCACGTGAAAAGTGGGAGCACCCATATCTCCCTCCAGAGAGCTGAGCAAATAGGGGAACCCAAAATCTTGGGAAAGAGGAAAGGTGACTACAACCCACAGGGGCCTGTGAGAAGGGAGAGTATGTGGACAGTATGGTGGGAACCTGTGCCCATATAGAATCATGGAATTGCTGAGGTTGGAAGGGACCTTTAAGATCATTAAGTCCAACCATTA
>RSEF01000004.1:25632143-25660739 GCA_003993805.1 Himantopus leucocephalus | reverse complement strand
ATATGAAGAGAAATAGGAGGAACTTCGCGATACTACAAAATGGATCTGTGGGGAACTTCAATTTTCACTTCATTTTTCACTGAATGTTTTTCAAAACCAGCCACAGACTTCAGTGCCCTTCACCTGATATATGAGATCACCAGTCAACTAAGAATTACCTTCACTAAAGGTTTATTAATTCCTGTCAATCTTGGTAATTCCAGATAAATTTTTCAGAACATTCTTAAAAAATTAAAAAACAACCCCACCAAATAAAAAAACCACACTAAGAACTCCATTGACACACAAACCTTTATCAATCACTGTGGGAAAGTAAGGAACAGGGAGAATATTGACTCTCCTCACCTTCTTTCAGTCTTAAGAACACTGTCAAGTCTTGCACTAATACTCTAAAAGCAGGCACAACACAAGGCAGTCGTTATTCCACACTAATTTCCCTAATGGCTAATAACCTTTAAAATTTCACCAACATAAGAATGGGAAACTACTGACAAATTCATTTCACTTAATTTTCTATTGAGAAGGGGGGAAAAAAGTGTCAGGGAAGGAAGAAGTGACATTGGCAGAAACAGTAGAAATGCATGCAGCTGCAGTGACCATTCTAACAAGGAATGGGAGCTGGTAAGGAGAAAATCTTTCCAAACACATGCCATCAAAAATGTCACTTGAGGCCTTGTTTTCACAGATTCCCTTCCTAGGTAAAGAAAGATAAATATTTATATTGGAAAAAGCTCCAACTTTTTTATGTTTGATGCGGAAGTTGTTTATTCTTTAAGAAAGCATGATTTCAGTCATCCTAGAATTATTCACAGAAGTGGATGGGAAAATCTGTATGAGACCAAATACACAAAACTGCCAGAAAACTAACCAATTCCTTAGAAATTGAATATTGTCCCAATTTCAAATCCCCAAAATTTAGATCCTTAACTCCTTCTGAACAGACTGTTAGGAAATTTTGGCAAGATATTTTGATTTGGTGAAATGCTCTTCTGTTCTCTATAAAATATCTGCTTTAGTCATGACGAAGAAGGAATAGTGACTCTAGTGTAACTGGTTAGGGCATCCCTCTGGAAAATGGGAGAAATAATTTTAAGGTTTTTTTCCCATCCTCAGTTTCCTGTATTTAGCATTATTTCCTTTCCTCCCTTAGGAAAGTCAGACATATTCTGGAAATAACACATAAAACCTTCTATTCCACACAATCACTAGTTTGTTTCAATGATACGTAAGAAAACCCCCTAAAATTCAAGGCCATATTTCTTTGGTTTCCCAAACTCATAGCGATCTGCACAATGTGATCTGCAGAGCGTTAACATCACAGCTAGTTGTGATGGTACTTTGTAAAGTATGATATGTTAGTACTTCAAAAGTGACTTGAGATCACCACAAAGCTTGTGACAGAGGCACGTGCAGTATTATTGATTTGAATTTGGGCTGTTCTTTCTGCTATTTATCTTTTCAGAAGAAGGTGACCTGATAGCCGTCTGTTAAGTAGGTGCTTAGGGAGATGATTTCCAGCTACAGAAGGTTCTTTATCTGGTGTTGAGTGATATAAGAAGATTTCAAGTTAAAGATCAGGAGTTATAAATTAGGACACTCTACTTTTTAGTGTGGGTTTTGTTGGAGTTTTTTTTACACATAAGTTTTGATCTGATAAAAATGTTCTATTATAATAGCTTTAGAATAGCAAATCTGGGTTTTCACATAGCTGTGAATGTTTAAAAAATAAAGTAACACTTTTGTGTGAAACTTTCCAGTCTCTTTGAAAAAAATAAAGTGCCTGAAAAACAAGTGTCTTGAAGATTGATCTACATGGAAAAAGTATCCACAGAAGTTGTTTTTTCCTAAAAAACAGGTATAGGAAAGGCAGCAGAATTGTGAATCCAGGCCAGAACAGGCAGCCAGGGATAAAAGCAGATTTTGATGCCATAATTTACAGGGAATCCTTTTATACACATAAGTCTTCAAAGGGGAAACTGGATGTTGTTGCCATTTACTTTTGGAAATTACTGTTTCACCCAAACTTGAATGAGTTTCTTAAAGACAGAAGTTTAGATTTAGGATTGTCAAGAACATGAACTACAGGATTCATGCGCTTATTCACACAGTTATATTCTCACAGCCAAGGGAAACTAATATTAACTACAAATACAGACTTATGTGTCAAACTGCACCTTCCTTTTAAATCTCTCTTCCTAAATACCTTTCCATTAATGCATTTAAATAAGAGCTACAGTGACTATTGTGAATATCGGACTCTTAAAGGTCATTGTGACCTAAGAAAAACAAGTGCATTTCTCTAGTGGATGAATAAACATTGATAAAGTTTAGCAACAGTGAAGTAACCAAGAAAAGCAATGCAAAGCAGTTCCAACAGAGTCAGATGCCATCTACTACACCCTTATCTGCATTTATTATTTATTAATTGTTGATCCCGATTTCCTTCCTTCACCAGCTTCTTTTATAACTCACATTAAATTATACAGGATATGAGGCAGACTATTCAAGGCACAACCTTATTATCAGTTTATTCTGTCTGATTAGCTAAAACCTTCATTGTAATATACAGTGGAATTCATTATGCCTCTACTGGAGTTTAACTCATACATAAAATGCTTAGAATAATCTCTTCAGCCTGAAATGAGACTGCTTTGCTTTCCCTAAACAGCTCAGTTTTATTTCCAGGTCAGTGCAGATAAGAATGACCTCAGCTAAGGATAAATCTTTTTTTTAATTTGTGGAAACATTTTCCAGGTAAAAAGAGGGGTCAAGCCACATCTTTTTATGAATTGCTTAAAGTCACAGGATCGAGCAATATACTGAGTACCAAGTAAATTGTTATAAACCACTATTTGTTTCTAAATAAAAATTAGACTTGTTTTGTAATAATTGATTTTCTGACAAGTTGGTGAATTCACTCTTACTCAGAGCAATGCTGTTGCAAAGAAGAGAGAGACTGGTTTCAGTTATCAAAAATATCAAATCGAAAATATTTGATTTTTTTGAATGAACTTGAACAGTAAAAATACATTTTTAGAGTAGTGTATTTAATTTAGCTAGATATGAGCTGCAATTTATATTGGGTTGGACTTTGGGTCTACCTTTATCTGTGGTATTTTTGAATTTGCCAGTCCTTTACATATTTCCTAGAAAACAGCAATTAAATATGACCAGCATATTTACCAGTGCTTTAGAATGAAAACAAAACCATCTCTCTCACTACCTCCAAAAAGAAATTCTTTTTAGATTATGTAAAAAATAATGGAAACATCAAGCTGCTCTTAATTTTTCATCTCTAAAGTTTGTAAATAGGACAGGAGAGGTTAGGAAAGAGTTGTACTGCCATGGTCCCCTTTCTATGAACTGAAAACGTTCCTGTAGCCCTAGCTCAGGAAAACTTTGTTCTCCTTGAATGTAACACTGCTGCCATTTCTAGAGGTGTAAAATACCACTAGTGCACCAACATATCTTACAAGGTACCTTCATTGTTGGTAGCACCATATCACAATGAGCAACATTACTATGCGTTCTTAAAATAAAAACATTTAGGAATCCTGAGAAGCCTTCAAGTATGATTATAAAATTTTCATATGTTTGCTTAATACTAATGAACTCAAGTTAGTAATTTTAAGCATTGTTCTGAAGCTTGATATATATTGTATTCAACATTTATTATTCACAGCCACACCAGACTGCAGAAGATAGAAATTTTTGATTAGAAGCCATAAAAATCTAGATTCTATCTGCTATGTAGTCCTAGTAATTCATATCTTTGAGGCAGCGACAATATATAGAAAGCAGCAAAACTAATCAGAAGAGTCAGAGCTTTGGGGAAAACTGTCCATTATTTCTAATGAACTCTCTTTACTAGTTCAGAGATTCCAGTGCAATTTCTTTTCTGTGGAGACATAATACATTTTATGATGTAATATTTTCTACACGGTTATAGCTACACAACTGTTCAAATCAATAAACTACTTCTTAAGAGTCACTTCATTTCTGTAGGCCAAATGAAATAAATTCCCTTGTACGCTTTAAATATCCTCTTTAATAGGTAAATAATGTCTAATAAGGTAAAACATTTTCTTATTTTGATTGAATATCTCAGTTAAGTCCGAGGCGATAATTCTCATAAAACAATACAAACCATGTTTTTTTCTTTTCTCCAGAATTTCTACTGTAAAATATCAAAACGCTAGGAGAGAGAGGAGAGAAAGAATACGGATAGCTAGAATTTTGTGGTTTGTGTTTCATATGCCTGACTGATGCATGATGCCTGAGTGATACCTGATGAGTATTTACAAGTGATACATAAATGATTCCTGATACATGAATAGAAGAGCTACTGCCTCTTAATGGAATCTGGTCCCTAAATAGAAATGATGTGAACACACAATAACTGTTTCACATCAGAAACTAAAGTCTAAATCAAAATTAGGATGATTTCAGGATATGTACATAGAAAATGAGGTATTTTTGCACTACGCAATGTGCAATCAGAAGTGAAATGTCATCTTTTATCAGTCAAAAACACTGGGAGTATTGACAAAAATTATGCATGAATTTACTATAGCAAAGCCAATCCTGGAAACTTCTTGGAATTCTAATAACGCACGTCATACATTTGGAGGGATCATTGTAATAACTGTCAAATTAATTCTTGTGTTCAGCATATTTTAGGGTGAAAGGCTACCCTTACAGAATATCGTTAGGAAAACACAAAGGACAACAACAAAAACAAACATATTTCTGTATTGCTACATTGAAATGGAAATCATGAGTTAATCTACACTCCTTTTGCCAAGTACTCTAATGAAAAAATCCTGCATGTCAGTAAACAAACACATACCTTTGTTGACCCATTTAAATAAGAGGTTAGCTTTGACATATCTACAACTAATTTACAAACTGAACAGTTACAGGTAAGCCTCGCATAGTGCAATCAAAAAGAGAAATTCAATAATTCTGTTTTGAATAAGCTTACTTGTCCTGAAATACTTGATTTCTCAAGAGTCATTAAAATTTCCTCCTGCATCTCTTGTGGGCTAACTCTATGTAACACGCTATCACATTCATATCTATGAATATCATTAGCATACTGTATTAGTATAGTAACATTAATATATATTCACCAATTCCACTTTAAGAATTTCACATTATACAGGCCTCTTTTATACTCATACCAGAAATTGCTTTCAAGCTATTGGGAATAACTGTTGTTCTCCATCCAATATTGTTTTAAAAGGTCTTTGAGCTCCTTTCCAGAAACAAGTGGCTGCAAGAATGATAGTTTCCAAACCACAAAAAGGGAATGTGCATCTGCATAAAACAGGAGCTCAGAGAAACTAAGCTCTGCTTAGGAGCTCAGAGAAACTTTGGCTGTTGTTTTGAGGGGGAAGTACGGTTGTATATTTAATGGGGAACAGCTCAAGTACAGTAGCATCAAAATACAGCTAGATGAAAGAGGAAGGTAAAGGCTGATGTGTCCAAACATGTGCTGTCTCAGCCAAAGATGAACTACTTAAATTTGGGCAAACTAATTATTTCACATTATCCACTCTAAAACAGGTAAGGGTATCCATTTTTTAAGAAATCTACCACTACCTTACAGATAATAGAGAAAAAAAGGTTTCATAAGGAAAATGTCAAGAGTAACTTCTATTTCAAAGAAGTGAACAATCTCTGTAGTTCTTTCTTAATTCTAGACCCAAATATTTGCAATTTAGCAGAATTATTTTATGGGTTCTAGATTTCATGATACGCTTCTTTTGAGATTTCAGGTCAAGACTTGAGTATAGTGAAAAAGCAGTAATTGAATTCTCTCACATGTCTGATGTTAGATTTTGTTGTGACAGGTAACGTAGTTAATTTCTTATTTTTTAATAAGTGTAATAGCTGAAAGTCTTTTACAATAACAACAGATGTATTTTATTGTTTTTGCCTACTTCATTAAGTCATCTACATCATGATTTTAAGGTTGCTTTGATTACAAAAGTTCTCCTGGGTCTCTTAGGATGAAGTGTTCCCAAGATGGAATTAGAATTGGATGTCTGAAGGCAGCCTCCTGGCAAGCCTCCGATTATCACGGCTCACAAAGAAGCTACTTCAGAATGGTTATTCAATCACACAAATTAAAACAGCTTTCTAAAAACCCAATCACATCATTTGGCTTTGCTTGCCATATCCCTGCATAAGCAGTAGGTTTATCTGTATTGCAGCCAGACTGCAATTTCAGAACATGCGTTAAGTACCCAACACAGCATAGCAGGACCAGCCTTGGATAGAAGCAGCAAGAGGGCAGCACAGGGTAGACAGCTACACACCCCCTTGAAATTTTGTAGCTCACAAGGAGTTTTACGCTCTTATGGCTATACTAATCTTTTACCTTAGCTGTATCTTTGGCTATAACGTACCTATCACACATAAAAGATGAGACTCCAGTGGCAGAAATCCAGTTTGCGCTTCAAGGTGGCAGTTATCACCAATTTAAAAAAAAAAATCATAAAAAAAAAGTTCAATGATTTGTATATTTGTCCAATATGAAGGAGAGTCAATTCACTAGCTAGTGAAACGAGAGGAAGTTTACATTTTGTGGACATCTATGGGTTGAAGTGGAAGTATGAGGATTTCATATTAGTGTTCAGAATGTTTTGGATTTTCTTCTAACATGCAAATAAGGCAATGCAGTTTATACCTCTTCAGCACTATTTTAACTTTGTTTTAAAAAACATCACAGCAGCTAAATTAGTTACTGATTTTGCTATAATAGACATAAGTGGGGACTTTCTCATAAATAAGTGCACAAATAATATTTTTACAAGCTTGGGCTTTTTTCCCCCTTGCAAACTTTGATTTAGAGTTATTTGGTAGTAAGATCCATCAAAACTATCTCAAAGGGTTGCTAATAGCATAGCAAGCTTTTAGGCCCCCATATGGCCGATCTATCTGCAATTTACAAATAACGGTTTTGCTGAACTGCACGCACAGACATGCACACACAGAAAAAAAACATACATCCCGCCTACCCCTTGCATTATCTTTCAGGACTAGATTAATCGCACTCCATTTGACATTTCTTAGGATCTCTTTGTCATTGCAATATCTCAGAATATAAGGAAAAGATGTTTAAAAAGAACCCCCAGTCAGCAATATATAGTGATTTTGAAATTTTTTCTCTCTGAGGCTGAATTATGTCATTAGCCCATCACCTCCAAATACAAAAAGACTTCTTATAAAATTGAATTGTTGCCCATGACAAGCTTTTCTTCCAATTGCTCCAGATAGTCTAAGTACATCTAAACTCAGCTTTTCTCTTCCATCTTCACACATGACACTCTCTGTTTCAGGTCAAATAAACTGCACCCCTTCCTGCACTCTGTCCTATCTTTCTTCAGTTATTTAAATATATGAACCCACTACTTCGCTATGATTATTCTCTTAACTTTTTGGGTTTTCTGTGTTTGCTGCTTTCCTTATAGTCCAGCTGATCAAGACCCACAACAGTACCAAAGCTTTTCTCAGTGAAGACAAAAAGCAGGGGAAAAAGACAGAAAGAAATTGACTTAAAATTTGTTTTCTTATCTCTAAATATTTCGGACTGTTTGGAGCCAACTTGATTTTAAGCAAAATTTTGGTCAGCTGTAATCAATAAATTAACCTTAGAACTGAAGGCCTCAGAAGTTCTCTCCAATAGTGCAGAACAGAGCTTCTCTTCCAGCCTCTTCCAGGCTAGAAAGAAGTATCTAGTCATGTGTCACATTGCCTCACAGTTAATCTGGCCAATTACTATTATGAAGTTGGCTGTATTTTTTTCAGGATTGTATTTGAGGTGACATGCCCATAGTTAGTACAGTATTACAAAATTAGTACGTGTATGATTCAGATTCTTAAAGCAGAAATGCTGATGCAGAAATTGAAAAGGACCTGCCTGCATCTTGTATCACCTCTGTTCTTGATCGTAGAGGCATAGGAACTATTGCAGCACAGGGTTTGTAAGGCCAAAGCAAAATCCAGTATTCCTCAGGTTATGGTGTTTTAGAGAACCTGGGGAACTTTCAATAAAATTCCTATACCTTTGTGAATGAAGAAATCTGGATAGCTTACTGTTATGTCTTCAGCTACAACAAACAGATTTTAACAAGAGCAGCACCACTCATGGAACAAAATTATGGCTAAAAAATATGACTACTTATATAAATTAGCCAGGCTGAAATAAATTTTCCTCTCTACTCTCAAAAGTGAAATGTTGCCCCTCTGTAAATTCTGTATGGAAGACTTGGACAAACAGTAACTTGAAATATTAAATACAGCATTTGCCTTACAGTAGCAGTCGCAGAACAAGACAATCCTAGTGTTCACTGATATCTAACTACTGTTCAAAATTGAAAACACGATGTCTGCCACAAAACTTTCATATCTTAGAAGCAGTTGTAGAAGAGTGAGAAAAAGACAGCATTGTTTTCAGTTCCTTTTACCGTGTGAGAAAAGGATGATAATTCATGATACGTTTCAGATAAATAACTTTGATCTATCTATTCCCATGTCTTTTAATAAAAATATACATCAGGTTTCTCTTTAATGAATACAAATTAAATCTCTGGCAGGTCCAGTCCTTTTCACTTTAGCACACATTCATGAGTTCTCACCTTTTCCAGGGGGAGTTTATGGTATCACCTCGCACCACCTTTCAGCATGAAATCTTCCTTTTATCTACAAAAAGGTATTTTTACAATGACTTACAGCAATACTTTAGCTTCAACACGTTGACAAGCATAAAACTTCAGTTAGCTTCTCTCTCTCTCAACCTCTGTTGATGTATAACACAAAAATAAAATCTTTTGTTTTCTCTCAGTCAAAAAAATCACAGATCTGATAGGACCTGCCTATTATTCAGCACCCTTCAGTAACCTAAAAGGAATTTAGTTATGTAACATCACAGGTTTGTATCTCTTGACATGCTAGTTATTAATATATATTGTATTTTATCATCTGAGGGAAAAAAAAATTATTCCATGCTTAATCCTAGCCTTTGATGTAAGAGGTTTTAAAAACAGTTCTCTTGAAATGCCTTTGAAAATTTGAAGTGTCTAATTACATTACCTTATAACCCAGAATGATAAAGTCACTGAGAATGGAAGTTCTACAGTTCCAAATACCCAATGCATTTCCAAAGCTTGCATTACACTAAGGAAAAAGCTTAGTCTTTTTTTTTTTTTTTTTAATGCAGCAACAATGGCAATTGCTCCCCTTCACTAGTGTTAAAGTGCCTCATTGAGAATGCTGTGAAAAGTACCAGGAAAACATTCTTAGTATGTGTATAGAAAAAGAAATAGGAATTGCATGGGCTGTAGAAGTATAACATTACACTTCTCTTTACATAGTTTTTCAAAGAAAAAAATAAGATTATAACATCAGAACAATTCGCAGTTCATGTGATCCTCAGAAACTATGAAAAAAAAATTCTTTTGTCTTTAAGACTCTCAAATCTTTCTATGGGTAGGTTTTGGGGGTTTTCTTTTGGTTGGTCGGTTGGTTTTTTTACATCAGTGCTATGAAAATTTGAGCAAAACAATGGAGAACAAACTGATCAATGGTTGTGTGTTTTTCCAAAATATGCCATATATTTACAGAGCTTACTAACCTGTGCCAAAACCCTGACTATATATGCGCTTAAGAATAGCTCTTTTCAACATTCATTGTAGCATAAATTTGTTACAGGTCTTCTCTTACCATGTAGAAAGAGAAAAGTTGTGTGTGTCTCTGCTCGTGGAGTACAACTGACTTAGACCCACGGGAACACATGCTGTGCCAATAACTACTAAAGGACTCACAAGTCACAAAAAAGAGTAAAGGTCAATGATGAAGAAAGTCAACTATATGCTCCCTCTGTTCCTCCTCCTCTCTTGCTCCTCCATAACTTCAGAAAATTTGAAATTGCATATATGCGAGCATGAGAAAGAGTGAAGAATAGAGCTGAACAGGAAAAAGTTTTCCAATGCATTAACAAACGGGACCATGAGGAAAGCCCAGGTACTTTAGAAGTGTGTTGATGAAAAAGTGGAGAAAGAGATGCATACAAGTGCAAGGACAGATAGCAAGTCCTTGGTCAAGTCTGTTACCCTTACAGATCCTGCCCACCTGGCTCAGAGCAGGGGCCTCATCTTGCAGCTGTCACACTGCAGGTCAAGTCCTTTTTCCTAGGTTTTGGATAACGGGGTGCGGGAAGCAATTCCATAACAAACTCAAGTGTGCTTCAAGACAGAATTTCCATTAAAGCTGAGGCACTTACCACAAACAGTTTTCATTTCTATTAGCCACAACATTAGAAATTATTGTGTAACACTAATCATGATAATCGACATGAACTATGTTCAGAGTCTTCTTTCAGGGCAGAGTGACTTAATGTTGCAGTACATATGGATCTCCAAGGCCTTTTAAGAAAGCAGAATAAAATCTATCTTTCCCATGATGCTGAATGATGTAAGAACCCAATATGTCACCGTGAAAATGAATTGGAACATGAAAGTATTGAGACATTGGCCTGGCTTCTCTGACAGATGTCTTCAGTACAGCCCTGGCATGGTTGGAGAGGGTGAGTAGGAGTGGTAAAGAAAGCTAGGAGGGAAAAGAGCTCACCCATCCTGCTTTTTGTTTGTTTGAAGGAAGTAAAATTTTGGTTAGAATAATGTTTAGCCCCTTATAGTATCAGCCCTCCATAAATTTTTTTTTTCTTACCTCTCATTGCTGTAAAAGAGGGGGACATTTAGAAGTTTTAATATATGTAATATATATTTATATGCATATGTGTGTCTATTTTTTATATATATGTAAAAAAATAGACACACACACACAAACACATACACTTCTCTATATATGTATAAAAAAGTTGTAACTTGTAAAGACCATTTCTCCCCAGACAATTGTAGCCATACTAAGCCAGAGGCGGCTGACACTGCATTCAGGCAGTATGTACAGAAAGAAGTTAGATAAACAGGGATGTCTCATAACAAAGTCTGCTTTGTTGATAAGAGGATGAGCTATCTGTGTGCTGAATTCAACTTGCTTCCTGTTGTTGCAGAAATGTAGTGTGTAAAGTAGACAGATAGCAGTGCAGCAGTCATTTCAAAATTGAATTTGAAAATGTAAAGTCATTGTGAAACCAGGGGCAGGTTTTAAGAAGCTACAAATGCCTTGCTCACCTCCCAGTTGGATTTAAATCCAGAAACACTTTTAGTACAGAGTTACAGAATTTACGTTTCATTTGGGATTTCTAACTTGTACACTAAATTCTATAAATGCACATTAAAAACATAAAAGGGAAGCTTATCTTTAAGACTTATCTTTATATTTGCTAGCTGGATAGGGACAACACCTGGAAAATCACTAGCTTGCTTCTTGGAAAACAGATGCTCAAAGGAAACTTTTTTATTGTTGGCATCACACAAGCATTTTACAGATTCATTGAAGCATGAACCTCATGGAGGACTAAAACAAACAAATAAGGTAAATATTCTGTCACTTTCAATACCACAAGCAGAGAAACTTCACCAAAAAGTAACTTGCAACTCTAGGATGTCTGGTTGCTTAAAATACAGTATATTAGAAGTACATAAAATTATAAAATCCATAGAATTATTAGCAAATATTTGTATACTTTCCTGTTCAACAGGTTAATAAGTATTTGCAAGACAAATTTTGTAATCATTTGGAATCAATGTGATATGGTATGCCACATGTTCTCAATATTACCCCACACAAGTATTTTTATTCATGAGAGAGTGGAAGAAATCAGTCTAAGTATATTTTACTCTAGAGTTAAAACGAATCTACATGAGCAAAAGCAAAAGAGTAAATCGGTTCCTTTCTTGCAGTATGTGTTTGAAGAACTTAAGCTCATTTCTCCTTTGACGTGCCAAAGAAATCTGTAGACATAACCAGTTGAGGTAAGAATGCTAAAAAAAAAAATGAAAAAAGGGAGTAATTTAGGAAATCAGCTACCCAGAAGCAGAATTACATGCGTATTGAATCCTGAGGGGAAATTTTGAGTTTGTTAAATTGACACAGTCATTCTTAAAGAAGATAGCATTCATTCACAAATAAGTGATTTTTTTTTTTAGCCTCCTGCTGCCATAGTGAATCTCTTCACATCGATAATCTCACTTTTAACAAGAAAATTATTTGTAAGATTGTATTTCAACAATTTTGGCTATATTTGGACATCCTAAGATTTTTTTGCCTCTATACACCCAGATTTAAGATGCAGTAACATACAGCAGTAGTAGTCTCACACTTCAATTATTTTTTTACAATTATCAAGAAGGCAGGACCCATTTTGGTTTCTTTAGATCTCTTGGAAGCCTTTGATACACTGGATGACAAGATGTCTGAGGATACAGACATGAGAGACAAGCTCAACTCGCTGCATTCTTATCTTTTCTCTGAGTGAAACGAAGACAAGAATTATGCATCATCTGTTTCTGGTCATTTAAAACCGCGAAGTGTTTTACTGTGTTCCTATTCTGAGGAGCATATAAAAGCACACACATGTATACATATAAATATATGAGGTAAAAATTTGACCTGTTAAGAATATATCTGAGAAAGCACAGCCTTTCTTGTCTGTATATTTAGATGCAGATGGTATAATCACTCGAGGTAGTAAGATTAGAATAATTGTCTGCTTTCCCTACGCAGACACACTGTACACATATGTGCACAGAGTTAATTTTGTCTATAAAAATAGCAACTGAACACCTGAAATCCCTTCAAGTCTTTCAGAACCCAAAACATTAAAACTGAGAATTAACTGTAAATTTTTCTTCCAGTGAAGAAGCTCTAGTAAATGGGAAGAATGTTTGGAAAGTGCTTGCTTTCTAACTGAAGGTGAGATAAAACTTATTCTGGAGTACTGGAAGCAATGGTTTCTCATCTGAAGGAACAGCTTCATCAGTAGTGACCAAGGCTTACATTACAAACATTATTAGACCACACAACTATTTCTGTATACTCAGCTTCAAGCTACTGTTTGTTGAGAAATATGGTTCCTCTGCTCCAGGAATGGTTTATTTGCATTATGCATGTATTACTTACAGTTGTCTCTTTCTGTCTGCACAAACTATTCAAAGCACTTTCTGCTTGAGTTTACTTCTTATGCAATTACCAGAATCAATTCTGACAGTTTCTCACTCCAAGAGGTATCTGGTTCTACATATTCTTCTGCTAATTTTCACTTTGGAAAGCATATGTGGTCACAAAAGGGCTAAACTGATCTTCCAAAGCATGTACATTTTTGTATAAGTCACATTAGATTGCCATATATCCCTGCTATGAAAAGCTGAGCATCCAGGAATTCTTGCTCGTTGTGCTGTAATGACTTTTTGAAGTAACAAATGCTTGAAATAAGCATACACAAGCGTAAGCACAGTCCACAGGAAATAACAGTCCATCACATTTGACTGAACTGATCCTCATCCCACTGTGATCTCTGAACCGTGAATCTGTGCTGTCTCACAGACAAAATTTCCTACATGTATCAGTATTTTGTTATATCTACACCAGACAGTATTTTTGTCTAGCTTCAGCAGTTGTCTTCTCAGCTAGGTCACTTTCTAGTGTATCTCCCAGGTTCCACACATCTTTTCCACTGGAAACAATTATATTAATCTGAGTGATGACTTCGTTTCTCTCCACTCCATCCTTTATACTTCACTTTCGACCCTCCTGTCCTAGTTGAGGTCTCATGAAAAATACCAACTGTTTAATCATTCTTGGCTAAAAATAGATCATAGAAACTTATTATTTTTTCAGCTGGAAGATAATTTCTATCACTTTTAATTTAAAATGGATTATTAAGACATCTAGAGATAAGTAGTGAAGGCAAATTTCAAATAAAAAAATATTTGTTCTCATAAATAATCCACTGCCTGAAGAAAACCCAAACAACCCTGACTGAATTAAAGATATTCAAAGCTATCATGGGACAACTACTTAATTATTATGAGATAACCAATGGCACAGCTACTTGTAGTGAGCAGGTTTCCAATTTTTTTAGGAATACCATGCTGTAAAATATCTTGTGGGTGGGATTTTTTGCCTGATTTTATTCAGAATTAAATTATTTTCCTAACAGGCCCGTTTAACCCACTGCCATTTCACAAGATCTCTCGTAATTAAAGAAATTCCAACAAACCTATCAATTAACACCAGCATGTAGAAGATAGCAGCAGAGTAATTTGTATCATTAAAATTTAGGTCACAGTCCCAAATTTTCATTACAGTGAAATAAATGCCAATCTGTGAGAGCTTGATGCATGTTAGACAGTAAAAGTGCCACAGCAATTCAGCAAGGGACATTAAAAACATTAATGAACAAACATAATAGTCTGAAAATGAAACTTTTAAGAATGCAGAACAGTTCTCTCTAAAACTAAAACCAGGAAACCGTAACAGTTTAAAGTAAAGGCATTCCCAAAAGACACACACAATGCAACTGAAAGCGGAAACTCTTCAAATAGAGTAGTAGAGTATAACCGAGTTCTGCACAAAGTAACTAGCAAGAGCATATCGTTAATTGAGGACAAAGCTGTGAATTAGTCTCAAAACAAACATTTGGTACTGTTAAATTCCACGGAATACACAGGAAATTAATCTATCTGGAGATAAGAGATGTGTTGCTTTTTTCCTCTCATAGCAGGAAAAGGTTTGCATAGTGGAAGTGTTTTTTAAACTGTATTACTACTTCAGCAGAAATTGCCACCCATCGTTTGCTTGCTTATATTCCCAACATTTCCTTCAATATCAGCCTGCAAGTTTCTTCAGCAGTGTGTCCACCATAGAAGAATTCAAGGTGGGTCTCAGTTTGTCCATGGTCCGAGACTGTGACTTCTGTGTGTAGCAGACATGCGTTACTTTTAAGTGCTAAGCCAGATGGCAGGCAATGGCTGTCTGGCTGATGTTTTTAGCACTGTATGCCATGTATGACCATTTGAAGGATTCCTACGTTAAGGAATAACAGTAACAACTTCTGGAAGTGTTTAAAATAGCTGAAAGCTTTATTGCTGAAGTGCTGCAGGGCAGCAGGTCTAGAATAAACATTTTTCTTCAAGACAACCTCTGGAAAAAATTTGTTTGCATACCTCTTTCCAGATAATCACAGAGAAGTAAACTCTTTTGGATGCTTCAATAATCACTTGTTTAGAATTTATACTGTATGTGATATCCCAGGCTGAACTGGAACAACATTGTTAGAGCTAATGGCTTTATTTCTTAGAAATAAAAACAAGGTCCATGACTGCTGCAGAATGGCTTAATATAAGATGAATTATTCACTTACTGGAAAAAAAAAAAGAGAGAAAAAAGTGATCCTGTCACACAAGTTGATCCATTAAAAACATTTCATGTGTTTCTTAGTGCTTTCCTTAATTTTCCCCTTATCTTTTTTTAACTCCATTCTCTTTTTTTGACTTTTGTAAATCAGACATAATCTGAAAAAAATGAAATTGGTAGAGTTCTAAGATTAATACTGGTTGAAGAGGTACATAGGCAATTAACTTTCTGTGATTAGCTTTGTTAACCAGACACACTTAAAAAAAACCCAAATTAGTTGAGTAAATTTTAGAGAGATATCTGATGAAGGTTACCACAAGAGGCAGAAGAGGTGGAAACTGCTTCTTTCTACCAGTTGGCCTTCCATGCCATTTTTAAACTGGCACAACAGTTTTTGCCTAGGAATAATGCCAGCCTAACAGATGGCCATAAGCGGTGCTATTCAGGGGAAACCAAAATGTGCATCAGCTTTGAGGGTTTGGGTAATACTCTTATCCAGGGGATATCAAAACAGAAATCTGAGCCAGATTTTCTTCTCAGTTATAAAGGTGTAAAAGTATCCAAGTGAAAAACTGAATTTCTTTTTCTTACAGTCCTAATATCAGAGGATGGGAACTTTTGCTCTTTTATAGACAACCGTCAGTAACAAATGCAGTTTTAGATCTAATTAGGTCTGAATTTATACAGGTTGCTTCTCAAGGCTGATCGGTTTAGGTTGCCAGTCTTACAAGACTGGCTGCGCACTTGTCTTGATCCTGATTTCTGTAAGTAGATCTACATTGGCCTTTTTGGTTTAGAGCTTAATACTGACTGAGGCTCCAAACTCCTCAATTATCCACACAGCCTATACAGTGTCTCACCTCAGGTCTTAATACTGTTAGGAAAACAGATGGACTGACAATAACTCAAACTTCATCCTATACAAGCAATCTGGATACAATCAGCTTAAGTCTCACTGAGTACAGTTATTAAAAAAAAGTCACTAAAAAAACAGTTTTTTTTCTTTATCTGACTGTTTCTGGTGTAAGATTGCTTCTAGTATACTCTACCTTAATGTATACTATACCAGTAAGATCAGATTTGGATTTTTTACTTTCTTTTCCTTTCAAGCCTCTACAAGAATAACTGTCTTAAAGCATCATCTTTTATTTGATAACATTATAATACCTAAAAATATGTTGTCTCACTTGATTTTATATTTCAAAGCCAGCTGGGTAAGACAGCCTTTTCTCCAACCACAAAACTGAACAAATAAAATCTTCTGGCTCCAGTTTTTCTGTTTCCTGCCAGTTTGATGTGCTTTGCTTTCTCCAAGAAGAGAACACTGGAATTATTGGTGCTACTTAGACGTTGTATCTTAACGACTGTTCAAGGCCCTAGCAATCACTGGAGAACACTTGCACATTTTGCTGTCTACTGTGAAAACTAAAAAGAATTTTTTTTTCTACAGTACAGAATCAGCATGTTAGAGATAGAGTCAAAAAACAGCAGCCAAACCCCCAAAAACCAACTGCAGATAATTCACACAATTTTTTGCATAGACTACCTAGAAAAATGTCAACAGAGGAGATTAGAATTGTTACATGAGAGTCAATTAAACTTATAATGCAGGTGCATTATATAGGTCATGATCTCAAGACCTGTTTGTCTTCTCTACTTCGTGGAAAAGAGCAATATTTTGTCTGCAGTAGTTCTTCCAAAAACCTATTTTTATATTGATATTAGATCTAATGCTTTAGCCACACCTTTAAACTTCACGAAAAAAATAAACTAGTCAAATTACTTCCAAGTAGCAGACTTATACACAATTTGTTTTCTTTTTATTGTAAAACATGTACAACTACTCCCGTATAGCTTTAAAAAATCTTGAGGCATTATTAATGTAACTTAGCATTTTCTTCTAATCAAACCAAATAAAAACAAGGGAAAAAATCCACCTATGCAAGTAAATGTGAGTTACATCTAGGAAAACCTGAGGTAGAGGTTAGATCAAAAAACTTAGATGCCTGCAAGCAATGTTTGAGAAGAAAAAGAATTTGAAAGAAAACCATAACCCATATTTATAGCTAGGACACGATCATACATCTTCTGTCAACTGCCTCCAGCCTGAGCCCAGCTGATTGCTGTCACCCTTACACCCCAAACTATTGCTCCTGGTGATTTTGCTAGCTACAGTTCTCATATAACTGTATGTTAACCTATTTCAGTCAAAATGACTTAACTTAGCAAAGACCTGGTACTTAGCTTAAGATAGCATTGTCTAATTTATCAAAATAGATTAGGGATTCCTTTCAGAGAGAGCTTTCAGAGAAAGCTAGTTACAAAATGTCACATGCTTCAATATTTGTATTGGTTGTGATCAGTGCATAGTCTGTACCGAGGATACTGTTCTGTATATGTTAAAACAGCTGTTTGTTCTTTGTACTTATAATTTTCTTCATTTACTATTAGCTAATCAGCTTGGACTGATATCTTAAAGTTATTTATTTATGGCTGTGCTTTTCCAAAACATACAGAAGCAGTGTTTACAGGTTACATTATTTCAGGAAATTTTTACCACCCTCTAAGTACAGTATTAATTAAAAATGCCTGACACTTTACAATACTATATGACCTGCATTTGCTCTGGCTCCAGAACTGAGTCACAATAATTGAAATTCTTAAGTTTCAGTATCAAAGTTTCAAAGCAAAACCTAACTGTGCCAGCGTGACTCATCCACCCCTTTCAATTGCTTTTGGTGCTTTCAAAGGTGCTAGCTGCTATGGCGAGGGAGAACATCTGAGAAATGAAGTAGATGATAAGGCAAGATGCATCTCTGTTACCACCTAAAAGGTACGTCATCTATTGTGATACCATTTGCCTGGAACTCTTACCGAGGAGAGGTGTTGAGTCTTCTTGCAGTAGGGAAGTTACAATTAATCCTACAGGAAATTTTAATCCTAAATTTTGACCACTTTATGTTGAAAAATAGGCATAAAGCATGTTTCTATCTTTGAAGTATTCAAAAGACAATCACACTGAAGTACATTATTTACTACTGTCATTGTGTTTGACAGTAACTCTCAGGTAATATCTACAAAAAGGACAGAAAAATAAATTTAATTAACACCTTGGTCTTAACATATTACTTCACAAATATTAACGGAACTTTTTCCACCAAGTTACAAAAAAACTGTCTCATGATATTTAAATCAACATTTTATAAACACAATATTATTTGTTTATATAAATAGAGTCATAAAAATACTACTTTAGTTTTAGTAGGTAATGCATGTAGTCATGTAATCAATATTCTATTTTAGCCTATAATTTACATGTTGAGCTTGAGAAATTATGTTGAAAATTGGATAGTGATCTCACTTTGCATGTTGTTACTGACAATTTACGGCTAATTTTTATCAAAGATAATTTTATATATGTTTAGACTACAAAAGAAATACATTTTTTTCCCAGTTCATTATTGACATAAGGGGAAACAGGAGGTCAAATAACTACATAGGGTGCCTTCAAATATAACCTCTGCGATGTAGAAATAATTAATTGCTTATACTCTTATGTTTGATTAACATCATTATTTTAGTGTTATTTTGAAGTATGAAATAAAGCAGGACATAGTAATTGCTGTGCTTATCTTACCACGACATTCCTAACAAAGCAGAAATACTGACATCCATGACTCAGCCAAGGATATTAACCTAATTATCTCTGCAATGAAGAGGATACTGTGCTACTTCACTTTAATTTCCAGTGAAGTTTCCATTCCTTCCCCGCCCGCCCCCAAACTCTGAAAAAGAATGTCTGGCTCTTAAACTGTATTTTTGCATCAGTGCTCTATTGAAAGGTAGAAGAGCACTTTTCTCTGTATCTGGTTTGGATTCGGTATCAAATTATGGAAGTCTAGCCAGGACAATTTATCCACTGTGCGTTCAATCCCAAAGACTCTCACTGCCTCTTTTAGAGTGGAGTGGCAGAGCAAAACTCCGCTCAAAACTGTGTCGCCTGATCACGCTATTTAGTCAAATAAAACATAATGATGAGGAGTAACATCACAACCAAGTCTTCTGTTGCTTTTCACCATCACTACTCTTTATTCACTTCCTAAAATAAAAGCAGATAGTTTATGACCCCATGAATATTGTCCAATATCAAACACACACTTTCACTAATAACAGATTTTACCTATAGTTAAATTAAGTTTACCATTCCTTCCATGTTATTTTAATTCCTATGCCCATTTAGGACTTTTTAAAATCCTCTTCTCATTTTATTATTTCAACTGCACCCTCAAAAAATACAAACTATTTTGCAAGATACGCACTTATTCATTTTACTGTTGCTTTTGCATAAGATATACATATGGAAGAAGTTTGCAATGGAATCAGTTTATGAAGTGGAAAGAGGTTGTAGAGTTAGTCCTACTTGAACTTCTTCCTTATATTCACAACGTTCCAAAAACTAAAAAGGAAAAAATAAAATATGGAATGACAGAACATAAATATTCAAACCGTACCTGAAAACTACTTCAAGCTGTCACCAGCATTCTAAGTATGTTTATCATGCATACACTACATGGTGATCACATGGAACATTCTTTTCACAACAACTGTTGCCTTGTACATCTACCTATATACTACGTATGAGGGGTGGGGGGCAGAAGGGAAAGAGCTCGGAAAAGTGGACAAGAGGACATTTTTAACTATGTTATCTTGTTAACAGGTGTTTAGACTAAAAGTGAACATACCACGAACATTACAGATTTCAAATGTTGCTACAGATTTCCACTGTTTTGTTACCGCAACATCAACAAATGTCAGTTCATTCCAATTCTGGTCAGCATTACCAATTTAATCCTTATTTTATGGGACTGGAGCATCAATTATTTATCCAAGTTAATATGAAACATGGTCTACATTACACACTCAATTCTATGTTGCTGCAAGGTGAATAAATAGGTCAGATAAATTTCTACTGCTCATACCTGACCTGTCCTGCACTAAAACACACAATGAATTTCCAGTCGCTTGAAAGAGAACAAAGTTAGACCCTCCTTTTTAAGTGGACATCACTTCTCCATTAAACATGATTATTCATTTGCTCTGCTGTACCAGCCCAAGGAGAAGAAAACCTTCCTCTCAAGTGAACAAACCCTATTTGAAAGCTGTGTTAATGTTCACCACTGTGTTTCTAAGGACTCAAAAACTCAGGCCTTACAAAACTTTCCCCAGAGGAGCACAAAAATAAGGACAAAAAAAGCATTACTTTAACTTTTCCCCAATCCTGGCTTTTATTGAATGTAATTCAGTAAACGTATTTTCAGATGTAAAACAGAAACAAAGGCTGTTGCTGCATTGCATGCTGAAGCATCATACATCTAAGCAGAGCTGACAGTTCATCCTGAAACAGCCGACTAAAAGCACAGCTGCACACCACTCCGTCTAGTTGTTTCTAGGACAATACAAATATTCCTACACACCATTACACAGTATAGACATGCCAAATGTCATCTCTCTATGACACATATTGCACATAATCTCACTTTTCCTGGACAAATTAAATCTAAAACTACATCCAGGTACCTACTGATAATAATAACGGAAAGCACCCCAACTGAAGAAAACATTAGTCATTGAACTTAAATTATTTTTCAATTATATTTTTCCCCACATTTACCTAATGTGACCTGGTTGAAGCCAGACCATGCCAAAGGAGTATGTATTTCGACCTAAAGTAACCAGGAACATTTCTTATGAACAGGGTGACATTTTAGACAACATAAAAGGCAATAAAAAGGAACCTCTGAAACCCCTTTAACGTCCTGTCTTCCAGGCAGTCAAAGAGTCTGTTCTTTGTCTTTTGAATGACGAGGAAAACATCCCCTCCCGTCTTCTAATTGGGGGGGAGGGGGGGGGAATGTCCTACTAAAACTTATATTAATTACCCGATGTACTTATTTTTGAGTGTAAAGTCTGTATTATCTCTAGTGATGTGACATGAATCATCCTCATTTTTCCAGGGGAGGAATAATCCCATGCAGCAGTACGTGCTGGCTGCCCAGAGAGGTTGTGGAGTCTCTACCTGCGGAGATGTTAAAACCCCAACTGGACATGTTCCTGGACAATGAGCTTTAGCTAACCCTGCTTGATCTGGGGAGTTGGACCACATGATCTCAAGAGGTCCCTTCTAACCCAGATCTGCAAAAAGCATAGCAGAATAGCTCACTCTGTGCAGAACGTAACACCAAATTTACTTAGCTGTGTCATAAGTTGTGTGCCCTGATAGGCATTTTTAGACTAAAACCAACAATTAAACATTACGTTTTGACACCATTGTCTTTACTTTCCATTAAAATGAACTACAGATTTTTCCTAGCTTAAGTTTGCACAAGGGAAAAATAGCACAAGCAAAGGTAAATGACAGAATCTTTTTTCTTTTACAGTGCTTACCAACTCCCAGAGGACAGAGAAAAATTCTTGCAGTGTCAAAAGTTTGCAGTTCACTTGTTTCCAACTAATTAACATTACGCCACAAGAATCCAACTTGCAGCGTAGAATAATTAAAAAGGGAAAATGAAAATTTCTTGGCTCCTATTTAAAGCTCCCAGTGGGAAAGAGGCAGACAAGTCTGTACAATGTTATACCTTGCTAAGAAAGGTCAAGCCTTTGGGCTGCATTCAGAGCTACAGACAGAATGTCATCTACCTCCAAGGCGTATGGCCTTTGATTCCATAGATTTAAGTGTTTGGATTGTGTTTCAGTGGCTTAAAACACAAACAAGACTCAATACAGTTAAACATTCCATTGACATAAATGAGGGTAATTGGGACTTCAAAACAGACATCATCATTTTGCCCTTCTTATGACTGAAATGAGGTTGAACAGAGAACTAAAGTCTCAAACAGAAATAAAGGCAATCTGTCTTCCTTTCTAGAGGAAGACATTTTGGTAAGTATAGAAATGATACTGAGAAATCATTCCTAACATTCATCTTACCACACTTTCTAAATGTCACAATGCATATGATATCTGAAAGCAGTTTTGATTTATTGATTAGGAACTTAAGGTCATGCTATCTCATGGGCTTGTGCAGAAGGAAAGAGTATCTGAGAAATACTGCTATATATGGGAGCTATTTTTCATGGAAGAAGGTTACCTCTTTTACTATAATCTAAAGGAAAAATGTATCATTTTAGTTTCCAAATAAGCCTGTGAAAATGATTGAAAGCTGGATGCCTAGCTCCAGAAAGATTGCTTTGAAACCTGCTCTTAGATCTTTTAAGTATGTTAATTTATACTATCAATATGTAGATTAGTCACATTCAAGAATGGTCAGGTGCTTAAGACATTACTGAGGTGTATAAAATCTGTGGGAATGGATATTATACAAATTTGGATGACATTTTCTTCCAAACAGTTTTTTAAAAGTACATGTCACATGTCTCCTTATTTAATATATGTAGAAAAGTTAAATGAATGGAGAATTCACAGTGAATCAAGAATTTACTTTTTACGTGAAGTTGTCTTTACTCAATAAAAAGTGTTCAGTATCTAAAGTTATCTTTGTAAAAAAAAAAGTTTTCATTTTTTCCTGTCTGCTTATAACTTCCTTAAAAACATGCCTTCTCAAAACAAGTCATATATATTCACATTTCTCACAGAAATATTTATACTTTAAACCCACAATGGAATTTGTAAGATACATTTCAAATCTTTTTCCATTTTATATCAAGTATTTCATACAATGAGATTTTTGTCAGTTTTGAAACATCTTTTAGGAGTCTTGACTAATTTCCTTCTAGATTTTGGACATTCAGTATTCATTTTTATCTTTTGACTTGAACTCATATTGATGTTTAGAAGACAAAAAAAGCCGTGAGAGCAGATTGTGTAAGAATAGTTTTCTTCCAAGTGATGACAACAGGCTATGAATTAATTATCATTGCAATTGAGCAGCAAGTGATTACAACAGTGCATTTTAACATAATGTAATAACATAATAGAAAAAAGTTAAAATATTTTTTCTTCAGAAAACCAAAATCTAAGTGAGATATGACGTGAAGATTACACCTAAATTTGTGTCATCAGCAGTAAGTGGGCCAGATTCAGGAGTCATATGCAAGCCACGTATATAAATGGGTGTAAATAGAGAGACAGTTCTTAGATGGGACTACATCCAGTATTAGGATGAATACAGTTAGGAGTCTACATATGTGAGGTGTCTAATTCCTATTATTGCCATAGGGAGTCAAGCACCAGTGAACATCAGGTGCCAGTCTTCTTGAATCCCACCCAAAAAGTGTGATTCTCACCCATTACCAGGTGCCATATGAGATTTCAGACCTCACATTTACCTTGGTGAAAAACAAAGGTCCTAATTGTGTTGAAGGACAGAGAGATGGAAAAGCTTCATTGCGCCTCAGAATGACAAACCAAGAAAACTGTATGTTACATACTTTTTTCCAGGGAGGACCGAGAAGGCGATTGATCTGTATTACATGTAAATACAGGACCTCAGGGACAGAATCATCCTTATTGCCCTGACTCCCTAGTGTTGAGCAACACAAGGCTCTACCGAGCTGCTACGGTGCAGCCAATAAACCATTGCACGTATGTAAAGAAACACAGAGCACGTATGGTTTCAGAGAATGGAACCATTGCTGCCTTCAAGGCTTTTCTTCAAGCTGTTCTGCTAATCCCGCATAATCTTCAGGGCAGGTCTATGTGTTTAGAAGAGCTCAGCATTGGCTCATACATACTCCCTTCACAAATCAGTTGAGACCATATTAGGCCAAAGATCTTGAAAAATCTTGCCTTGCCAAAAGGAGATGCAGAGATTTTTACAGGAATAAACCCAAAATATAACTACAGCATTAGTTCTGTGACAATACTGTTGAATTCGACCTAAATCAACACTTGCCAACTGCCATGTCTCTTAGGCAAGTTTGTCCATCTGTGGTGTATGGCTAGACAGCTACCCAAAGTCACTTTCAGTATTTTAGGCTGGGACAATGATTTATGACAATGGAGACTGGGGGCGGGGGGACGGACAGATGACAACACGACTAGAAAACGACGTGGGTTGTTTAGACCTCTTGTTGAACTTGAACCATAAAGTACAATAATAAATAAATATATTTTCCTGTCCTTATTCTGTTAATCATTTTGTTTTTCTTTTTGTGCTAAGATTATAGATCATGCTTTAAGACATCAGACCCACTCGGTTTCTACTTTATTTGTCAGAAGCACTCAGAGAATGTGTATAATTTTTAAGAGGCTGTTTTACTGTTGTCCTGCAACTTGAAGTTTTACATATTTCTGGAATTCATCTCCCTCAGGGAGCATGAAAGAGAAGATAGCTAAGGGGTGATGTGTCAAACTATCAGTACCTATTACGAGAGTCAAAATGCTGAAATACCTGTATTTTTAGCACTGATTTATTTTGTTGCGTGAATACATCTATCATACAATTTACTAGGACTTAGTAAACCTAGTTTCAGTTTCTCCCTGTCTCCACATTTACTGGATGAAAAAGGACTAGAAGAAAGTCAAAGAAATTCCACACAACCTATGAACTTAGAGGAAATACCAGATGAATAAGTATCTTTTCATTTCTGCCCTTGCAATTAATTTGTGTCTGAGCTTCAGGTGTGAGCATCAAGGATGGAATTGGTCAATGGGCACAAATTAAAAAACATGAACATGAGAAAAAACTTTTTTACTATAAGGGTGCTCAAAGACTAAAACGCGTTAGCTCACAGAAGCTGAGGACTCTCTGCTTTCTGGAAATATTCAAAGCCTGACCGGACACAACCTGGACAACCTCCTTTAGCTGATCCTGCTTGAGAGATGGAAGGTGTGGGGTGGACTAGATGATCTCAAGAGTTCACTTCCAAACTTTAAAAATTCTGTGATTCTGTGAATTTCAATTGTGTTAATGTGAGGGGTTTAACATCCTCAGAATACCTCCTTGTTCATGTTTAAATAAAGACAGGTCAATCATTCATTTTTCTATGGCACATAACATTTGATTTTCAATACAGAAACTTAGAGGTGAAGGAGATCTCACCTTATATAAGAGAGAGACAAATTTAAAACAAACCAAAACAAGCAAAACAACAAAGAGGAACTCTGAAATCCTTTCTTCCTTTACAAGCCTGGCTGAACACCACTTCTGTAAAGAAGCCAAAACTTCAGACCTGTAATTTCAGTTTTATTTCAGGTGAATAGCATCTGAGCTTCCACTGTAGATAGTAGTCTTAAAAAAGCATAGGAAATACACTGTTATATGCATGTCTTTAGGATGAATGGATAGTCTTCTACAAAGGAAACATCTCTTCTAAATCAGCCCAGGCTGGCTTACCAGTTTTACATTGTATTTAATTCTTGGCAACAAGTTTGTGCAGGCATTTTGCTTATGACAAAAATTTTGTTTCTCTGAGTCTGTAGAGTCATCCTGGCTTTTTGAATAACTACTGAAATACCAGAACTTATTTAGGTCTCTTGAAATCATTTGACTGATTCATATAAAGAAACCCCATTCTAACTGTTGAGGACTTAACATATTTTGGGGACAAAGAGCTGGTTCTAGCCAGACTTCTCCTTTACCCATAAATCTTTTAAAGTGGACTGTGACTGTTGGGATTCTACCTACTCTTCAGTATTTAATATCACAACTAATTATTTTAAGAATAGGGCTTGTTCAAACATTTCCATCCAACATGGCATAGTAATTAACAGAAAATCATTCTTTCCTCTATGAAGAGAGCAATTCACCACGGCAATGGAGTCTATTTGAAATAAGAATTGATTAAATTAACACATTCTGTGCTACTTCCAAAACTATAAATCCTTTTTAAAAAACAACCTTAGCTCTTCATTACAAAAAAACCTAGAGACAATACAATAAAGGATCATGAATCATCAGCTAAACTAACATCTAAAAACTGGTTGAGAAACTTTGTTACTAGTAGATATTTAAGGCAGTAGACCAACATTTTATAGTAGACTTGCACAAAGTACCAACTTCAAAAGTGTCATGGTGGTTTCACAGTCTGGCTAACACCACAGACACCAAGTTAAATGAATCACGTCTGCAGTTAATATTTTGTCACATAAGCTCAGCAAGAATTGCAGACGTTATTGAAGGTGGAACTGTTAAAATATTAGATTTACAGCTGCATATCAGGAAACACAGAAGATATACTTTCAGAAGTATGGTTTTCTTCAAATTTTGCCTTAAAGCTCTGATTTTACACAATACTACTAAATAATAGAAACAAAAGCAGAGAAGTGCAGTTGGCAGTAAATAGGCAGCAGTGTAATGAGGAGTCATGTCTAAGACAGAAAAGTAAAAATCTAGAAAGTAAAAGGAATTGATAGTAACTCATATATGATATAAAAAGGGAAGACAAATAACAGTTTCTCTATCAGCACACTACACACAAATAATATATACATACATTAGACCTAATCCCATCTTCTATATATCATCCAGCTAAGGCAGCAAATAAAACTGCCAAGAAGAGGAAAATGATTGTTCAGCACTGCTGCATGTACAATCTACACTTAAAAAAAAAAAAGATTTTCAATTGAAAACATGAAAATAGCAAACACACACAAATAAGTAATGCGCNCCCCCTTTTTTTTTTTTTTTCTGAACAAAAAGTCAGAAACCTGCTGGGCAACAACAAACAGGATGCATCTGGGACTTCATGAAACATGTCAAAACCTAAGTAAGTAAAAATTACTCCAGTTGGAGACTATGAATAAGATGGAAGTAGTTAAGACCCAGAGAAACAAAAGATGCAGATGGAAAGAAAAAACAAAATAAACATCTAAGCGGAAGCTCAAAAAAAAATGACTGACGTAAGATGAGATATGACAGAAATAGATGTGGGTAAATGGAAACAATACCCATGAGAGAGATGTGAAAGTAATACCAATCAGAAATTGTACATGAAAACTGCTCTGGCTTGAAGCAAAATAAGAAGGGTGTAAAAAGAGGTTTTATGTAAGATGCTATTTAAATAACAGCAATAGAACTTGTATTAACAATAAGTCAGTACATTGCAGTTCCAAAAAGTAATGGAGACTGCGAGTATGGAAATTTTTACTCATCTCTGTAGACTGACTATTAGACTTGAGCTGTAAATCAGTAGAGGGTAATCAGATTCACCACTAGGAACTGGAGCTAATCAGACATTTTCCACATTTCCTTCAGTTGAACCAGGGGCATTCCTATTCCTGCAGATAGCAATGAAGATCCATCAGGCTAGAGATAAAACACAGAAATGAATGTGGTTTCAGGCTTGTGGTTAAGGTACCTCCATCCTAACTAAGTGAAAGATACATGTTACTGTCCCTGCCACAAGCAATGTTTGACCTTTGAAATAAGTAATTACTTTCTACCAGATGAAGGAGAGATCCTAGAAGAGTAATTTAATGGCTACAACTATTTTACCCTTAAAGGTATACTGTGTAAAGTTGCTCTTGACAATTTTTCTACATTGGACTCCAAAGGTCTGAGAATGAGAAGTTAAATAAGACACCATATAAACACGAAGCATTAATTTCATTTTGATGCTCAAAATAACCAGAGCACAAAGCCATGAAGATAAACTGCATTAATTAATAAGCTGGAATTTGCTTGGATATGATTTTTTCTGAAAATCACGTAATTTTAAATAATTTTCTGTTTTATTGTCTGTGTCTGAAGAACCAAGGCCATCAGGAACTTCAGCCCTGCTTTTATGAAGGATTGATTTTTAACAGGAAAAAGAGAAAGATGAACCCTTCTAATCTGTGTATGTGTGCGTTCTTTTCATCTTTCTTGATCAGACTTGGAAAATTAGCCTTGGGTTCATTGGTATATGCCTTATTGTGTGAGAATTATATCATTATTAGCAGTCATCTCATTGATTTGAATAAAAAAAGCAGACAATAACACATGGGGCTTGAAAAGCTATGAGCCTGCCCTGAGAAACCAAGTGGATCAATTAGGGTTACCAGCAGCCTAGTCACTGTCGTGTTTTGGAATTTAATAGTGAGATAATAGTAATTTAAGAAAAAAAAAATCCATTTTATAATATCTATCAATTTTTCCTTATTGCTTCCTTTAACTCCTCACTACACACACACATCTCTTGTCTCCACCCGAGAGATTTCTGGGAAAGGATCATCACTTTGTCCTGTGATCCAAAACACTCAGAACAATATATTGGTTTTGCTCGGTGCACCTAATGTGATACTGTGATAAAAGACCCATTATTAAACAGA
>RSEF01000004.1:25537300-25632043 GCA_003993805.1 Himantopus leucocephalus | reverse complement strand
AAAAAAAAAAAAAAAACCCACCCCAAAACTAAAAAACAAATCCACAAGACCCCAACCAATCCATAACATCAATATTAGTGTGGTGTTTCAAAGCACAGGCTTTATAGTACAGCACAGAATTAGAGTCTTAGATTAAGAAAGTAAATACTATAAAAACTTCTTTAGGAATTCCTAGTATACCCTTTGTTCTCTCAAAACTCTTTTAGTCATCATTTTTCAACCATTTTCACGTTTACTTTAATAGTATTTTATTTCCAATACTTAAAGTGATTTTGTTCTCCCCCCTTCAACCAACTTAACTTCAAACATGAAATTTTTCAGTGTGTTTTCTCTGTATGCACTTCCCTGCATTACCTGTATTTTATTACCTGTACTTTTTATTTACAATCCAAGCCGTTTTCTCAGCATGAAAAACATTTCTTTCATTTTTTGAGAAAAGAATTTTATTCATATATCCTTCAGAATGCAACCACTGGTGTCCTCAGCTATGGGGAATCTTGCTGACAGCTGACTTTTGACCCAGACATACACTTCCACTTTGCAATAAGAGTTATTTGAAATGCTGTTTCTGCTCTTCAATGTTCCTAATTCCCTGAAAAAGGTCACTTAGTCCAAAAAGCTGGATTGAGCAGTTTGTATGTGGCTAAAAGATAAATGCACTTTGAATCACATGTGAATAAAAGTCTTCTCTTGGAGATTCTCTTGAGCTGAAAGGCTGAATCCAATTATGTTTTTACACTGTCAAAAGATAAATGTGCTTTGAACTCCATCTGAGTTTAAGAAAATAAGTTTCTTTTTCCTGTAGTGCTGTTCTTTTCTTCTGGTAGCAACTCATTTCCTTAAGAACTTCCAGTTCTGAGAATCAACATGCAAAAAAGATTCCTCTGTATATTGATAATATTGCTGGGAGCACAGCTGAAGTACTGTGCAAATTCTTTTTCAAAGCCTTTTTATTTTTATTACTCTTCATCTAATAAATGGTTCTTGTCTTATGAAAAATCCTTCCCCTCCCTCCCTTCTGTATCTTTTTCCATGGTCTTTCCTCTCTCTGCTTTTTTACTTATTTCACTATTGTGGAACAGTGAACCTTCTGCAACAAGAAAAACTTTTCCTAACAGAAGAGAAAATGCTCCCTCTCTTTCTAACACATAAAATGAGCAATTTCCATACTGATAGATACCTATCAGTTGTTCTTCCCTGGTTACCAAGAGCCCTATACTGTCTAGGACAGCAAATGTATTTCATAGAGACAAAGTTAACATCAGGAATATTAATAATTGAATATTTAGAAGTCCTAGCATTTAACTAGCTGATTCATCATGAGTACTCCACAAACCTGTCCTTTCCTTCAGCGCATTAACAGAAATACATTTTTCCCATCAATACAGCTTAAATCATCTCTTCAAAACTAATTTTGCTATTTCATTTGCCAGGTATTGATATATAAACTAAGTGAAATGAGATATGGGTAGACAGTTTTGTATTCTCTTCCCTTTTCCTTGTCATCCTTCCTTGCGATTTACCTCTTAATTTCGTCCTAAATGTTTTTCCTTGTTCTTCAATTACCCTTCAAAGTTTTAGAAACTAACTCAGGCACTGCTCTTCTCATAATTCAGAGGTCAGTCTGTGCTCCTCTTTATATAACTTCCCATAAGCAAGAATAAAATTAATATTTCCATCATATTCATGCAAAAAGTCATCAAGACCTTGTCCTAGTTTTTCATGTTCATTGTTACTCTTCATACCATTATTTGTATGTAGCCTTATGCCAAGCTCCCACATATGCACAATTTGGCATTCTTTCCCCTATTGGACCAAATTGCACCAGGTAATTTCACTGAAGTAAATAAAAGTCATACCAGGCAAATCTGACCCATAACATTTCAATTTTTATACTTTCTTTTGCTGTGTCTTTTTGCCCACTTCGTAGGTGATTGTTCTGAGCGCATTATGATTGGGTAAGAGTTGTGAGGACGCATTTTCTTGTGAAGCACCTGATGGGTCGGTGTCAAGATAAACTAACTAGTATGAAAAGCAAAGATCAGAGAACATGCCATACACACTGCAAAGATTAGTGAAAGTTTAACTCTTACTTGTTCTCAGAAAATACAAGGGAAATTAGGTAACGAAGCTGCATGCTGCAAGTTGCTCCAGGCAGCTTAAATCCCAAGCATTGCATTGAGATCAAATTTCAGTACTGTGGCGTGCATATCCTATCTCACCCCCGCATCATATTAATCTTTTTTTATATCTTTGAAGTTGGTGACTCCCTTATTTTATGCAATCAAACATCTGCTTTCCAGCACCTTATCAAATCTGTTTGCAGGCAAAAGTAATTTAGAATGCTTTTCACTTCACATTACAAGCTCAAAAGATTATATCTGAGTTCAAGATCCCAACATAAATTTTTTTGAGCTTAATGACAAATATCTTTCCCCACTTTAAGGCTTTCTGTTAAAGAGAAGCCTCAGAACTGTACCAACATAGGCAGGTTTCTCTCCAACAGAAACGTTATCCTGGTTTTGAAATTGAATTGTGATTTGTTCAATTTGATCAAGGAATTATCAGTGTGCTGTGACTTTTTTATATATAAATATATGTATTTTTTTTCTATGTCCAAAGATTAAAGTGCTCTCTGCTCCTCTGTTACCTTCTAAGCACTTGACAGTTAAGATCAGTGGTTCCACAGCTCATTACCTGTTATTGCGACCTACCTCTGATCTATTACAGATGCAGTGCCTATGATTTTGCAAAGCACCCTACCTACCTACAACAGCCCCTCTTGTAAGACAAATCAGTCATTCCCATTCTTCTCATTTATTATCAGCAACTTCTGCTGACAGAAGCGGCAGGTGCACATCTCTTCTAAGATTCCCATATATTTCATTCTATAGTATTATCTAAAGCCACATTTTTTTACTTGGAGAGCTACTTTATGTTTGTAAAATACATTTGTCAAAACCCCCAGCATTCACAAATGCATAGTAAAAGATAATATAGTATCAAACATAATGGTTCTGCGTTACAACTGCAAAACTTGCTTGCACAGGTGTAGAATTTCTAAGCTTGCAATATAAAAATTAACACTTGTTCCATCTTTTAGAATTAAGCCCTAAGCATCTGTTTTTCTCAGACAGTCCAAGGACATGCAGACAGATTAAGTTGTTTACTTCTCATCCACAGACTTTCCCCATCTGCAATGCATGTACAAAGTCTATGTAAACTTAAAAGGGAAGAGACGTAAAAGATCTCTTCCATTAGAAAAGGTTAAAAACCCTACCAAACAACAACAGAACCAATGACTGAATCACTCGGGCACAGGGAGTACTTCCATTATACAAAGTTTTTAACTTTACTTCTGTGTTTAACGCTTCATTGCTAATTCTTTTCTACCCGCGCATTGCAGCATTTAAAGTTTCAAGGGGAAAAACAAACCATTCTAATATGTTTCAGTACACAAGATTCAATAACAGAAGATTTATTTGTACGCTCTCCTTGAATCAGAACATCTCTGAGGGCAGTGCATGAGTAATGAAGTTATCTGAGTATAGATTCTGCAACATGAAAATGTTCTACCAGCCTACCCAAGTAGGGAAACTGTAGAACATGAAGAATAAGCAGAGATGTGGGTAGACAATACTGGACACTGAAACTACTTAATTTGTCCACAGTGACCAAGAGGACCAATAGCAGAGCTGAATAAAGCAGCAGCTGTCTCATAGCTGAGTGTCATGGCATAAGAAACTAAACAATTCAATTTTTTGGATTTCAATTTAGGATTATGTCTGTGCTATTTTGACTCTGAAGGTAATGAGTATTTAATTGTACGAAAACAGACAATCAATTTTATTTTTTTAGTCCCAAGAAGCAATTGAAAGAATAACGAACTTAAACTCACTACTACTAACAGATATTCACAACTCCTGAACCTGCCCCCAGCTCCATTCAGAACTGCTGAAAAAGATCACAATCATAGTCCATGTTAAATTCATGAGTGTATACTGCAAGCATCTTCTCCTTTTCAGGTATTTTTTTTTTCTACCTTATAGTTAACAATCCTCTACACTATATAAGGGGTTCAAAGTTCAAAGAGGAAATACTAACTCCTGCTTCCAGAAATGAGTTCATTTGCTTACAGATGTGTTCAGGAAAATGCCAAGGATTAACTACGTCCTTTTCTGTGTTCACACAATGACAATGGCATAAGAAATCAGGCCAGATAAACTTTTCAGAAGATTTCCCCACTGAGTATATGAAGCATATTTTCAGCTTAATAACATTTTCCAATAGAGTCACTAGTTAACAAAAAATAAGGAAAATTAGAACTCTGGTCCCCATCTAGCAGAAATAAGTAAAAACCAATACAATATAATCTCTCTCACAAATAAAAAAAGATAGGTCTTCAACAGTATTGTTTTAAAACCTGACTTTGAAAAGAGATCTAACTGTTTTGGAAGATCCTAGAACAGAACAGAAAAGAATAGAATGGAATAGTTTCAGTTGGAAGGGACCTAACAATGATCATGTAGTCCAACTGCCTGACCACTTCAAGGTTGACCAAAAGCTAAAGCACGTTATTAAGGGCATTATGCAGCACAAAAACACATCCAAAAGCTTTCATTTCCTTTTTCTGGTTATTCAAAATGTGATTCATGGCTCTGGACAGGCATTCCTGCTCATAGCTAACATAAGTTTCCAGGAATCAGCAAATCATTCCTCTACATACAAAAACAACCCTTTCCCTCAAAGCTATTCTCTTTGTAACTGCTTTTTAAAAGCAAGTGCAACTGTCCTCCATCCTCCCTGAAACTGGTCATGGAAGACCTCTGACACTTATCTTTCTCACAGGCACTGCAGACAGCATTTCCCTTTGTAAAGAAAAGGATACACGTGGTAAAGAACGTGTTATGGATTCTAAACCCTAAAATGCTTGTTCTCAGAGCTGCTCTGAGTTACAGCACACTGATCTGTACTGGAGTTTTAGATTCAAAAGCACTAACAAGGCGTGAAGTGCTTGCAACTGTGATTAAAACCAGAAAGACAGAGTGCTTATGACTGAGGGGATTAATATTTGACAACCCAAGGGACTACTGAAAAATTTTTTTGTCCTCCAAGGCATTTGTAAAATCACTCAGAAGTGTGGTTATAACAACTTCCTTTTTTCTTCTTTTTTTTTTTCTTTATTTTTTTTTCCTAACTAGGACAGCATTAACAACAGCTTGCTATTTAAGATTAACGCCAAAACAATACAAGTTTTGTCTTTAGTGCAGAACAGAGTCTGCCCCACACAGTACAGGAAGCATGTCAACAAAGGGCAAGAAAATGGAATTTGATATTTTAGAGATATTAAACAAAATTATTAGAGAACTTTATTAACTTGTATTGAGTTAATAAACCTGATAGCAATTTCTGAGAACATACAAGATGTTTTCCTCCATTTTATCTCTTTTTTTATTATTTTATTTGAGTTTTTTTAACATACTGATGAGCGTTATGTTCTATATGGCCTCCATCCCCCAAATGCAACCCAATCTCACACTTCTAAAATCCAAACAGATTTATGGAGACTGACCAAATACTGGGACAACTTCCACTCAGCAAACTTAATGACTTGAACTCAGATGTTAATGGAAAACACTCATCCAGATGTATTCTCCAGTCCTATTGAACTGCTTGAGTTTGTGAGTTTGCTGTATATATAGAACACGTTGAAAACTAAGTTCAATTCTCTTCTGAATGCTTAAGTTTAGTGACAATCCTTCCTCTGCAGTAGCCTGTCCGGGAACTGCATAGCACAGTCTGCACAACATTTATAAGATTACTAAGAGAAGTTGTGAAGACATGCACACAGAGTGCATGTTTTGCCACTGTGGGGAAGGTGGTTAGCTGTAGATCAATTAAACATGCAGCTGGAAGTTTTGCATAAATATAATTAAAAGTGTGAAAGTGTAGGAAAAGCTTAACCGAAAACACTTGCACAGGTCCTCAATAAAGCAGGAATGGGACCAACAACAGGGTGCTCTTGACCGCAGTCAGTAGAATGGCAGAGTAACTTACACAATGATAAAGTCTGGTTTTCGTATTAGACAGAAAATCGCTATTTGAGAAGCTGACTGCAGTTTACGGCATAGCTCACATTTTCTTCCCGCTATGCAATTCACCACATAAAGCAACTGAAGCCCTCTTTAAAGCTTTCCTAATATTATCTATACTTACAGTGTTTCCGTATTAATTTGATGTAACGTATTACTCTATGGTAAGCCATGCCTAGCAGTTGGCTGAAAACTCCAAACTGTCAGGAGACAAGTAGCCCTGAGCTGCTAAAAAGATTTTTCACAACAAGGGCTTTTCAAACTCCAGAGCCAAGCTGCTTCAACAGGCTGTGTTAAATTACACCGCTTTTGAAGCTTATGACCAGTGTTTCAAGCGTAAATGAGCGCCTAACTGCACATCTTCACGAAGAACAGACCTAAGTAAGTAGATAAGTTACATGGCACACTATGCTTTTTATACCTTTTTAAGGCAGCGTGTCCAGGAAAGCTGTTAGGGGTGAACTAGAGGCATCACTGTTTGTTACTCACAGCAGGGCTCACACTCTTCCTGGTTAATAGTCTTAGGTGCAAATCCTGCTACAAATCAACTGGATGCTGCCTGTACAGCAGCAGGCATATAATCTTGCAAAGAATGGGATGCTAGTTTTCGAACACTGTTTATGGGTCTTTTTACACTAGATGGAGATCATACATCATTCACTACATGTCACTCAGATTCTGTTAAAAACATAAATTAGTACTTATCCATAAAACAAAAGAAGGAAATCTATTTTATTAGTCCCCTGGAAAATCTAAACAAATTATGCAACATCACACTTCCACCTACTACAAAGCAATAAATTATGTATGTAGAAAGGGGAAATAAAAGTGGAAGCATCAAAGAAGAACAGAATATATCATAAAAATGCTGTTCACACTGCAGGATGCAAGGCTGTATCACTTTTCCTATTCTGAACTGCTATGCTCTAGGGATCATCTCAGCCTTAGAAAAATTCTTTTCACTTGATGTACTACTCTAAAGTGGATGTGCTGTGTTTCTTTTGGTTTTGTCCATCCCTGTAACCAGCAAGGAAATCCTCAGTGCCACTGTACGGGTGCCTGTATTGGTGAGATACCTCATACAAAATGTCAGCGTAAAAGTGTATTTGAACTAAGGCACAAATGCCAGTGTTACTGGATACTTAGAGTTTAGGATAAAAACACTAAGAGTTAGAGACTGGAAATTACCTCGGAATCCCCAAGACAGGCTACCAACTAAATGCCTGGAGAAGTTTCCAAGAGAGGGAGAGGCAGTGGCACAAATAACAGACTAGATTCCTTTGTCAGGGAGATAGCTATCTATTCATAGCTTTCTGATTATGTTTTGGCAGTCAAGCAGCTCAAATTCTTCAGTTAGAAGTATCAGGAATCCAGCTTGTGGGGTGTTTTGTTTTTTTTTTGTTTGTTTGTTTGAAGCGGGGGCGGAAGAACATTTCAAAACACTGGACTGAGTCAAAACTGCACATCTTTTTACTCCCTTTTCTGTTTTGCCTAAAACGGGTTGAATTGAGCCTGATTTTTCACAGGGAACAAGGAAACTTCATTCTCCAGTTTCTTGAGAAGTTCACATACAGCGCCTCTAGCTCTTTGGCTGTTCGGGAATCGTCTGCTCATGCACATTCAAAGCCGTTTCTCTTGTTTCAGCAACATTTGTTAGCAGCACCAGCCACTGCAACAAGGGTGTAACTGTCAGGTGAGAATTATACAGCAGCTTATTGCGGTGCTCAGCTTCAACAGGACTGTCGTGCCAAATGACAGGGCATAAAGTAGATCTGACTCATTAAATTTCTGCACCTAAAATCTTGGCTCCTGCATATTGTTGCAGCTGCTTTGATCTTCCTAGACTCATCTGTTCCTTGCAGAACACTCTGAAACCCTTCAAGTTTAATTATATTTACTATTAATTGAGTTATGAGAAAGCAGCAAAAATATCACATTCACCTTATCCTCTTGGATACTTCTCTGTAATAGGAAGGCAGCATGCAGGGTGCTAATCATTCTAAAGCACATCTAAACTGAGACAGCTTTGGTGAACACAGGCAAGATATCATTCTCTTCTAATGGTAAGCTACAGTTTGCAAAGATGAAGGATGCGGGAGGTTTTCAGGGTTCAGCATTTAGGCCAATAAAGTCTCAGAACAGAGGGTATTTTTTCTTAATTACCTTTATATTTACGCTTAGTAGTTTTATTCCTAGAAGAACATCCTATTACCCTGTTCTGTAGATCACACAATTTCCTATCCACTGTTTCAAAATAGCAAATCTAACATCACGAAGTGTGATCTGTGAATTATTTCCCTCTGATTCATACTTTCTTCAATTTTTAACCTATTTACTAAAACTTCTTAATTAAAGACCGTATTGCCTCATCCAGAGTTCCCTATAGTTTATCATAAACAGGTTCTTCTGTTACTAAAGGCATTAACATATCTGAGTCCCCATAAATGCATACCATCGTTCCTCTAACTTCTTTACTTCTGTAATCTCCTTGTCCTTCCTTGTTCCATCTGCGTGCCTACTGATATGATAGACACTATATGTTTTTGCTCAGTTTGTCTTTTAAGTTCCCTTACAAAGAGTGACTGAGTCAAAAGAATTTCTTTGAGGGTTGCTCTTGCTTTAGGTAGGGGCAAAGCAGACTCTGGGGACAGAGGTCACAGAGTGTAACTGAGCAGGAAGCCTGCAGGACGAAAAAGGAAAAAAAAAAAAAAAAAANCAAAATGCAACAGAAGGAACCTTCCTGTGGGTTGGTGGGGGACTGAGTGTGCTGTCATGGAACTGGTGAAACCGAGCCTTGAGGCAAGAATCTGTTTTGCTATGAAACCATGGGCAAAAGACTACCTCTATATAAATGGTTTTTGGTTTGTTTTATTTCATGTTTTAACTAGTCACTTTAGGTTTTTACTTAAACAGATAAGTTTTCAAGTTCACATTCTAATAAAACATGGCTTTTGAGGCTAAAAGGGGTTTTTTTATTATTATTATTTTAATTCTTTGGAGCTTCTACAAGGAAAAAGACCTAGACAAATCCATCACAAAACCCTGACCAAGCAGGATTCCTGACACGTCAGGGATTGAGAATCATCTGAGGCAAAGTTCTGCATATATTGATTGGTGACAATCAGTTGACCAAAATATACCTTATTTCACCAAGAAGCTAGCATGTGTAAGAATTGAGTTAAACCTGGCTTGTCCAGGGTGATACTGACCTGTATCTTTCTCTCTGTTGAATTTTCACACCACCTGTGGGGATTAACTTTTCTCTGAGACTGTTACCAGTCTGTCAAACTTGACGGGGCTTGGACAAGAAGGTTCAGAAGTTTCCAGGGATGAAAGAGAAATACTATAAACTGACTGCTTTCGTTTTCTGTACTCTGACCCTTTTTTAGGATCAAAGATCAGAGGCACGCTAAACTAGGAGAAAGTAAGATTTTTAAAATGGTGTGCTGAGCAAGGCAACATCTATTAGCCAGTTTTGCTTAGGTATTCAAATGTGATAGGATTAGTGGAGGACAGACTGCTGAGAGATGTTGAACACTTCATATAGGAGCAAAGGGAAGAGAAAGAAAAAAAAAATAATAGTTATTTTAAAAATAAGGTGAGGTGACAAATGGTGATGTACCTGAAGAAATACAGAATTAAATTAGGTTGAGACAGTAAGATAATGAATTAAGAATATGCTAGACTATATCCCTGGGCAATCTACAAAGACTGTGATGTTTCACCGAGTCCACAAACCCTTTCATGTTTGCCGTCTATTGTAGGCAGATATCGATGTGGGGTTTTTTTCCTTTCAAAAAGAACAATAATAGATCAAAAAATTCATTGTGAAATCAATAATTTTCCAGTGTTGGTGGAAAGTCTAAAATCATTATTCAGTCCACTCTGTGAGCAGAATTGAGATCTCCCAAGGGTAAAAAGTCTAAGTAGCTTTGATACTCTTGAGCAAACTGATTTCTTAAGGACAGTCTGGGAAAATAAAATCTTTGCATTTGCAATGGAAAAACCTTCAAGTGTTTGCCTTACTAGAATTCATATAGCAGAGGAAACCTAAGAAAGCAAGCGTCCTACAGAAGACTATAATTTCAGTGGTAGTCATTGGAACTAATATGTCTTGTTATTATTTCCATACTTCAGGGATTCCTGTGGTCAGCTAGAGGGGGAAACAAAGAATTCATCTTTCCTCTCATCCATACAAATGCACACTTTTCTTCCTTAGAAAGAAGCAATTTTGTTTCCAGATAAAAAGAAAAGCCAAAGATACCTAGTTAGAATATCTTTGCTCATATTGGCTTGAAGTGATTGTCATATTTATGCCCCAAAAGAAAATTTTTCCTAAATTTAAGATGGTCATATATTACTGTGTAATTCTTTCTGCTAGAGTATGAGATATGCTAAATGAAATTTCCAACGATCTTAATAAAGTGTCTACTTTTGGATTCCCAGACACTTTCAGTGCCCTTGACCATGCAAACTCTCTTCCTGATGCGAGTTATTTAGGAAGAAACAGAAGTTTCTAAGGGATCATTGACCAAATACTGCATCCTAAGAGGTTCTGTTGTCCACAGTCTAAAAATCCCTCTTTTCCTGCCTCTCAAATATGCCATTTGATCCTTTAGGATCACAAGATAACTCAAAATAGCCAGTGTGAAAATGTGGAAGATTGCCACAGAGCTGTCTTTCCTACAGGAAGCAGGCACCAAGGCACTGATGTGCTTGCCAAAAAGAAAGAAATGGTTCTCACAGTCACACTGTTGGTGCAGTTCATGAAAAAATATACCAGTTCCAAGTCCCTAAATGTAGTTATAAGGCTAAACTGAAAATTACAAGAAAAATAGACTCTAATGAAGCTTTAGGTTATAAAAATACTTTCTTTTAGCTATTTTTTGGTTTTGGAATTCTGAAGCTGCATCATAATTACAGAGGTGCAGAGGACAACGTGGCCTCCTCCTGCCTGCTTCACCTCAGAACTTTGATCCAAAGCTAGACTGGAAAGCTGGGGAGCAAAACCGCTTCCTGCTTCCAGGCTCTTCAAAAGCAATTAGCTATGTTCCTCTTTTTCTCCTTAATTTAAAATTTATTCCTTCTCACCTCTCTTTTCATTTTTATTGTGACTGCATGGTTGTTTAAATACAAGAGAAGAAAATACCATGTACTACGAATGCAACAGTCTAGTTTTATGTGGGCACATAAGGAAGCAGAGCACAGGAGGGTTGTCGCTCAAGTCTTAATAATTTTAAATTTTAAAGACTATTCTACAAAACATACACCATAATTATTCATAATATATGTATTTGCTTAAGAACACTAGCATGTGTTTATAGCTTCTTATACAGAGACCACATGACATTGATGCAGATGCCAAACTTAATATCAACAGAATTATCTAACATAATTTTCTCATTCTTCACATTTTCACAGTATTCAAAGAAATTATTGGAAGAAAACTCAGAAACTATTAAAATCAATCTATCAATTAATCCATATTGTATTATTTCATTTTCCTAGCCAGTTTAACTGAAATCAAAACAAGTTCAAAAACTTAAGCAGAACAGGAGTCATACTGCAAGATCTGACTATCCATCCAGAAAAGAGATTGACAAGAACCATTCTAATAAACAATGTCAAATATAAATAGGTTTCCTTGGGGGGCGGGGGGGGGGAGCCCAAACCCCAAACAAACAAAAAAACCCACCAAACACCTTTCAGCCGGACATTTGTTCATGTGTCTTAGCCCCACCTAAACAGTTACTTAATAATGAACATACATGGCAAAGCAGTTCTCGCAATATGTTGAAGTATCTACAGACACAGTAATATCAACTGAATAAATGTTGAAGTAACTGTCATGGAAAGTACTTATAAAAATTTCCTATGCCTTTTACTCCAAACACAAAAATGCAATTTGTTTGAGGGGTTTTTTTTTTTCCCCTTATCTAGTGAGAAAATCCTGACTGTCACTATTTTGGAGACAGAGAGGGGAACAGAATTTTTTTTTAAGCAAAATAATGAATGGAAGAGACTGTCAATCTTTCCTTTGCTAATTTACCTTGTTTTACCAGAAGTCTTACAGTGTTATTAACTTTTGTTCATCCTTGCATCCATAAAAGATGAACAGAGAAGACAAAGAAAGAAAACTTGGAAGAAATCTTGGAACTGCTGATCTTGTACATTAACAGCTTAGCTAGTTAAACTAGCTAGCTCACTACATTTCTATTTGTTTTATAGCAATAGCTAGCTTGCAAGAGCAGAAGATAGCACAAAAAGGATTTTTCAATAAATATTTCCAAAATGAACTGTGCTTGCACTGGGATAAAAACTCATAGTTTGAAGCACACAAAAATAAACAGACCGAACAGAACTAATATTAGATCCAATATTGGAACAGGCTCCTGTGAGTTGTTTGCTGATACTTTGACATGTAATAGTCCATTCAGCCTTACTATTTACCTTTTTATACTACAGATTAGCACGACTCGACTTTTTTATAAACACTTGCGTTAAGTAAGAAAAAGATTAGTCAAAAAAACCAACTTTTTTTTTTTTCCTTTAAACAGCATGGCATTTGGGAGTAGCTTAACTCAGCAAATCTTGATTGTCATACTGTCAAAAATTTATCTGTCTTTCTGAGTGTTTGATTGTCATCTAGCCCCCTAAACTTCTCATACATGGAAAATTTTTTTTAGAGGTAAAAATTTCAAGATGTTCTTAGTTTCTCTAGACTTGGAGGATCCACAGACAAGGAAGATTAGTTACGAAAATAAAACATAAACAAAACTTCAGAACAATTAAATAGCTACTATTTGGCATACTTTTATGCATGCTCCAATACATTCAAATAAACTTTTTCATCTCTCACTTAAGCTCAAATTAACTGCTCAAATGTATAAAGTAATAATGTATACAGAACACAGAAGGCAAAACCTTATTCCAAAAAGCATTGAAGAGAATTAGCACTGTTGGCTTAGTCTAAGTAACAATCACTTTTGAAAAATGGATTAATAAATGAAAAAATCCTTATGTGCAGTGTCTCAGTTGCTGGAATTGGTTCGTATGTGTGCAAGTACTTTATGGTTGCTTGAGGCAATCAGTTGATGTCAAAGGAAGTTCTTCAATTACCATAAATTACTGTGTACAGGAGACAAAGGCAGAATATTTTATATGAACATAGAAAGTAAGGGGACATCAACTGGTATAAACAATGACGGGAAAAAATTTAGTTGCAAGTGTTCTTGTATCAGGTTTTTAAATACACTTTGCTCTCAGAAGCTGACAAGTCTCCCATTCCTTCTTAAATAAATTTGCTTAAGAATGCAGGTTATCAGGGACATTGGAGGTCTTCCTTCTGTGTGCTGGCACCCAGTGTTCCAAATGACTGCATGTCATCACACTGGAACACGTGGTGAAAGTCTTCTTTCTGTTTACAAATGCCCCAGAGAACTAGGCAATATTTATCTTAAATGGTGTTAACTAATACTTTGACCTATTTTTACTAGCTAAAGCAGATCTGTTAATGTCTGGATCCAACAGAATAAAGAAGCCTGGTGGCTTCAGAGCATATTCACTTCATATTGGTCACCAGAAGTGATGATCTGTAATGCCCTGCAATCATCATCAGCCAGGTATAAATATGACGTATAACATTTACTCCTCAACTCCACGTTGTTGGGAGGGGCGGCGTGAAGCGTTATAATCAAAAGACGTTTGTAAAGACTTCGTGAAACCTGGAAACTCCTCTGATTCCCACCACTGATACCAATAAGCTGCCATAAGTAAATCCAAGCTACATAGCATGACAAAACCACACAGACATTGGTAAATAAATCCTGTCAAAGCAGCTTCTATAAACAGCTTCCTAAAAATATGTAATGATTGTCAGATATTTTGTATTGTCAGTATGAGAGATAAAATATCTTCACTAAATCTCCTGGATTTGATGACAACTCCTCAGACTTTCTTCAGAATGTGAGATGAAACAGATTTCTCCAAAAGCCAAGTTTCTTATTTTTTAACATTATCTGATTAATTTTGTTTTATGCATCACAGTAAAAACATGAATACTTGTGGCCAAGAAAGTTTATACATATTCTTAAGAAAAAGCAATTGAACCCTGGGTACTAGTAAACTTCTATACTTTCCAGGTGGTATGAAGCATTGCAAAAAGTTGTTAAATTATTTAAGCTGTATTTGGAGCAAGTTGTATGGATAAGTGAACAAGGTTTATTGTATGTTTGTGAGACCTGCTCAGGTCTCTCTTGAGACCTGCTACATTCATTCACTTTTCATGTATATGACATTGTCTGTCGAGAACATCTGTTTCCTAATAGGTCAAACACCATAAATTCACTCTGTTCTTACACTTAGGAACAGAGAGCTGCTGGTCCCTTGACAAACGAAGTCATTTATGTGAGAACAACCAGTGACAGACTAAGCTGAGGTTCTGTGCTCTTAACTCCATACCAGCAATATACCACAAACCCACCTCCTCTGCAAATTTCTTTCTCTGTCGATCAGCAGTCTCCTTCTCAACTGTGTTGTCGCCTCTCACTCCAAACCTTCCCACATATCCACGTTATCACTATTCATTACAAAACAGAAAGAATAGGATTGGTTTTACCCCCAAGTACTCCTGCATTTTTCTCATCAAAACCTACAGCTTTAATTTATTCATTGATCTGAAAAGCCAATTTTATTTTCTGGAAGAAAAGATAGATAAGATAAAAGATTAGATAGCCCCCACTCCCACAGCTTGCCCTTTTCCAGGCTAAATAAACCAAGTTCCTCTGACCTCTCTTAGTGTGTCTTGTGGGTCCAGCCTCCCTTCGGTCATCCTAATGCACCTCCACAGTACCCTCTCCAGCTTGTCAACATCTGGTTTGCACTGGGGAGCCCCAAAACCAGAGAGATGCCCTGCAGCTGTTGCCAACACCTTGAGGGAAGGAAGAGTATTTCAGAAATAGAGCAGGAGTGGGATGGCTGACAAACAGATGTTTAGGACATAAAATTAAGCTTCCTAAGGGATGCTTAACAGAGGGGACAGAACAGGTGCAATTTAACTCTATTTCATACCTAACTCCTCAATCCTATTCCATCCTTCCCCCAAAATTCCAAACGGAGAGGTATCTAGTGGGATAACAAGCACTATAAGGTCCTAGCCTCTACCCTTCGCTAGGTTAGCAGAGCTTGAAAAAGAAACTACACAGAAGAGGCAAACAGAGCCCAAATCTAGCAAAGCAGCCCCATAAAGCAGTTCAGGAAGATACCACTTCATCAGAGGAAGAGGAATATAGAACTTGTTTGAGATCAACCCCTTAAAAACATCCTTTCTATGAGCAGTGGACAGGGGAGGCCTTATACTGTGTAGTCACACTAAGACTTACACAGACATCCCCTCACCCCGGCCACGTAGTCTTAGGAAAGGTGTAGGGAAGAAAGAGCGGCTGAGAATCTGAAGGTACCAGAATAGCAACATAAAATAATTCAAGCAGAGTCCGACATCAGCTGCTGTCTATACCTTCTGAATATTCCCATCTGCATTTTGGCTGCTTGCTGCAATTCCTTTCCTTCCCTACTCACATAGTAATTTTCAGATTTTGCGATCTTTTTGGTTGTCGGGTTTTGCTGGTTTTGGTTGGGTTTTTTTCCGTTTTCGTGTTTGTAGTCCTTCAAACATTTCTTTGTATAGTAAAGTTTAAGTCAGCTAAATACAAGCTTGTTTTTTTCTGAAATCTTCTTTTAAATTCAAACTAGAAACCTTGGGATCTGGGACTCAAGAGCAAGCTGAAAAATCACTGAATGCCTCCTAAAATTCCACCACTCACAAAAAGCGGTATACTTTTACCTAAAATTACACCACTCACCAAAGCCATGGGGTGGGCCACTCTAACGAGTGCTCTGCTGTCAAAGTCTGACAACCCTCTTCAACCCTCTCTTCCCCATCTCAACCACTCAGGTTTTCCCACTACTTAATTACACACACATGTCTCAACCTGCTTCTTTCTCTTTATCTCTTTTTCCTTTTACCAGGCAGGATTTAAGCATAAGTTCATTTTGATTCATTCATGCAGAAGGCTAATTCTCTCTAAAACGAATTTTATGGTATCTGCAGTCCCTTGCAAACCTCAACCCAAAACAGTATGACAGAACTAAACCTGGGATCCTTTTTCCCCCAAGATCTGTGAGGGAAGTATAGTTTATTTCCAATGAGCAGTCTGTTGTTTCCCCCTTACCTGAAGCAGATGCTGTCTTTTATACACCTATACTGATATATTACATGTGAAGTAAGCCTTGCCAAGCTATTTTTCCTTCATTCCTCTAGCACTGAAACCTCCTGCTGAAGAGCGCATATGGTGTAACCCACCCCTGCAAAGAACAATCTGTTTGTCTCTCCATTTCTTACCTTTTTCTTATTTTGATTAATAACATTCCTAAAGAGGAATATTTTTCTTTTTTCCCCAATTCTTTCTTATTTCTTCACTTGTAAAGTTCCTGACATGGTTAAGTTTTAGGCACAACCATGCTAACAGTCTAAACAATAATAATAGTAAATAAAGCAGAAAAAATTGTCTTTCTGTCCACATTCAACAGTAAATCTGATTTATAATATGTTGCTGACAACGATCTGTGTATGATCTCTCTTACTTAATCTTTTCACTTGACAGCTATGTCGCATTAGTAAAACCACCGAGACTTGAGGTGTGGGATTATAGAAATCTCTTAAACCTTTCATACAATAGTTTTAAGGGAATAATGGAGATCGCTTTCAACCCTTCCTTCTGGCTTTTGTTAACATCATTATGAAATAATGCATGTGCGCTTAGGATATATACAGCATAATACTAATATTTTATTGGGGAAAAAACAAGTATTACATAGTAATGTAAATAAGCAAAAACCTGTATCTTTTCTACAGTGTTTCAATATAGTTCTGAACAGAATACAAAGACTAACAGGCATTGAGTGCTGCCTGCTAGCTAGATTTCATCTACTCTGAAACGTCCCCTTTTTGTTTTCTGAAGGAGATCGGAGCAGATCAATGGTTGCCTTTGCATGTTATTGTTTCCTATTTAGCATCTAGCATTAGCTGCGTTATTGTTTCACATTTTTACAGCAGAATGTAATCTACAACAAGCACTAAAGCCAGAAGGAGCCAAAAATATAGCTTGAAGATTCTGAAGTAATTTATAGAAAAGGGGATCTTTAAAGCACCACATTTTATTTCAATGAAAAGTTTACTGTCTGTAATATATCTAGGGTAATTAAGCTCTATTAGGAATTCATTCCCAATTTTCAAAGAAGAGCTTTCTGTGAAGTACCTAACTCTATCTTGAAATTTGAAATGACACAGATTTTAAATGCTGTTCCAATACAAAGTGTATTTTGTATTTAAGATTATCAGTAGTAGTTACACCATGCTGCAAAGGGCTGAGTAGAATTCCCATTAGGAAAACTATTGAAATACTAGTAATAAAACTCCCTCCTCGTATCTTTTTTATGTGGTTTTCCTCTTTATACAAAGAAAATACTGCTTTAATTCTCTTGACAACTGTTGTACTTTGACAGCACCTTTCTAGAACAAACTCTAGGAGTAAATTTGCTGCATCATTATATTTTACTGTTTTGCAGCCACACTTAGTTTTCTTATTTAGAGTCAGCTAGTAGCCTTTTGCTGTCAAAAGCATGGGAAAAAACAGGTAATAAAAACATTTTTTCTAGAAAAAGATCAACAAAATTAAGCACTTATTCTGTCTGAGAACTTTTACTTGTCAACAAGAAGTCTGATAAAAACTAGGTTTTAACTTTTGTCTTGCTAATAACATGTTGAAAAGTCTTCATTAAGAGACTTACTTTATTTTAGTCTGTCACTTTGAAAGAAAGCCGTAAGTTGAATATTGTACTTATTATGCACTGAAAAATACGCAGGAAAGGTTTTAAAATAGAGTTGCTCAGCTGCTGTTCATACTGAAGCAGATTGAAGCTGCTGGTTGGCTTTCATGTACTTGGGGTCTCTTTATTAATATGAATTATCAAACACTTTCTGGGGTTTATGATAGATAGCATGTTGCCAAAATGACAGTATTAAAGGAAGTTTTCATAAAAATGTGGAAGGAACATTCTTCTGTTTTCTTTCCACAGGCCGTGCTAGAAGACAGTTTTCTGAGATAAAAATTTATATTTTCCAGTCAGGCTTTTCTTCAGCTATTAATAAAAGCATAACCCCTGTGAAAAATAAAAAGAAACTGGAAGCTTTTGAAATCTATCCAGTCCACTCACAGAGCACTACTTAAAGGAAATGGAACTTGTAAACACAGCAATTCAAAATGGAGACATTTCAGCTTTGGACTGCAACTTCATTTTTCATTTGAGATTTTCAGACAATGCAGCGGTAACAGGATGCCTTATGGTTAATCTCAGGAGTCCAACAGAAGCTTTCAAAACATAATTTTGAGGCAACATGCATGCAGTGAAATTTGGAAACCTCTGTTAGACACCCATGGATTCCCAGTAAAGGGAGTGACGCAAACCACCCAGCTCAGTAGGCTAGAAGCCGTCTAAAGGTATTGTCCTTAAGCGTGCAGGTTCTTACATCTTCAGATGGTTAAAGATAGTCTACAGAAAATATGGAAGATGCCGTTTGTCCAAGTTCAAACAATCAGAAATACATAGGTATTATTTGGTATCTGCATTCAGGAGCTCTTTCCTTCGATCAGGATCTTTCATTCAAAAAAAATGGGGCGACATAATTCCTTTTTTTTTTTCCCCCAATAATAAAAGACATCTATGACCCTCCTTTAACAGGGGTTAGTATTAGGTTTTGCAAGATCAAAGAGCAAGTAATTTGAAAGTACTGTATATTTTATCCTCATGTTATAATACATTTGTCTAAAGTTACACCAAAATGAGCCACAGATCAGTTAATTATTAAAATAGTTTTGGGAAAATTGATGTTATTCTAACTACAAACAATGTAATGTGATGGAGAAGTAAATGAGATTCTTATTTTTTAAGCAGTTTTCAGTTTGTTTTGGTTTCTTTAACAAGATTCAATTGCCTCACTGGAATGAATAACCACCTATACAGAAAGAATTGGAAAATATGCCACATATTGAAAAACTGAAGGGGGTCAAGCTATTTAGATTACTAAATAGAAGGTTAACTGTAATTCCATCTCAGCAGGAACAAAACTTTAATAATGAGTTCTTCAGTCCAGTACAAAAAGATACAACAAAGACGCTAGAGCTTTTTTTTTTTTCTTTTTCCTTCCAAAAAAGCTATATTGTTGCTCAGGGATACAGGGAAGTCCTATTTAGTGTGTTAAAGAATAGCTATGATCATACTGTTTCCTTCTTGTTTAATCACCTATGAGTAATTATATCAGATACCACTAAAATATACACGCATTAAGGGTTTCCACCAACAAAACAAATTGGTCACTTTAAGTACAAGTGATGGCATATTTTTCCTTGCCTTAGGAAGACAATAACATTTCCAGCAATCTTGAAATTAGTTAGGTTATGATTTGGGAAGGAGCAGATACCCCTAAAGAACCATAAAAGGTACGTTCACACTCGTTTTTATTCTTTCTGTTAAGGGACTACGTGGCAAAATCCAGCAAACTCCAGTGCTTCCCACAAGACTGATTCCATGTTTCTGCTCACTTGTCACCCACAGCCAGCACCATTCTGTAAAACAGCTACTTTAAACAGCAGAACTTGATTCTTCCTTCATGTATAAACCAGCTGCAAGCTATGGGTTCAGGCAGGAATTACAAAGTGAAATTCTGTACTCTCTAATTATTCTGGCCAGGCTAGTAATACATCAATAAAACAGGCACATATAAAGCATCAAATATAAAACATACCTGCTCAATAAATGTATAGAGCTTATACATTTGCAGCTTACATCTCCTCACTGTATAATTTTTTCCCCTTCATTTACATCCCTAAATTTCATCTTAGGTTTCAGAATACACTGTTATCTAAGGGAAATCAATGTTGACAACACTGTATGACGCCAAACAGGTCCCTTTCAGCAGCAGTTCATAGTTTCTTAACCAACATCATTCCAGTATGACAGTAACGACATCTAAATCCCAGTGGCCTATATAGACTTTTTTTTGATCTCTCCAGTATAATTTTTGCTTTACCTGAGCACTTTATGTATTTAGATTCTGCCTTCCACTCCAAAATTAGCTACATTTTATATAAGCATAAATTTGGAAAAGAGAAAAGATATAAAAAGATGCTACACAAATGAAAAATTTTAATGCTGATGCTTTTTATTGTCATATGTTCTGCCATCCAATAGACTTGTTCAGCTAGTAGCTGCATATTGTAAGAACTGTCTTTTAATATGTTTTTTAAGTTGCTATTGACTCTGTATGTACCTCCTAAAGGTTAGCAATAAAGAGCAAAATACCTTCAGTCCTATTTCCTCCATTGTCTTTTTTGATTGTCAAAAACAAAGTATACAATGACTACACACTGAAATTGATGTGCCTGAAAGGAATGTTGCCCAGACTAGATTAAAACTTGCTTTATGCTAAATTACCATGCATTGTCTGGCACGCATCAGGTTTTGTTCAGATAATTCTAATGATATTTGGTTATCTTTTTCAGGGAAAAAATCCTATTGAGTATCAGTTCTGAAAACTGTCCTTACTGTATAATGTGAAGGTCAAGCAAAATGAAGCTAGATTTTTGTTTGTTCGTTTTCCATTCACTACTTTTTATTTAAAGGATCTAATTATTCCCCCCAACCAATCATTTCTTCTGTCTACAAACATAAACCGTACAGAAGAATGGGAAGAAATATCCACAGGGGGTAGAAAAGGTTACTTTCTCATCTTAAGGCTAGAATAGAAGGAGAAAAAAAATTCTTTCTGCATAACAATATCCCCAAACCAATTGTTTTTATTTAAAGCCTGTGACATGGGAGAACTGAGCCATGTTATATCTAGCCCATAAGAAAAGTTCTATTGAATGATGAAATTCAGTGTAGATTTTTTATATGGAGCACTCTCCACACAGCTGATGGAAGTGCAAAAAAATATAAATCAATGCTGATCTTAGCCCAAGAATATTTGGAGAATAATAGCAGGGCTGGATAAGAAATGAACTGCAGATCAAGTATGAGAGATTTCCTGCAGACTACGCTTGTGCAGAGCTTTATCCTTAGCTCAAGAAACAGACCATGTTCTGGAGCAGTAAAGGGTTTCTTTTTCAGTCCCATAGAGGATTTTTTGATATAAATTACTTTTAATTGCACATTTATTCTTGTATGGGACTGTAAGCAGGTATACGTGACAGCCTCTGGTTGTACTTATATAGAAAATGTCACACTATAAATGATTTTTATTTCACAAGTGTAGCAAGAGTCAATAATTCATATGTGTTATAACCACAGGCAAAATTCCCAGGTATTTCTACACATACCAACTAAAATCTATCCATAGCATACGCTGCACTATATTTATTCGGGAACTTCATTTCACAGATCATAGTTATTCTGTCTTTTTCTTACTATAATTCTTTTGTTCTTTCTTTAAGGTTCCAGTTCCTGAAATTCCAATGACATTTGCTAAGAGTCCATTTGCTGCAAGTTATTCCTACAAGTTTATGAACGATTTCAGTGACTGGGAGTAAGGTAATTTTCAAAAAACAGGTAAGTATTGAAGTTACTTTGAAATTCTATTCTGATTAAGAAATACAGCAAAAATAAGAGAAGCGCCCAATAAAGGAGTGCTCTAAAACATATAATTTACATCCCTGATCCTGCAAACAAACGCATTGTTATGAACAACTACTGACAAACGACATAGTCTTCACTGGCTTTGATTGGTTGGGCTGCAGATTTGGAGAAACTGCTGATTTTTTTTTTTTTTAATTTCCTGAAAAGTAATTTTACAACAATGCCTAGAGCATATGATAGGCACTTTCCTTTACACAGTCATAAATCTAAACAAATAAATGATAGTAACAATGGTATTTTCCTCCCAGATAAAATTGTTACATCTTGCTATGAGAAAAGTTGGGGGAAAGGGAAGAGGTAAATTGGTTTTTCATAGCATCAATTTAGAATCAATTTAGCTTAGCTACATAATGAAAATGATATGAGAAAATTGTGCACTTTTAAGTGTCAACAAGATATACTTGCGCTAAAACTTTCTCACCTTCAGTTACTACAATGATTTCCATTTTATGCTATTAAATTCTTTAGTTTTCACAATGATCATTTGCATTAGGAGGAAAGATAACTGTAGAAACATTATGTAATACTATCTGCAGCCAAACTGGGAATATGGATAACACAAACATTGCAAATATGCAGCCAGAGAATATCACCAGAAAAAACTTGTTTTTTTAAAAAAAAAGTCCCGAAAATCCATTGGAAATTTGCAACTGCTCATAATTTTTATTCCTATCTAAATCTTTACTAATGCGCTTAACAGTACATATGCTGAAAAGACTTGGATTTTAGAACACCACTGAAATTAAGGACCACAGACACAGACTAGATGAAAGAAGTGATGTCAGACTTCATCGCGTAAAATAATAGGTACAAGGAGCCATATCCATACAAGAACTTAAGGATATGCCACATTATAAAGATGGAAATGGTACAAAGAAGGACTAAGGTATTGAGGAGGAATCAAAATAAAAGGAAGAAGTCGTGAAGGTTAAAAACTACCTGGAAGTATAATACTGAAATAGTTTTGTTCAGTGCCCACCTAATGTTTAAAATTTGATAAATCATAAAAGTTCTAATTCTGTAGATCTCAACGACCCAAAGTAAGATGGGAGATCAGTGGCTTATCTACACCTCTCATGGATTCCCAATATTTAGGTTTTTCCAAATTTCCATTTTATAGATTTTTAGAGAGTGACACAGTACGTATCTTTCAGAGGTATGTTGGGGTGACTGTGAGGAGTGGTGATGATGACACACTGGAAACTTTGAATAAAGATTTGCCAACAATAAAAAAATAACCAAATTAATTTAAGATGACCAGCATATCAAAGAAATAGACCAAAAGGAGAAAAAGTGTAATTCACATTGAGATGAAAAAATATAACAAAGAGCTAGCAAGTTAAATGTAAAACTACAGTAAAGCAAGCCAGGTAATAACTTAAAGACAAAATTTGCAGAAGGCGTAAGAGATAATAGTAAAAAGGTTTTCAAACACAGAAGTAGAACGACTGCAGAGTCTGTGGGGCCAGTAGATTATCAAAGTACAAAAGGAGCACTAAAGAAAGGTGAGACCACTGCAGAAAAGATAAGTGAATCCTTTCATCAGTGTTCACTATGGAGAAGGTCAGGAAGGTTCCCTTCTTCACAATGAATGAGATGGAGAAACTATTTTTTAAAAAAAGTGTCAATAGAAGAGGTTTTAGTGCAAATTAATAAATTGAACAGTAACAATTGTTAGGACCAGGCAATTTGTTCAAGACTGAAGGAAGTCTAGTATGAAGTTGCAGAGTTACCAACTGTGGTATATAAACTATTGCTCAAATCAAACACTGTGGCAAGAGTAATAAAAGACTGAATTGAAGAGATACGATTCTTGAGAAAGGACTCCTGTGATGACTCAGGGTGCTACAGAACAGTAAATTGGATATCCATCAAGAAAACAGGTAGGAATTAGGACAGAGAACAGAATTAATAGATGCATAGATAAATATGAAATATTTAGTAAAATTCCACATGGATTTTATAGACAGTAATGCCACAAAATCTATCTGCTAACTTTGAAAGAATTAACGAGCATTGATTATTTTACAGCATTGATTTGGGTTTTCTGAAAGCTTTTGACATGATTCCGTTCTCCTATGCTTGACCCATGTTGTTCTTCCTTTTATTTCTTCTGTTTTCTATTAAACACATTCTTTTTAGGTCAGCTATATCAATGTAATTTCATACACCTACTCTATATTCTTTTTTCACCTGCTATTTTTAAGTTACTGAAACAATGAAAGCAACACAGAAAAAGCTTTGATGCATTGATAGAAAGCTGCCGTGGCTATTGATCAGCCAATTTGCAGAATTTCCTAGGGTCCTTTTACAATGAGATTCTGACACTGTTTCCTGTTAATTTAATGATAAATGCATCTCCTGGAATAATATACAACTCAGTTTTCAACCTAGTGTTTATTCTGTTCAAAATGCAATTAATATCAAGTTAACAAGCAGCACTGTCAAATTCCAGAGGCGAACGGCCTGTACCATCCAGATAAATGTACAGGAGAAGACCACCAATTTTTATGGAAGCTGGGAAAATGTCCTTGTATTTTCCTGAAGAATAAATTTGAAAGAGTAAGAGAAAATGCTTATTAAAAAACCCAGAGAGGTAACAGCTTTCAGGTATAGGATTTGGATGCGCTCCCTCTAATTGCCTTTCAAATATTCTTTTTTAAGTAAACAAGTAGATTAGGAGACATGTTTGGACTTAGCCACAGGTGACGGTTTTTTTTTATTTTTGCAGAACTGCAAATGTATAAATCAAATAGCAATATGGTTCAGCTCCATAATGTAGTTATCATTGCAGGACAGTTTCATCTCTGCTGCAAAACCCTGTGTCTTAGTTATGCAAAGGATTAAGTCTTCTCTCTTGAGAACAAAAGGACCAGATCCTCGTTAGCTCCATTTCAGTCCTCTTTTAATCAATTAAAGTATTTTTAAATACTTTGGTTTTAAAGTTTTTCACAAGCAAACTCAGTGAATTCTTCAAAGTAAATGTCTTCCCAAATTCATTTACTTCAGCTTTGTTTGAGGAGGACAGAAATTTGCCCTTTGAGTGGCATCTACAGTGTTCGGCAGTATCAGATAAAGCACATAACTACACAGTTCATTTTATTTCATGTTACTAAAATATGCCCTTTTATAAATCCTTAAATTTTTTTGCAACTAGAGAGATGAGAAAGGGATTACAGCGCACACTACGTTTAATGAAGAACAAAAGGAAGCTTTACAGCCCTAGGTCAATTCATTGCTATCCTTGTTACCTATTGCTTGCTGTTTTGCTTTAGTAATTGCATATTTTATCTCTGCTTAATTCCTTTACTGTCTAGTTCCCATCAAAGATTATCATATAAACAAGAGAAAGGGGAAAATGATACACTTGTCTCCCCCCAATAAGAAAAGCCCCAAAATCAGCAAAAGAACACAAAGCTTTTCAGGATACAAAATATTCTGTGCCTCAAGAAATATCTAAAAACTAAAAATATTACCAGGTAATCTATTTTCTATGATTAAAAAAATCCCTACCAAGCATATAATACTGTTTGCAAAAAAGATTATCTTGGTCTCTGCAATGTCAGTTTTGTGTACTTGAGCAATACCTGACATTAGCACTGTACTATGCAGCACAGCCTTTGAAAATAAAAGTAAACACAACAGTTTTTCTTTTTAATCATGTCATTAATCTGGAAGAATGAACCTGAGGACTGTCCAAAAAGTTATTATTTGCTGTAACCCAATATGGCACAGCAAATAAAGAACAAATTACTAACCTCTTAACTGCTTAAAATAAGTAAAACGTGAGCCCCCAAATGCATCAAGATGTTAAATCTTCAGTTTAAATAAAAAGTGACTTAATCCAAACCCATTATACCACTAAGAAATTGTAGTTTTCCAATAGAAAGGCTCAAGTACATGTAATATATCATATTGGAAGGCCTCTGCCCTGACTATAAATCATCATAATATTGTTCTTATAGTAGGTCTGAATGGAATGTATTTTTTCTTAATGTCAGCATGAAAGAATTCCAGTGAATTATGAAAAAAAAGAAAAAAAAGAATGTTTCAAGTTTGGGGTTTTTTTTGTTTGGTGGGGGTTTTTACTGTTCTTTTGATTGGTTGGTTGGGTTTTCTTAACTCCTGCACTGCAATTCTAATGCCACAGAATTGCAAAATGGCTTTTGTTTCCGAGACAAGTTTTCCAATAGATTCCAGCCATAAGCAGGACCAGACAAACTTCAAAGTCACATCAAAATTCACAAATCAAAAGGCAAGGAGGGGGGTAACATTTTTATGATACAGTAAATATTTTCAAACAGCCCTCCCACTGGAGATGACTTTGTGTTAGTAAAAGTGGCTTTGAGAAACTAAACACATTGCTTAGATCACCAAAGGGTGATGACTTTCAAGTTTCTTCTTTTACTATAAAGCAAGCTTGACAAGAATTTTGAAAATCTATTTCTGTTTTGGGGTGAGCTGCTATCAAACTAGCCGCAACTTTTGCAGCTGCGTTCATGTTTTTCAGTCCGTTCAAATGAAAAATCTCATACTAACATTCAGAAATGCAGCTCATTACATTAATTTGTATCAGATAAGGTACACGTTTAGTGAGTGTATGTGCAGAATCCAAAATTGTTTAAATCTCACTGTTCCTAAAAATATTTCAAAATGATGTCAGAAGTATTTTGAGGATTCTTAGTCTTTAGAGTAAGTTCTGTTAAGTTATGCAGGAAAACAGTATTACCAAATAAAATTGGAACAAGAATATAGGAAAAAAAAATGGACAGGAAAAAGCAGAGAGAGGTGTTTTAAAAAGAGTGAAGTGAGTAGGCAGAAAGTTAATACGTGTAGTTTGAAAAAAATGGGAACATGATAAATGAAATTTCAGAGATAAAAGAACGCAGGAAATGAGAAGATTTAGCAAGTCTGTTTTTAGCAAGTCCAAATATTACCTGCATTATTGAGCACTAGACAGAAAAAGTTTAGCCGTATCTCTTGAAGATGAGAGAAAACTCACAGAATAGGACCTCAAGGATACCAATGGAAAAGTTGAGAAATTGAAGACCATAACCAGTCTGAAAGTTCTTTCTATACAATGTGTTGTACCCACTTCAGTCACAAGGAGAAGGGACATAACTGTAGTGAGTCAAGATTATGAATAATACCTTATACAATTCCTTAAATTATTGTTTTGTACCATGAGGATTTATTTCTGTTAAACCGAGTCAATGTGTCATTACTCATAGCTATGCTTATCTAAAAGGAAGAAGCAAATATTTGTCTTCTGGGCTGTTTGAAACCCAAAACAAGCACTTGCTTTTAGAATAACAGACATATTTTGGTCCTCCTAGGTTGAACCATTTTTGGTATCTCTACTGAGTCTGTCTAGTAGATTAAAACATGCTTACAAGGAACCAGGACATACCATCCATAAGAAGCTACCAAAAATTGATTCAATGTGTGGCTCTGTTAAGATCTGAGATGACCTTGGCTCAGACTGGTGCTTTAAGGTGAAAGGTAGTTTAGTAAAGTAACGCTGATATATCCTCCAAGACTAAATTTTAGGAGCTCTTATATAGAACAGATTATCATGTTAATGTCAGTTGTAACACTTAATGAACCTTTTTAATGAGAATCTGGTCAGAAACCATTCACAACCTCTGGCAACACGGAAAATGATTTCTTAATCCACTGTCTAATTTCTCGTTGATTGGCCGCACACAATGTAAGACACCAGAAAAAAAAAAAGTAAATTCTAACTCTTCATGTCAGAGATTTATAAAGTAACAATCCCCACCTGTTCTCTTCCACAATACATTCAGAAATTTTGATAATTATTATGATCACATACAGTTTTAAATATTTAAATTTACTCTGTTAATTACATGACATCATTAAGATCTGATCAATTAGCCTTCAGCATGCCCTGCACTTCTCTCTGGACCCGTGGATTACCTGGTAATTATCAGGTCTGCTATTTGCTGCTCCCAGACATTGGGAAAACTCACGGGTGCTGAGTATGAAATATCTGCAGTGGATCTTTCCTACATGAAAGACCTGTTAAGCAAAACATCACCTCAGTGTTCTTGGTTCCTTTCATAGATTCACTCAAGGTGATTTCTACAACAAATGAAGGATGTTGGGCCCTCAGATTATACACTTTCCTGTTCTACTAACTTTAAGAATAGTTTCTAGCACTGCGGGGATTCTTTTATTCAGTTCTCTCTGGAGAAAACTGTCAAGAGGTGGCGATCTATACTTCATGCTTCTCAGTAGCCCTTAAGCTTACCTTTCAGTTCATTTCTAACTCATCTTTAGCCTTTCTTCCCTTGATCATTTTGCAGTCTAATAGATTTTTTTTTCCCAATAGACAAGACATGCCTCCTTTGTGAACTACTATGAAAAACAACTGATGGAAAAAGCACCCTCTCATTAGGAACCTTAGCACCAAAAAGTGTTAAGAACTACTAACTGATTGAGATAAACAGTAGGAGAAAAAGACTGCAAAGAGCTGTGCTAAAAATTTTCCCACGTCGTTACCCTACCTCAGACCTACCCCTAAATCCATCCTTTATCTCGTTTCTTTCAAATCTCTTTTTTATTATTATTACTTGCTTCTCAACCAAAGTGACTTTCTTCTTTTAGGTACTAGTCTTAACAAAGAAATACCGCAGTCATCTCTAAAGACCAGTAGAAAGAATTGCAACTCCAACCCATAGCCCAGTTAGATGTAGGAGGAGTGACTCATTTTGCAGAGATCTGGAAGCCCTAGGGGAGCCAGAGAACACCACAAATAGGTGAAGCTAGTATCATGCTGCCTTGAAACTGATGTATATTTTTGGGAGGAGGAGGACTGGGACAAAAAGACTGTTTCAGATTCAAGACTTTCCAATCCTGCATTACCCCTCCTGAAAAAAAAAAAAATTGCTAACCATAATAACAATAAAAAAGTAAAATGGTTACTATATCCCCAGAATACACTATTATGAAGTAAGTATAAAATTCTAATAAAACCCCAAAGATGTTACAAGATTTTCAGTTACTTCAGTGTAATTGCTACCCATTCCAAGTGTTACCAAGACATTGTTACCCATTGAGATTGCTAGTATACAGAGTGAAATAATCTCATACATTTACCCGTATCAGTACGTCTGAGTCACCATTTTACACAGGTCCCACTGAGTGAGACAGGAAGAAATATTATTTATTTATTTGATGTTACATATTTTTAATGATTATTTGTTCTATAGGATTTCTCATTAGGTACAAAATTCCCTGTAAACATTTGTTGTGTTTTAAATCTGAATAGCTGCCTACACCCCATTAACAACTTATTAAGTTGTTGATTTGTATCCTAGAGGTCTGCAGTACGATACATGCTTTATACAGTACAGTAACTCCTTGTTTAACTCTGGCTTAATCATTCTTGTGTGTTGTGTCGCAATGCGGAGACTTCATTTGTGCTACACTGAAATTACATTTTTGTTTAAACAATGACATTGGCCTATCCTTTGCTTGATCTTGATTAGGTTCCAAGTGACGGCGATAATTTTCTGTTTACATAATCTATTACATTTTATGTGTAACTATATTTGCTATGTAATTATATTAATTAGAGAAACGTAGATTAAAACATTTAAGTATTATTTTTTATTAAGTAATAAGAGAGTTAACTCTTTCAAGTGATCTAGAAGGAAAATTTTCCAGTATATAATATTAAGTTTATAAGCAAAATAGTGCATACAAAATCAATTTCAGGGACTAAAACAGTGTTTTAACTTTCTGTTTCTGCAGTTATTACAGTTTCGAGGCTGTTTCTGTCACGTGGTGAGCTGGAGTAGGCACACTTTCACAGAGTAAATACTGTGGGTAAATCATATACTTTGCAGAGTCCAATAGAAAGGATTTTCATTCTTGTAGTGCATTGTCTGGCCCGAAAGAACACTGATCAGTTGAATCTTCAATAGAGAAGTCTTATTAAAAAGGACAGCAAAAACCACCCAGTTAACAATATTAAGGTTTCAAAAGTTCAGAGCAAGTAACTTATAAATTATTATTTGATAGTTACTTGACTTTCACGCAACCACCATCTACTTCATCTTCTCCTAAACTCAAGAGATGTTTGATTTCAGAAGCAATAAGCAAATGGCACGTGATGATTTATTTTCATGGTCTCCCTACAATCTTCCAGTATTTTGTTCTTGTTTTCACTATGCAAGAAGCACCAGTACAAATATAACGCCCGTAGTTCTAAAATAGCATTACTATTGCTTTGTAAAATCTGGAAACAATGAAGATCATATGAGGAAAGCCACAATAAATCCTGTCTATGTTCTAAGTTGAACACAAATGAACCGGTGTGTCTAGAAGTCAGATAGCTGCATTAGCACAAAACGGTGTTTGAAGTAATAGCCCTGATTAGAGTCATGATGTAGCACCTAAGAAATGTTTTTTTAGTATTGCTCCACATGGGATGGCACAAAACCAAAAAACCAGAACACAGACTGGAATTCTCTGTAAATTTATCAACACTGGATCTCCAAATTCATTAATCTGGGTAGTGCTGTCTACTTAATCCCCACTGAGGATATGGATCTGTTTATCAAAATTGCTACCCAACTAACATGTAGAAGGGCACCTGACTATTTTAAAATCTCAGTCGGAGGACTGGCAGTCTGTTATAGAAAGGTCAGTTTTCTAGTGAGAGATTATTTTTTTTCTCTTTTATATGCAATAGCCTATAATGAATGAGCAAACTGTATTTCATTATTGTAGCTCAACTGGAACATGGAAATTAATCGTGCCAATCAGTCAGCAAGTAGCAACCTGTCACAAATGCCTGCACATATTAACTATGAAATGAGTCAAAAGAATAAATATTCAGCATGAAAACCTTCTGAGTACATAGCACATAGTTAGATCTGTTTCCAGTAATATTCACAGCACAGCTGTATTTGCTGTGCCAAACAGAGACACAAGTCTAAAGCCAAAATAGGATTAATTAAGCAAGGGTTGTAGGATCACCACAGGCTGATCCCAGCATCACAAATGAGATGAAGCCTCCAGTTCCTCCTGTGTGCTGGCCAAAATAATTGTTCTGTAGCAAGTTGTGCTTGAAGCTCTGAAGACATGCTATTTGGGGAACCTTTTACAATTAAGCTATGTATTAATCTGCTTGTTAATGTTTGTCATCATGGAATGACTCTTTAAAAATCCTAGATACGTTATTGCTGCCTACTATGGCCACTTGCAACAATCAACTCCTTGGAATAAATTTTGAAGTAGTGGAGTATTTCGAGCTAAGGCTACGCTGAAAAATTAGTGGCTTGGAAAGGCTGTGGGTTTTATCCATTTTATATATATGGTGTGTAAACCACGTGCATATGGTATTATTTAAAAACCACCAGAACCGCATTCCTAGCAACTGAACACTGTGGATGCAAACCTTGAAATTAAGGGACCTATAAATCTCTCTTGGAAAAGAGGTGGGGGAGAGAACCCTGAATCCATGAGAGAACCCCAGGCAGACAGGCTGAGTCTAAAAGGGAGATGGTCAACAGTTGCCCAACAAAACCTTAGGGCAGTATTGAAAGACCATAGACATCCCCAAGTTTAAAAATATTTGTTTAGGACAGGTCTCAATAACATTGGATGAGACATACCAGAACAGCCAAGAAGAATTTCTCTTGTTAAATACTGATAATTTTGCTACTTAATTTTTCTCTTCATTATCTGGTTTACAGCCTCATAATCAAGACCACAATCTTTAGAGATAGGACAGGGAGTAATGGCTTCAAGCTAGAAGAGGGGAGATTTTGATTAGGTATCAGGAAGAAATTTTTCCCTCTGAGGGTGGTAAGGCACTGGCCCAGGGAAGTTGCGGATGCCCCATCCCTGGAAGTGTTCAAGGCCAGGCTGGATGGGGCTTTCAGCAACCTGGTCCAGTGGAAGGTGTCCCTGCCCTTGGCAGGGGGGTTGGAACTAGATGATCTTTAAGGTCCCTTCTGACCTAAACCATTCTCTGATCTGCTAAAATAATTCTGTGCTATTTCTGACCCACAGACCACTTTGTAATAGAGAAGCCTCTAGGTGAAGGCAATAAATCTGCAGCACATTTCCCCAGAGCCAATAGACTGAAATCAAATGGTGTATGCATGTCACATGTATGTATACCTCTAAAGGATTTTAAAACCTCAGGTGCTGTTTAAGGTATTGCAGCATCCTGCCAAACCAAATTAAGAATCAGTGTGAGGACTGGCAGCACTTCATGTTTTCTGGGGAAGAATTTCCACTAGAAGCATAGAACAGCACTGGTTCTGTAAGGAGCAGGCAATAAGACCGCTAAATGATTTCATGGTAATCTGGGACAAGAAAAAGATAAATTATTAATTTAAAATTAAAGGATACTTGATTGTGTCTACTTACAGCATTTTAGTGTACCTATTACCATGTTCATGCATCAGTATTTATATGGACTTCAAATGAAAAAGGAAGAAAGAAATAATGCATTTCATTTAGAATTATCTTTCTATTATTTGTCTTCCCCCCCACCCACTTCTTTTGAATGTTGCTACTTGTACCTAAACAAGAACTCCAATTAGAGTAAGTCTTAGTCCTGCAAAAAGTCTTACAGCTTCTTACTACAGAAAATGCAAATAGAGAAGAGGAACTTGGAAATCAATCTGTACACACACAGTCAGCACACTAGCTGCACATACAGCTTCCCTGCCTGGGAACATATGTTTTGTTAAAAAGATCATTTAACACTATAAGCAAATAGTCTTTTCATGTTCTTACCCACTGAAAGATACATGAAGCATGACATCTTCTGTCAGACCAGTGAGTACTACTACCGCCAAATGTGTTTAATGGGGGAAGAAAAGCCAAAGAGAATCTGGAAAACTCAAGCACAGTACTCTGGTGGGCTGTGGAGTTTTTAGAGTTAAATATATCATTTCAGATGTTGAATAAAGCTTTCATGCAACATTAAGAGCTGTCAGGAAGATGGGGGGGGGAAAAAAAGGATAAGAAAATGATGGGGGGGAGATATTTTTTTTTTAATTTGGTTTAAAATTAATTAGAAATCAACCAGGAATTCTTTATGTAAAAGATGCTTGAGACATTAGATCAACCAATAAAATATTTGGTTACAATTTTGAATAAAGTGACCTAAAGAGGTAACAAAGATGATTTGCATATTTACTTTTATAACTGAAACCAAGAGGCAAACAAGTTACACCCAGTATTGGAAACATTAAAGACTGTCTAATGGAAGACAGGTACTTAGGGTTGTGCTGCATCAGGTTTTCAGAGTGAATATTGAAAGATGCATTTAATTAAGGAGGTTAGTCTAACTGTCCAGGTAGAAGTTTGAAGTGATGATATCCACTAATACAGAACAATTCACAGACTTAAGCTAAAAGTTACCAGGATTCAAGACAGAAGAAAAGAGCAAACCAATTACAAATATTGGTCTCATGATCTTTCCACATATGCTGTGGAAAACATCAAAAAGGCAAAAATGATATCCCACATCCATCAATAAAAGGACGTGAAAAATTTATGTCCTGATTTCGTAACTTCTCCAATAAAAGAAAAGAAGAACTAGTAATTTATACTTGAAACAGCTGAAGTTTTTAGTGTGGTTTTTAAGCAAAGCTTTGCACTGCGCACAGTAGCTGCTGTCTGTTCAACTACCTTATTTCAGCAATGTTACTACACAATGGCCAGTCACCACCTAGATAGACTATGAAGTCAGATGTTGCGGAATCTCTGCGACAGTGCTGGGCTCCAGAAATATTAAGCAAGGGCTTAATTTTAATGTCTATTTGCAAATGTCTACTATAAGCAAGAATTCCATGAAATGAGGAATACTTGGAGTTTAGTTATTACAGAATCCTGCACTTCCAAGAAGCACAGAACGAACACTGTAAGATTTGAGCACAATTATCACCACATGTGAAAGAGGAGGAAATAGTAGTATTTAATATTTATCAAGGTATACTTTAAGGAGCTAAACATGTAGTTTAATATTTATCAAGGTATACTTTAAGGAGCTAAACATGTAGGAGGCAAGCTTGCACCAGAAATGTTTTCCCACGTGGAATGCATCGGGGAACCAAATGCAGAGTTCTGTCTCCCACCAGAAAGTATCCATCATTATAGCACCTGAGACTGCTTTGAGTGCATCAGCAGTCTAGTGAGACAACTCTAAAGTAAATTTGTACTCATGAAATTACTAACAAGCTGTTACTTGGATTTTGCAGGAGGGAGGGTGGGAGGAGAATCAAATTATTCTGATTAAAGAGTATGAAAGAAATTATTTATAGGCATGATCAACTATCTTTCTGAAGTACATATGTACACACAGAAGCTTGTGGGCTAGTGAGCTGAAAAGAAGCATTAGATTAAGAAAACCATAAACAAGACTCCTGTCCCCAAATGCTAAAATAACGTAGTGCTCATGCAGTCATTTTGCAGTGCCCCAGAAAGCAACATTAGGATCTACACTAGTGCATAGCCAGCATTTTTTGCAGTAACTAATAGAGACATGAAAGAGAGAAACAGCAATTATGTTCAGGTAGAATTGTACAACTTGCTGCATAAATTTTGGAAGTGAAAAATTCAGTTTTCACCTTTGGGGCAAAAGCAGATTAAAAGTTAAATTGCAAGCCAAAGTTTTGTGATGAAACTACTGCTTAGTTTATCAAAACTCTGCAACATTGCCCTCATGAAAAGCTGAGGACAAAGCAGTCACTAGTACTAGAAGACAGTCTGAATAGAACATACTTTACAGTATATCTATGCACAAAGAATAAACCATCAACATGTTACAGTATGGCTGTGTGTCTGATGGAGGAGTGGAAGCAATCCAGTAAAGCATTGAATGGGATGGCTGGCCACAGGCACTTAGAAAAGAAGTCATTCCTGGGATGAATACTTGCAAGAGAAGTACCACCTGAGCTATGTTGCAAATAGTATTTCGTTTATGGGAAGGGAACAAAGGCCTAATCTCAGGAGATTTAAACATGACATCAAATCATTAGTCCAGACTGTAAAAGGCATGTTTCAGAGGTGATAACACAGAGGCAGGACTTTCAGAAATGAAATAAAAAAAAAAAATCTTCAACAAAAGAGGCATAGTCCAAATCTAGAACTTGGACAAAGCCTCACCTACTAGGCTGGCTGAAGAGGAAGTCATAAAAAGGGGGAATAAGTAGCACCAATGGTATAAGCAAGAAGAGGGAGTCTAATGCAGAATTTGAATTATGAGTCAGTTGGGCTGTAATGTGATGTCAGAACAATTTCCTTAGGGTAGTGAACACATCTTGTATTAGACAGACACAAGACATCAAATCCCTGTACAAAAGATCAACAGCAAAAACTGTTAAAAAGAAAACACAAGCAAGGTGCAGCACAGGTTACGAAATTAAAAAGACAGAAGTTGCACCATGTCCTTCCCCATTACAGGTTTATTTGAATGCTACACAACATCACAGTATCTCTAGAAAAAAAAAAAAAAACCAAAACACACTTCTGCGGTAAGAAACCCACCTAGTTTCACAAAGGTGGCATCCCTTTGTGTTATTACCCAGCATGCATCACATTAAATACTTTGAGAGCAGCCTGGTCTTATTGAAATCAGTGGAAAATTTGAAATCATTTTCAGTGGAGCCAGGATGAAAGTCAGAGAGCGGTCCCATCGATTTCAGCAAGACTACTAATTGTCAGAAGCTATGCACAAGCATGAATCTTCGAAGGAGCAGGGATTTGAACAATTTGGTTGCGTGTATTTACCAGTTAAGACAACAACAATGTTTTGAAGCAGGCTGCAACATCGACAGGTGTTCCAAATGAAATTAAGTGCACTATTGCATTTTGTTGAACCTCAGCTATATGCAGTTTAACTGAAATGAGCATTCTGGATCAGCAGGTATCAGTCCCCTACTGTGAAGTAAATTAGATAACTGAAAGCAATAGCAGCATCCTGCTGCAGACCCCAGGAGCCATGGGTGCTCTAGCTCCATCAGGGAGCGTGGACAAGCAGGGAACCATCTTACAAGCCTCTTAAGGTTTCTGGACCTGCAGTTTTCAGGGTCCTCATCTTTACAGAACAGAGAGGAGGGGAACTCTCCAGATTGAGAGATTTCACGACATCTAGGCTGCTTGTTCCATGAAGTGGGATTTCGTCAAATGCTCCAGCTCTTTCCAGCTCACGTGCAACAGCCTAATTCTCTCAGCTGCACAGTTTCTGAAGCCCAAGGCAGCAAGAGGAGGCCCCAGACCCAAAACAGAGCAAGACACTCTCCAAAGATGGAACAACTCTGCGTTCTGCTTTGCTTCCACATTTGAAAGACAAACAAAACCAAAAAATGCAGGGGTTCAACTTCTACCTTATCTTATTTACAAATTTTCTGTTTTTCTCTTGTGTTTGTGTATGTATGAGAGAAAGAAAAAGTTTTTACATTCAGAATTGCAACCTGTTCTAACATTGCCAAGACTTTTCTTTGGAAATTTTGTATCAGGTTCACACAAGAAGAGTTAATTTCTTGTCAAATATATTAAAACAAAACTGACAACTAAGAAAAAACAACCTACAGAGGTTAGTAATACCTAGGTCATACCGTGTGAACCAAACAAGCACATTCCAAGTACAAGATGTACTCACATCTGAGTCATAGAAAATACTTTTTTTTCTTGTCTACTCTAAATGATCATTACTCTTTAACAAAATTGAATCTACTCTTTTTTTTTAAAAAATATAGCTTGTCATCCCAGTCTGAGACTGCAGAAATATGTTCTGTAAGTTTGGGGGGCGGTTTGGTAGGTGAGAATTATGAGAAATACAGAAAATAACAAACTTCATTCTTATGGTTTTTAACTCCCAACCCCAAACTGGGCATCCTGGGTACGATACACACAGCTGGTTTTGCCAGCACACAATGAAAACATAAAATTGCCCCCATACAAACGGTTTCTTTTAAGGTTGTATGTTAACTAGAACAATCTGTTTTGCAACTGCCAGACTACAACTTGCCTAATCAACTTTAAAATGGATTTTACATGAAATTCACAGATTGGCTCTTTTCCTTACTGCAATTACTTCTTCAATTGATTTCTTAGTTCCATAGATTATCCACAGATATAAACTGTATGTTTGAAGTCACTAGACTTTCAGTTTTACTAGGTAATACCACCTGTACTGCAACTAGCTTTAGGTTTTTTATAAACTTATTTACTTGAACTATATCTTTTTTCATTATTTGTATTTCACATAAATCTTATCATCAGTAAAATTAGAGAAACACAGGGCTGATGTTTTCTTGAACATCCATAACAAAATTGAATACTGAGGATTCTAATGCTTTTCATTTACCTCCACCTTAAAATAAAGCTACTTTTATTTAAAAAAAAAATACCTTAAACCTCTTATATTTAAATTACTACAATTTACAAACTGTCACGTATGTTAGCATTTAAAAAAGTTACGGAAATATTTTTTATAAAACTGATTACTTAAGACATCTACAACTATTGCCTACTTCAGTCTGTTAACTTCATATATAAAAGTACTGGTATTTAAATGAAAATATAACCTTTAGTCCATAAAGTGCAAACAGCTCAACTTTGTTATGTTATTTAAAAAAACCTTTATGAGGTATGTTCTAATCTGATTTACACTTAATTTTCTCCTGACTAAAGAGCAGTATTAAAAGAAGCCAAGTTTACCGTATGGAAAAGTACCAAAGTCCTCCATTTGTAATTATTGCTTGGGAAGCCAAATCAATTGGGGTTTTATCATTAAAAGTTCAGTTCTCTAATAAAACTTTTTTTGTAATTTTATTAATACTGTGTTCAATTTGTTTTAAAGGTGTTTTGCTATGTAGAGGACATTTGAAGGACTGATTCTACTGAAGAACAGGAAAAATTGTGAGAAGAGCATAGTTTAAATTAATTTTGCAGAATACTTATGATAAATGAATCTCATATTTATAGTGATGAACACCTAAGACACAATTTGGATCCTAAGATATATTCAGCTATCCAGGGAAAAGAAACTATATTTCATTATTTATAACATTGATCAAAACAACCAGAATTTCACGCATCGGGGGGGGGGAACTACTGAAGGAGCTTTTTATGAATAAGCTACATATTAATATTAATATTAAGAATTATGAAAAATAACCTACTTTGGGGGGAATTTTTTCATATTTTCAGCTTCCTTAGCAGAAAATATGCACAGTGTGTCTGATGCATCTTATATTGAAATATTTTTTCATTCTTATTATGAGTCTCAGGTACAAACTGGAACATGCTCCACCACGTGAACTTACCCGTCACCCTGACTGGGGACCTGCCTGGAGCATCCTGCTCATTTTGTTCTTAAACTTTTCCTCTTACATAAATCATGGATAAGGAGCAGCCAGGGCACCACGTGCCATCCCAACATGAGCTGAGGACAGGCAGAGTCAGGGCCAGGAAACCCTGAGGTTCACCATATTCCTGCAGCTAAACACCCATACGTGCTTTGGAAGAACTAAGCCAAGGCTCCCTGCTGGTGGACTACATCGCTGATAGCCGAGCTATTCAACTCAAACAAGCTTATGGTAAAAGACACATCAAAAAAGATATTTGGGGTCTCCATTTTCAGAGCTCCAGAGTTCACCTTAAGTCTTTTCTTGATCAGATATAAGCAAAGCAGTCCAGGATTACTGCATACACAGAAATCCTAATCTTCCAAAAAGCTGAGAGTATCAGTGGAACTACATGCTTGCCTTGGTTTTATACTCATCCTGAGATATCCAGTTTTAACAACTCCTAGACACACACAGTAGCTAGGTGGACTTTTGCTCCATGAAGTGCGTGTGCAATACTGTCTGTGTCAGCCTACCAGTGCCCCAGACATCCAGACTGAGGACTTTGTATGCTACAGGACAATTTTGCCTTTGTACTTAAATTTTCTTACAGTGAAAGACAGTGTGGAAATAGATAAATAAGAAAGCAACATTAGATAGTTTAATTAAAACCCTATAAATCAGGATTTTATCCCACGTAAAGAGAGAATATGTTCACCAAATAACAAAGTGTGCACCTTCCACACCTGGTAAAGCCAAGCATACAGGAAAAAGATAACCTCCTCCAGAATGGGAACCTTTTCATGAATACAAAATGTCGTCTATATAGATATGTATCATACTGCTATACATAAACACACGCAGACTTTTCTCACACTAATAATATTTGGGGGGGGAGATAAGAAGCAAACATGCCTGTTCTTCTCAAGGTCTGAAAAATCCAGCTGACAGTACAGAGACTGAGGTTACAGCATCTAAGACAAAGTATTGTAAAACAATTGAACTATCCTGACGCAAGCTAGAATGGGGACTGGAAACTGTGAAATTGCTGTAATATAATGTGGCACGTTGCTGTGGTTACTTTTTCCCTTCATCTAAAGTAGTTTCTCTTTACAACACCTTAGAATACACACTATAGATGTGCCACAAGAAATTAACCTGAGGAAACAGTTAAGCAGCACAAGTACAGAAACATACTTGAGGAGGCGAGCGCGGAATGTGTGCACTTATACATAAAGTATTTGCACATATATCAGTATTTATTCATTTGGTATTTTTTAAAATAATACATATCACATATTATTTATATACAGTGAAAAAAGCTTCAAACAACTTACAAGTGCTGCCTAACAAATACAAAACTATTCACAGATGTTCCAAGACCTACAGTGTATTCAAGCAACATATTCAAGTATTTAAAATGTTTGCATTATTGTAATTTTCTTTGAAGCTGCATGAAGGTAAGAAAGATTTAAAATATTCAAAATTTTCAAAATACATGTTATGTTTGCAGTAACTCCAAGTATTGTTCTCAGAGGTCATGTTTTAATTCAGTTGGCAAATGGACTTTTTGAGTGCTCACAGAGTTCTGTAAGTACCAGCAGGCAACTTGGAGTATAGCACAGAATAAAGAAAGGCTTTTGTATATTATGAAACAGAGAACTTTATGAAGGAGCCTAATTACTTTGTACCCTGAAAAGAGTAACTAAATGGTCTGGAAAATGAGAAATCTTTGAAAAATATTTGTTGTTCTATCCATACCGGGCATTAGAACACAGGTAGAATTTAACACCACATGATTTACTAGCTTCTTTATCATGATCCACAGGAAACATTCGTTACCAAAAAATTTGTTTCGTCATAATATCTTGAAACAAAGTGTTCATGAAAAAGGCACATTTGGTGAAAAAAAAATTTGAAGCAGTTATTTTTCTGAATGTTTTTTAATTGCCTTCTCCTTTTATCTCTATGTGAAATGGGGTTAGAAACCCATGCTTTTAAAAGAGGTTTACAAGGGAGATAGCCACCAGCTCACCTTCGAAATTCACTGATAGTTTATATAACTTCTTTCCTGCCTCCTTAAGGGATTCTCAGTACACAAATGTTTTTAAAATTATGACTCTGAATCAGTTCGAAAGAAAGTTTGTGAAGATAAACTACAAACTGTTTTGTAAAAGAAAAAACTATTTTCATTTATGATGTTTAAATAGATGTATGTAATCTCAGCAGGTTATTTTTACTTCATCCGAGGATCTTTTGCATTAGGCAACATCTTATTTTGTCATTGTTATTCATTAAATCCATTCCTTGATTCTGATGCTGGGCTACAGTTGGGCAACTATATTTACAGTTAAGTCTCGCTGAATAATTTTGTTTAGCCTTTTACTATCAATGAAAAAGTGATAGCTTCCACAATAAAACCAATGACTCCATAATAAAGCATCCATGAAGACCTTACATGATATTAGGTGTTTATTGGGGTATTATGGTTTGGGTTTTTAAACCTTAGAATGAGGTTATTTACAGAAAACCAGATGAGTAATTTTAAGTAGCGATGTATTCATTTATTTTTAGAATAATTTCATATATATTTTTACTTTTCCAGACAGAAGAGGATTTTTGCAGATGGCAGTTTTGCTGACTTTATCCTATATAATATCATATTGTGATCCAGCATATTAAGAGCTATAAATGTTGGATGAAATCCTGATCCTACTGAAATCAAATGGAGTTTTCCCTTGACTTCAGTAACACGGTTAAACTTTAAAAAACCCCAAACTTTTAAGATATTTTGAGGACAGCATTTTGGCCTATATTAAGGATTACATGTAACAAAACCAAAGAAATTTATGAATCCTGGAAAAACAGGTATTTCCGAGTGTTCTTTTTGGTTCATTCTTTAAGGTTATATTGCATGAATTGAAATATTTGCAATGCCACACAGTCACGGAGTAACTGCTGTGGTCCAGACAACGCTGCGCAGAACAGCACTTAATATTACCCTCACAGCACTCAACTGCTCTCTAAGATTGGGGTGAAGGGAAGAGTCTCGCATTTCCCTGACTTCTAATTTCCCTGAACATATGATCTGTTTATCCCTTTCTGACAGAGGGAAAGTTTCCTCCGTTTTCTCTGTCCTTACGGTCATTTGGTGAAGTGGCAGTGACAATACACTTTGTCCTCCAGCTCCACGTAGCTGATAGTTTCCACTGAAGACCCTAGCTGGGAGCTGCATCCTTGCAATGCTCACCCCTGACAGCAGCTTTCTGCTCGGGTGGCTCATACCAGACTAATTTGTGTAAAGGGAGCCCCCAAGAATCCTAATTCTCATAAGAACGTTTTTCTCCTCAAAAATCATACCGGTATGTTGCGTGGTTTCCAGCTCTAAAATGTCAGCGTTTTTACAAAACCGAGTTAAAGAGTCATTTTGCTATCATTAAAGGAGGTCTTGGTAAATGTGAAGGCATTTTGGTTTAGTACAAAAATATCAGTAAAGCGATAACAGGTAACAGGCTCGGTGCTGGTTTGATGTGGGTTGCCAGCACTGGAAGTGGGCTGGATGTTTTTCAGGATAAATTTTAAAATCATTACTAACTAACTTTTTGAGCAGGAGGTGAGTAAAAGAGGTAGAAACAAGCACTGTATGTTCTCAGTGATAAAGCTATTAAGAACTAGTACATATAGGAACCCTAACAATTATGGGTAATGTTAATCAATGTAAGATACCTTTGGCTCTTGGAGACTAGCAAAACCCATGTAGAGAACAAGTATGATATTATGCAACCTTTTCTAGGCTACATGCAGATTTTAGAGCTGTGGTTGCAGCAAGAACTTTCATTTGGGAGATATACAGCCTCAAACTATCAGTAATAAGACTAAGCATTTCATAATATCTTAAAAGCGTTCCTTTTCAAACACAAAAGACACTACACTCACCTTCACATTGCACTCATTTATGACAGTTTCAAGACTAAGCAACCAGCTGCTTGGAGGTTGATATCATTAAATAGATATTCAAGTTAGGGAATAAATGCTTACCTGTGCCATGGCATTGGTTATAAACTCTTTACCACTGTAACCCCAAACTGAGTTTTACTGGCATCATCTTATTCTCAACTGATCAAGACAACTTTTGGAAACAGTTACAACCATCATAAATATCGAAATGTTTGACTCTCAAGTCTAAAACAGAACATTGGTTATCTCTGAGGGAAAAGCCAGTTTTCAAACTCAAGAGTATTTCTCCTCTTATACAAAAAAGCCAAAAAATTAATGAAGTAAATTCAGTTCAAGATTCCAGCTCAGTTAGAACACAGAAATTAAACTTGGCTCATGATTAGAGCAAACTATCAGAAAAGTATTGGATTACCTATTCATTGAAGTCTTGGGTAGCTTTACAGAAATTATAACTTAAAGTGTAATTTACAGAAGGGTGTCTGATGTTTTGTTTCTGTTTGCATATGCAAAAGATATTTGACTCAGTATAGGAAGACAGACAGTGGTTTCTGATACACAAAAACACAGACTAGATAATCCAGTAATAACTCTTGACGTTAAATTTCTGAAAATGTGATGATATAATATTTAGCCTGTGGTTTTTTTGTTTGTTGGGGTTTTTTAAGATAAAGAGAGAAATACAAGAAAAGATTTATTTGCTGCAGGTTGTTATTGGTTGGTTTGGGGTTTAACTTTTTTTTTAACCTCTAGCCAAACTGTAACAAAAACAATATGCACCATATTGAAAATAGAACAATACTTAAAGGTTTTTATTTGTACCACAGACTATTAGCTTTCGTTATTATCTGCCAGTGAGTGTCTAGAAATAACTGGAAGAAAAAAATTTTTTAATTTTACAAAACTTTAAGTGAATTCAAACCAAGAACTGTTATAAAAAACAATAATGCTATAACACTAACTTCTCATCACATGTCAGTTCCAGAAAATGTGAAAAATGAGCTATTTTTTCCTACAGGAAAACAATATAAACTTTTTTGACAGACTTCAGTACGCATCCAAAAATAAATTAATAAAACCTACAAACCATCCCATACAGTGTGCAGGTTGAATTTCTTTGATACTCTAAAGTAAAAAAACAAACAAACAAATAAATAAATCTGAAAGCAAGTAACTTAATCTCTATTGCAGAATCAGAGCAGTCCTAGAGCTGGACTAGCACTTTGGAGCCCTGCTCTGGGTGCTTGCTCCTGTAACTCAAATGCAAGGTTGAACACTTAAAGAACACGTTTGATTCCTGTTCTGTTCCTCTTGCATCAGTAAATTGTAGTAGCAGAACAGCGCTCACTATTTCCTCTTTCCTATCCAGAGAAATTTCACTAGCTGAGTATCTTGAAAAATATTTATTTGGAGACTAATGACTCAAAGTTCGCTCATGTTTAATTCTGGGTGGTTTGGGGGTTTGTTTTTGTTTGTTTTTAATCTGTGTTTAAAACTTGTTCTGATCCTTGTAATGATATTTCACCTGTTACATGCATTTTTAATATGTATGGGTGAGTGAGGGAGCAAATGGATGATGTGATGCCTTAATGAAAATGTTTGCTGTCATAGAGATGAATATGAAAAATGGATTATACCACCAACTGTTGCTGGATTAGATCTAAAGACTTGGCTGTGTGAATTAAAAAAATAATTAATGATGATGGAGTGTATGACAGAGAGCATAAATAGATTTTTGGACAGTTTCTAAATGATACATATTTTTAATTATAAAATACATTATTTGTTTTTAGGTGAAGCACTAAAATATCAAAATAGCTAAGTACTATAGTCATTTCTGAGATCATCATTTTGCTACAAGGGAATGAGAAAGTTAAATTACTACTATAAGACGGGCAATATTTACAGTGCTTTTTAAAGACAGTACAACCACTTTGTTCCACGGTTTTCTTAAAAAGATGAAATAAGTATTCTAACTTTAATACCTGCTATCAGCAATACTATGTACAAAGAGAAGGGAGAATAGATCATACTTTTCCTTCTGTGCCAGTGCAGAAATTGGCAATTTTACCTTTTGGTAAAATGACACTTCTCTGTGTTAACAGAAGTGATGGTCTTAAATGGGTTGTTTTCTTTCTTAGACAAGGAGGCAGCAAACAGTGGTGCAGAATGGACCTTCAGGCGAGCAAGCATAACACAGCTCTAGCAGTATGTTATGACAGCAATTTGCATAAGCTTTTTTAAAGTTTTTTTTTCATCCTTGAGGGTGGTGACAGAGCACAGAAGAGATTATAGTTTAAAAAAAATAGTCTAGACACTATTTTGGATATTCCTCAAATAGGACAAATTTTGCATTTTCTTTTCTCAGCTGAATGCAAGTTTACTACTAGCACACAGTAACTGCTCAGGAGCAGTATAAACCAGGAAGAAATCATGGGATCAAACAAAGGCCTACCTATAAATATTGTGCCAGTAGTCACATCAGTCACTTGTCCTACAGCTGATGAGAGAAAATTCCTGTCTTTTGAAAGGATAGTCCTTGTTTACCCTGCATTTTTTCTTAGATTCCCCCCTGCCCCTCACACTTTTCCCTGGCTGACACATTCAATTTTAGAATTATGGACCTTTTGAGAAGCCCATAGCAACCTTTTTGTTGTGCTTTTTCCCCCACAGTACACTCTCGTTATGGAGCTAGTTGCAAGTAAGCATGTTGAAGTGAACTTCAGGGTTTTTATTTATTTAAGTGTTTTTCAGTTTGGTTGTTGGGGTTTGGTTTTGTTTTGGGGTTTTTTTTTTGGTTTTGTGGGGTTTTTTTAAACAAATCCACAATATATTTCCTGTCATCATAATTAAAGGGCTATTAGGGCAAAAATGTACTTGTAGAAAGACTAAATGACCAACTCTGTTTTTATACGTGAGATTAAAGCTCTACAGACAAGACTTATTAGCTAGTAATAATTTATAACTTGGTACTTTGAATTTTAGTGCCATGCGAGGATAATGGTAAAATAAATAGTACTCTGTCACATAACGAAGAATAAAATGAACTCTGAGTTACAGGGAAGATCAAATAGTATGCTAACTGGTGGTAGCCACAAACCACTTTGATGACATAACTAAATATAATAAGACATGGCTGTTATATTATCAGAAGGGAACTACTTCAACAACCAAACAGACCCTGAATGATGTAGTTTATTTCTAGTTGTAGATACAATGAAATATTTATTTTTATGGAAACTTTTACTTACCATTTATTTAAAAAAATTCAGCTTAAAATTAATTTTACACATAGTATTGTCTTATCATTGATCATAGCTTCTATCTTAAAGTGTGAAGAGTACTTAAATGCTTAAAAAAAAAATCTTGTCACAGTAAACGAACAGACATGCAAACAGCTTGTCTCTGAAAAAAAGATACAAGAAGCCTCACAACATTTTTTAAGCCTTTGTTATTTATCATTTGTTTGCTTTAGGGTTTTTTTTAAATTTTTTTTTTTAAACCAAAGACCTCCCTTCTTTTTAAAACACTGAGTTGAGATGAGGTACAAGAATGATTCATGTTCTGCTATTAGTTAAAATTTGTCTTCTTTGGGATCTGTGTAAAGATTTCTCTTTATATTCTCAAAGTAGGCATCTGTTTTATGGGTTTGCCTTTCTTCTTCCGTTACTGAAATTTTGAGACAGAGTGAAAAATTAAACATTGGGAATTTATCCCATTGCACATTTCAAAGATTGATGAAACTCTCTCCACCTTGAATGACATACTGAATACATGGAACTGCGGATGTGAGAGCTATGAAGTGAAACAGCAAAGTTATTTGTGATTTATAAGCTCCAGAAGGCTTTACATCAAAACAGCAGGAAGGGCTTTCATATATGGTCTAGAATGAATCCTGCTGCTTAGCAAACAGGAAAAAAATCCTAGGAATGAAAGGTGATTTAAAGGTTGTAATCTTCCTGCAGATGAAAGCACCCCCCTATTGCTACTTATTCTAAATGAGAGCCTCAGTTTTGTTCCAAGCATTTCTTGGCTTTCGATGGATTTATTGCTCCCCAACCTGAGTTTCCAGCACACTTCTCTTCCTCAAGATGTGCGATCAGTGGCCTCAGACTTTTAAAGGTGCAGTCTTCCATAACTTTGAAATTTTAAGTTATATGCTGGGAAATTACAGTAGATACAGCCCATCATGAATTAAGCTATAATTATAACTTGTGTTTAGGCAGCTACTGAAAGAGCTGTCCTGGACTTGAAGAAGAAAAATTCACTCATTACTCACTCATCTATCTATATACACTTAGATATCTATCTAACTGTATCTTTTCTCCATTTTAACATAGATCATGCGTATTAAGCACAGGTTATGTTGGAACACAAACATGGTAAAATCCCATCAAGAGATGCAAGACAATAATGTTGAAGTAACACTGGCCAGTACAAAGGCCTTCCAAAAAAAAAAAACAAACAGGGGAAGACCCCTTCGCTCTCTCCCCCCTACTGCGTATCCCACAAAGGCAAGTCCCACCCTGATACACTGCAAGTACCTGCCTGGTCCACCAACCCACAGAACCCAGCTCGTATGTCTACACTGCATTTGTGGGAGAACTATGCAGACTGCCTCAGGTGCTCTGAGGCAGAACCTCCTACTAGAGGCCATTCTGAGGCCAGGCCAACAGCTAAGGACCTATTTTGTTAGGCAAAAAGAAAGATAGATAAGCAATGCAATGAAATAGATACATGCACAAGTAAATACCTGGAACAAGGTATGTGCAGGTGCTCTTGTGCAAGTAAACACATTCTTTTCCTACAACTTTTCAGTACTTCGTCCAGCTCCCTTTCTTCCTGGTGCTGAGAATCACTTTGAAATAATAAGTGCATGGTTGTATCACTTCATCACCTATCCAGCAAGATTTGGATTGTTTTCTTGGGTTTGAGGGGTTTTAGTTTGAGTGTTTGGGGCTTTTTTTTTTTTTTGTTTTGGGTTTTTGCAGACATCTGAAGTTTGAGAAAACTGTTCACATGTGGAAGGTGTTTAACTAGCTTATAATTAAGTTGCTTGGGAGAAATCACAGGAACTTATTTACCTTAGCAGCTGTCTTGTTCATACTCACTGCAAAAACTGATTTGAGAGAGACTTCAGGGAAAGCCTAAGGCTGTGTTACCTCTCCGGGGTGCAGAGAAGCCAGGACTGCTTAGATCATTTGAGCAGAGTCCTGGCGCTAAGTAAGGAGGTCATCACCACAAATTGAAAGCTGCCAGTATCCAGAGCATTCCAGAGTTATTCATCTCAGGCAAAAGACTATTTCTATGCTGCTACTTTTATTTTTTCACTGAATGGAATGGTGGGGGTTTTTTTCTTGTCTGAAGATTTTTGGCCACATCGTGCATTATGGTCCTGAATGAGAGAACTGAACTCTAGCTATTGCTGTTAACTATCTCACAGAAATCTCACTTGCTGAAAAGTTGAAAGAGTGCATTCAGACACCACAGCCCCTAGGGCAGCATCACCTGCTCCAATGTGATGGAAGCATTTATTTCTTGGTTACCCTATTTCAATTAGGCACTGAGATACCTGAAATATACTAAAATAAAATGTGAAGAGGTTTTTCCTCTCCATTTCCTATAAACAGGATGATTACATAATTTTCTACTGCTTTACTTGAAATGTAGAGATGTATAGTAGGTAAAGATGACCAAGAAAATCTAGTTTCATGGAAGACCTCCTTTGTTTTGTTTTGTTTTTTTTTTTTAATTTTTTCCCCTCTTACCCAGACATGAAAGGCAAATCTGTGCATGTACATGTAACACAACAGGATGTTCAAAATATAACATTCAGGACCTTCTGTCTCTGTTTGCATTCTAGAGGAATGCAAACTTATCAGGCAAAAAACCTACTTTGTTAATATAGCCAAAATAGGGAAGCATTCTAAAACAACCCCCCAAACAACCAATAAATAGGTACTTCTGTATGTTTCAATAAGGTGCATCATGTATAAATAAGTTGTCCTATTGCTGATTTCATTTAGGTGCGTGACAATGCTGCAGCTTAGATAACAGTACATATGCCTTCTGTCAAAATGGCGAGAAGGGTGGAGTACGTATCTCAGCTTTTTCAGCTGTGCGCACAGGAGTGTGCAACTGGAAGTGTTTGGTGACAGGCACTCAGAACAGCAGCAGACTCCCTTGGAGGCACACCACTGTAGCTCCACCACGCAGAGGAATAAGGTCTCAGGGATGGCAGGAGCGGAGTATGGAGTCACTCATCTGCTCTGAGAAGTCTCGTCACTACCAAGATGTGAAATTGCTGGTGGTAAGGAGTCAGGCTGGCCTACAGCAAGGCAGCACAGAGGCAAAAGCAGCTGCTGCTGTACAGTCATCCTCACTGCTTATTGCTCTGATGCTCGTAGACAGTATTGAAAAACCAATTGCTTTGGGTAATTCAGCACTAGGGAAGACACATTTCTTCTCTTTCTCTCCTAAATGGTTATGGCAGGGGCCTACTACTCTCTGAACAGAAGTTTTGAGTGAGTTAGAAAACATAGACATCTGTCTTTACAATTTTGCTAAATCTATGTTTGTATACTCCTTAGAGAAGTTCTATACATATCAGAAGAACATGTTTTTGACAGGTTTATTTTTATTGTTCATTCCATTTTGCTTAGCTGTCTGCAACTAATATCCTCCCTTCTTACAATTATTTTTCTTAATGAAAATACACCTGCAAGGTCAGCAGGTTATGGCATTTCTGAATGATCTTGAAAACCAGGATTAAACATTTCCCAGATTTTGGGAAGATAACCACTTGTATATTGTTGCTGAGTGATTGGAAGACTCTGGAGTAAACAGAAAGCTAATGCAAATTCCTTATAGTTATGTTTCACAGACTTCTGACATTACTTTACTACAATAACAACTGTTAATTAAATCCACTCAACTAGAACATGCTCCAGGAATCTCTGACTTAATTTACTGAGCATTTCACACTTTAAATTATTAAAGAATGAAAGGTACAAAAAATAACTGTTGATCAAGCGTGCCACATTTTTCATAATATAACTTCTATAGATTTCTTATGAAAGAGCAATCTAAATCAGCATGTCCACTATGACATGAATGTTTCTTTTCCAATGTCAGAGCTATTTGTCATGACAAAGATCATCCTACTAACTGTTCTTTTTGGTGTCATAAATAGATGCAGTCGTTTGTCAACACAGTCTCATCCTCCCTAAGAACACCTTTTATTTGAACACTTCCCCCCCACACACACACCACCTTTTCCTACTTATGAAGATATCGCACTTCCCCATTGATATGTTATTTCCTTATTCTTCCTATGTATAAAAAGTCTTAATATTCAGGGTGCTAAGCTACCACTGTTCACATTAAATTCCACTGCTTGGAGTCAGCAAGCACTGTAAAGCTCAAATACATCATTATATTAACTGCGTATTGCACCATCACTGTCAGGGCAGGAGAAAATGATACCTAATTATTTCCACTGGTGCTGGGTAAAATCTTAAGGAAACTTTACTCTAGTTTGATGTAGCTGACAGCACAATGTTCTCTATAGCGACATGGCCATGTATTGTTGACTTATAATGGTAAATCCCCTGAATGTCAGTGTCCATTTTCTGACATCTGAAAATTGTTGGAAGATGTTGCAACTTCATTGCTAAAGTTCCCAGTTAAAAAAAAAAAATATAAAGAGTCCAACTAATCAAAATGCAGCTTGTTTCACTGACACACATTTACCCAGATCAGCCCTGGTGAAGCAACAGGCATGTCCAAGTAGCTGTCAGTTCCAAGAGGTCTGCCTTGAGAGCAGACAGATCACAGCCCAAGGAGAGTAACACAGCTAGTTTTCCCCAAACTCTGTTTCTCTGGTTTATACACTAAGGAAAAAAACAAATTGTGGATCATTAAACAGGATACGGACACCCACCTACGGACTACCATCGTGTTGAATCGTATGATTATTTATCTTGATGACCAGAAGAAAACAGGAGGCTCTGAAAGCCCCTTTGAGCTGTTGTTAGTCTTTGATATGCCTAACCATGTAGTTAATCCTAACTATGTAGTTAATCCATGTAGCAGCCAACCTAATGAATTAAAGAATATTATTAGACTGGTTTCAAAGAATAAGAGAATGGTTCCATAGCTTATTAATATTACATTGTCATGTTTGTATCATGGCAGGGAACTACTCTTAAAAAAAAAATCACATGCATTATAGCAGTGTCATCAGAAGTTCATGCAGCGTAGCACAGATAAAATCCAAGGCTTTCTTGGGAATATTATCTTTTTTATTCCCTTCTTAAGCTATTTTAACTGCTTGCAGAAGTGTAGGAAAACACGATTGCTACCACTTTGCCTGCTTCTTCCCGACAGTTATGTATTGAACAATGTAGATAATGCACATCTAATGAGTATTTCATTCACTCTGCTTGAGATCAGGCAGGGCACAATAAGTTTCACTGAGACTGATTAACGTTCCTACAGAGCATCACTGGTAGAGCAAAATGTAAGCAATTATTTTTCTCTATAAAAATGCAACTACCTTTAACACATTTATTCAGCGGAGAGGGGAAAAAAAACATCCAGGATACTGCTATCACTTTGTGGCTCTGCTTCTGCAGTCATTGTTAAATTCTTGTTACAGTTGCGCTAATACAGAAATTTAATTCTGAAAATGCTTTTTGCTGCTTGTCATGGGTTTTATCATACTTCAAAAGATAAATTACTATAGAAAGAGCATAGTATGAATCAATTTCAAGTTTTCTGAGAACTATTGATTACCTTCTCTCATTAGCTGCAACTGAAAACTGTTCAGTAATGTATAACAAAATAATAAAGGAGATAATATTGCTTTTAATAATCAAGGTGTATACATTGCACACTTGTGGAAATGACTAAAAAGTAGAGTAAATCCTCTAAGTCACGCACAGACCATATTCCTGTTTTGTCTAAAGGTTTCTTATTTCCCTAGCATACCAGTGAAGCAGCGTGTCCATATGTTACAGGTTCTTTTGCATGAGTTATTCTCTGGGGTACAGAGAAGTAGCATGTTGTGGGGAATGGCATTACCATGACACTGTCCTAATATGCTGATTCTAAACCAGTTTTGGAGAGATCCTTAAGATCACTTCTTATTGCCAGAATGACTTCCAAAGTAAATAAAATCTGATGATGTGGGGCAGCAGGGAGAGGGGGGAAGCAAGAGGGTGATCAAATGTTAAAAGGGACACGGTGTTACTCCTATTGAAGGTAAACATGGGAAGTTATTCATTAGGCATTCAGAATGACAAGAATAATACTAGTTCTGCAGAAATCCCTACTAATAGAACCTTAGGATGCTAACAGAGATCTCTAAGGATAAAAACACAAGCCAAGAAGGTTAGTTACTGGGTCATTAAAGGAATGTAGTCTTTAGAACTGGGTAGAAGCAGCTTCACAGAATACACATGAGAACAAGAACATATCCATTTGAAACAGCACAATACAAAGATAATACAAAAGAGATAACAAGAAAATACGCAAGACACTTACTGTCCATATAAGAACGAGAAGCAAGGGAGAGCAAAGAAGGAATCACTCCAGCATTATCCTCTCCAGTTCAGGATGCAATACCTGACGAATGCCGATACTTCAACACCAACACAAGCCACCTCCCTATCAGTAAAGGAAGAACACTACTTTTTGATTTCCTACTTCCTACATTTTATATATGATTGCTGAAATTGCAGAATTTCAAAGAGCAACCTATGCATGTGTCACTTATCTAACACAAGGTGATTGATATCACAGCATCAAGTCACAGTAAGCGCAGATGCAACAGCATGCTACTAGAAAGGAGGTGGGATGATGGCAGGGGAAGAACTTTATGGAGGATGGTCAACAGGGACTGAAGCATGCTTGTAATACAGTAATGAGTGGCTAGGGAGTAAGAGGGCGTCAGGCAACTGAAAGAAGATTGTAGGTTGTTGAAACAATAGATATGGCCCAACGTCTGCTAGTTGCACTTCAAAAAAAAAAAAACACCAAACCAAAAACCCCACAACCACACCACAACAACATGGTTTGAGTTTTCACTAATATAAGTGATTTCCTTTATTTCTTCATCTGGGACCTGAGTGCAAAATATAGGACAGTTCTGGGGAAGGAAGTAATTTCTTTGCTGTAAAGTCAGAATTCAAATTCTGACCTCTGTTACACCAATTAAATGCTTAGTAAAGCAAATGTGTTATTAACGTACTCCTTAATCTATAAGAAGTCTAAAACGTACACATTTTGACTCTTTTCTAATGAAGTACATGTCCTAGACTTCATTTTTGCTAATTAGGCTATTTCTTTTTCCCAGGCTCTTCACATACACTGGTAATATTTGACACACATTACTTGCAAACATTCTTATCTCTTCTATAAAAATCAAAAAAGCCCACCCTACACACACAAGCAAACAACCCTTATATATCAGCTAAAGCCCAAGTATCCTGGTTAAGTTATTGCCTACCTCTAATTTTCAAGCCATAAACCAGTATTAGCATCAAAATAGCCTCCCAAATTAAATTTGTATGATTAGATTTGCCTTCTCCATTTTAAGGATTTTCACCAACCAAGATATACTCTATTTGCATACAGATAGGCCCAAACCTATGCTACACGTATGCAAATATTATTTTATATTTCATATTAAATCCTTAAAATAAACTGTGTCAAAATAATTAAAAGTAAGAAATGAAGTTTCTGGGCCATACTTAATTCGTTATCTGATGTCACTTCAAAACATTTCCCCTTCTTCCTGCTATAAGCAACTTTCGGGGTTCCTAAGGAGGAATCACTGTTTTTTTAAGTCACAGTTGACTTAAAAAAAAAATGCTTTGTTTGTTTAGTTCTTCCCTATAGATATGAAGTACATCAAAACAAATTACAGTATCCAGATATGAACAACTTTTGTTGAAGGAAAAAGCTTACTGCACAGTCTGTATTCTTCAGCCACATATTTTTCATCAACTTTTCTTGTCAAAACTGATAATAAATCATGAAATTAATAAGATAGCTATGGACATTGCTGTTATTTCATAATAACCAAACTCACTCCTATAACATGAAAAAGCAACTAATCAAATGTCTCTTAAAGCAGGTAAATATAAGCCAAAGGCTAGCCCTAGGAACAGTATACTTGTAATGTAATAATACATTGTTCCCATCAGGCTTCGTTACAGTTCCTGGATTTATTTAATTCTACTCATGCCTAGCACAGCTCTCAGAAAGAGCTATTAGAATATATCATCTAGCTTGTCACAAAAAGCAATGCAAGTCATTAATTTCAATCTAAATGTAAACAGCAAAAAAAAAAAAAAACCTAAATCACCTTTACCCACTTACCTTTACACACTTCCAATGTGTTCATTCTTTGTTACTGTTAAAGTTTCTGTGACATCCATGTAATGACAATGCATAGCAACACTGAGGTCTTGGGAATGAATATAAAACTCCTTGAGATAAGGTGTGGGTTTTGTCCGAAATACAGAGGTGGAACGTCATCGTTTAGGCCAAATCGGCACCTGGGGACTTGGGGGACTCCAGATGGGACTGACAGATGCTCCCCTCTACCCCTCCTTCAAAGAGAGAGGCAGAGGAGGGAAAGAGAGACCTATGAATTTAGAAGGAACTAAACTACTTGAATGAAGTATTAATAATAAAAAAAGGAAATAATGAAATATATACAAAACCATATCAAGCTCCCAGGATGACAATAATGTCACCAGCTGGCACAGGGGCAGTCCCAGGCTGGACGGGAAATGGATTCCGGATCTGCATTCAGGATTGGGATCAGAGGCAGACGAACAGAGAGTCCTCCTCAGACGTTGGCCACTGAAGAAAGAGAGAGTCTGACCCTTTGATCCCTCAGCTTTTATACTGAGCATGAGGCAGATGGGATGGAATGCCCTGTTGGTCAACTTTGGTCACCTGTCCTGTCCGCTCCTCCCCACAGGTGGGACCCCTCTATGCTTTTCCACTTCTGACCCTCCAACGGGGCAAGTAACACAGTGAGCTGCCCTTGGCTGTTACAGCAATAAGTATAAGCAGGAGCATCTCTGCATACCATGCCTGGGCATCAGCTATAAGCATCGGTCTTATCACTCTGAAAGCGAACACTGTCTGCACAATATGCTGTTAATTTCAGTAGTTAGAAGAGGCGCAGCTAAGAAGCAAAGTTACTGAACAAAATTGGTCCTGTTTTACCTCAAACCAGGACATGGAAGAACGCAAGTTCAGAAAAACAAAGTGAAGTTTGAAAAGAGCAAACCATTTCTGGTGAACGTTTTAAACATTTAAAACTTATATCCATATTGCTTTCTTCTCTTTCTAAAGCTCTCAACACGTGAAAAGTTTTAAAAGCTTCAGTAGAGAAGGAGGTAAGTTCAAGCTATTGTTTCTTCCATTCATCAGATGGGAGAATGGAATGGTCTCAGTGACCACCACTGTAGGGAATCCTAATTTCATTGTTTCTTTAGCTAGTTTGTTCTGTGCATGCTGCCCCCACACCCCTCAAAGGAAAAAAAATACTACCCATTATTTTCATACAAGATGTAGTGCAACGAACTCAAATTATAACATAATCTTCATAGAAGAAAAATGAACAGGCATTAGTTGCAAGTGTCATATTGAAGAATACAATAAAAATGTGGTGATATTCTTTCCTCCCTTCTCAAAGTTCTTCAGCTCAACTGCTTGAATACATCTACAGCAAAACTGAATCAGAACAGTATGTTTAACCAGGGATACACTTTTTAAAAAACAAAAACAAAAAACCAAAAACTAGAGGAAAAAAGCAATATAGAGTAAAAAGGAAGCGTTTTACAAAATTAGTATTGCAAATTTTGGTTTTCAACAAAAGTAATATTTAGAGTTACTTTGTCTAGTGCACATTATTATTCTGGGAATGTAGCTGTGATACTTTTGAAAATTAGTCTATAACAGAACAGACATTAACATTAACACTCATTCAATTTTGAACATAACACTCATTTAATTTTGTCAATTGCAACCACCTTCCATGTCAAAACTACTGACCAGAAAACAGGTAAACTCTAAAAGCAGAATTTTATTGACCATATAGCATACTGAAGACTGATTTGGTCAGCTTACATTCCAGCTAAGAATTTGAGAAACAAACAACTATTTTAGTAACAATGTTTTGTTGAAGGATACAGCAAGCAGTAAGAACCATTTTTACTTTATATGTATAAAGAATTCACAATCTAAATATATTAATTGCTGATGTATTTGGTTTTTATTTAGGGTAGTAATAACAGGAAAAATTAAGTAAGGGTTGATTTTTTTTATTTACTTACACCCCTCCCATTAATAAAAGAATATTTTTATAAAATGAGGAAAGTAATTTCTCAAAGTGACAAATTTTAATCATCTGATTAAAACTGTCTTTGTAAACCTGTCAACTTATTTTACAAGTCATCAAAAGTAATTTCTTTTAAATCACTTCAGAAAAAAATCAAGATTCGTATAGGAACACTTAAATGAGAACTAGCCACAATTACATGATAATCTTAAACAGCTAACAGCTCAGTGTTGCAAAATAGTCACTTAGGAGACGTTCAGATGATTAAGAGATCTGTGTGCAAGACTGAAGGAGCTTAAACCACCAAAACTTCACTTTCAGAGGAAAATTACTGTCGCTGACCTTGGGCAGAATGGATTGCCTTCTGGCTTGGATCTTTCTGTCCTACAACTGCTTACAGAAGTCTGCATGACAAGCCTAATGTAGGGACCTGAATTTTAGATGCACCGGCTTAGGCAAAAGGAAACATATCACTAGATTTTTTTTATTCATTTTAATCAAGGCACTTTTAAGACAAAAAAAGCCTCAGCTAAGTGTGTCATCTTTTGCGAATTGCCTCTAGATTGTCTAGGCAAATGTTCCAGATCCTCTATAAGACTCCCTTCTCCAGCTAAGGTGGAATTAAAGCCTTAAGTCATCTGAAACCATTTACTCACTGGGCCTTCAGAAATTGAAGATTTCTGGAGTAACCAATTTGGAACTTGCCACTTCCCAGTTATACCGAAAAACCGCCTGTGTTTGCACCTCTGTGCAACTACAACCTACCTACCCTTTTTCAAATCTTATTCTTCCTACTTGAAGTCAAAGATCTATGTTTTGTGTTATATAGTCACTCAGTTTTGATAACTAACAGCAATACAGTAACTGCAATGTTTTTTTTTTTTCCTGAACCACAGCAGTAAATGAAGCCCCAGACTCAAGAAGCATGGAGCAATTTCAGCCGTAAGAAGCCATCCTAGAGGAGCAGTTTCAGTACCTCCCTGGGAGCGACCACCTCTTTGAAGTATGAGGCCTCAAATCTCTCCTGGTTTCTGAATACAGTCCATTTTAGTATTTGAACATATTAGTCACAACTTTTTCATTTATTTTTTAATGTTCCCTTTGCCTTGTGCTCTGCAAATAGTAGTTTCTACTCTTTTGTACTCTAGTTATTTTTACTAAAGTTTTCTGTTGTTGACTATTTTCTACTTACAGCACTTTTATTTTTCCTCTGGGAAATGTAACATTTGGGTTTATTATCTGAGTGAAATGAGGAATGAGAACATCTAGATTTAGGGTTCAACCAAATCCTATATCCGATCTCTGCCAAGTATTTCCAGTATTTCGCTTATCCTTATCTCTCCCTCTCCTCTCACTCACGCAAAATTGAAAAAACATTTTTGTCTTCAGAGAACAAGCTTTACTGCGACATGAAATTTCCTCTTGGCAAAAACTGTTCCAACTTGCCCATCAGTTTTCATTTATCTGAGAATGCATTCAGTTCTTTTCCTAAATACAGACTTCTTGAGTGTGCTTTTCCTTCACCTAAGCAGTAAAATGTTATAATTGGGAACACATACTTAAGATTAACCCCTTCACTGCCAAGTCAAAACATGCAACAGTTTTGATGAGGCAAGTTAAACATACGCCATGGCAAGAAGACAGACAAGTCATCTATATTATCCATGTGTATTCCAGCCTCCCTTGTCCAGCACAAACTGACTTATAGGAACTGCCAGTGACTAAGTAACTTCCTTTCTTTTCTCCTGAAGTGCCAAGTTTTGCTTACACATAGACTGCATGAAAAAAAGAAATTATTGTACCCCACCTATTTGTTAAAGGTGGGGTCAAATGACTTTTTGGTTGCATTCGTTTACATGTGTGATTGTGGTCTCAAGGCAAAGGTAGATGACAGACTTGCAGATCACCAAAAGGCTTTAATGGAAATTTCAGGTTCAGAGCTTTCATTTTACTAACTATAGCCTGAAGCAATAATAAATCATTTTTTCAAACAGTGCACTGAATAAAAGATAAGTGCAAATATCACCAGGATCAATAGCCTGGGGTTTTATCATTGTACTATAATTGCGAACATAATTTAGCTTTAATGCTATCTAAAAATGAGTTTAATTACTTACGGGCACTAGAAAAATGGAACAAAACATATAAGCTAAAAAAAAAGTATATTTTTCTCCTAAAAAAGAAAAAAAGGCAAATCTTCAGCTGAAAATATGTGCTAACCATATGAGACATTGAAACCTCTAATTGAACCAGTGTGACCAATTTCAAGACACAAGCAGGAAAAGCCTAGGAAAATGAGTTCCCTAGATACTAAATATTTGCTAGAAAATATTTTGCTTGTGTTCCTCATTTCTGTGTTAACCTATTTGATGCTGAAACTTTAAGAATTCCACAATAATCCTTTTTTGCTAATGAAATTCTAGAGACAAAAACCTTTTATTATTCTATTAGTAACTCTGCCTTGTACTGCACCGCTGCACTTCGATCCTGGCATACAAAAGCAGTCTTTTCCAAAGATAAGAGTAATTGGGTCTGTATCCTCAGTGCAGCAAGAGCTGATGGTTGTCCCAAATGTGCCAAAACTTTTATATATGTTATTAACTAAGCAGAGCTCAACTGAAGCTACATTTGTTTCAAATGTGTCCTTTTGCAAAAATTATTAAAAGACGACGTTTCAATTTGTTTTGTTTAGTATACTCGGAAAGTAAACACTGGAACTGGTCGAAGTACACTGTTAACTTACATTTTGCATAACATAATGTAACTCTTCGTCATTTTTAGTGATTCAAAGTAAGTTTAACTTCATTATATTTCGTTGTTATTTGTTATTTAGAATAACCTGCACAGTGAATGATATCATTCCTATCCCCACTTGAGCAAATATTTGTTTTGTTACAATGCCAACTTCAGAAACCAGATTTATATTAAACAAAACCTTCAATAAAATAAGCTAACAAAGAAAACCCTGTAGTTCTCATGTAAACAAAACTCATCTGTGAGAACAATTTATTGAAGACTAATTTATGCTGATCCGCTGTACTGCATCTCCCTTTGTAGGAAAAGAGTGATGATTGTCAACTTGAGCAAGGCTAATAACTCAACATAAACGTAACATAATCTTACATAAATTACAGAATCACATTACAGAATGGTAGGGTTTGGAAGGGACCTTCAGAGATCAACTAGTCCAACGCCCCTGCAAAAGCAGGTTCACCTAGAGCTGGTTGCACAGGAATGCATCCAGGTGGGTTTTGAATACCTCCAGAGAAGGAGACTCCGCAGCCTCTCTGGGCAGCCTGTTCCAGTGCTCTGTTGCCCTTAAAGTAAAGAAGTTTTTCCCTCATGTTGAGATGTAACGTCCTGTGTTCCAGTTTGTGCCTGTGGCCCCTTGTCCTGTCACTGGGCACCACTGTAAAGAGTCTGGCCCCATTCTCCTGACACCCGCCCTTTAGATATTCATAAGCATTGATGAGATCCCCTCTCAGTCTTCTCTTCTCCAGACTACACAGGCCCAGGTGTCTCAGCCTTTCCTCATAAGAGGGATGCTCCAGTCCCTTGATCATCTTTGCAGCCCTCCACTGGACTCTCTCCAGTAGTTCCCTGACTTTCTTGAATTGGGGAGACCAGACCTGGACACAGTACTCCATATGTGGCCTCACCACAGTAGAGGGGGAGGATAACCTCCATCAACCTGCTCGCCATGCTCTTTTTAATGTCCCCCAGAATACCATTGGCCTTCTTGGCCACAAGGATACATTGCTGCCTCACGGTCAACTTGTTGTCCACCAGGACTCCCAAGTCCCTCTCTGCAGAGCTGCTTTTCAGCAGGTCAATCCCTAACCTGTACTGGTGCCTGGGGTTATTCCTCCCCAGGTGCAGAACCCTACACCTGCCCTTGTTGAACTTCAATTAGGTTCCTCTCCGCCCAACTCTAGCCTGTCCAGGTCTCGCTGTATGATAGCACAGCCTTCTGGTGTGTCAGCCACCCCTCCCCAGTTTTGTGTCATCAGCAAATTTGCTGAGGGTACACTGTCCCCTCATCCAGGTCAATGATGAATATGTTAAAGAAGACTGGACCCAGTAGTGACCCCTGGAGAACATTGCTAGTTACAGGCCTCCAACTAGACTACTTTCCTTAGGCTGCCTATAAATACAGACATGAGACCTAAATCCACTGATCTATCTCTAGCCATCAATGAAAGACCGTAACTTCAATTTAAGAAAGTGTTCTGCAAGAGTTTGCCCCAAATTAAATTTGATTCAAAATTACAGTAATAGAAATGAATAAAGAAGAAACTCAATAACAAGCTGATGGAGCAAAGTTAAGATGAAACAAAATTAAGCAAGAAAATTGTTGGGGTTAAGATTATAGTATAGCTTAAGAAAGTGAAATTCACTTCTGCATGTTTTAGAATACAGGAGAAACTGGAAGGATCGACTGATAAGAGTTCAGCAATTTCTGAAGCCATCTCCCAAATGGTTTATTAAAATTGAGAGAATTAACACTTCCACAGATGGAAAAGCATACCACATTACTTCCCAGACTACAGTGCTGCAGCACCAGTATGGTTAGTTCCTTACTATGTTACTCTGTTCCAGACATGTTTGTTTTTGTTATTTGTGATTTAAATAGTTATGAGGAGACAAAACAAAATTACTTAATTTAAATAGCTGGGGGGGGGGGGGGNTGACTATCTATTGTTATCTCTTATATTCACTTTCAAAAAGCAAATTAGTTGCTTGGAATTCTTCAATATCTAGTAATTTATAGCCAATTGATTTTTCTGTGGTTTTCCCATTTTCTTCCTAGATTTATTTCTGTAGCTGGAACTCAGACTAATCTGTTACAATAAAGAAAAGTTGTTTACTTTTCTATTTGCTTTGATAGCTGATAGATTTTAATATTAAAAATTGAACAGGATCCTTGACCCCAGTAGCTTTTATTCTTTTGACGTGATTAGAACAGATTAAAAACTCCAAAGACCTAAAGCAGGTAGGAAGAGAACCTTCAAGATATAGTGGGTGATAAGTATGAAGCTGCAAAGGTGTAGGAAATGACAGCACGGTTGCTCCACTCACAAAAGCTAAAATGAGAGGGGCTGACGCTTTGTGGGGTGAAGTCTGTAGCTATAGTAGTCCCTACATAGGGGTATGATACAGGATACAGTGCACAAGTCAGTCTTAAGGAGAGAGCCAAAGTTCCCTTAGCTCCCAAGTACTTCCATATCTATAATCTCACAGCCACATAAAATTCAGCTGCTTGTTTTCACTACTACAGAAAGCACAGATTCCCTCTTTAACCTCTAAAGAGCTTTCAACACTCTATGTAATTTTACTGTTTCCAAATACCAAGTTTTCAGAAAAGATGTAAAAAAAAAAAGTCAGAATTCTTCACCCTTGTATTCATTCTTTCCAAGAAAGTATTGATAATCAATTAGGTATTGTTTGATATAAATTAAAAGCATTTCCATTAGCTGCATGAAGTACAAAATTAAAGATTTTTTCATCTTTAAAATTAAAAACAATATTTCTCCAGTTATTTTTCAAATAGTTCTAAACAATACAGTTCTCACAGAATACACAAATTAGGGCTGTCATCAGTTATTTAGACAAAGAAATGAACAAGTCATACCAATGAACCCAATTAACTTCTAACAAAATTTGAAAAAGCAAGAAAAAAGATACATTGTTCTACAACTACTGTCTAATAGAAAAACAACTTTTTATTAGACACTTAATATCTAATTGCTTCCAGAAACACGAATTTAATTAACAGGATTTTAAATTTCATATTGAACACTTCACACATCCCAAATGGCAGTTTCAGTTTTCACTCGTGTATATCTCTCTACTTTATCTGAATGGAAAGAAATAATCCATTATGTATAGTAGGAAAGGTAGGGAGCTCAACAAAAAAAAAAAAAAAAACACCAAAAGAGTTCTACACTGCACTGGATCCCAAGAGAGCCTATGGTTTTGAATTTTTCATTTTATTTCACTTAGTTACTGAAAAAGACAAGCTAATACTTTCCGGAGATGTCAATCTATTCACACAGGTCCCTCATGAAAAATACTCATTTGGTTTTATAACTCATGTCTGAAGAAATGATTGCTGAGGTTGAAAGCTACTGGTATATCACTGAAGTCCGCTAAATGATCTGTATCAGAAGACTTGAAGTTGCCACATGCTATGTTTTATGAAGATCTTTGAAAAGTTCTATTTTTTTGATCCTTTCTTAACAGTAACACATCAGCTCACATAGTTTATGTGAACTTTCTGCCTCTTATACCGCTATCAGTGCTTTCACCCTAGCTCTTAGCAGGATGCAAGAGGTAATTACCTGAATTTTCAAAGTTATTCTTTGTTACTGTTATTCACAGTAAGTATTGATAAAAAACCTGGGTAGCAACAGCCCAGTTTGAGACTGCTAAATCACTGAAGGTGCACAAAATTTCTTAATTACTGTGTTTGTAGCCTACCCAGAAATGATAAACTCTAGTTGTTGCAGAAACCAGGCACTGGCTCCATCATAACCCTCCATGTTTTATTTTAAGGTGAATACAAAGTCTTTGCCAGATATATTTTTGTTTTAAATATTCCTTAATGTTTACCTTCTTTACAGAAGATCTGCTACAAAAGCAAAAGTCAAGTTCCTACCCGTTTTTACACATGGTCTCTTTCCTAAACTCTTACTTATGCAAGAAAGAAAAACAAGAATATGCGCAAGGGGTCCATGGGTCACAATCTCAATTTGAACCTCATTTTGCTATAGTCTTTCTTAATTCTGCAATGGGCTCTTCTGAAATATCAAGTCCGTTGTGTACCTTGATTTTTTCAAGAAATTAAGTTAAAGTAATTCACTATGTAATTCACTAAACATACTATGAATCAAATAATGCACTTGCAAACATACCTCATGAAGTAATTTAGAATCATATATTAGCTATTATATGAAATATCTACACAACATGTTAGAGAGCTGAGTTGTGCAGGAATGTTCTTCAGTTCCGTGTTATTCTTAAGAATTGTAGCAATAAGGTTTATTGTTAACAATCTTCTTATCATTCTTGTTAGGAAATTTCTCTTCAGTACTTTTGTTTGTTTTAGAGGAAGTATCACAGTACAGCAATATGGAAAGCAAGATAAGATTACCAATAGAATTGCCAACAGACAGGAGTACCAGTATAACGGTACCAGTATTGATAAAAGTATACTTGTATACTACTATTCTGGAAACTCATCCAGTAAAGCAAGAGATAGTTTTAATCAATTCACCATTTAAAGGCTGCAGGAAGTTTATCTAGGTAGGACTGGGAAATAAGAACTGAGCTGAGAACCACAGAGAAATAACTTAAGAATTAGACATTCATCCCCTTTCTCCGATTTTGAAACTAAAATAATTTCATGGGGTACAAGAATTGCTGAAGAGTTCTTTCCAGGAACACCTTTGGGCAAGTTCACTTAAAAATGGGTTGAGTACTTCTATTATATTATCTACCTATATTCACTAAGGGTACATTAACACTATCCATATTTTATTACTTTCATTTGTCTTCCCACAAGTCAAGAATACTTGAAGGATAAGCTACCATCGCAAAAATACTGTTACATTCTGCATTTTGCTTCATAAAAAAATACTAGTTTTGTGCAGATTATCAATATACATATGGATATATTACTTCTTCCACAAAAAAAACCACACACAACAAAACAACCCCCCCAACCCTCCAAAAAACCCTATAAAACAAAACAAAAACACCAAACCACAAGTCACACACAAAACCAAAAGAAAACAAAGAAAAAGCAGATTTTTTTCATTGAAATAACAAAATTCACATGTAAGAAATTAATATTCTCTGAAAGGTCTTGTTGTTATACAGTATACCTTTTGATGATATAGTTTCTGTGGTTCATTCATTAAGCAAATAACAAGAATAGAAAGCTAAATGACACACTGTGTTCTTAAACTGAGGCAGACCGCATAACCTTCACTGAAAATAAAATATGATTTGTGAAGAGAGTAGAAGGCACATATTTACTTTAATGATATTTTTATTTTTCATTTTTTTTTCCTACGCAAGCAATTGAAAGGTATAGATCACAAATTGTTATGATTACATGAAGAAGTGGGTAATATTCCAAGAGGGTATTAATTTTACAAATTGTCCAGAAATTAATGGCAAATAGATTATTGGTGCTGTTGCCTTTTAGATACACCCTCCAATAACACTAATCACTCGAAGAGACTTTTATTCAAATGCTTATGTGCAGAAGACTTCTTCAATACAGAACATTCATTGCTTAATGCCAAATCTGACAGCCTGTTCTTTACTGCTGTTGGACCTTTTCCACCTCTTACCCGTATAATTTTGGGGCAGTTCGTCATAATATTGCATAACTTTGAAGAAGTACAAGGGGCGTTCAATCAACGGAGACAGGTGTTTCTGACTATGGTACAGATGACAATAAGTGTAATATATAGAAGCTTACTTGAAAATCTGCTGTTGGCTATGCCATGTGTTAGCCATTGTTGTGGGATTTTCTGGATGAATGAGCTACAAATCTGTACTGCAATGATAATATTCACACACCACTTCTATGACATCCTGCACATAGCCATAAATATGTCCCACACATTCAATTAGCCTACAATGATATCACAATACAGAAGCAATATCAGCCATGACACTTGCTAATATTTCTTATTTTATGAGATCTCTTGAAAGTATATTTAACTTTCTGATAAAAAATGAAAATAGATTTGAACACTTATTTGAAAAATGGTGTCCTCCTTAATTTATATACAGTTAAGAATTCCTGTGACTTTTTAGCAAACTATGATGCTAAGTAGACAACATGGCAATCCTGTGACACGTACAATGGAAACATATTGCAACTTTAAGACAGGCAACTGGATAGCAATGATTGACAAAGTCTAACTACTTTAATAAGTGAAAATCAGACAACCCCCCCTTTTTTATTAAGTGTTTAAAGCTTGATCCAAGCATTATTTTTTCTCTTTTTTTCAGTCAAAGAAAATAGGATCATATAGATATGGGTCCGTAGATATGGGACAATAGACCCTTCATCAATAGACCCATATACTTCTATCAATAAGCATCAGAATTTCCTTAACAGATAAGTACGTAAAAATAGTGTTATTTCTTCTGTATATTAGATTGCTATTCCTAACACATCCTCACTTTTACCAGGTCTTTATTTCATTTTCTTTCTCTCTCTTCAAAACATTTCTATATCCAGTTCATATTTTTTTACTAGGTAACTTATTTCATCTACTTCTTTCTCTTTATTTTCTTATATACTAAAAAGAATAGGTGCTTTCCTTATCTCCTTTCTCTTTACTTCATGCTGAAATACATCTTTGACTTCTACTTCCTCATGCCAAGGTAAGGTTATACACACTAATACATCACAAGATGGAGCTTACTAACAGCTATACCTGCATATACAGTTGAACAACTACTTCTCACTTGCTTTTCTCCATTACGATCTATTCTCTGCTCCTGCCTAAACATGTGTTTACTATCTGTATTATCGCTGCCTTCATCAAAAATGGGAAGCATCTTGCCTATTCTTTTCTGTTGCTCAGACAGAAATAGGAAAGAGCAGTGATATGTTAATTTCATTGCAACCACACTCATTACACCTCCACACTAATGCTGCTGAGCCTCATCCCTCTAGCTCTGTAAACATTATGAAACAGAAAGCAACCTTCATCTGCTATCTGCCTCCCCACCCCTCCAAAAAGCTGCAAGTGAAATGCCTGTGTGACCCTCCCTTCCAGAGCTCGGCTGTCTCCAATCCAAGGTCTAATTTTAAGGGGACACAGTTACACAGCGTTTTTCATGTTTTCAAACCTAAGGTAAGTTGTGAGGAAATACATAGAGTAGAGCCAAGCTAGGTAGGAAATCCAAACTGCAGTCAAAGCTAAGCTCAGGGATTAAAGAGGAAAACACCAATATGCAAAGGCATACAATTTTAAAGAAAATACAGGGAATTTGAAGACAGCAACTCGGAAACGAGGAAGATCAGCCCCTTCCAAGGAATAATAAAGATTGACCCTTCCACATACGACCAACAAAATCTTGGACAGCAAAGACACCTTTGGGGTCACGGGAATGGCAAACACATTAATGCTTAGGCCGTAGTTAGCTTAGTCTCATCAGTCGTGCACATTTGCCAAAAAAAACAATTGCTTTGTAATTTTGCACTGTTTATAACCTGCTTGCATTCTCTCTGTGCACATAGAAAAAAAAAAAACATACAAAATGATGTGGAGCATGAGGGCTGCACCCGAGACAGCTATTGATGTCAAGACCAAGACAGGCCATTACAATCCGCCAAAATCCACATCCCTGATGACCTTGGTTCCCTCACAGTTTGCTATGCTATACAGAGCTGACATCAGAGAGAGGGTGCCACCACTAAGTAACTTGCAGAAAACCTCTAAAAGACTTTTAGTGAGAGCTGGTGTTGGAATTCAAAAAGATATCTGCTTAACATCTGATTTTTTTGGCTTTTCTTTTGACCTTTCTTGCTATGTTTTGGCTTCCTGTAGCTGGGATGTGTCGAAGGAGTGTAAAGGTTGCTGTGGTGCTATTAGAGATCCCCTGTGTATGAAATGTCACCTGTGATGAGAGAGGAAACAGGCAAACTATGTGGCCCTCCCTGTCACTCAGACCATGTTTCATACTTAAGTTTTGCATAAAACCATTCCCCTGTCAGTGGGTAATGTGCTGGTGTTGTTCAAATACACAAGTGAAAGAAACATGCTGTTCTGATAGAAAACTGCATTCGCTGAAGAAGAAACAAGAATATCAAACAAGAAGTTCAGAATGTTTTTGACTCACTACTGATTCAAAGATAGGCTTTCAGAGAGGGTGAAGAAAAGGAAGGACAGTAGCTATTTTTATATGTAACAATGTAAAGTAAAATAGCTGAGGGGCATTACAGGTACTGCACTAACCAGGAGATACGTAGAAATTGAAGCAGCCTCAGATAATCCAATACAGAAATGGATTTTGCTCTGGGAATTTAAGAGAAAAGTCAGCAAGCTAGAGGATTAAAGGAGTCTGGCGGTGGACACTAGAATGCTCCAGGCAGAGAAAAAGCATTTGCAATTGTGTAATGATTACAGCTAGTCTCTTCATACAGGCCACTTCTTTCATTTTATGAAGCACTGAAATAAACGTATGAAGGTCTGGTTCCTGTTCTGTCCTGACCTATGGTCTTTAGGGAATAAGAAAAATTCAGCTCCGTGTTTTAACTGTCAGCTTTTCTGCTGATGAACTAGGGAACAAAATGATGCTTATTGTTCCTATGAGAACAACCAGTTCCTTATGAGAACTACAAGAAAACCCCAACTTTTTTGTTTTACAACTTTCATAATCCAGTTTGTCTGTATGTGTAATCTGCAAGACTGTGAGGCTAGGTAAAGTGGAAATCTGAAGCACTCTTTTGCTTATGTCTTACCTAAAGTCAATTACAGAAGAATTACTGATAGCAAAACTATTTTTTCAGTTTGAATATGCTGAAATCTATCCCAGTTAAAAATACAGACATTCATCTGAATTCCAGTGAGGTCAGCAGAGTGACTACACTGTGGTTTAGCCCCAACTTCTACATACTTGTGTGGAAGACGAGAGTGCAGTCATGAATTTCAAGTATGTACATGTTACCAGCCTAGCAAATTATTCTACACAGAATGTAAGCTTAAAATGGAACCCTCCACCCGTAATTACAAAGAATTAAAATGCAATTAAGAAGTACCTTAGGGTACAAACTGTCCATGAATTAAAATTACCAATTCATTTTTATTCATAACATCCGCAAGTCTCTTCAGTTTTGTTACTGTTGTTAAAGCTGGGTCTAACAGAATTTTATAGTCATTGTATTTCAATGGGTTTCCGCCTGCACAGAGCAGATCCAAAGCATGGTAAAACAGGAATGGAACAGGACACGTGCAGGAGAGAAAGTGAAGAAATACAGACCATTGTAAAAGATTCAGATAGAGCTGTTCTTAAATCTAGTATCCTAAAAGAAGCAATTAGTAAACAACAAAGAGGATTAAGTCTGTGAAGGATGTTTAATGGAAGCCTTAAGAGAGCTTGCATTTTACTTGGATAGAGTAATGCTGGGCATTGTGGGAACTGTCACTCAAAGAAAACTGTCTGTCTCTTTTCTTGCCTAGCTTGCAATGTTATAAAGAAGTAAATACCACCAGAAATGCTATTCTACCAGAGAACATTATGGTAGCAAGATTTATGTTCAGGAGATGGCAAAAATCACATTAGATATGTCCTACCTACTAGATCACATCTAAAGTACTACTCGAGTCACTCCCATTACTAAAAAAAAAATAATCGATTTTTCAGTTTCTATATGGTTCTTTGTATTCTTTCCAGATAATTAATCAACATAGGTGTACGTAAGTACAACGAAAGAATAAAAATTTGGTCTTAATAGAGGGATTCAAGAACTAATGTAACTAAACTATCTGTATCTGACAGCATTTACTTTTAAAGTTTCATCGCCATATGAACTTCAAGCATTTTAACTGACAATTTCCTTCTTATAATGAAAATAGATATTTAAAAGGTCCACACTACCCTTGGGAACAGAGAGATGCCTTAACAGCAAGGTATAATTTTATGCTTCTCTACCACGAAAATATCAACTAAACACATCTAAGTTGAATTTCAAACAACTAAGAATATGAAAAGCCAGAGGGCCTGCACAAACTTGGAAGATTTGATTAGATACAGTTTATGATATAAAATATTGGACATTTAAAGCTGGTTCTTAAATTTCTGCATCATTATTTTTCCATTAGATAAGCAATGTTTTTCCTACCACTAAGCACTGTATCAAATACACTGATGATTTTTTGTGAAAAGTTCCTTCTAAGTACTCTTGCTTTCCACCCCACAGCCCCAAACTTTGTTTAAAGTATTGTATAAGTGAAATCAACACACAAAGAAGCAATATCACCAGCTAGCAGACCCTCTGATTATTAGACACCATTCATTACTATTTAGGGAGTTCATTGAAGGAAGAGGGTTATGTAATCACTTCAGAGTATACTTCATTCAATTCTTAATTACATTTAACATTTGTCAGACATTTTTCAGCTCAATCATTGTATACAGAGAATTACAAGCAGTGTGTCAACTGGAACTATCTAAAAATCAGATTTCTCCCTATTATGAATAACTTTGGTGTTTCTTTCCCTAAATTTAATTGTTTAAACCAAATACTTTGGATTTTTTCTATTAACATGGGATATTTCAAATGAAACACCTACGTTTTAAATACACAAAAAAAATTTCTAAAAACTTCCAAAGCCAACTTCTGTGCAAGTCTACTATAGCCACTCCTGGGTCTTTTTGTGTTATTACTAATGCACAGCTTTCAGTACTGAGAACATTTTCAGTTGGACAATTTTATATTAATTTAAATATGAAATGACCTTTGACTTAGCTGTAAGTTTACAGTCAGTATAAACTGAATATTCATTATATCTCACAGTTTCTCTTCCGTTACACTACCTTAGCACTTGCAATTTGTGAACCGCATGTACTATTTCCACATGTATTCTGTTATCAGGACAACATTTTAACTACTGAGGCAACAGACAGGTCATTTCCACTCGTAGCCAATGTTTAAAGCTTTCTGTAATACTCTATGAAGAAAATATCTTTACAAAATCCTTCCCGTTACTACCACCTGAATGCCTGAATCAGGCAGAGTGCATCTTTCTGCAACCAGTTATCGGGAACTATGTGCTGTCACTCAACTTTGCCATGGCTAAATATTTTTAAGCACCTAGCATTAGTTTCCCTTCGCATACTCCCATCAATATAAATAAATTAATAAGCTAATAAATTAATCTAAATAAAATTATCAACTTCTATTGTTCCTGGAAAAGTTGTGAAGACGACCCCCGTAAAATTTAAGAATGTAAATTCTTCCTTTACATGTCCCCTACTGAGAAATTTCATGATGCTCTTGCATTATTTTGAAAACCCTCATGAATTTGAAAATGCCTTTAAAAAATTACTAGTTATTCAGTAATTCTAAGTAATCTAAAAATGCCTAAAAATTTTTAGCAGTCAGGTCTTGTCACGTCACACTCTACTTGACGTTTTTAATATTAATCTCCTAGAAGAAAGCAGCTGTTTAAAGTATTGTTAGAATTCAACATTCAGCAGCTGTTTGGTCAATTTGCATCACACCAGGGTTCTCTGTTCTTCAGCATTCTGTGCAATCTGAGGTAGATTTGTTCTTCAAAAGAGCAATGGGACCTGATCATTTACTGACTAGCAAAGAGCAGAAAAATAATCTGCTGCTTTTCCATTAAAAAAAATTCTTAACATTTCTAGACAGTTTTTCCTGTTACATGAATATGCATGAGGCCAATTTCAGAGAAACAAGCTAATTCCGTGATCATAATAAAAACTCTAAAGATGAAGAAAGAATTTTTTCGATGAAATAAATTAAAAAAAATATTAAAAACGCTGAAAAGTGAAATCCAATTAAAAGTAATTATTCTTTTTATTAAAAAAGTAAAAAGTAATTTTTGACAATGTTTTTTAAAGAAGTATGTGTGTATTGTTCAGGTATTTACTTAAAATAAACATCAAAAATACTGAATTATAAAATTTAAGTGAAATGCCTCTTGACAAAAGCATTTCTGTGTGTTAGTATTACATATTTTGGCTTCTCATGCCACAGGAAAAAAAAAATAAAAAAATATTTTTTCTTTTCTTCCCCTCTCTTGATAGCCTTTACCACAGTTTAGCCAAAGTTAAATTTTACAAAGCTTTGCCAGATTGTTTTTGTAGAAGTAGTTATACAATAAACCAAAAATTGCTGAATCTTAACCACTGCATAACCCCACCACTCTATGGATAGCACTCTTTTGTGGAGGGCATTAGTTTTTACAGTGTTTGGGTAGTGGCTCCTGGAACAGTCTGGGACAGACTTGGTAAAGGGACATGGACCTTACCTGCTCCTTCTTCATTTATTTTTTTCTGGTATCACCAAGTGTATAAAACCTTCCATGGTTAGAATTCTGGTTATCTCACTGTTCAAGATCACTGCATTTCATGAGCCGAATCCTGTGCTGCTATTGCAGGGAACAAAGGGGATAAAGAAGTGCCAGGCATTGATGGGGAAGGCAGAACCCTGGTGAAGCTTACAGGGAAAGACCAGAACTAATCTGCTCCTATGGAAGCATCAGTTATCCGTTTCCTTCTCCTAAAGCGAGACAGGAGAGTGAGCATCTTACAGAAAGTTATCGGGGAAAGCAATAGGATGCTATTAGAGCCATTCTATGAAGGGGCAAAGAAATAGATTTCTGCTGCAAAATGAAAGCGAAGGAGATTTTGCCAGTAACTCCACTGTAAAATTTAGCAGTGAAATCACAGCTCCTGTTACTGAAGTGGCATCAATCTTTTTGCATCATAAAGCAAGTCTGTATCTCCCCACAATGGATAGGGCCCATTGTCATTAACTACTTGGAAGATTTGCACAATTAATATTCTGCATGCATCAATGAACTGTTCATCATGAATATCAAAGCCCTTCAATTCCCAACAATTCCCCAATACAGGACAAAACAATAAACCGTTGTCATGGTTTAACCCCAGCCTGCAGCTAGGACCATGCAGCCACTTGCACAGTGCTCCCCCTTCCCCCCTAGAAGGGCAGGGAGGAGAGGGAGTAAAGGGAAAGGAAAAAAAACCTCGTGGCTGAGGTAAACAGATTTTAATAGAAAAATAACAGAAGAGGAAAATAGCAACAATAATGACACAAGTCACTCTCACCACTCATGAATTGGCACCTTCCCAAGCACTGATCACTGATTTCCCTCCCCTAGCCAACCCCCATTTCTACACTGAGCATGAGGTCTATGGTACAGAAGATTCCATTGGCCATTCCATTGTTCTGTAGGTGCTCCTTCTCAGCTTCTGTAGGAAGCTGAAAAGAGTCCTTAAAAAATACAAACATTGTCTAGCAACAACTATAACAATATGCATTATTGACATTCCTGTCACAGCAATCACTACAAAGAAAATTAACTCTTTCCCAGCTGAAACCAGGACAACCACCAAAGAACTTGTCAGGGTGTTTCTTTTTTTCCTTTCAAGTCAGAGTCTGTAGATTATGTTTTAAACACTATCATAGTAAGCAGTAGGAAGACTATCAGAGATTTAGTGACTACCTAGTATCTAACAATTCATCAATTTTGCCAGGTTTACGTCCCTTATCTCTGTTATCCACATTCCTACCGCTGACAGTTTTCACTCCCTCATTTAGTTTCTCTTGCTTACTCTCAGACATAACAATTTTAATGAGATTTAGGGTTTTTAGCTTCAGCTATTTCCCTTGAAGTTTAAATTGCCATACAGGTAGAAACTTACTCTTTTTATGGCAGTCTTTCAGACTGCAGAACTTTTAACTCACTGTCATATTGTTATTAGTAATAATTCATCCCTGCCTGCACCCCATAACCCGAATTAGGGAAAAGAAATAAACCACGTTCTAGCAGAGTTCAAAAACTTAGCACCAAAAAAAGAAACCGACACAAAAGAAAACCCCAAAACTTTACAACTCTTCAGTGCTCTTCATGAGACAAAATGCAAAGCATGTTTTTGTTTCAACAAGTCATTGACAGGTCATAAAGTGACTAAATCTTGTGTATAGGAACATAGTGTAAAAGTTAGGAATTATACAGTTAGGTCTGAAGATCATTTGCTTAAAGCTCTGGAGTCTACCTATGAAGAGGAAACCAAATCCCAACAATATTTTTGAAAGTTCTTTGTAGTAGACTCCTAGAGAACTAACCTTATTTTCTCTCTGAACTATGAGCACTGCATCTGTTTTGCCCCCCCCCTCCTTTTTTTTAAATCCTCAAAATTTTAAACCGTAAACTAGTATTTTTTCAAATAAAGCTGAGGACCATCAAAACAGTTGTTAAAAAAAAAAGACAAGAAAAACCACCACTGATAACACCACCTCCCACCCCCCAAAAACACCCTACTTGTTTCCACATTTTCAACTGCTGTTGGAAAAACTCCCTCCACCTCCCCAGACAAGTCCTAAGGAAATAAGTTATCGCAAGAAAGTTGTAGTTTAACTATCTCTTAAAGATTGTTTTGTCATCCTCAATACAGAAAGACATTACTAATTATTTTATATTTCAAATACAAATACTGAAACGTGCATACATATTTAGAAAATAGTAAGAGATCATTTGATATGGGACAGCAAAAGGAAAACATCTGCTATGTGTTGTTAATGATTTTGAGGAAGGATTTTAATGCAACAGAAGACAGAATAAGTATAAAATCCCAAAGTTCTTGATAACAAGTTTTATTAATAGCCAGTTCTTGCGTACGCTTTATTTTTTTAAATATGTGGAACCAAGTTGTTACTATTGGTGCTTTGTACTGCAGTTCCATCACATTACTCCTAAATCATTTCCACCTTCCAAGGTTCTAAATAGGAAACAATAGAACTTGTGGTTTGGGATGGACTGGCCACTGAAACAAGCCACAGATACTCTCTGACATTTCTCCATTCAGAGAAACAAAGCCAAAAACTTTCCTCTTTAAATTTCAGATTCAAATCTTACCTTTCACCTTTCAAACTCCTCAAAGAACAAGAGGAACAACTAAATTTTTCTTGTTTACAACTACAGCATATTTTCTTATGAATGCACTAGAGATCCTTTGCAAGAATCTGGTTAATTTTACACCACTAAAACGTATCATATTTTAAAAAACCCACAATCTTAAAGGCAAAATTAAGTGGTTTCTCTATGTGCTTTAACGTCCATGGAATCAATTTGATTCGTAACTTTATGATGATGTCTTGCACAGGATGAATTCTTCATGCATAGAACACATAATCTGACTTTGACAATTAAATATGCAGGAATGAAGGAAACAATATTTTACTCAAAATTGCACCACTCTTAATACAATATAGCCCAAAAATGTCAGTTTATTTACATATGGGTGAGAACATTGATTTCAATTCAAACTAATAGTAGTCTAAAAAAGTTAATCACAACATGCTGCAACATATAGGCCTTAACCCAGTCACAGCATCACCTTGTGACACTATCTTGGATAGTCAAAGGGACTGTAAAACATATGTAATAACAGAAATCAGTTCCTTTAACTTCCCTTACAAGATGAAGGGCCTTTAGTGAGCGTTGTTAGTTATCCTTTGCTCTTGTAATTCAAATTGGATACCTTTTTTGCCAGTGAATGGAAATAGTAATTCCTTCAGCTGGACAAAATAAGTATCCTACATACATATCTATCTATGTGTGTGCGTGCGCATCTATGTTTGGATGGCTATATACACCCACAGTTTTACTGTTAATATTAGAAAGTAATGTAGAAACAAATAAATACCTTGCACATAAAACCTACCAAGATTTCATTATTAAGCACTGTCTCAGTTTTAGGTTTTAAACATTCTCTTTTTTGTCTCATCTGTGGAATATCCCTGGATTACTGGGATATGGATATCCCTGAATATCCATAATACATGGAGGCAATAAAAGTTGCTGCTCATCTCAGATTTTCTGGAGTATTGTATATTATATGGGGTCAATTTTTAGAAATTTATCATTTCCACAGTGCTTGCAATTTCATGGTATTCAAGTGTTAACACCCAGCTGCACAATGGAGTTCTACTATCCTGTATTTTGTCTTTTAAATCCGCTTTACTGCAACAGAACCAAGTAGATTTGAGTCTGCATTTCTCTATTTGTTATTTAATAGTAGTGATATCTTGTTGAAGCTTCCAGACAGGAGTTGTAAATTTTCTTTCCATAGCTGACACAAGTTACAGGAACATTGCTTCAGTGCATCTCTCCATTTCTCAAAGAAATAGGAAGATTTTATTTCAGCATGTATTTTCCTTCTGAAAGATATCACAACAGTCTGCTCCCCTTTTTAAGGGACATTGAAGATTTACTTCCTTTAGGAATCTATTCTCACTAAGTTCAGAACTATGTGCAATGTAATACTAATATCAGTGTCAGAACGCCATTTCTTTGCGCTAGATACTTTAAAGAACAATCCCCTTACATGCCTTCCAAAAAAACAACCCACACCTATTTAACATTAGTAGATGTTTCAGAAGCAATACTTTTGATCATAACAAGTTATGCTCTTGTGGGGTTTTTTTATGGATCTGTGCAGGGTAACATCTTTGCAACCACAGAAGGGGTTTTTTGCCCACGCAAAAGAACTTCAGTAGAGAAAATTTCAGAGATGAAGAGAGGCATTTCTTCCAAGTAGCATTTCCTGGTTTGTGGAGAAAAACACACAAGAGGCTATCTTCATTCTTTCTTAGCAATGCTTTTCGAAGTAAGTTAAGTGAAGCATAATCATTTCTGTCTTTAAATCTTACCAGAGAAGAATAAGAATTTCATCTAGACGGTTCTAACTGGCCTGTTTGGTTCTGAAAGAGATTATAGGGATAAACGGCACAGGGGCTTAAAGAAGAATTTTAAGACCTCATTTTAATTGTAATATTCACTTGCCTAAACATACTATAGTAAGCTGTTGGTACACATAGAGCATAGACTATGATAGTGAATAATGTATTTCACCATTTCCCCATACTTCTGTTGTCTATAACGATAAACTATTTCTTATTTTATGGTGGTAATCTCTTTGGAGCAGTAACTGCATGTGGTGCGTTTGACCAATGAGATCCATGTTCATGAATAAAACACCTCTGTTCACAGCAGCAGAGAGAATACTACATAACAAACAACTAACCTGCAACATGAAGATGGGTTGCTGTGAATAGTTGAGGACACTTGGGTAAAAATTAGACTATTACTCTATTTTTTGTATTGTTGATATTTTATTTAGCTATATGCTGCTGTGATTACCTTTTTTAATTTAAATAACTTTAAGAAATAATTTCAAACAATTCAGCATATGTGGAAATTATTTCTGCATAAGAGACAGTTTCTGTTCTTAAACAAAATTATTATTTTTTGCTCTTGCCTGTCCAGAATCCTCCATTTCCAAATGATTTAATTGTAGTTAAGAGTTTTAGTCTCCCCTCACCCAACTTCGTTTTGTCTGGTTATCAGATGCTGATGGGTAGGGGACTTGTATCAAAATTCTTGCAACTACTCAAACAGTGCAGTGACTTCAGACAAGACAGTGTGCTGCTTTTCACATCTACAACATCTAAGTAAAATTATTTCTTCGTTACAAGATACGAAGCAACCTGAAAGTTTACAACACTGTTTTTATCCAAAGATGCTGGCTGGCTGCAAATAGCAAAGCAAGCTTCTGAGACTAAGTCCAGATAATAATTAAAGATGTATAAAATGCAGCAGATAACCTAGCATTTTACACTTAGAAAAGGAAGTGGGTGACATTTGGAAAAAAAAATTAAAAAAAAATCACTACTCAGAATATCCCTCAATCTTTTCTAAGGGTGATTAGGCTGCTTTTTACTTTACTTTGGCATAGCCTAATGTGAAACAGTATCTCTCCTTAAATCTCTAGACACCACTGTAATTTCTGGAAGACTCTCTTAAGCATTACAAGTACTTCTTCACTTTAGTCAGTGTTTCAAGGAACAGACTACTGAAGTGAACTTAATAGAATTCAGCTGAGCCAGGGGTTTACAGTTCACTTGTCTAGCACAAGCACAGTGTCCTCGAACTGCGAGAGCAAGTCAGCCAACCCCAGGAACACATTCAACAGTTCAGAAATAAAATTACTATACCTAACATTGGAAAGGCTGCTTGGATTATGGATATCTTTTTGTTTCCAGAAGCTAACTTGAAGACTTTTGCCACACACATGTATACTAATTTATTCTCCTTATACGCAAGTCCAGTTTATTGATACTACATTTAGCAGAGAGAAGCTGAGCAAAATACAGGGGTTTTTTTTATTTTTTTTAAGCAGTAAAGTTTCAGGATATATTATGAAAAATACGGCGGGGAAGAGGAATCAGTATGTATATACATAATGAGTTAGGTACCATAAAAATAGCGGACTTGAACAGCAATGGGAATTTAAATGAAACTATGGCCTCATAGATCACACATTTCATTTTATGCTGAAAATAAGAAGCAGTTAATTTCCAGTGAAACATTGTCATGAAAAATGAGTACAAACTAAAAGCAGAAGTTCTTGCTTATGCACACACACTACAAATACAATACATGGAAGATAAATGCCTGACATTTATGAAATCTGTGGTCAGCTGAACGTACAGTTCTAACAAACTGTGTAGTGAACATACTTTTTTTGACACAGATAAAAAGAAACAAGAAGAGTTTTAATTAGTCATTCTAGGGAAGGGGGCGGGGGGGAAGAGGGCAGCTATGCAATTAGATATTGACTGGGATGTATACAACTCAGCCTATTCCCCTAACAAATAAAAAAGCAAGCTATCATTAGTCAGAAGAAATGTATCGGGGTGGAAAAGGGGAAAAAAAAAAAAGAGGGACTAGCATTCCTCTCCTCAGCTTGAATTTTTCATTTCAGATATAGTTTTTAAAAATTGTTAAAAATAGAGTGTTAGAACACGAGTAACATCAGTTTTTGTCTTTACCTTCTTTTAGACTCCACACATTTTCTTTTTTTCTGTTACTACTTTTTGGAAGTAATTCAAGCGCTTTCCAGCACTAAAAGGTAGAATGCGTGAAAATACAACGAGATTTGATTATCTTAACTCATTAGGTAAGAAAATTAAGACATTGAAGGACAAAGGGTCTTACTGAAGTGGTCATACTCGAATTTGATACTGCAGCAGCTTTGTGACAAGCAAAATACAGAATTGTCTATTAATCAGTTTGGTTACCTCTCTCAGATTTCTTCAGCCTTGATTCTCTGTTAACAAAGTGCTTTTCAGATTACTCTAGAAATAAAGGTAAAGGTTTCTGTCCCCGCCCCAGCTTTTGTCCATACAACTTGTATACCACCGCTCCTATAATCTTGCTAGCTAAGGTCCTTTGGATGCAAGGCACCTTTTCAAGCAAGATATCTTTACTGTTGCCTGCAGCCACTATGAAGTAAGCATTTTCTTTGACCTCAAAGCAGCATGCAGGATAGTAAAGCAGCATTACAAACCCCAGAGGATGCAAACGGCTACACCACAGAACATTTGTTTCAAAGGAAGATTTATTCCACTGAAGCATGGAAATGCCTTCATACAGAAGAACTCTTGGGCTTCATCTGAGTATTTCAATTAAATGTAAATGCCAAAACCAAAAACCTATTAAAGTTCTAGTTTTGGTCTTCAGTTTCCCCAGGTGGTAAATGCAATATAATAACATATCACAATGGGAGGAAAACCAGGAAGCGTTCAAAGCATTGTTGAGCAGAAATCCTCAAGAGTAATAAGCACATGCTACTTATCACATAACTCAAGCAAGACTGTTTAATTGAAAAGTGTGTAACATGATTTGATCTGCCAAGCATTCTTCAAGGTTTTAGTGATAAAACCCTTTGGAGATATCTTATCCTTAATAGCACAGTGTTTGCAGCATAGGATGAACAAAGCAACATTGCTGAATCCCCGTTTTTACTGTGAATACCTCAGTTTGATTACCTATAAAAGTTCAAAGACCTTCTCTTTGAAAAATGGAAGTCACTGTCAAAGTGAAACCCAAAAGATGACAGAGGTCCAGACCGATGTCTATCACTACAAGCAAGAAAAATCTCCTTACCTCACAGAGGGCAAACCATTAATTTAGAGATAAATAAGAAGGACTGTGTAGTCTGATGCTTTGCGTCAGTAGGGAACTGCAGTTAATGATCCAAGAAGATATTTCAAGTCCTATTTGATATGGACAGGCAAAAAACTGCACCTCAGTATGTGGTTTTTGCAGGATATGAACATCACTGTCCATAGCCAGAGTTTAAAAAAAAGAAAGCAACAAAACCATACTTAGATCAACTAGAATTGCAAGTGTATATAAAAATCAAATAAAATTAAATCATCTATCAGGGAAATTAAGACCTGTGTGACCAAAACACTGGATGTAGATATGGTTGAAAAGGGGTTGTATGAGATTTGCCTATAAGATCAGCAAGAGGTCAAATACGTCTATGTTTTACAGACAACTAGTAGTAGAATTGTTGAACTAATTAAGATTAACAATAATAGTATTTCTTAATGAAAAATTGTACAAAAAAGGTTGAGTGTGGAACAACTGTTTTGCACTTCAGACACCATTAAGTCAATGTTCTGTTTAATCAGTCATTACTTGAAACGTTTTTTTTTTTTTTTTTTTTTTTTTGGCAACTAATGCACATGAAAANAAAACCTTGAGTGGTTTTCCCACTTATTCCTGTCTCTCCCCAATACCCCCACTCCAATCACTGAAGTAACTTCTGCAGGGAGGCAGAAAGGGCTGTATGACTTACTAATGGCACCTTTCTCAAGAATAAGTATATTCTAACAGAGGATTCTCTCCCAGGACTAGGCATAATATTGTTGACAATAAAACTTCCATTTTATTTATATCTCATTCCCCTAAAATATAAGTATTTGTGCAAAACATTTCGAAATTCTCCACAAAGACCGTATTCTTCAAACCGCAACCTATATCCTCTACATTTTTCCTAAAGTTGCTTAAATCCTACCAGTGTACTCACAAGAGGTGTGATCATGATTACATTTTTAACTCATGGAAAGTATATGAAAATAGAAACAATAACTATGCTTCACTAAGACCGAATTATTACTTAAACCAAGTCTGAATCCCAGCTTTTTGTCCAAGTTTAGCTTTGGTGTTTGCCTCTAGACTCAAAGACCTGACTGATATCAAAGGCTAGAATGAATAATAAGATGTAAGAAAGGCATATTAGAAGTTGAAAAAAATCACTGAAAATCATTGACAAAGAGCCACAGCAGTGGAGCTGAAGAAAGAGGTAAAAGGAGATACAATATTAACTTTGAAATTAAAGAAAAAAAAAAGTGTTCATAAACACCCTAGCCATATTGCTAGTGTTAAAATCTGCAGCCCAAAAATTCCACTATATCATGTTAAAACTGCATTTTCTTCCCAGAGAGGATAGTGACTTCCTCTAAGTGCAGAACTATACTGACTCTGTAGTAGTGTGATTGTATCTCTTCCTACCACCTCCTTTTCTTAAATAGTCACATTTGAATGAAAAACAGGAAAGTTAGGGAAGTCTCTTTCTCCTGTGAGCTTTGAAGTTTAGCCCTAACCACCCCCACACCCCCCCCCCATGCACTTTCCTATCTTTATTCTAAGTGAATAAGCTCTCAGGATTAACCACCCTTTACGTCTCTACTGTTTCTGTAACACAACAGCTAATAAATATTTATAGTTTAAGCTAGCTACCTTAACTCATATCAAGATACTTGTATCTTTAATTCGTCTCAGTTCTAACCACTGCAGAAATGAGAGTTTTGTATTTTACTTTTTATCTCTGTGGATGCAAAATCAGAGATGATTCACAAAAAGTTTAAAAGTTCCTTATCTCTAGCAACTACACTCACATAAACAGCTCCATTTTCTTTTAACCAAAGGACGTAAACCAACTTACACACTGCTGAGAAGATTCTATTTGCATTATGTTTACTTTGTTGCCTCCTTTCTACAGTCATGTTTTCATCACTGCCTGCTTTAACCTCATTAGCTAATCTAGTTGGAGATCACCTCAGGTCGTGCTTATTCAGAGCAGACAAGAAGCCTTGATGAATCAGATCCCCAGCATAACGTGTATCACACCCTAATAAGATCTTTGTTCTGTGCCAATAAGCACAATTTTTAAGTGTTCACTTATTTCACAAAATAAAACTTTTCATAGTGATCAAGCAGGAGATTATGCTTTTATTTTTTATAGCTGTTTTCTAGTCTTTGGATGGTAGAAGTTCTCAGCCAAAAAAAGCTGGGTTTTCACTAGCCTAAGATGACATGAAAAAAAATGGTATATTCTCTTTCAGCAACACTAACACATGTAAGGAGAACAGAAAAGGTGTGCTTTACTGATAATCAGCTTACACACAACACGGACTCTCGGTTTAGCATCTTCACCAACTTTTTTCCTGTTATCTGGAAGCAAATCCAATTGCTTCCTTTGATACGCTAAGGGTGTTCTGTCTCATGAATGAAATAAAGGTCAAGTTCTTCCGCGCTGACATTCACAAGAGCACATGGGGCATTTCACATAAAGATATTTTGTTCACTGCTGATCGTCAGACAAGCCTGTCTTCTCAGCTTCCCCAGCTCCCTACTTTATCATCCAAAGGAAGACTTGCAGCATAGATAATCACTATTGGGCTTACTGAGCAACTAGCTATGACCGCCAAACAGCAGGAAAGAGTCTAGTGTACATCATACGGGCATGTTCTTCATGTTGTTTGATGAAACAGTCGCCACCCTGCAAACAAGTATCTGAATAATCCTTCTTTGGCCTCTATGTAACTTCCATTTATACAAGTAGTGTGAATTTAAGTGTATTTTCACAATACTCTTCAAAGGTGCAAAGTATATTCCCACTTTTAAAGAAATCTAAGAGCTTAGCCCAGAAAGCCTACTATGTAAACAAACAAACAAAAACAATTTACATTTTCAGCTGGTGCCTAGTACTGAAAGAACAACTCCTTTGTTGCTTAGGTTCCTGCTGAGATATGACTCCTTTTCTGACCCTGCATATGATAAAAACAGAAAAGCTGCCTGAAATCCTCAATCAGTATTATCAAAAAGCATTGCTTTATCATCAGATTATCTAGACCTGATCCTAAGCATCCTCCAAATATTCTTAAACCAGGTGCTGAGTCCAGTCTGGGACTTTCCCAGTGATGTGATTATCATCCTGGGAGCTGGATATGGTTTTGTATATGTTTCTCCCCCCCCCCCCCCCNATTTTATTATTATTTCATTAAAGTAGTTTAGTTTCTTTTAAAATCATAAGTCTCTTTCTCTCTCTCATCCTTCTCTCCCTGAAGGGAGAAGTTGGGGAGAGCATCTGTCATTTGTTTCAGTGGCCCAAATCTCAACAACAAATAAGTTTTAATTATATTCAGTCTCTCTGGCAAAAAGTGGCATAAGTTTTTTTTAAAGGCTTCCAGATAAAATCCTAGAAGAAAAGATGCCTGGAATCTTGCCACCTGCACTGGGAAAGGTAGCAGTAACTACCAGAAGAGGACAAAGAAACCCCCAAAACCCTAAACAACCCCAAAAAACATCAAAAGAAACATTGTTCAGTATGATACCAGACAGAGTCAGAACAGTTTTTCAAAAGTGAAAGAGCACCATTAAGCTTGTGAAGTAACATTTACAATAGTTAACAAGTTCACGGATAAGGGAGATCCGACAGATACTGTCAGCTACAAGGCTTTCAAGAAGATTACTTGCCAAAGCCTCTTAAACACGGTAAGTAATCATGGGATAAAAGGAAGGTCCTACACAATTTGTTGAAAGACTGTGTAAGGTAAATTTCCGTAGCAGAGAAAGGCGGTGAAGAGGGCTTCACATGTGCTGGGTTACATGCAGTTCAACACTACATATACATAAATGGCCTGGAAAAGGGAAAAAACAATGAAGTGGCAAAGGTCGCTGATGAAATTACATTGTTCAAAATAGAAAACTTGAAGGATGACTGCAAAGAACTGCAAAAGACTTTATGAAACTGACCGGATTATAAATTGGCAGATGAAATTGAACACAAGTGTGAAGTGATGCAAGTAACAAAAAAAAATCCCAGATGTCTATATATAGTAATGGACCTGCCACTATGAAAAGAAAACAAAATTTCGGGCTACAATAGATAGTTCTGAAAAAAAAAAGTCAGCTTAAAGAGTAATAGTGGTCAAAATAAATTTAGTAATTATTAGAAAAGCTGTTGTGCTTGACAGATCCCACAGTGAAACTATTTGGATCTCAAAAAAAAAAATCAAACAGCTCTCAAAAGGCTCAGAAGCTGAAGAACAGTAAATTAAGAGTTCAGAAAAATCCATGGTCAAAAGACAGTTGTTTTCAGAACATGTTAGAAGCCAGCTATGTGGAATGATTTCTCAGTAACTGTAGTATTAACATCAGCACCACAAGAAATGGATTGGTAAAGAAGAAAATCTCTTTCAACAAACATAGTGCGACAGCTTGCTCTGATCACAGAAACTTACACGTACTCCCTGAGCAGTGCTTACATAGTAGCCAGTAGAAAAATTCACATAAGCAGCATTATACTCCTTTCCAAGATTTTAGAGGATCCATTTTCTGTGTTCTACCTGGTACCTGTTATGATTGCTCCTAGAATCAGCCTGAGAGAAGAATTTGCTTTTAAGTAATGGAAACAGCACGACAGTCTCATAAGGGCTGCCCTTCCAAGATAAGGCATAGAATTGCTTTATTTCTGATATACAATTTGCCACATTCCTAAATATTGTCAAAAATAATTGTACTTGAATTTAAAATATATCTCATGGGTCTGGTCTAATATATAATAAACTTATTTCAAGCTAGGATGGATTCATTTCTACAGCAATAATATTTTTTTTTGCCACTTTACTAGTCATAAGCTGTTTATCCAGTTGGTCTCTGTTTTGCCCAGCTGTTCTTTCTACTTCGACATTGCAGAAATAATTAAAACTAAAGGAACAGAATCTTACTTGATCTCCAAAATGACCCTACACATTCACAAATAATACAACCCCTTTCAAGTGAAACACTTAACTTTAAAAGGCCCTTTACAAATTTAGAGCTAAAGGACTGTGGGTGTCACTCATTAATGATCACAGGCACATAGTATCCATCATCTTACACAGAGAAGTGTACTGAGTAGTTTAGATAGTAGCTTTGAGAAAAAATAGAAACCCTTTGGTTTTCCACCAGGCATATGCTACACTTTCATTCTCTCTTCTGGTAAAGTAACAAGTTCCAGTACACACTGGCTGAATAAACCCCAAATAAACAGTGCTAGAATATGACCAGCAGTTAGAGAGAGCAGAGGTAGAGTCAGTCATGCATCTCGGCATTTGCAAAGTATTGACAACTGTAAAGACTTAGCAAACAGACAAAAATCATGAAGAAGAGTTAGGTGTTTTGCTGAAGTAAACAGAAAGTGCAAAGCTTAGTAGATTAGGGTATTATGCAGTGTGTTAACTATAAGACACAGTTTCTTCTGCTACTCTAGGTAGAATAACCTCTGCAACCACCCCAGGAGGATTTGGCTTACTTAGCAGAGCCTTTAATCAAATCTACAAAGTGTGCAAACCTGCAGATTTGTTTGATTGGTCATACTTTACAACTAGTACAAGTGTTTTTCCATAGCTTATAATAACTATATGACATCTGATGGAGAGGATTCTTTTCTGTAGATGCTTCTTGAAAATTATGTTCTTGTACGTGTTAGTCATTAAAGAGACAGCGTTCTATAAAGAATGCTATAGTTTCAAAGACTGATATTTTTACAAGTTGAGTTTTCTTTACACTAAGGAAGAATTCATCTTCATTTGAAGTGTACTGTATTTGGCTTTTGTGGAGGTCTGAAAAAATATCTGAAGGCATTACCTTTGTACGGAAAAAAAACCCTTACTTAAAGATATGTTTTTCATTAACGTAATTTCTTACTAATTGGCAAAAATTCGTGAACTAAAAGACAGGTTACTAAAGCCAGAGGATGCTTTCTATTTAATAGTATTTCAAGTATCATAGCCTGGTCACGTTACCTGTTCTGATGTTGCTTTGAAAGGAGCTAAGGGCACTGAAGCCTATTTTTGAGAGTGTACTGGAAAAGGTCCTAGATGAATTCACACGCTGCAATATTCCAGATAACTACTTTTTCCTCTCTTCAACTTTGCTTTCACTTTCTTGAGGTGGGAAAACCCACCTCAACGCAGAGGTATGTGACCCCTCCTGAGGCTCTCCTGCCCAGCACCAGCAAAACTATCACTAAGAAGGAATAACACAAGATGACTGACACCAGAGAAGCAAGATGAGTAATCAGTATGTCTGGCTACGGTATTCTGTATTTGTCAAGCTCCCAACTCCATTTTTAAATATACAGTTTCTTCCACATGCTCACCTCTGCCAGGCTAGAAGTCCAAGAACATCATCTCTTTAACTCATTTGAAGACTATAAGCAGAGATGGATCCTTCACTTAAAATTAGTGGAGAACTCTGATCAGAAAAATAGTGTTACCTTTTTCTTTCTCATGGAAAGCTGGGCTAGAGTAAGCGATGCTGAGTCCTGGGAAATCTTATTTTCAATTAGTCTAGCATCTTTTGCTGTTGCTGTCATCATCAATAGTAAGTTATGGTATGCTTCAAGTTTCTGTGGAGAATATGTTTACTGTCATTCATCATTGTGATTTATGGAGATCCCATAACAGCAATTAAAAGTTGTTGTTTAGTCATATGCTGTCACCAGAAGAGGATATAGCCTGTAGAGTGGAACTATTCAGGGACCTGCAAATATTTTATTTGACAGTGACACCTAAAATATGAGCCAAACAAGCACAATTTTTTAGGGTCCTTTACACATTTCAAGAAATCCAGAATTATTGGCCAATAAAGAGTCTTTGGTTTAAACGTTTGTTTTGCTGCGAAAGTCAAGTGAAGCACTTTATTAACTTATCCTTTTATAATTTTGGCTAAGAACGACTGGCTGGCTTTGTAAGTAAATCTGTGCTGCTACTGGTAACCCTAGGTGCCAAATAGAAGACCTGAGTACAAATGCCATACTTATTATTCATCCCTTGGTCAAACAGCAGTTGCATAATGCTTAAGTCAGTGCATAAACTGCAATAACTTTTCCTGGAAGATTTAGAGACAAAGGTGATGGAATAAAAAAGGAAGCATTTCTTTTGCTCTACAGCTCAAAGCTGTTCTTCACGTCAGGGTTTCAGAGAAACATACAAAAACGTAAAGCCTAGTATCATAAAGATCCTGTGGTGATATATGCAAAAGAGAATTAAAGTTTTGGCATTCCTAAACTGAAAATAAACAATGGACTACATATAAGAATAAGACTTTACTATATCTCCCACAACAAATAATTAAAATCTCTAATAAGTACAAGATACTTTTCATCAGTTCTCTACTGTCAGGGCATGCTTTGGAGATTTATAAATATCTGCTCAGAAAGCTCATTGGAGGGGGGAAGTAAATCCCAGGGAAGAGTACTAATCAATAAAAGGAAGTACATGCAGAAGTGTCATAGTATGAGCTGCCTGCAGCACTGCAGAGGACTGCTGCAATGCAACTGCATGGGCATCCACGTCACTATTCAGTGAAACAGCATACCCACTCCAATAGACTCAACAGATCACATACAGCTTATCACTCCTAACTGGAGCAGGAAGTGGTGCATATCCTATAAAAATGTTATTTTACAGAAGCAAGTCTACTGTAGGTCTTCAAAACTACCAGCGAAATACCTGGTGTGACCTTTGGTTCCAAATTTGCAAGTATTTTTAGCAATCCATAACTGTCATAGTTGATGAAACTTTCTGCCTACCATACCTAAAAACTTTGTAAAGATTCCATTATTCCTGAGTAATTGGCAATAATGTGCTGTTGTTCTAATGGGTGGCTTATGCGTGACTGCAAGAGAACATACTCTTTGTTTTAAAAGCAGTATATTAATTTTCAAAATTTCATAGTTGGTTTACTTTAATACATTTCAAAACTTCAAATAATTTCTTCCTTCTGCTATAGAATATTTTTAATAATACTGAAAATGATTAAAGTTATCTACTTTCCTAGCGAAAAAATTAATTTGTTTAATGAAATCTGTAAGATGGGAGAAAAAGCATGACCCAAGAAGCTGTTACATGTATCGCTACATCACCAAGATAAGAACTTATAACAATTAAATTTCCTAAGTCAAACCTAAGTTTAATACAGTCACATTTTTAAAAGAGCATTATTATAACCAAAAACCTACAACTTCAATTTAACTAGATATATCTTACTCGCTAAGGTTACAGGAGATTTGGTGTTTAATCAAAACAGTTCCTCTCCACACATCTCTCAGTGTCACTTACAACTAATTGATAGGAATTATTAAACAGTCTCTTCGTGAACCAGGAAAACACAAGACAAATATCCTTTGAAAATTTTTCTGGTTTAAGCATGGATATCAAACATCAGGTCACACAGGTATTCAGCAGTTCACTTCTAGTGCTCCTCAAGGAAAGTGTCGCAATAGAAAGCAGATACAGAAAAGCCTTATACTACTCAGTATAAGTTTTAATTAATATTTGTATTGGGTTTCTGTGGCAAGGTTCTGATTGTGAAGACCTGTAAGGGTAGCTTCTGTAAGAAGAGACCAGGACCTGCCCCCATGTCAGACAGAACCAGTTCCAGCTGGCTTCACTGCTGTCAAAAACTGAGCCCATCAGCAACACCGGCGGGAACCCCTGTGATAACGTATATAAGAAAGGGTAAAAAATGCTGCATGCCTGTTGTGAAAGAGAGAACAGAGAAATGTAAAAGAAACAGCCCAGCAGACACCAAAGTCAGTAAAGGAGGGGAAGGAGGTGCTCCTTGTGCTGGAGCAGAGATTGTCCTGCCATCAATGGAGAGACCACAGCGAAGAGGGTTGTTCCACTGCAACCCATGGAAAGGATCACATTGGAGCAGATATCCACACTGCAGCCCAGGGAGGACGCCACACCACAGCAGGTTGATCTGCCCTGAAGGAAGCTGCAACCTGTGGAGAACCCACACAGGAGCAGGCTGCTGGCAGGAACTGCAACCCACAGAGAGGAGCCCGTGCAGGAACAGTCTGTTCCTGATGGACAGTACCCCCTGCGAAGGGCCATGTTGGAGTTCATGAAACACTGAGAGGAACCCCGCACCAGAGATGGGGAACAGAACGAAGAGGAAAGCAGCAGAGATGAAGTGTTACGAACCCCTATTCCCCATCTTCCTGTGCTGCTCGATGCGGGAGGATGTAGAAGTACCATGAGCAAATTTGAATCTGAGAAGAAGGGACAGATGGGGGGAGTGGTTTTAGTTCTATCTATTTTTAATTGGCAATTAATCTTCCCCATTCAAGTTTGTTTTGCCCATGATGGTAATTAGCAAGTGATCTCCCTGTCTTTATCTCAACCCATGAGCTTTTTCATCTTGTTTTCTGCCCCTGTCTTGTTGAGGAGGGGGAGCAAGAGAGCAGCTGGGTGGGGGTCTGGCAATCAGCCAAGGTTAAGCCACCACAATATTGTAGATCTAGGACAAAAAAATTGTCTTGCCATAAGAGACTCCGCAACAGCCTTCCAGAGTCATCTGAAAATAGAAGGTAATTGTTTTATGAAAGGGCTGATGCAATATCATTTCCTGCAGTAATGACTCAGGACATCAACAACCCCAATGTCTTTTGTACTGACAGAACTCCAAAAGTCATACCTGGAGAAAAAACAAACAAAACCAAACCAAACAAACAAAACAAAAAAAACCACAAAAAACCCCAACCCAAAACCAGCTGTTGAACTGTTCCATTTGCACTTAGCACCCAGTGCTCTGCATAAGACTTTTTAATCAGACCCTTAACACCTCTCTTCAGATAAATGCCTTAGAAATGCATTCAATGACGACCATTACCAGCATTCTAGAAAACAGCAGCAAGTGAATGTCAGCAACTGGTTCCTGACAGCATTCAGGTCTAAATGAAATAAAACATCATCACCTTGCCTACAATTTCAAGCACTGCTAGTGATTTTCTCTTACCAGTCTGAAATCACTTAAAGGGTGATTTCTAAAAGGCAGGCACTCAGCATAGTCTGAAAATCCTGTACACCTGACAACATCTTTTAAAAAAAGTCACTTTCAGAATTCCCACTCCACTTTTTACTTACAGGTAATTCTCAGCACAAAGATGTTGTTACTTTAGTTTAATGAAAGCAAACAGGAAAGAACAGGGGAAAAAAATGCTCTGTGAAAGAGTACTGACTACTGCATTTAATAGCTTTTTGTGCAAGACGACAAGATGCCCTGCCTTACTGATCTGTAATTTAACATTGCTTGCTTACAATATTATAGATCTGAATTGACAATATTAAAAATTATCCATCTTTATGAAACTCACTTGAGTATGGTCTGTGTTTCAAGTGAACATTGGAGTAAGAATAACTTCAAATTAAGTCACTATGAAGCTAAGTATAAGCTTTATCATGTCAACAGAGAATTCTAGTGTTTTTCTTTTCTAAAAAATTACCCACATGAGAGCAGAATGTAAATAAGACCTGCCAATATACACAAATATCCTGAGGAATATCAGTCTAAGGGAAGAACTCTAATTTCTACAATAGTTTGTTCTCATAGTACCATGACATCCAGTGTCTTCCAGATAAAAAAAAGCAATAAAAAGTCTATCCTGGTTGTAAGCCTTAAAGTAAAGGATTACTGTGATAAAGTCAACCAGTTGTCTCTGTAGAGCATTTTAGATTGTCTACAGCAAAAAAAGATGAGAGTTAGACATAAGTACAGGAAGAGAATCTCTCTGGTGGTGTTTGACATTAACTAGTGAAAAGCCCTCAAACTGTTAGACTGGTGCTTCTCCTTCCTTGAGTTCTTACCATCTTCCTTCAGGTTGCAAGGTGTTGAATGATTTTTTTTTTTTGTGGCAAAGAACACATAGTAGGTTCTCCTAATTTTACAGGAGAGCTCAGATGTCTACAAACAAAAAGTGTTGAAATCATACAGTATAAGAAAAAAAAATATGTTGAACACAATACTTACAATATAAAAGTACAAAACTTTGAGGAAAGTGATATTGCTGTAATTTACCAGTGGCTGGGAAAGAATTGATTCCAGGTGTTGCAATTAATTCATTAGGAAAGAAATAAGTGGATAACAGCAGAAAATACTAAATTCCCAAGGTTGATTTATTCACAATTATTTGTATGCCGGAGCAGGTGTCTTGATGGTAACATCAACAGCAAATTTTACAATTCACAGGTGTAACACCCCTTTCAGAATGCCAGCAAAGACAGCTGTGTTTGAATAACTTCAGCCTGCCAGCAGTTTCTCATACTCCTACTTTTCCCAAGATGCAGTCCCCAAAACTGCTGCAAGCTTGTTCCACTCTTTCACTACAAAGAAACTAAAGGCTCTTTGTACTTAGGCACAATCATAAGGTTATTTGATGTGTTCCTGTTTTGTGACTACATATATAGCAGGATCAGCAATTTCCTAGTATACAGAAGTGAGGTTACTCTGCAGTCTTCGAATTCTCCTCAGTTACAAGCCACGCAAAACTCCAGTGAAAAATTTGGAGTTTGCTACCAAACTTATACATCCTTTTTAGATAATCATAAGTGCCCATTCCAAAGGTGGGGTAGCTTCACAATCAATAATGTATTTATCTTTATGCCACCTCTGTGAAATACTATTATCTTTATTTTACAGAGTCAGACATGGGAAAGTAGAGTACTGAATCCACCTTACATGACTGACTTAAATGACTATTCCTTAAACACAGGAAGAATTGGCTATTTTATAACAGGATTAAAAGGCACATCAAAGCTCCATTGCTAAAACCATAACTGCCTAATAGCAAATGTTGCGTCATGGGTGTAAAACTAAAATATGCTTTTCTCTGTGCTGTGGCTGCTTTATTTTGGCAGGTAGGAAGAAAAGCTAATCTCAGTAATAAGTCTCAGTATGGAAATTTATCCTTCTATAAACCCTCTAAAAGTAAAAAGATGTTCAAAATGCAGTTTACGTGTGCTCTGTAAGTTCTCAAATGGGGTATTTGAACTGTGGAAAGGAAATCAAGAAGAGGAAAGAGTCTCTTCGTTATACCTCTAATTTTGTTAACAAACACTGAAACCTGTGAGAACTACTCATGCTCAAGCAAAGCTATTAAAAGCCACCAAGACTAAGGTACTGAAGAACATCAGTGCATTAATTCTAACCGCACTTAGATACAGCAGATTTATTGTTCCACCAATTTTCATGACTTATCCTCACAAGGTGCCTCTGGTCTACATATGAAGGATAAATCCTTTTTGCTGTTGGATATGTGGTCTAGCTATCCCAAGGAGTGAAAGCACGAGTCTAGCAGAGAACAAAAGCAACTGCTGCACTGAAGGCAGCACTTTTAAGAATGGCATTTTAGTTCTAATGAATCTCTTCCTGACATCCAAGCTTATCAGAAGTACAGCTTTCTTGTACCATTGTGATCTCGGTTCCCTGCTCCCGAGTCAGCAGGGGCTGAGATTGACAGCTCACTTAACTTCATAGGGAGAGAGACTACCTCTTGCCTCATGTAACTTAAAAGTGAGCCTTCTGGCTGGATAAGAGACAGGCTCCAATGGGAGAGACATCTGTTCTGACTCAACTAAAAGGAAGGTGGTTCTGATGCCAGGATTCAAAGGCAGAATAATGAAAATAGGGCAGAGTGGAGGAGCCTTTTTACACTGAATGATACTTATGATCCCCTAGTGGATGTCTTCTATGTTAAACTTCAGATTTTATTCATATCTACAACATCAGTGTATCTCGTTCATTAAAATAATTCAATATCATTATGCAATGATATTTTACTATGAAATATGTTCAGTAACTTCAATCAGGTTATAATTACTTCACAAATATATTTGCAAAACCTAAACAGCCCCTTAGAAAATTGCAACCACCCCCTCTCATCCCCCACAAAGATTCACCTTAATGGGATTTTTATGAACCATATATTTCAAAAATCTTATGTATTATACAAGGTCTTCTACTTCATTATAACACGTTTCTTTACATAAGGAAAGATTGCCTAACTCCCCAGAGGCTGAGAAGAGTTAAATATGCACTAGCAATTCTCATGTATCAATTAGTCATATGAAATAGGAGCAAGTCAAAAGGAAAAAGCTTAGTTCTATAGAAATAATTTTTTAGAAACTGCTCATCAGTCTCAGGGACTATTTGCAAACTTAGCAATAACAACAAGGATGGCATTTGTGATAACTTCTGAAATGAAAGTATTTCATTACCCTTTTTTTCAGCCAATGCATACTTTATTTCAGTATTAAACTGTAATACAGCTTCAGGGGCAGTTCAGGAAAAGTCCTAAAAGGAAAATACCTGTTAATATATTAGAGCTTGAATAACTAGATAAAATTGAAAGGGCAAATGCTTTTATAAATCCTTTGCAAGTTTCTGCGTGTGCACGTAGTGGTGTTCTGCTTAAGTATAACAGACTTGAATACCTCTGGGTTAGATATTTTTTTTGTGGGGAGGGGTTTGTGCGTTTTGTTTGAGTTTTTTTGTTTGGTTATGGGCTTTTTTTTTTTCCCCTACAACTGGTTCATATAGCCTTGAATTTCCATTAATTGTTTCTGCAGTAGACCAGAAGTGCTAAGACATTGTAAATAAACACGATAATCTCTGCTAATCCATTGATCTAATGACTTCTTGTGGCATTTCCAGCTGAAGTCATAGAATAAAGAAGTTTTGGCTATCAGAAGGTTGTTCTCCCTTGCATATGTTACAATCAGAATGAAAGGGTGTTATTAAATTCTTTACTCTGATCAAGCAAAACAAATGTCAAAACCCTAGCTGAGAAGAATTTGACCCACTAACGGCAGCAACCAAATAAATAATCAGTAATAGCTAAAAGAAGTTGGAAGGAAGAAAATTATCGGAACACAACAGTACTTGAATCAACTGAAAGCTTAGTTATTTCATGAAAAAAGTGATCAACATGAACCTGAAATTATTCCAGTGATTGGTCTGAGGGTTTGGAATGATTCTTTTCATTTGTTTTAAACTACATTTCTTTAACTTAAATTTTGAACTGTTCAGACATGACACTGATGTTTACTTTTGAGTACTGGGCAACTGGAGTTGTCTTAATGCTGGAGATTCTATTTTGCAGAAGCAGAACCCACATCCTCTGGAATTGTCCATTTCATAATCTTGAAAACAAAGAAAATGATAAATATGTTCACAGTAGGGGACCGGCTGGTCTACTAACCTGTCCTTTGGGACTCAGCTAATAGAATTCTGTTTGTCAGAGCTGTCAGAAACAATGTGGATTATTTTGAAGGTTTTGAGATACCTATCATTCATCGTCCTCCAGGGCTGCCTGGAGAACAGGAGTATAGTTTCATGAGAAAATATCAAAATTTTCATCTCACATTAGAACAAAAATGGTATCTTTGAACTTCTTAGGAAAAGACACAAGAGAGGAAAAACAGTTATAGCCCAGGTTGCCATCAACACAATGGCTTTGAGCACCCAGTTGGTATGTTGAGGTCTCAGAAGCACATGCTTGCCAAAAAGAAAAGACAGAACCAGTTTCTTATATCCCAAATAAATGCTTTAACTGACTGACTTCACCATTTCCCCCTCTTTGCGCATTCAGCCTCCTCAAACAATTTTTTGCAAAAAAAAAAAAAAAATACATTCCAACAAAATAGATGTTTTTCCTTTCAGTGCAACTCCCTACTTACTGATGAAGTACAAGTTCTGCCCATCCTGTTTTGCTGATGATAGCTCACTGAATTACTCTGTGGCTGTTCCTTGGTTTCAAATTTGAAAAGCGGTCAGGCTGGCTCTTACTGTAGAAGACATTCCACAACTGCTATTTTGTGAAATGGCAGCAGCTTCTATTGTGAATCAGCATTAAATGGACACCACAAAATATGACTCTAAGCTACTCTGATGTTCAACATGTTCTTCTTCATGTACATTTAAAGAACAAAAACCTCTTTATAGTTTTCAAGTATGTCTATCCTAAGCTGTGGGCATTTAAAGTGTAAGTTTACATAATTAGGTTTTCACTGTTTAAAAAAAAATGCACAGAAACACACATTAACCTTTCAGTCTTGCTATCTCCCTTCCTGTTCCAATTTGGGGGTTTTGTGGGGTTTTTTTTTTGGTGTTTCATTTTTTTCCCCTCCGCTATTGAAATGCCACTTTGAAGTGCAGAAATGTCAGAATAACATCCATGATTTTCTCATGCTGAAACTTTGGAGCATTCAATAACATTTAAACATAACAGTACCATAAAACACATGCTTAACAAAGATCTATCTATGCCATAATAGCAGCTGTATCTACCAACTTAAAATCATTTCAGGTCTCATCAGTATTGTCTGTCAGTACAAGATCCATTTGAAGATTGAGTCACTCAAAGTTAGGTATTTACATTAGAGCCAGATTTCTGAACTCCCATCACAGAATTTAAACAGCCAGAGCTATTCAGCTGACTAATCACCACCATGGAGAATAGCTCAGCTCATTGTAGATCGCACTGGCTAAATCTCAACCATGCTTATCTGATATTGCGAAGAGAAAAAAACACACAAAAAAAAAAGTCCCTGCCCCAAGACCAGAATCTCTGACAAAGAACACATTTACTTGACTTGGTTTTCATTTCACTTTTAGCCAGTGAATGCTCTTAACATTTTACTTTGCTCTACAATTTTAATCTACAGCCTTATCCATGGGAGGTTTCATTTTTAAAAAGCTGGGCCCAGAAACCTCAAGCTCTTCCCCACTTTTGTTCTAAAAATATTTAAAAGATAATTTGGTGTGTCTTTTTAAACAACACAGTCTTATTCAAGTCTCACTTATCAGATACATTATACTTGAAAAATATTTCAAATAGAATAATACAATGTGGGATGCTTGTAAACATTATCATGACATTACCTGAAGTTTTTAATGAAAAGATGTTAGTCCAAGCTGCATGCTTTACATAAGTAATATTATCATCTGAGGCTCTGTTCCTTCTTACATGGGAGCTAGAGTGCTTTTCTGCAAAGAATATACTCTGTATGTATTGTGGTCCTACAATTTACTTTCATATTTGATTCCCCCCCCACCCCTCATAGTTTAAAAAGCAGCTTTGTGACTATTTTTGGCCTCCTGCTGTTAAGGGACACATCTTTAATTGGAATTTTAAAGAATGCTCAGTAGGTACTGAAGAGTGCTGCAAAAATCTTTTGGAATCATGCATCTCATCTGTGAAATTGAAATACATTCTTTAGAAACAAGAAACGCTGCAGCCTCCTCTCGCTAAAGGAAGAATATCAATATTCTGCAAGGAAAGATCACTCCCAGCACAAAAAAACTAAGCATTTTCAATAGGACATATTTCAGTCTGGCCTATTCAGAGATTTTCAAAGAGGGAAGTACAATGAAAGGAATTCAGTTCTTTCATTCTTTCCTCAACCATGGCTAGAGGCAGGTGATTCTGGAAGGGGAAGAGTAAAGAGAAGAAAAAAAAAAAAAAAAGG